>OZ004712.1:20796977-21396977 GCA_963924515.1 Vespertilio murinus
GGTGTGTGATGTAGTACAATTACTCCAATCAACAGTTTAGTAGTTTCTTAAAAACATAAACATACACCCACCATATGACCCAGACCTTCTCCTTCTAGGTATTTACCTAAGAAAAAATGAAGGCATATGTCCACAATTGTACACAATGTTATACAGCTTTCCTTTGTAAAAACTGGAAACAAGCCAAATGTGCAACAGATAAATGGATAAACAAACTGTGGCACATCCATAATACTCGTCAGCCAGAAGAAAGCATGAAGTCCTAAGATAGGCTACAACATGCATAAATATCCACAGAGCTAAGCCGAGTGAAAGAAGCCAGACTAAAGAGAGTTTATACTGCATGATTCCATTTGTATGAACTTCTACAAAATGCAAACTAACGTATAAGGACAGAAAGCAGATCAGTGGTGGCCTGGGGAATAGGGAGGCGCCGGCCGGGATCACAAAGGGGCACAAGGAAACTTGGGAGGGTGAGGGGTACATTCTTTATCTTGATTGTGGTGATGGTTTCAGGGGTATAAACATGTGTCGAAACTTGTCAAACTGAACACTTTCAATAGGAGCAATATACTGTATGTTGAGTATGCCTCAATGAAGCTATTTTTGAAATACATTGTTAGTACACTATTCTAGATGTTATATAGACGTTGTAGTTCACAATTATTCCGAAAACTGTCTCAAACCTATTAACCCACTTCGTATGTATTACAGATACAGTCATGGCATTTAAAGAAAAAATGCTTTTCTCTAAGGATTCACACAAAACTTGGAAATAAAAGAACAGTGTCTTCACTGTTTTCATGGTAGACACAGGCACATACAGGGCTGCTGACTGTTAGGTAGGCGGATCCTATTGCCCTGAAGGGGAAGAGAGTAAGGCAAGCTATAAGTTTATTTTGTCCTATTATTCTAAGGTTTACCTTTTAGGAAATATTTCCCAAGACAAAAGGATTAAAAGATTTAAAAAAAAAAACACTTTTTTTCAACTTGCTTCTCTTCTTTCAATTTCAACAGACTACTAAATAATGTAAATACATCACATAAACTGAAATTTTATGTGTGATCAATAGATAGCAGATCAATAGACAACAAGAATAATATAAGTACCCACACGGCTTTTTCTGCACATTTGTGCCCAAATCCAATAAATAGGTATAAATTCATGCTGCTACAAAATTAAAACCTTGAACAATGTCTTAAGCTTCCTCCGCTTCTTCTGCATGGTGGGTTATGAATTGCATGATTATGCAAGAATAATACAAATTTAGATAACAAGTTTACTAATTTATTCTGAGAGATACCAAAAAAGGAGGTGGCCCATGCTTTCGGTAGTGTTAATCTTGAGAGACATGGTATAAAACACTCCAGAAGAGTCAATCAGAATTAGAAGAGCCCTGGTAGACTTCACAAATAGGTAGCCTTGAGTTTAACTCCACCTGATGGTTTGGGCACCGTGATAAATGAAGAAGAGGCCTTTCCTTTAAAAAGGATCACTGTGAACAACAACATGATGTGTTCTTTGGGAGTGACCTCAATAGAGGCATGTAGACAAGCAATAGAAAATAAGACTGCAAAAGAAAGGTACAGATAAATTATTGAAAGAACTAAAAAGTCAAGGGAATATTAGAATATCCAGAGTGGTATATAGGACTTGTTGTTTACTATTACTGTGTAGTCTGGCTTTTGAATTTACCACTTCTGGGTTCTACTAAAGAGGTCAGTTGTTTCTGCTTTGAAATGTCAAACGATATAGTTAACATTTTAGTCCTGGTGTGACAACCAAGTATAATGGTTTTGAAAACCAGCCTTCTATGAGACAAGGAGCAAAGGAGAGTGATGGCCTAGTCCAGTGGTCGGCAAACTCATTAGTCAACAGAGCCAAATATCAACAGTATGATGATTGAAATTTCTTTTGAGAGCCAAATGTTTTAGACTTAAACTTCTTCTAACGCCACTTCTTCAAAATGGACTCGCCCAGGCCAAGGTATTTTGTGGAAGAGCCACACTCAAGGGGCCAAAGAGCTGCATGTGGCTCAAGAGCCTCAGTTTGCCAACCATGGACCTGGTCTAAAGGCATCTGTAAGGAGGGAGATGCCCAGGAGCCCAGTGGAAGAGCCCTTCCCTAACAGGCTTGTGAGATCTAGATTGAGGAACCAGTGAAAAAGCTTTTGAAGGTGATGAGCCTGGAAAGTCTGTAATCAGATTTGCACTTGCTATAGTCAACATAAACCATAACAAAAGATAAACAGGACCAGACTGAAGCTATGACTTAAAGGCCTTTCTCCTCCTGAAGAGGATCCCAAGGCATCGAAGAACCATTGGGAAATGAAGCTTGAAGGACCCCCCCTCTAATGCCTGTGTGTGTGGGGCTCAGCCTGAGACTTGAACTGCTGCTCCGTTACCAGTCCTCTGAGAGATAACCTTTTAGCTCAAGTATTTGTTTTATACTATTAGATCCTGTTGAATAGTTTTTCTCATTTGCTTTTTCAAATCAAATAAACAGGGTTCCTAATCATAAAAGTAATTTCTATTTTGTGTATGTGAAAGGCGGATAAGTTTGTATATTCTTAGGAAGAAAATATGGCCAACACACCAAACCTAATGTTGTTGTTAGGATACACAACCAGTTTATATTTATTCACTCTGTGTTTATTTTTGCAGTAGTTGCTTTTTTCTAAGCTGAATATCATGTTATTTTACAAGTAATACTTTGAGTGATAATTTTGAGTTCTCTTTTGAACCCATTATATTAAATTTTTTAAAAATAATAGAAGGCACCATTGGCAGCATCAACCAGTTCCATGAAGGAATGTGGGCACAGTGTTACCGAGTTTGATTTTTCAAGACAACTGGAAATCTACAATTTTGAAAAATCTGATTTTCAAAGGATAGCAACAAATTCAAAATGTTTAAAAATTCTGCAGAACGCCTAAATCCTTTTCAAACTGGATTTGGCCTTCAGGTGGCAACATTTTAGACCAATAAGAATGTGTTTAATAGTGTACATCTAATCACAATAAGAAACAATTGTGAAAGACTTAGGTATTTAGTGGATATTCCGGCTAGCTCATCTGTCTGATTTTCTTTGACTAGGTTATGCAGTAACTCAATTGGAGGTAATGAGTATGAAATTGACAGCCATGTACATAAGCCCGACTACAGAAGTGTATCTGGAAGACTGAATTAATTTCAGTCCTGAGGACAGTGACCAACCAGTTTTGCACCCCTTTGTAAAACAGATATCCCCTCATTCTTCTATAAATAATACTTTGAGAATACTTTTGTGTTCTCTTTTGAACCCATTATATCTTACTAATTCTTTTCTTAAATAAAGAGTAAAGTATTTTTTAATATATTTTTATTGATTTCAGAGAGGAAGTGAGAGGGAGAAACATCAATGATGAGAGAATTATGGATCAGCTGCCTCCTGCACGCCCCCTACTGGGGATCGAGCCTGCAACCTGGGCATGTGCCCTTAACTGGAATGGAACCTGGGACCCTTCAGTCCACAGGTTGATGTTCTATTCACTGAGCCAAACCACCTTGGGCATAAGTCACTTCTTTGACAGGTTTTAATATTTGTACGAAAGATGTGATTTTTATCCTGTTTAAAAATGTATCCATTAACTTCAGACTACCAATTAAGATCCCAAAGATTCTCCCACTGTCATTCCATCCCACCTCGGTATTTTTCTTTGTGAATTTTGTGATATTGGTGTAATATCTTCGAGGATAAGAAAGAGAGGAGCAGGGAAAGTCATGTAAACTGATGTCATATACGAGCTCCACAGAACTTTTGAAACACAATTAATGAAATTAAAGTATTAACATAAGTTTATTTCCACCTCTCTGATTTATGCTCAGACACAAAAAAATGGCCAAAAACAAAACAAAACAAAACAAAACAACAACCCACTCAAGGAATAACATAAACAAAGAACTGAACCATGGATCCATACATGTTTTTCAAACTCCAGGTCCAAACTCTTTAGAGGATATAAACTCAATCTACTGAGTCTGGGCCAGATTTATTAATAGAATGAAATAGAAAGGAGAAAGGGAAGTGGAAGCATAAATATTATGAGTGAGAATCACATGATAATGGGCTATGAACATTTGCTTTTGGATACATGGACAAGGTCACTGAAATGTAGTTCTTAACTTGGGTTGTCAGCAAAACATATTTCCAAGCTGCTACTCATACTATGGTGCTCACATATCCCCTAAAAATGTTTTGAAAACATTTCCCCCCTTGTACTTTTTAAGTTGTCATCTAAACCTTTCCATTCAAAATTATAAAGGATGTAATTTCTTGCATGTTATAAATATTTATATGTTGTAATAAAACCAAGATATCATTCTTTTACATTTACCCAATGAATTATAAACACTATAATGTTTTTATATACACCATCAACCATTTTTAAAAAATAGATGAACAAGTCCTTTTATGACAGCAGGAAATTTTACATCTCTCTCTTTCTCCCTGAACTCTTACTTCCATTTCCACTGGCCTGGAATAGTTCAGAGATGCCCCAGAACACACTCCTGCAGCTTTTCTAACATATCGCGATGAATACAAGCTGGTTGTGGCAGCCTCATATTTAAGAAAGCCTGTCCACTAATTTAACATTCCTAACAGTTCACTGGTCACCTAACTGGAAAAGTAACATCATGCTCATATGTAACAAGTCATTAATAATTTGAATTGACGTGATCTAATAAAACTCACTTCCCTAATATGACTGCATGGTTGCTTTCAGCAAATTCAGAAATTAAGCACGTATTACTTTTAGCCAAAATAGATCATCTAAACCACTCAGAAAGTCAGAGCTACAAGCGCATGACTATAAAGCATCGGGCAAGGGAGGATTCTGGAAGCAGGCAAAGGAGCTCCCTGGAACTTCACAGTGCAGATTTTAACAGAGGCTAAGCTGGGTGTGTGTGGTTTTTTTTCTTGATTTTATAGTGTTTTTTTTTCTTGATCCTTACTTATAGTTTAAATCTTCTCCTATTTTATTTCATATTATATTAAATGCAGAAAAGCTTTTCAGAAATGGGACACGTAGGATTCAAACATGAAATCCTTAAACAAAGTACCAGAAATCTAGGTTAAAAGAGTACTGGGGGTGGAGGGGCTGCCAGTTTATCACAAGGAATGATTCTAACATGGCCTTGTTGCCATGGAGAGGAGCACAGGCTTCATTTGATCATCTCAACAGCCAGCTACTGATCATTCCTGTTAGACACCCACCACCAGAAACTCTCTGCAACCATTTTCTATCTCTAGAATAATAAAACCCTACTATCCTGGAAGCATTACAATTTCTGGAATTTTCTCTAGCAGAATTACTTTCCAAGTATATGATAAAGGCATCTTGAACAATCACAAGTTGGCCCAAGAAAATTTTAGAACAAAACCTTCAATCTTCTCAGACCCTAGGTCCCATGATCCAATGGTCTCACTAAGGTAAAACCAGCCTCAAAGAAATTGACCCACCTTCATTACATTGTAAATAAATATGACCCCCAAAGTCTCTATGAGAATCAACATGGAAGTTTTGTGTACTTTTGTTGCTGGATTTGGGGATTTTTGTTTGTTTTCCTTTTAATTACCCTAATACTTTCAGAATAAAAATGGTAGCCTGCCGGTGGTAAAAACTGACTACCTTTTCCCTCTCCTGTCCCTTATTCAAAAAAAGATAAATAGAACAGTATAATAAAGTCTCCTCTGATTCTACTAATTGGGGGAGAAAAGTTTCCCAGTGTGTTAGACCCAGGTTTCTCCATCTCTTTATCTTAGTATTTTGGTCCAGATCATTCTTTGTTGTAACTTACTTCTCTGTGGATGGGTATGATCACCTAGTATATGATACACTTTAGCCAAAGACATCTTAATTTCAAGAGGTTTTATTTAAAAAACAAAACAACAACAATTTCCCTCTCTTTAATGCAGTACATGTGAGCAACATAGATTATTTTTTCTAAATACTGTGGGGAGATGTAGACATTTAGAAGATAAAGTTGTTGCTTTCTGGAGCTTATAAATAAGCTGTACTTGTAATTTATACCATTTGGGTCTCAAAAATATAATTTAAAGATTTTAGTGTTGTCCCGACTCTTCTAAATTAATGATACAAGTTACAGAAATAATTCTAATACAAAAAAAAACACATTTTGGCTTTGGCTTAAATAACACTGAACCTACTTATACAATACTAATTTCGACCCACTGCATTCAATGTTGCAACTCCGAAATGGAAGAAAAAAAACAAAACAAAAACACAACATTCTAAAAAAGACTTCAGACAACTCTAACAAAACACATTTCTTCACATAAAACAAATATCTTAGATGAATAAACACATTTAAATAATGTCCTAAGGGAGAAGGCAGTCCTCTGATGTAAGGCCACACCTCTTTACACTCTCTATAGCACAGGGAAAACCTAGAATGAATAAAAATAAAACATTATTCAGCGTTGGTCTTTCAATTGTTATATTTGCTCACTTACATGCATTTAACATACAACAGGAATCCTTGTATTTAGCTTCCAAAAGGTCTCACCCCCCCCCCAAATTGTCTACTAGAAATCTGCATCATTTGACTTTCAACACAATCTAACTGCAGGATCAAGTCTTTACTTCCTAACCCCCGCCCCCCAAAAAAATTCAGTTGTTGACTCATTTTTAATTAATCCAACCAACAGTGTTTGCCCAAACACTGGACAGGCACCATGGTAGGCCCCACAGAAACAAAACCAGACAAGACACTTGGTCTAAATTCAAGGAAATGGCCAATCTTCTTGCTGCCTCTTTGGCCTGCTTCTCTATCACCTCTCTCAAAGCCAGTCCCACAAAGTATGGTGCTGAGTCCTGTGTGACACTAGCACCAGCCATGCAAGAGGCTAACAAGTTGCTAACAAGTCTAGTCAAGCATTGCTATTTGTCTGAAAACTTAGACTCCTGAGTAAACAAGAAAGCTGGCTGTTTTACCTCCTCCCAATTTTTTCATCGAAGTGTACATAAAGATAACACAGGACAACAGCTGGCAATAGCTCCCTCAACCACGTGCCAAAGTCTGAGTCAAATTTCCATGAACAGCACAGCCAACAGGGAGAGGCCAAGAAGTACAACTGACCAAGAGTTCCTAACTGTACGCTGCCACATGCTGCTACTTCTCTCCAAGGAATGCAGGAATAAGTGAGTAAACAAGCAAACTAAAACTGGAGAGTGAACCACAAAGACGGGGAAAGTATCCCATCCATTCCCATGGCCTAAACTTAATTCTAAAATACAGACGTTGTACCTGCCCGGGGAAAAAATTGGCTGCCTGAAAACTCTTTCTGTCTAAAGTCTGGCAGAACTAGATTCCCTCCCCCATCCTGACCCCTTCCTCGGGAGATCATCCACCTCCATTCAGAGGTCAATGGTTTGTACCTGCCCAAGAAGACTGTAAAACAGGGTCCCAGACAGAAAAAGCTCCATGAGCCGAGCCAGGAAGGAGATGTCCTTTATGCTCAGGCTCTCAGCCCAGCTCACCCATATGATGAGCGCCAGCAGCCAGAGGGAGCTCACAAGCTGAAGAATGTGTGCATCCGTCTTTGGGCATGGAACAAGCAGCTGCATGCAATGAGTTCAGAGAGGGAGACTACGGTAATCGCACCCACCCAGTCTCTCCTTCCATAAGAGACTAGCAGAATGAGATCAACTTAAAGTTCTTGGATCACATGATCTCACACATCTAGGGGAAATAACGAGCAACATAAACTGATGAACAAAAACAGACCCGGAGACAGAGAAGCAGAGACCAGACTCTCAAACCTCAGAGGGAAGGTAGGGGAGGGGGAGGGTAAGGGGGAGAGATCAACCAAAGGACTTGTGTGCACGCATATAAGCCTAACCAGTGGCCATGGGCAATAGAGGGGTGGGGGGCAAACGTGTGGAGGGGTTTGGGATAGGAATGGGGGGATGAGGACAATTATGTGATACCATAATCAATCAATCAATAAAATAAAAAAGAAGGAAAAGATCAACATAAAGATGTGAAAATATGGAACCAGAGATTAAGAAGGCTATCTCTCTGATGATTATTTTCCACAAGAAACTGTTGATAAGTAGAGAAAACACCTTGGTGAAATTCAAATGGTTGTGAAAAACCACAATCTCTTATATCCAAGCTGCAGAGCAGAACAGCGTAAAACCCAGATGGATTCAGGATCTCCGCTCTCAGACAAACCCACACACTTCCTTCTGGGGAAACACAGTTTCCTTCACCCTTCACTATCTTACTGTTCATCATCACGAACCTGTCCAACAGAAACTTAAGGACAATCTGGTCGTGCTAGTAGCAGTTATAATTTTTTACTGAAGTACTCAGTGTACCAAGGAACTGTACCCAATGCTTTACAAACACAATTTTCTTTCACGCTTAACAATGGTATAAAGCTTTACCTCCCATGTTAACACAAATATTGCAACTATAAAAGGATGAATAATTTGTCCGGAAATCACTTAAGTGAAAGGAACAGGATTTCAACTAGGCAGTTTGCTCTAAGTCTGTGTTCTTCACTCTGTGCTACACTGACGCAATGTCCACGCCTGAGTCATCTTCCCAGAACTACTCTACTCTCCACCTCATAGCATGATGGTCCAAACAGCTGCTAGAAACAAAACCGACTGCAACTCATGATATCTCATGAAACTTTTTACTTTTCTCTATTCCCACTACCACTAGTACTTGAGTTCAGCTGACCACAAACCCCATTATGGGTTACTGCAACCCCCTTGGGCATCTTTTCAACATAGTAAACTCTCAGTAGCCATGTTTGTACCCAATCCCCCCCCCAAAATTTCCTTCCACGCCACAGCTGTTTGGATGGCGTATGGACAAGTGAATAGAGCTGGCAAATTAGATTATCCCAAGAAAGGAGAAAAATTTAAAAAGCAGAACACAGAAAGTACAATATCACTATAGAAATGATTCAAAAAAATATCAGTAACAACAATCAATGTCAATGGACAAAATAAAGAAATGTTAAATCTTCAGCTACAGGCAATATTTACAAGAGACACACCTAAAACTTACGGACACAGAGAAGCAGGAAGTCATAGGCCAATGCAGACACAAATACCACACAGTATAAATGTCAGATAAGGTTTATTGAGGAAATATAACAAGCAGAGAAGTACAAAACACTCATCATCCACCAAACTCTAGTGCTCCCACAGAGAAGAAGCCAGCCTCCACGCATTTGGGCAATTCTGTTATAATGGAAGCCTCTGGGTCAAAAGAGTGTCTGTTCTTCCCTTGAGTCAGACCTGCCCAATCAGCCCTGATAAACACCTAAAAGATGAGGCAATGAGCACCCCAAGCCCTTAGGTGAAGTACATGATGGAAAATAATACAACAAACAAATTCTAACCAAAAGAAAGCTGCTTAGAAACTAAAAGAAAATTAACTGTAAGCCAAAAAGCATGATCTGAGATACTCACTACTTCATTTGACCATTTACTTCACAATCCTAATCCTGTATGAACCGAATAACAAGTCTTCAAAAACACATAGTACAAGTCATCAGAAATGTCTTCAAAAATACATAGTACAAGTCATCAGAAATTCAAGGGAAAACTGTCAATTGCTACCATCTGTTGGATACTTAGCACAATTATCTCATTTGAGATATTAATCAGACAAAAGGTAATAACATAGAAATAGTTGAACAATGCAATTTACAAGCTTGATCCAACAATTGAAAAATGCATTTTTTCCAAGCACACATGAAATATTTACCAAAATTGCCCATGTACTTGATAAGTCTTAAAACAAGTCACATATACTTTGAAAGATAATGCAATTACATTAGAAATTAATAAAACAAGTAACTTCAATAAATAAAACCTATTTATTTGGAAACAAAATCCATGAATCAAAGAAGAAATAGGTTGGAAACTAGAAAATATTTACAATTTAATGATGATGAACATCTACTAATGAAAACCTGTGGAACATGCCTGCAGCAGTAGGTTGAGGGAACCACAGGCATACCTTGAGATACTGTGTTTTGGTCCCAGACCCCTGCAGTAAAGCAAGTATCACAATACAATGAGTAATAGCTTTTTGCTGGGGGATGGGCTTGCCTTCAGTTTATGAAAAATGCAACAACTGTGAAGAGCAATAAAGCAAAACACAATAAAACGTATAATAGACGTAGAATGTTTTACAGGTGAGTTCTACCAAACAGCTGACAAGCAGATCAATCCAATTTTATACAGAATCCAAGAGAACAGAGAAAAGACTCCACAACTCATGTCATGAGACCAGTACAACCCTAATAATATCAGAATTGACAAGGACTATACAGGGAAAAATAAAATTATAGGCTAATCTCCCTCATAAATTTTTATGATGCAAAAATCCTAAACAAAAGAGTATCAAACCCAATATCCTATCTAATAAAAGAGTAACATGCATATTGACTATCATTCCAACTCACAAGATGACCATCCCATGTGGTCAAAGATGGCTGTCCCCATGTGGACACAAGATGGCTACCACAAGATGGCAGTGGAGAGGGATTAGGCCTGCAAGGGAGGGCAGTTGGCAGTTGGAGGTGATCAGGCAAGCAGGGGAGGACAGTTGTGAGGAACCCAGGCCTGCAGGGGAGGACAATTGGGAGTGACCAGGCCTGCAGGGAAGGACAGTTGGGGGTAATCAGGCCAGCAGGAGACAGGGATGACCACACTGGCAAGGGAGGGCAGTTAGGGATGACCAGGACAGCAGGGGAGAGCAGTTGGGGACAACCAGGCCTGCAAGAGAGGAATGTTAGCATTGATCAGGTCGGCAGCGGAGGGCAGTTAGGGGCAATCAGTCTGGAAGGGGAGTAATTAGTGGGTGATGAGGCTGGCAGGCAGAAGCAATTAGGGGCAATCAGGCAGGCAGGCAGGCCAGCAATTGACAGCTAGCAGTCCTGGATTGTGAGAGGGTTCCCAGATTGAAGAGGGTACACGAGGGTACCTTCTGGCCAAGGGTACATGCCTGGTTGCAGGTTCCATTTCCAGTAGGCTGAGGGAGAGAGGGAGAGAGGGAGAGAGGGAGAGAGGGAGAGAGGGAGAGGGGGAGAGAGGGAGAGGGGGAGAGGGGGAAAGGGGGAGAGGGGGAGAGAGGGAGAGAGGGAGAGAGGGAGAGAGGGAGAGAGGGAGAGAGGGAGAGAGGGAGAGAGGGAGAGAGGGAGAGAGGGAGAGAGGGAGAGAGGGAGAGAGAAAGGGATTACTTTTCCACTTATTTATGCATTCATTGGTTGCTTTTTATATGTGCCTTGATCAGGGATAGAACCCATAACCGTGGCATATTGGGACAATGCTCTAATCAACTGAGCTACACGGCCAGGGCAGCCTTTGTATATTTAAGACACTTTTACTTATGCAGTCAAATCCCACCTTAACTGAAACACCATTTCTATTCAAAAATGGTACTGGAAGTTCTAACCTGGGGAAAAGCAAGAAAAATAAAATGTGTGAGAACTGTTAAGAAACTAATTATTCACATATGAATAGAAAATTTATCTTATAGAAAATTACAAGAAATGACTTTAGCAGGATGGCCAGAAAAAAATGTGAAATGCATAATATATACCAGCAATAATCAATTAACAATCTTTAATTTAAAAATACCATTTATAGTCCCAACTGGTTTGGCTCAGTGTATAGAGCATTGGCTGGCAGACTGAAGGATCTTGGGTTCGATTCTGGCCAAGGGTACATGCCTGGTTGCAGGTTCCATTTCCAGTAGGGGGTGTGCAGGAGGCAGCCAGTCAATGATTCTCATCAATTGATGTTTCTATCTCTCTCTCCCTCTCCCTTCCTCTCTGAAATCAATAAAAATGTTTTAAAAAGCATTTTTAAAAGCATTTATAATAGCGACAAGTTACCTAGGAATAAATCTAAAAGTCAAAACCTTTATGTAGAAAATTAAGAAACTATTTGAAAAGATTTTAAGAGGACCAAAATAACTCAAGAATAGGAAGAGTTGTCATTATGATGTTATTTCTGAAATAAATCCAAGGATTCAAATACAATTGTGATCCAATCCCAACACAGTTTTCTATGGAACCTGACATGCTATATTATATATGAAGTATCAAAGAGCCAAGAATTCATGAAGAACAGATCAAGGTAAAAGAACTTTCCATCAAGACATCAAAGCTACAAGGCCACACAGTTGAAGAGAGTGAGTAATAGTGCAGGGACAGAAAAACAGATGAATGGAATAGAACTGAGAGCCCAGGAACAGATCCACACATATATGTAAACTTAAGGTGACATCAAAGGTCAATGGTAAAAGGTCATAGTCAAAAATGATGCTGGGACAATTGAAATAAAAACAAAATAAAGAAATTGGATATCTGACAACATACATGAAAACTCAATTCTAAATGATAGAGTAGTTTTGAATATGAAAGATAAAACTTTTACATTTTTTAAAAATACAGAGCTTGTCTTAAGAAATGATTCTTAAATTAGATTTTTTGAATTGCCTTTTCAACTATTTTAAACTTCAGGTAAAAACATTTTAACTATATTAAAAGTAGGAGTTCTTTCCAATGAAAAGGGAAAAAAGGAAAGAAAGACAGAAAGAATGAAAAAATTGAAAGGCCTAAATTAATAAATGCAACATTACTATCTACACTAATACAAAAGCTCTCAAAAAATCAGTAAGAAGCAGAAACTGGTTTGACTCAGTGAATAGAGTGTCAGCCTGTGGACTGAAAGGCCCCAGGTTTGATTCTGGTCAAGGGCATGTACCTTGGTTGTGGGCACATCCCCATTGGGGGGTGTGCAAGAGGCAGCTGGTCGAGTTTCTCTCTCGTCAAGTTTCTAACTCTCTATCCCTCTCAATTTCTCTCTGTGTAAAATTAATAAAATATATATATATTTAAATCAATAAGAAAAATCCTCAAAACAAAACAAAAAGGTAAACACAAATAGCCAATAAATATTTGAAAAGCTGTAGAAGATTAGTAATCAGAGAAAGCCAATTAGGACAACAACATGAAACCATCTCATTGCCAAAAGAAAAAAAATGTGCATCAAATGGAACTCCTGATAAGAGAATAAACTAGTACCACTACTTGGGGAAATTTTTTGTTTTACTAGTAAAGCTGAAGATGCACACCCTATGTTTCAACAATTCTACTGATATACTTTTGCACAAGTACGCCAACAAATATGTACCAAAATATTCACAGAAGCCCTGTACACAGTAGAAATGAATTTCAAATAATCAAAATGTCAGTCAATACAGCAAAAAACTAAAAGAATGAACTCCACCTACATGTGTCAACATGGATTAATCTCAAAAGCAAGCAAAAGAAACAATTCAGAAGATATATGTGGTATGATTCCAATCTTATAAAGGTCAAAATTGACAAAAACTAAACAACATTCCATCTAGGAATGTCTGCTTGTGTAAATAAAAATATAAAGAAAAGCTTAGTGTTTTCCAAATGGTGTTGCTTTCTGGCTGATAGGTAGAAGGACTTAATTGAGGAAGTACAAACTACTAATTGGTAAAGGTCCATTTCTTAAGCTGAATGAGTTCATTTAATCTCTCTGGAAAGTACTGAATACATACTGGCCATATTTACATTTCTCTATATGATGTATTATTACCTAATACATTCTAAGTGAGTCAAAATATATCCAAAATGCTGTTTTAAGTTATCTTCCTGCTTGTCTCCATATTTTGTTTGCTTTTTAGAACGCTGTTGGAAAGTAAGAGTGGTCTTTTAACTGTAATAAAACAATGATATTAGCATCTGGTACTTTAAGGGTTGCTATTAAAGAATATATTCATGCGTTCCCTACCCTATATAATGCATATTGACTTGTTTTCTAAAGAGATACCAAGGTGCAAAAGACATTAAGTCTTCCGAAAAAGTATAGACTTTATTGATTTGCACCAACAGAATCACAACTTTTTTATAGACCAATTGACATACCAATTGATTAACGAAATTGTTTAAATTTGGTTTTTTTATTTTTTTATTTCTTTATTGATTAAGGTAAGACATATTTGTTCTCACTCACCCCTGTTGAACGTGATCACGTATGTCCCCTCCCCCCTGTTGAACGCGATCCCTGGTTAGGCTTAATATGCATATATACAAGTCCTTTGGTTGATCTCTTCCCCTTCCCCCCACCCTCCCCTACCTTCCCTCTGAGGTTTGACAGTATATTTGTTTTAGTGATAGCAACATCAAAGACAAATATATGTGCTGCTAAGTAAACACTGAGACAGGCTATCCTTTAATTACGGTACATTAGATTTCCACTTTCAATTGCTGCGGTGAAGTCTCAAAAGGATCTTATTTGCTTAAGGCTCCAGATAGGTCCCTGAATTGAAAGATGTCAACTAAGGTGCCTTAGGCAAACTCATGGACTAAGTTCCCCCCAAAACAGTAATATCCAATAAAAAGTGTTTTTCCAATTTCTCCAGCCCTGTTGGCAGGTATTTTTATGAGCACTCATTCTGGAATATCCCTGGCAAGTCAGGTACCAACCGGCACACACACACACACTCACACACACACAAAACAAACAAACAAACAAAAAACCAAGAAAATCAACAGCCACATGAGCCAGTGGTTATCCTCCACACCTCCAGATCTCTCCCCTCCAGAGACCTGGGGAGCGGAGAGCCATGGGGGAAAGATTGCAGAGGAGTTAAAAGGTTCATGAACCATAGGGACAACAGTGGCAATTTACTTTGCCAAACAGTAAATTATCTACCCGCTCATTTTGCGGGTGGGGAAATTACGGGTCAGGAAGCGCAGCTGGTCAGAACCTCGCAGCGATGTAAATTCGCCCCCACCCCATCCTGGTCCAGACAGAGGTCCTCCCCGCTAGGGACCCACTCCGATGCTCCAGCTCATCGCTCCCGGGAGGTGAGAGAACCTGCACCGCCACGGCGTGGCCTGATCCTGGCCTGATCGTGGGCACCTGAACGGGTCTTGGGGTCATCAGATCAGCCTCTCCCCCTACAGGGGGGGACACTGACAGCCTCTCCCCTACAGGTGGGAAAACCGACAGCCTCTCCCCCTACAGCTGGGGAAACCGACAGCCTCTCCCCTACAGGGGGGGACACTGACAGCCTCTCCCCTACAGGGGGGACACTGACAGCCTCTCCCCTACAGGTGGGGAAACCGACAGCCTCTCCCCCTACAGGTGGGGAAACCGACAGCCTCTCCCCCTACAGCTGGGGACACTGACAGCCTCTCCCCTACAGGTGAAGAAACTGACAGCCTCTCCCCCTACAGGGGGGGACACTGACAGCCTCTCCCCTACAGGTGAAGAAACTGACAGCCTCTCCCCTACAGGTGGGGACACTGACAGCCTCTCCCCTACAGGTGGGGACACTGACAGCCTCTCCCCTACAGGTGGGGACACTGACAGCCTCTCCCCTACAGGTGGGGACACTGACAGCCTCTCCCCTACAGGTGGGGACACTGACAGCCTCTCCCCTACAGGTGGGGACACTGACAGCCTCTCCCCTACAGGTGGGGACACTGACAGCCTCTCCCCTACAGGTGGGGACACTGACAGCCTCTCCCCTACAGGTGGGGACACTGACAGCCTCTCCCCTACAGGTGGGGACACTGACAGCCTCTCCCCCCACAGCTGGGGACACTGACAGCCTCTCCCCTACAGGTGGGGACACTGACAGCCTCTCCCCTACAGGGGGGGAAATGACAGCCTCTCCCCTACAGGGGGGGAAATGACAGCCTCTCCCCTACAGGGGGGGAAATGACAGCCTCTCCCCCCACAGCTGGGGAAACTGACAGGAAAGTGACGCAGCCTGGGCAGTCCGCACCCAGCCCTCCGCCTCCCGCGTCAGGCGGCGGAGAGCACTGACCACCTCCAGGAGGGCGGACATCAGACACAACGCCATCCCCGGGTTCCCACAGACAGGAATCCCGCCCTCCCCACGCAGGACCTGGCGGAGGGGGAGGAGGGGAATGCGAACAGCCCCGGACAGCAGCGACTCCGCCTCCCTCTCCTCGCCCGTCGGCGGAGAGGAGGGGAAAGAGGGAGGCTGCGGGGCCTCCCGCCAGATGAGGTACCTGAGGCTCGCCCCGCGGGGTCCCGCCGCTCCGGAGCCCCGCACCCAGCTTCCGGGGTCAAGCGGCCTCGGGGAGGCCGGAGGTCGGCCGAGGGAGCCTCAGGCCCCGCCCCTCCCAAGCCCCGCCTCCCAGGTGGACCGGGCCACTTCCGGGACGCCGCGCGTCACTAAGCAGCAGATCCCTCCCACTTCCGTTCGCGTCCCTCCTTTCGCGTTCCCTTTGGTGGAGACCGTGAGATTTCCGCGCATTTGATTGGTGGGGCGAGAGTGCTGGTCTCCGCTGATTGGTCCCAGGGAAGCCGGCCCCACAAACGCCCGCGAGCCGCTGTTTCCACTCCGCCACGGGTTTCCCGCCGGCCGCCGGTCCCCGTCCGCGATGATGGTGGAGGTGATGGAGCTGCCCAAGGCGCGTATCAACGCCAGCATGCTAGCTCAGTCCATCGACCGGCCCGTCTGCTTCGTGGGGAGGCTGGAAAAGGTGTGCGCGCTCGCCGCCCGCGCTCCCCGGTTGTAGTCCTGGAGGGGGGGGGGGGAGAGGGATATTGGCGGGAGGGGAAGGGACCCCTTGGCTGCCTGGGGGCGGCCTTAGGACGGGCCCCGGAGGGTGGAGGAGGACCGAAAGAAAGCCTTTTAGCATCACTGCGCGCCCGATTGCTTTATTTTTGCACACTGTGCAGCTATTGCAGCCCCATTTTGGCGCCTCTTTTCTGGCGCGGAATAGCGACGTTTGCGAATGCGCTCCTTTCTAAGTTTAGCGCCCCCACCCTGGTTTGTGTTTACGTAAGAGAGATTGTAGACTTGACTCCCACATCTACTTTCTTGATAGTTTAGCTTAGCCAGCCTGGACGGCTAGCCTGATTTTCTGACTTTCTTTTCTTCTGCAATTCTCCTTCTCAGACCTCGTTTTTCCTTGAAATCACTTCTCCATAAAACATTCCTCGACTGTCCCTTCCAGATCCCACAGCTGTCTGTTACCTTATCCCAGTGTTAGGAGTGCAGCCCCTTCGTCCTTCTGGTGAGAAACAGGCCCACAGTCTCAAAATCGGTGAAGCAGGTTAGACAGCTGAAAGAAAATGGATATTATATAAAGGCTTAGTAATATCAGCCATGCAACCTCTTTCTAAAATAGGTGTTGTTATGACTTCGCAGGTAGGGAAATTCGGAAGTAGTGTAGATCGACCAATGACCTTGTATGCATGTATGCATGACCCGTGGACACAGATAATGTGATGATGAGGGCCTGGAAGTTGGGGGGAGGGAGTGGCTGGAAGAGGCTAATGGGGGGGGGGGGGAGAAGAGAACCTATGTAATACTTTAAACAAAGATTAAAAGAAAATAATTTAAAAGATTCAAACAAACAAACAATGCTCAAGACCACATCAAGTAGCAAAGCTAGCACTCAACACACTTTGCAGCTATCTCACAAGACTAGATCCCAGATCTTTTGACAACTGATTCTCTTCACTAAATTATGCCTGATTTTTAAAACATACCCTCCATGGAATGTGTACTATTTAAATCATGGGTCCCGGCAGAGTTCATTTTTAGATAGTATGGACTCCCTTTAGTTTTTAGCACAGGGTTGTGTGATATAGCAAATAAAAATACAGGACATGTTTGTACTAAAAAAAAAGTGTTAATCTGGAAATTGAAATATAATGGGGTCGCTTGAATGGATAGAGTAACACAAGATCATAATTTGAACCTAATAACCTTCAAAAACCATTGCTTTACACACATGTATCTATTACAAAAGTTTGGGTCAACCTACTCATCTTTTGTCAAATTAATATTTTTATTTAAATTAGATTTTAAAGGCTTTGTTTATGTCTTTTTTAGATTCATCCCACTGGAAAAATGTTTATTCTTTCAGATGGCGAAGGGAAAAGTGCAACCATTGAGTTGATGGAGCCTGTACGTTCAAGTATTAATCCTATGTATATTAGAGTTATTCTACATCCTGTTTTGGTTTGTTGCTGATATTTTTGGTTCTTGGAGTGGATGTATAAAGGATCAGCTTGTAAAACTTCCCTGGCTATAAAAGTCCATTTTTGTTCTTGTATTACATTCTATTTCCCTGTTACATGTCTAACCAGTGATTATTTGGACTCTGATATTTTTTTAATACATCCCTTAAATACTAGGTGACAATTCTCATGTCTTTTGAAAGACCATAAAATCATGTAAGGTAAATCTTTTGTTTAAATCACTTTTCTTCCTTAAGAAAACATGAAGATGATACTTTTTTAAATACTGTTTTCTATTTTTGTTTACATACATTTTCATTTGTCATTTAATTTGCTTTTACATTTTATATATATTTTTTGTCTCTTAATAAGACAAATGCATATGCCATTTCGTTAAGGTAATAGAAGGTTCCTTTCATTGGTCTTTTTGAACACATTACTCCCTTGTAAAAATGCTGGACTGTCTCAGTATCTTTAAGTGATTTTGCCTTCAATTTAATATCTTTGGACCTGGAGCTATAGCTAAAGGTTAATAGAATTTGTAACATGCTGACAGCAAGTACTCAAACATTTTTTAACAGGTTGCACTTCAGTTTTGGCATTGGTAAATTTTTAATTATTTTGTTACATAAAATGAAAGATAGAACAATTTTCCGAGTTCATTATCAGCTGGAAATGTGGTGACATGAAGTTGGTATTTTGTTCTTTGTGTTAGCTTGATGAAGAAATCTCTGGGATTGTGGAAGTAGTTGGAAGAGTAACAGCCAAGGCAACCATTATGTGCTCATCTTATGTCCAGTTTAAAGAAGATAGCCATCCTTTTGGTAAATAAAGCATTTAGTTTCATGTATTTAGAGAAAAACAAATTTTATTCTTTAGCTTCAGTCCTGTTACATTTTCAATATCTATAGAATTTTCTGATCTTGAAAATGTGAGGACAGTTTGCCTTGCTTCTAAATAGTATGTGTATTTGTAAGAAACTCAGTACAGTTTAATATTTGTGGAAATAATTTTTTAAGCCAAACAAAAATAATGTTAATCTTCTTTGTTTTGTTTTAATATATGGATTAAAGCCATCAAATAAGGTATAATACCTAAAACACAACAATACAATGGATGATCTCCTGTCCCCATGTCTTTCATTTTTTGGAGCCACAGTTAGTTAAATAAATATGATAGTCCATATCTCAGTTTTAGAAGATGAATTGGGAAAATAAGTTGACCTTTAAAGGGGAGGTAAAAGAGAAAGAGGTAGAAATGTTTAGATAATAATTGATATTACAACTTTCCACTGTAGATTAAATGTTTGCTAAAATGTTTTTGTTTTTTTTTTCAGATCTTGGACTTTACAATGAAGCTGTGAAAATTATCCATGAGTTCCCTCAGTTCTTTCCTTTGGGGGTTAAGCAATATGATTGATCTCGATTGCAAATGAGCTGCATTAACGACTACTAAAGGAGATCCCAGATATTTGAGGGATAGATTTTTGTTATTCTTAATATTTAATTTGTTCTCTTTTTCATTTCATTTACCTAACTTTATTAGATGTTCCAGTGTGCCATTTTTAATGGAACTGGTATATTGACAGTTCTCGCCTACCTCCTCATAAAGAATCACTTATCTGGCATATGGTCAGATCAGATGCAAAAACAAAGCAGTTGTCTGGCTTTAGTTTTCTGTTTTATTAATAAAAAGTTAAATGATACTATTGGTCATGTTGTTATTTTTTTAGGCAGGTATTCAAGCACATACTTAGAATTTAATAGCTGGACAGTCAGTCACTTTAGCTTGAAAGGGTGTAATTTGAATGAGACTAGCTGCCCTGCCAGTGTTCCTTGGCTTTCTGATAAGAATTTTATTAAGATAGAATTCACAAACAATTCACATATTTCAAGTATACAATTCAGTGGCTTTTAGTATATTCACAGAGTTTATAATCATCATCATCATCAATTTCATAACATTTTCATCATCCCCAAAAGAAAACCTTATACCATTTACCTATTATAGCCCAGTTCCTCCAGCCCCCATAGACACATCTAACACATCACTATAGATTTGCCTATTCTGGACATTTCATATAAATAGAATCATATAGTCTTTTGCACATGCCCAGGTTGTGGGCTCAATCCTAGTAGGGGACATGCAGGAAGCAGTTGACGAATGTTTCCCATCAATGTATTTGTTTTCCTCTCTAAAAATCAATAAAATGTTGAAATAAATAAAAACCAGACAAGTATGGGAAGAGGAAAACTTCCTGGGAAGCTTACAGTGGAGGAACCTGGCCAATACTACCTGAACAAAGTGATCAAGGTGAACATCAATGATGACTTGGACATGATGTGCCCTCGAATACGATGTGATAAGAAGGGCACTTTACCTCTTTTTTTTTTTTTTTTCTTAAGCCCTCAACACCAGTCAAATCATGAGAAAACAAACAAATTGAGAGACATTCTATAAACATCTCTACCTCCCAAAACTGTTGAGGTCATGAAAACAGAAACTCGGATAGAAAAGACTAGGAAACATGACAATAAAGTATGTGGATAGGCTTCTGGAACAGAAGAAACATTGAATAGAGCTTGGTTAATGATAATATACCAGTGTTGGTTTCTTAGTTTTGACAAATGCACCATGGTATGTAAGATAACATGGAGACAAAAGGTGAGGGGTTCTACAAGATCTCTGTTCTATCTTGGCAACTTCTCCATAAATCTAAAATTGCTCCAAAATGAAAAATTTTTCAAAAGCTAATAAACCTCCAGGGTCTCCACTGACTAGTCAGGTCTGTATTTCTAATTAATACTTGAGGCACTTTGCAATCTGACTATGCCCACCTCAGTCTCAAATTCTCCCTTGAAACTACCCTCCCGCACCAGTTGCCATTCCTGGAACCCACTTTAGACCAATTAGGATCTGGGTGCTATTGAACTTGCTATTTGCTCAGACTAGAATGTATTTCTGTGCTCAAAGGAAAACACTAAGCTTTCCCTAACTTAGGCAAGCAGAATTAGGTACTTAATGTTACATTCCTTTGTTTATACCTTTATCACACTTAACGTACTGATAACCTTTTTACAGCTTTTGTTTAAACACTAGAAAAGTCAGAAAGTAAAGTTCCTAGTGTCTTCCCAGGGACACTGCTACAGATGTGCTTTCCAGAACTTTCTCTATATAGATAAATGGTCTATAGCATCTCAATATACTGTTCAGCAACATGTATTAATCCTTTAATATGTTTTGGCAATTGACATGGAGCCACCTCATTCTTTTTAATGGTTGCAAAATGTTCTCTAATTGATTTGTGCCAAACGTACCCTAGTTGATTTAACCACTTCTTTCATTAGTCTTCTCCAGTAAGGAGAGGTCCTTATAAAAAATTGCTAGTTAAAAATCTATCCAATCAAGACAGAGAGGAGAGGGAACAAAAGTTTGAACCATAACATGTGAAGTGGCAAGGAGTTCAGAGTAAATTATATTGGATTCCATAGGACACAGTGATTGATAGCAGGAGCTTAGACTAAGAACCAAGGATGAAGTGAATTTGTGAGGAGGCAATAAATTCTCTTCAATACAAATTTATGGAGTTGATAGGCCCTTTAGTGAAGATGTGCAAAAGGCATTAGAAATATAGAACCAGATAGAGATTTGAGAGAGACCATAAATTTCTTCTTCACACTTTCAAAAGCCTAAAATGATTTGAAACCGAAAAGCTTTTTCCCAAATTTGGGACAAAACTCATTTGGCAACAAAACCTGACTAAGAATGTAATGGGGCTACTTATAGTCTTTATATTACTTACTGTAAATGCTCATGCTTCACTGAAGAAGTAATACATTTGATTAGAGGGTAGGGCTCTTCAGGGAAGGCTATTACATAACATATGGTAAATCTATGACCTTTCTAAAATCTAAAAATTCTGAATTCTGAAGCACATCTGGCCCCAAGAATTTCAAGGGAGGAGTTGTATTTCTAAATCAAGGGACAGCACACAGAGTGAGAAAACCATAGAACTGGGGGATGGAGGCGGGGCTGCACACTTAAGGAACAGCAGTGAGAGAGTGACTGAATCAGGGAAAATTCAATGGCGCCTGATACCTAGTAAGCACTCAATAGTTAACTTTGTTGGCTGAAAGACTATCATGAAAGGCAAGGAATGAGAGTTTCAAAGAATAGCCTATAATGCTGAAAGCTGAAAGAACCATTGAAAAAAAGGACTGAGGATAAAACACTGACATTCATAAAATGTATCACATTTATAAAAATAATTGGACTATGAAAATGAAAAAGTAAATGAAAAAGATGACAACTGACAAAAACAATAGGAAATATAATAAGACATTGGATTTAGCTCCACGTGTTGCTGGGAAGCTAGGAGAAAGAAGGAAAAAGAATAGGCCACAGAATTTTAATAGCCTTAAATTCATTAGGACAATCAAACCTTCCCCTAATACTATATCCTAAAAGCAGTATCACACAGAATCTAATGTGACAGATGACGAACTACAAATGGCTGTCTTCAGCAGTAATTTTAGAGATGTTCTTCAAATGATAATTTTTACTTTCATCTGGTAAAGGCAACATTAAAATAACTCTAAAAGCATCTCTTTAATGAGTAAGTTCTTTAAGAGATAAACTAATATTATTTCTAAATTTATCAAATTTCAACATTGTCTTTTAAGGTGTTAATTATTTTGGCCATATTTTGGCCATTAAAAAGACAACCAACATTTTGTGTCAGGTCCTGGGCTAATTTTTAGAGGTACATATAAACAAAGTCCCTGCCCTCTATTAAATCTCAATCTATGGAAGTTTAGCATAGTCTCCACAGATGTCTCAACTCAGATTTATTTAACATTTAATTAGTCTAAAGTTTTGAAGAAATTCACCTTGATTAAGAACAACCAAATTCTGGAGGCTCTATTTAGTGAAACTTCAATTTGGTTCTCTTCCTTATTTAATTCACATGGAATTTTATTCTGTGCTGTTGCTGAAAGGAAAATAATAATCCTGGTACAAGTTATTCTCCCTATAAAGGTAATGTTAAATCTAGAATACTAATAAAGCATATGTTTTAAGTTACTTTCTAATTGTGATGTTGGTTTGAGGTAAGCCACTTATGTTCTTCATGACCCCATTTGACCTACAGCAGTGTTTCCCAAACTTCTCTCATGATGAGAATCACCTGGTGGAGTTGTTAAAATACAGATTCCTAAATCCCAACTAAGAAGTGCTAAACTAGAATTTTGGGGAACATATAGGTAAAATTGTATACTTAACTAGTGCTCTAAGCTTAGTGGTAGCCTGGACGGAAGCCACGTGGAGCACTAGTTAAGTATATAATTTTACATATATGTTCCCAAAAATTCTAGTTTAGCACTTCTTAGTTGGGATTCAGGAATCTGTATTTTAACAACTCCAGGTGATTCTCATTATGAGAGAAGTTTGGGAAACACTAACCTACAGTATAGGGTTTTGAGCTGGCTAATTAAGACCAGAGGTGTAGACTATGAACAGTTTATAGCGTAATATCTTCATCTGGGCAGAGAGGATGAAATTTGTGCTTCGCATGCCATTGTTTCTTCTTTACATATTATAGAACCTCAACAGCAGGGCATTTCTTAGCATTTCCTCATGTCCTTAGAGATTTTAACTAAAAATAGTGGTTTTCACATGTGAGGGGGAAAAAAGCTTTCAACATGATTATTTTTGTAGGTGAGCAGATAAAGAACAACAATCTCTGTGGATTCTATAGAATGTGATATTCATGATGAAACTTTGAAATAGTTCTCAAAAAATAGTATAAGTTGGGAGAAAGAAAAATACATGAGCTTCGTAATAGTTATGGGTAATGTCATAGATGACATTAAGACTTAATTAACCCCTCTTTTTAAAAGAGTATTTTTCACAGGTGTTTGAACTAGGAAACCAAGGAAAGTTAAGTCATTTATTTTGGCCATTAAAAATCTCCCACCATAAAATATTATGTTAAGGTAATAACATTTATTTAATAACTAGAGTTCCGATGCACAGAATTTGTGCAAGGGGTTCGGCCTTCGCAGCCTTAGCGGGTTGCCTGAGCCCTCCCAATCCTGGCTTCGTCCAGAAGAATGTCCGGAAGGTTATTCAACTGTCTGGACTAAATAGCATATTATGCTTTTATTATTATAGATAGTAGGTTTAAGTGAATGGTTTCATTGAAAGATATTAATATCATGTCACCTGAATCTTTAACGATAATGAGAAAGAAGAAATTTTTCAACCGAATAGTCACTAAATAAAAAGCTAGAAAATTTAATATTATTTTACTATAGATAGGTATTTTAAAAACAAATGTTTTTTTAGATGTTAACACTAATTTTCATTGATTCAACTCCACTTCACATTCAATTACTTAAAGCCATACTGCATCAAGAAATGTAGCATTGCCCTATAGAAAATCAGAAACTGTCACATTTCATTTAAACTTTAAATTTTTCGTTAGCTTTTGAGAAGCTAAACATTGGGCTTTGTGAGAATACATTTCTTTTTAAGAGATGCATCTATTCTTTTAAGTGATCAAGACCCCATTGAGTCAATTATTTCTTCCATATGGCTCAGAAATGGTATGACTTTAGTTGGTCATGTATCTGACCTTTTATGAGAGGCAGACAGTGGAGGACCAGGGCCTACGTCATTTTGAAATCTCCTCAAAAATGACTAAATGTTTTCCAGATGAACATACTATAGACCAAAGGAGGAGCAAGGAATTAGAAATCATTGCTTCCAAACCAGGGATATCTGTAGACTTTTTCTTTTGGAACCTATTGACCTAGAATTGACCCACTCAACAATTTCCTTCACTCTCAGTAGTTATGATAGTTATGATTAAATCATGTAAATAAATGAGGATGATCTATATTTATTTCTATCCCACTTATTTCCCAAAAAGTAAATAAATAAGAAGAATTTAAGACAGCTGCAAAGGCTTTTATCCTTTCTCTGTTTTCTCATCATAAATTCATAAAATGTGACTCTTCCTAATGTAAACATGAGTTACCAGTGGAGGTAGAATGGGACAGTCAATTGATTACTGACATTGTCACAGGAACATTAGTCTGCTAAAATCGGCCCTAGTATTTGCCTGCTTTATCCCTTAAAATTTTTCAAATAACATTTCAAGATGAATAAAATATGTTCTATGTTGCTTTTCTTCCTTTCTCTTCTATTTTACAAGATAGACCTATATGAGGTAAAAATTGAAGAATATATTTTAAACAACTCAAGGAAAATACATTATCAGTACATTGGACTCAAATATATATATATATATATATATATATATATATATATATATATATCAAAGATAATGTACACAAAAATAATGCTTCCCTGTTTAATCTATGAGTCAAGTTGATTTTTCAGCACTTGTTTAAAGGAAAAATGGGCCAAAGAAGTATTTGTAAATTCATCTACAATAATTGGTAAAATATACTTGTTATATATACATCTAAGTAATGTATTTGATGATTCTTTAATTAAAGCTGGAAAGAGTTATAAGGCACCATATGCTTCCAGATCTGACTCCCTAAACAGTCTGGAGCACATGACATTTGGCTTCTAACAATTTAAAAAATAATATCTAGAGATAAGTCATCTGATAAATTACCTCATTGGAGATGAGGTTAGGAAACTGCAGGGGGTTGGGTAATATGATGCATGGACAGTCATTTGCAGCAACAGAACACAGGAAATTATCTAAAATATATGGCAGATATGAATGATTTGAATTGATGTACTTAAACTTTAAAATTTTTTATGAGTTAAAATCATTAAAATTAAGTCAATGTCATTTAGAAACAGTTATACTGCCTTCTATGTTCTCAACAAATTCTAAATACAGCTTCACGTGGCTTGTGATCACAAGATCTGGTTACCAATAGCAATAATTGTTGCAAAGCAAATTCCACGGTGGCACAGGAAAAACATTCCCTCCTCCAACAGAGGGGAGAGTGGACTAGTTCACTCATACATAGCCTGCAGGTTATAATGAAGATTACAGACTTCAAAATGAAAAAGGGATGTATGCTCAAGTTAAAAAATACTTCATGCCGAAACCAGTTTGGCTCAGTGGATAGAGCGTAGGTCTGCAGACTGAAAGGTCCCAGGTTCAATTCTGGTCAAGGGCATGTACCTTGGTTGTGGGCACATCCCCAGTAGGGGTATGCAAGAGACAAATAAGTTTTATGCATATAGGCCTTGGATATATTACAATATACATTGCACAATATATTGTATAACAAAAGGTACATATTTATACAATATTATGTATAATACTAGTAGTTCTGCGCACGAATCCATGCACCAGTAGCTGGCCAGTTCACTGCCACCTTCCAGTATCTCTGTGCCCGCTGCCTCGCCCTCCTGTAGCTCCCTCCAGCCCCCACTCTCCCTCATAGCTTGCTGCCCTGCCCCCTTCTGTAGCTCTCTGCTGCGTGCTTGTACCTCGCTGCCCCACTCTCCTGCTGATCCGTGATCCAGTCATTATGTGGTCGGTCATTACGCTTCATGGTATAACAACCATTTTCATATTACAACTTTATTATATAGGATATTACATGTGTATATACTACATCTATAATTGTCAATATGCCACAATTATATGTAATATATTACAATCTGAAAATTGCTAATTTCTATTTTGCTGGATTCAGCACACAGATGGAAAGTATTACTATTTATTTTAACCCATACATTTTATTTATTTATTTGATTTATTGATTTGAGAGAGTGATTGCAAAACATTGTTTTGTTGTTCCACTTATTTATACATTCATTGGTTGCTTCTTGTATGTGCCCAGACTGAGGATTGAACCCACAACCTTGGTGTATCAGAGTGATGCTCCAATTAAATGAGCTATTGGGCCAGAGAAACCCACACATTTTAGTGGTTTGGGCTAATGGGCTAATAAGTGGTTTAGGTGTGTATGGATGGATTTAGTGGTTTAGGTGTGTACACGGGCTAATGAAAAGTGGCCAGGGCATACCAAATTCAAACTACTTCAGGATACATTTTCATATAAGTAACCGCTAGAAGGTTGCCACACACATGCATAATTATTACAACAGACATTCCTATAATACATACCTATGATAAAGTTTAATATGTAAATTATGCACAGTAAGAGATTACCAATAACTAATATTAAATAAAACAATTATCACAATATACTGTGATAAAAGCTATGTGAATATAGTCTCTCTTGCTCTCCAAGTATCTTAATGTACTGTACTCACCCTTCCTCTTGTGATGGGTGATGAGAGATGATAAAAGTCTGCATGATGAGATGAAGTGAGGTGAGAGACCCAGGCTCTGAGATGTAGAGCTAGGCTCCTATTGGCTGATGACATGTCAGGAGGAGGACCATGTGCTTTTAATGAGCCTGGATCATTAAGCCATCAGGCTTGACAGTGGGTAACTGAAACCATAGAAAGTAAAACTGCAGATGAGGAGGGGATCACAATTCTCCCTTTATAATTTATCTGACAGATATGCTCACTCACAAGTACCCAAAGATGTACGTACACATGCAAAGATACTCACTGCAGCATTGTTGGTAAAAATACCCTAAATGTCTATCAATGGGAGGATATACATACATAATCACATACCATTCACTGTTTTTTTGTTTCGTTTTTCAAAGTAGATGTATATGGGCTAATGAGAAAAACTCTACAAGATACATATTTTAGGTGAGGGAAAAAAATCAAGGAAAATTTATATAACCATGCAAAAATAGAAAGGCAAATACTGACAGAGAGACAGAGAGATGCATACGGACTTGAAGGCAGTTTCCCGTGGGAAGTGAAGATGGCAATTTTGGGAAATAGATCATAGAGCTGGGTGGGGATTTAATGAAGCAGAGGGGTGGGGCATTTTCTTGCATTTTATATTCTTAGTTAACTTTTGATTTTTTTTAGCATGATCCTGCATTATTTTTATAATAAAACACTAGCTTTAAAAATCATTGAAAATTCTTATTTAATACATTGTACTAACAAGGGAAAATTCATCTGGTTCAGTTTACCTGTCAATGAAACAGAAGAGCACTAAACTTCAGTCAGGAAACCTGACATCTAATTCAAGTTTAGTCCACAGTTACCTTCCTAAACAATACTGTAGCTTTCGTCCAGTTCTAACAATTCAGGACCTATTTCAAAGGTCACTTTCCAAGCCAGCGGTCAGCAAACAGGTGAATGTTGACCAGTTGGTATCTGCTGGCTGGAATACTCTGCTGAAAAGGGTTCTGAGGGAAAGTGGGTAATTTTTTATAAGGAAGGTGCTCCCACCAGATCAAGCACACTTTGGTCTAACTTGCTCATTTCACAGCTGAAAATAGTTCACCTGCCAGTGGAGAATTCTAACACACAAATTCACAATTTTAGCACACAAAGGAAGTTCGTTATTGATCTACTTGTAGAGCTCTTGCTCCCATGTGTGATGTTTTTTGTTTTGTTTTTGTTTGTTTCATATCCGTGCAGTGTTTCCTCTTACCATAAACCATATTCTGCCCACTTTTCGAAATACTTATCTACACCAATCATTGTTGGGTAAAAATGTCCTCATTAGCAGTCCTCAAAGCTGCCTTTTCTAGCTTAAAGTATATACAAACCAGGAAAAGATGAATATTCACAATACCATCACTAGCAACTACTAGAATCTGGAAAGAATCTTAACCAAGTTCAGGGCAGTAGCGGCTGGATGGAGAAAAACCTAGGATGGCTCCATTGCACCGCATAACCAGTCAGCGCTGAAGAAAACAATCAGGTGACCAGCATGATGTAGTTCAGGTGGCTGTCTCAGTTCAGAGGTCGATAAAACAGCTGGTCCCAGGAAATTCTGAGAGCTGAGCCAGGAAACAGTAACAGAAAATTTAAGGGGACGGACAAAACATGCCATATGCTGGAAGACAAAAGTGGGTGAGGAGGGAGTTTTAAGTGCAGTCATGTTGAAACCACCCAGAATGGAGTCCCAGGAGCAGGGAGAGATGCTGAAACAGGCGTTCTAAATGCCATCATTTTCCTCGGGTTTATCACTTCACAAAATTATAACCTGCCACCTTTTGGTAGGCCCGTGTAGGCTCACATTCTTTGCCATCTGCTTTGGAAACACAGCCCATATCACCAAGACACGTCAATGAATGATCATGTTATCACCTCACTCTCACATCTTGCTGAATAAGAACTTTTATTTCAATGTAGCTGAGTATCATTTGTCAATCAAGATCTTCTAACAGTTAGCATCTAACTGCGCTCCAGTAGGATTAATTCTGGCCTTTCAAAAATGTCTAACTCTACCCTTTTACTAAAGGCAGTACTTTGGCAATGTCATTTTCGCCATTGCTTGCAAGTTGCACAAATTCGTAAATTTACATTTCATGCTAACATGACAGTGATTAATAAAGGGACTGGGAAGTTTGAACATCATAGTAGGTTGTAGTCAAAACAAGAATAACTTCACTCCCATGCCTTCCATGCTTCCTTCCTCAACTTCAGGCTTTCTGATGCTGGTCGACAAGAAAAAACATAACCTTATCAGGAGTGACTCATAAGGAGGTTATTTGTGTTATTTTTAATGCCATCACTTAATTCTCTTATTTAAATGCTAGTAGACTGCCCTAGCACAACCTTCTAGTGGCAGAATCAATTTCAGTAATGATGCTGATGGCTGCAATATGATCAACTGAAGCCTCCACCATTTGCTATGAAAGGGATGGAAATGATGGGCAGTTCATTAATCATTTATCCCAGAGATGGATGTGTTCAGTTGCTGAAAGGGGGCTGTAGGTGAATGCTGCCAAAATGAGAAATGTCAATTGTCAGGCCTTGTGCATAATGGGGGAGCTATTTTTTAAGGGTCTTTGAAGATTAAAGCTATGCTCCTTTTCACTACAGTTCCATCACATATGCTTGGCAATTTAGTTCTGTGAGAATTCATTTTCATCCTGCTCAGATGTCTCTGCTTGAGCAAATATACACATTCAAAGGCTAGCGTATTTTAAAAGTTACTTAGAATTCTATAGAATTCCACATATTGGGAGTGAACTTTAAGTAGCCGAAACCGGTTTGGCTCAGTGGATAGAGCTTCAGCCTGTGGACTGAAAGTCCCAGGTTCGATTCTAGTCAAGGGCATGTACCTTGGTTGTGGGCACATTCCCAGTAGGGGGTGTGCAAGAGGCAGCTGATCGATGTTTCTCTTGCATCGATGTTTTAACTATCTATCCCTCTATCTTCCTCTCTGTAAAAAAATAAATAAAATATATTATAAAAATAAAAAATAAATAAAAAATAAAAGAATAAAGAACTAAAAGAGGCAAACCCGGGAAGTTATTAGACAACTTTTAGGCTAATTTCCCCTACAGGGTATGTTTTACTAGCAAGGATGATATTCTTAATTTCTCAGGTCCCCAGAAGAAACAGGTATAGTCTCTAATTTCCTGTAACATTTTCTGAAACAGAGATAACACAATTAAATAGACCTAAATCATGCGTTTACCAAATTAAGGGAACAATGTTAACAAAAGGGTAGTCTCAAATGACTCTCCCAGATTAGGTATCTCCAATTTGTGTCTGATCCTTCCAGGGGAAAATAATGTGTCCTGCCTAGAGGACTATTCTCTTTGGAAGCCAGCAGTATCTTATCCACTGAATTATCTCTTTCAATAAGAATTGTATGTATTTCAGAAATCTGTCTTTCAAAGAAATGGTAATTTGTCATAAGAATCACAACTAACTCTACATTCCATTTTTGAGAACTAGACAGAAAAGGTCAGAAGAGAAAAATGCATTATTTTTGCAAGGGATACAGGGTGTCCCAAAACAATGTATTCACACTTTAACAGCTAATAACCTCAATTATGTTTCCTATTAATTAATAAATATTCCAAATATGCATACATTTTTGGGACACTATGTACATCTCCCATATTTATCAAGTTGCTGAATATTTTGCTGCATAATGTATACATCTTCATCTATTAGGGAAACATTTATGTACAGTAAAGATACACACCCTTAGCTGTATAAATATTAAATATACCTGCTTAATGAATACACATTTCCAAACTGACAGAGAAAAATTTACATAATTATGAAGCACAGGAACGGTGTACCATTCAAATTTGTATTATGAAATAATTAGTTATCAAATTACTTGCTTCTAAAAAATTGTATTTTGTTTTACCATTTGAGAGTGGCAACTGCTTTAAACAGTTATCAGCAAAATATGGGGCTACAAGGTAAAAGAAATCTGAATAAATATGAATTTTTACATTTGCTACTTCAAGCTCCAGGCTTTCTTGCATCTGCCCATCCCCCACATAAGTATCCACGTATAAGAGGAGCTAATACTCTCTAAATAAAAATATGTAAGACCCAAATATGCATGAATTCTTAGAAAGATGCCTGTTTCATGAGACATTAATCCGTTTAAATGCTCTTCCAGACTACACTGTCTTTGACTTTATAGTTTAAGAGCCCAACTAATTAGATTTCTCTATCTGGATTTCAAGTTATGAAATTATGTTAAGGCAACATGTTTTTCATAAATTGAATGATGAAAGACTGTATCACTGAATTACTATTATTGCTGCTATAACTGAGATTACATAAATTATCCTTTAATCCAAAAGTTAACCTTTTAACACAGCATTTTAAAACACTGCACTCTTAATAGATCAGCAAGAAAATTACATTTTTTAAAAATGTTTGGACAGCATCTACTTCCTCAAATTATTTCTAATTAGAAAATAAATTTTTAAAGTCTGAAAATTAGAAAATTTTGGCCTACAGAGACAAGATGCTAAAATGATACTATTTCAGTAACTATAAATATTCATATGGACAGATTTCAGTCTGCTGAAAATTATGCTTGTGAACCTCTTCCATTAGACATACCGTATTTGCCGGCGTATAAGACGATTTTTTGGCCCTGAAAAATATGCCTCCAAGTGGGGGGTAGTCTTATACAGCGAGTATATAACAAACTCTGTATTTTGAGTGGAAATGTTAGGGTGTCGTCTTATACGCCCAGTCTCTTATACGCCGGCAAATACGGTATTTTTCAGGGCCAAAAAATCGTCTTATACGCCGGCAAATACGGTATGTCTCCTCCAGGGCAACTATTATGTCATCAGCCTTTGAAATCATAATTTTTAACATATCAGGTCCCCTAGGATGTAGACAATGATTTCTAAACACTTGGACATGCATGCATGTTCAGAATTAATGCTTAAACGTAAGTAACTTATTAAATTAATAGAGGCTCAGTGCACAAAATTCCTGCACTTGGGGGAAGAGGTATCCCTTAGACCAGCCTGCATACTCTCAAATCTGGGACCCCTCCAGAGATGTCTGACTACCGGCAGTCGGACATTCTTCTCACAATCCAGGACTGTTGGCCTGATTGATTGCCCCTAACCACTTCTGCCTGCCAGCCTGATCACCTCCTAACTACTCCCTTGCAGGCCTGATTAATGCCTAACTGCTCCCTGATTACCTGATTGCCCCCAACTGCTCTCCCCTGCCAGCATGGTCACACCCTACTGCCCTTGCCTGCCAGCCCAGTTGCCCCCACCTGCCCTCCCCTGCTGACCTGGTGGCCCCCAATTGCCCTCCCCTGCCAGCCCCGTCACCCCAAACTGTTCTCCCATGCCAGATTGGTCACTCCCAACTGCTCTCCCCTGCTGGTCATCTTGTGGCGGTCATCTTTGACCACATGGGGGTGGCCATCTTGTGCAAGGGTGTGAGGGTCAATTTGCATATCACCTCTTTGTTATATAGAATTAGAAATAAGAGGCCCAGTGCACAACATTCATGCACTCAGGGGAGGGTGGTTCCTCAGCCTGGCCTGCACCCTCTCACAGTCCAAGAGTCTTCAGGGGATGTCCAACTGGCCCACTTGAGCCTAAGCTGTCAGACATCCTTTGCAGTGCCATGGAGGTGGGAGAGGCTCCAGCCACCACCGCTGCACTCACCAGCTGTGAGCCCTACTTCTGGCTCAGCAGCGCTCTTCTCAAGAGAGCACACTATCAGGGGGCAGCTCCTGCATTGAGTGCCTGCCCCCTGGTGGTCAGTGAGCATCATAGCGACAGGTCGCTCTGCCATTCAGTCGATTTGCATGTTACCCTTTTATTAAATAGGATGTGATACATGTTAGTGTATCAGCTTGCTTGCCATTTAAATGTTTATAGCATTTTTGTCATATTAAATCCAAGGGCTTGATAAAGAAGCAAGGATGTGCCTTGTTTCACTCTCCTCTTTGGCACTGCTATATGCAGACTGAGGTAACGAAGGGTCCCTGTTTTACTCCTTTCTGTAGGAGGAATTCTAGAATTAAGCATGAGCCAGCTATTTTAGATAGTAAAATATGGTGGAAGGAGCATTTCTATTGCATGATAAAAATGCAATCCCCAAAACCAATTAAGCCAGTTGATAAAACAAATTCCATTTTATCAAGTGCCTTTAATATTCAAAAAGCTATTGACATGGTTTTCCTTTTGACATATTAATACTAAATATAATAAACCCCGTCATAATGAATTATTCTCATACATAGCCCATAAAGCACTACATTGATATATAAACAGTAATTAAAAATACAGACTGGGGAGTCAGAGTATTGGAGTCTAAATCTGGGCTCTATTTACCAGCTGTGTATCCCAACTGCCTCATGCATAGAATGGACACAGTACTGGTATATCTGCTCATAGAACTACTTGGAGATCAAATAGAGTAATGTGCATGGCAAGGATAATAAGTACCAACAATAACTATTTCTCATTAATAAAGTTATATTTGATATTCCTTTCACTTACAAGTTTATCGTGTATATCCCTAAGTAAAATCAGTTCCTTGTTTTGTCAATATAGGATGATTTGATATGCAGGTTATATTAGCTTTAAAAAACATTTGGAAATCTTTCCTTCTGCCTCTTTACTCTCGAATAATTTATATTTTATAAAAAACAATATTTTTTTAAAGTGCTGCTTTACATAATTAGCAAAATAATTTATAAAATTTGGGGGTAAGAAAGAAAACAAGCAGATGAAGTAGTGGAAGGAGTTAGAGTACTAGATAGAAGGGCAGCTGTCCAGCTAACCCCACCTCTGCCATGGTCGTGTGGGCCACAAGTACTCCATATGATTATGAGGATGCTGAGCTAACATGTAACACATCTCGCCCACCTCTCAGATGCTTTTATCTCAGCAACTGTTAGGCATGTACAACTAATTAGTGCCCACTTGCTTTAACTACCGCTACCCTAAGGGAGAACAAATCTCACTGTGTATTTCCTTTTTTATTGCCATTATCTCCCCAACAGGTTCACTTAAATGATTATCAAGTGTAATAGAATGACTGAAAGGGAAAGATTACAGAGATAATAGTGGATACTTTCTACCACTAAGACCAGGGTTTAAGAGTTGAATAGAGATATGAAAATCTCGAATTTTAAAACGTTACTGGTCAACTATCGAGATTTGCCAAAATTTTAATTTTCATTCCTGGGTTCACTCATATCACATTAAACTCCTAGGTACCTGTTCAGAGGATTTCAAAAAGCAAAAAGTAATATTCTAAATATAGGATAAACAAAAGTAGCTAGTCCTATCTCCAAAGAAAATAGCATAATTACGATTTGGGAAAACACACTTGGGAAATTCCTACTTCTGAGACAAATGTAGGTGCTTCATTTAAATTGTATTATACTAGAGGCCCAGTGCATGGATTCCTGAACTGGATGGGTCCCTGCCTGGCCTGTGCCCTCTAGAAATTTAGGACCCTCAGGAAATGTCAGACTGCCAGTTGTAGCTCAATCCCCGCAGTCCAGGCCGAAGGGACCCCACCGATGCACTGGGCTCTAGTCTAAGGTGACCAGATGTCCCGCTTTTGGCAGGACAGTCCCAATGTTTAACAATTTGTCCCGCATCCCGCTGAATTTTTAAAAAGTCCCGATTTTTGGAAAGAGTCCAACAGCAACCAATGGTGGTGGCGACCAATGACTCAGAGGGTGGCATGTGGGGGCCTGGGGGCCCAGGTACTGTTCAGGACCAGAGGTCAGCTGGGATCTGCCTTTCCACGCCACTCACACTTCCATCGCCAGCTGGGTCTAGGGACTGCACCCATGCACAAATTTTATGCACTAGGCCTAAAGTATGCATATAAGATCTCTGGTTAATCTCTTTCCACCCTCTCCCCTTCCCACTTCCCTCTGAGATTGATCAGTCTGTTCCATGTTTCCATGCCTGTGCATTGAGCATCTGCTCCCAGGTCAGTGCATGTCATAGTTACCAGTCAAATGGTCCCTTAGGCTTTTATATATATAGAATCCAGTTAAAAAGTACTGACATAGAAGTAGCCAATAAAGATTAAAGTTACAATAACTATTCATCACTAACCTTTATGGAGAACCTAATATGTGATGGATAAAGCACTTCATGTTTATTTCATCACTAACAGTCCCATCACCCTAGGAAGTAGATATTTCTGCACCTTGATTTTAACATGTGAGGAAATTGATGATCAAAGCAGTCAAGGCACTTGGCCAAAATAATAAGGCTAATATTATCATTTAAATTTCAAAGCCCATACTTTTAATATTTATAGTCAAATGAGTGACTAGAATTAAATTTAGTCAAGTAAATACAAAACTATATTCTTTGTAACTCTAATACTTACCATGTGCAGCACTGACAAGAGGTTACTTTTTGAAAAGATGATTTTAAAGAATAACCACTCTGAAAAGCATGTTAAACTGAAAAACAGAGCCTAAAAAGTTACTTCCAAGATTAAAACTGTTAACAAATTAAATACTAATATTAGTTTCTTAAATTATTTGTAGGAATCATAATTTCTAGATTAGAAATGTTGACTTCAACCCAGATTTATTGAATTAAAAAACACACATTTTTATTAAACTTCTATTGAACATATCTAGGTAAAATATCTTGTTGAGTTTATAAACAGAAATATCAGTGACCTACTAATAAAAACATAAAAATAATTTAAATCTATTTTCATGGTCCACATACACTGAAACTAAAACAAACATAATAGGCATCTTTATGAACATTTGGGCTTCACAGAAAATGTCAGGAAATTGGCACATAGACAAAAATGATCTTTAAAAGTCACCCTGTATAACAAGATTTATATAGTAGACTTTGTGTTATATTTACAAAAATTATAAATATTTTAGATATAACCCTATTCTAAATATACATTCAGTAATTTTATCTTACTTGAGCTACGAAATATTGAAATATATAAGATAGTCTGACATTACTTAAAACTGACTTTTCATAGTTAGGACAGTAAATTTGAAAGGGACAATGCAATTGAAGCAATTTTTAAAAAGATTGTATTAGTAAAATGAAATCTGAACAATTTATTAAAGACTGAAAAAGGCCCCTAAATAGGAATATTCGTTTAAAAAAAAATATATATATATATATATATATACACACACACACACACAAACACACACACACACCACAGTAGGTCCTTGGGTTATGTTGGAGATCCGTTCCTACGGCATAACAATGTGATTTTTGCCGTAAGTCGGAACCCACCTATATAAGCACCTACGTCACTCACATGGAGCACATATACAGCAATGAAGTGAAACAGTAAAAAAAATTTAAAAGGTAACAATTCCTGACCTTTATTTCTGGTAAATAAATAATAAAAAACATAAAGCACACATGTACATATGTGGAAATGACAGAACTTTTTTTTTTTAATAAATGGGAGATGGCAACATAACCATGAAAAGATGTACGTCGAGTCTGACATAACCCGAGGATTGCCTGTGTATATAATATGTATATATGTACATACATACACATGTATATATAAATATATATATTTTTAGAGCTATTCCCAGTTCTTTCATTTTAAAAGAAGATTGTCATCATCTAGATGAGACAGATATGCAATGTTCTCTTACAAAGGAGCCTTTTGTATCATATCTAAAAGTAAAAAAAAAAATTTAATCCACTTTAATTATTTAGGTCACACTTCAAATTAATCAAATAGATCTTAGTTTCATCAGGTAAAACTGCTAACATGAAAACTCTTAAAATCCAAGGTATTTCTCCAAAACCCATAAAATAATTAAGTTTTAGGGTTACTTTCTCTTTATTTTTTAATACACCTTCAATTATAAAAATCAGATCAATCCTTTGCATATTCAGATGACAGAGAAGCAGCTACAATTCTTTTATATTTCTCTTCCATCTAGCTGTGAAAAGGGGAAAAAATAAATTGAAAATAAAGGCCATGAATTGGCCCAAATATACTTACTTTTAGAAATGTACATGTAAAGCAGTGTTTTCTAAAGTTTGGTACGTGTACCCCCAGGGGTCCGGGAAGAGTTTGGTGGGGGTACGCATTGCACCAGAGTTTGGTGGGGATATGCACTGCACCGTGCTTAGCTGCGCCTAATTCTACGTTCTCATGAGTCAAGTCAAGACAGTCTTGTGAGGCGTGAGATGATCCGGTGTGCAAATAAATGTTATTTATAACTTTTATTTGTATTTTGTTATGAATAATTTTATTTTTCGTTTATTATTTTGTGTATGTACCAAAAAAAGAAAAAATAAATATATTTTGATTGTTATTAAAATACGTCAATTTTTTTTTTTGACGAGGGCTACTCAGCATTACAAAAATTATAGAAGGGGTACACATATGTCAAAAGTTTGGGAAACACTGATGTAAAGTAAAACTGTCTCCAAAGTGACGTTGTTTCTCCCAACATCTCCCAGTTTATCTTAAAAAAAGAAAATAGAGCATCCCAAACAGGAGCAAATTTGAGAGTAGGACATACTGACAGATTGCTGCGGGATTGATCACATATATCTTGCACAAACTTTGTGTTCAGTAAAATGTTACCAAATAATGAGCATAAAATGAATTAATAAGGAGAGAAATCTTTAAAGGCAAATCAGTGCATTGATAAGCAAAAGGCTGAAACTGAAAATTTTATAACATGTTCCTCTGAACTAATGTAATTTTTTTCTCAAGAAAATTTATTAAGATACAGTCTTAATTTTGATTTTCTAGGAAGAAAATAATGGTCTGTGCCAAAGATTTCTTACCTTAAAAATGAAAGTACAAAGGAAAAAACCTCCTTGAAAAAAAAATATATATCAACCATACCTTGATAAAATTTATTCTCCAGTGTAGGGTAGAAGCTCTCCAATTCTAAATGTAAAAATCCAACATTTAATTTTTATCTGAAAGAAAACTAAGCACGGATGAGTTTAAACTGTCATCTGAGTCACTGAATTGATCATTTTATTCTGTTTTCAAAGTATACTGATTTTATTGGAAGAGATCAACTTTTAGCTTGGAAAATAAAGATTCTAGGTCTGTTCTTGGCTATTCCAAAAACTCTGCCTTTTTATAATTTCAACAAAACCCTAGAAAGTTGTTCCAAAGTGAACTTTCTCAACCTACTCAACAGAATTCATGAACACACTCTGATATCCATTTCAGCAGCATTTGTCTCGTGAAGCACATCAAAATCATCCAGACATCAAATTGCTGATTTGATAGAATGATTTATTTTTCCATTATAGGAAAGTCACGAGTGACTTGTTCTGAGGTATGTCTTTGCGCTATGAAGGTCATCTATTAGAAAGCTCCACACTTGAAGGTTCTTCTGTAGGTGGTAACGTTTACGGCTGGACAGTCTCTGCAGGTACTAGATTCCCTGTCGTATCCAACTGCATACATTTACACGTGCATGCAGACACAGGACACTCTGCATGGTCCCTAAAAGAATAGATTAAATAACAGTTAAAAATCTAAATTATTAATATATGGATATATACATACATAGATACATATGCACATTTTTTAAATCTACATACCTATCTATTATCTATAATGCAATTTTTCAAAATGGCACTTGGGAAAATATAGCAATTCAAATCTAAAGACATAAACACATTAAAAGCATTAAATTAGAAACTTATGCCACGCTGACATGGGGAGAAAGTTACTAAAAACTTGAATGGCTTTGTTTTCTAAATATACAACAAAATATCCATTTGCAGTTATGAAAGTGAAGGGATGTGCTCAACTTTAAATTAAAGTCAGTGTGACAAAGTGAGTGTAGAAGCTACAGCAATATAAAAGAGTGTAGGGCCACTAGCACTGCTCAGTGTAAAAACTAAATAAGGCCTTGAAAATCTCCATGGCATGAGGTACTTACTACATAAGCTTATTTAGAAGATAATTGAGATATACTCTATCATTTAATTTATAATTTAATTACATATTATATATTGTAGGATCTCCAGTTAACTGTGAAAAACTGTAAACATATAACTCCCCCCAAATAAAGCAAATTAATGCTATTCAAACACTTAACCCATACATCTATTTATTTATTATTATATGTTTAATTTTATAAGATTACAAAGGATATCTAATAATAGAAATGTTGATGCCCTTTTTGTTAACTCAGGTGACAGGAAAGAACAAATTCATCCTTTAGCTGTATAAACCTGAGGTATTTAAAAGGCTTTATCTTTTTGAACTCCAAGCCTATTAAAGAAGGAATGTGATTATTACCTGAACCAACTAAGCATATGTCCAGCATGCCCACCATGCCTGCAATTGTGACACCATGTGAACCAGTTGTTAAATTGAGCTAATTTTTTGTCCTTGCTCAAGTCTACTTTTTCATCTGATTTGGATCCTCCTATGGGTTAAAGAAAATGATCTTCAATAACTATATTATAATATTAACTCAAATTTTCTTAAAAGGTATTCCCAAAAGTTATGTCAAAATACAAATCATATATCATATTGAAAGAAGCATCTAACTTCAGCAGGAAGGCAGGGGAGGGTTGGGGGGGTAAGAGATCATTGAAGGACTTGTATGCATGCATATAAGCACAACCAATAAACACAAAACACTGGGGGTTGGGGAAGGAGGGACAGCGAGGTCAATGAGAGGGGAAAAGACCTATGTACTACTATTTATAATATCTTAAACAAGGAAAGGGAAGGGGAAAGGGAAAGGGAAAAGAGAAAAGGGAAAGACAAGACAGGACAAGAAATAGAATTTTAATGCTAGGATCTAGTTAGGTTGAAAAGATACTAAATAACAAGTTTCCTTACATTTTTCATAGCTAATAAAACACTTGAAAAATATAAGGTATCAAACCATCTAAGAAGCAATCTGAATGAACAATTTTAGAGAAATAACTGGTAGCTTAAAATCTTCCCACAAAGAAAAACACGAGGCCCAATTTACAAGAGTTGTACTAAACACTGAAGGAACAGGTAATTTTCACCTACAAAAACTCTGTCAACAAATAGTAAAAGAGAATAAATCTTCCAAAGAACTCTATGAAGCTGTCATAATTTTGCTAACAGAATCAGGCAAAAATAATATAAGAAAGGATGATTAAAGACAAATCTCTCTCCTGAACAGAACATAAAAATCCTAAGTAAAACATTAGCAAATAGTATTATTTAGCATTTCTACTCATAGGTAAGTACACTAGATAAACTCTGTACATGCTAAACAAAGACATGCAGGAATGTTCATAGCAGCATTGTTCATAATAGTAAAAATCTGGAAACAAACATGTCTATAGTTAGCAGAGTGGAAAAACTGGGCTACAGTCATTAATGGAATACTAAATAAGAATGAGAAAGGAATAAACTATAGCTACATTCATGAGCATAACTGATACTAAAAAACAAACAAACAAACAAACAAACAAACAAACCCCAATGTTAAGTAAAAAAGCCAGTCAAAGGATATAACCCATAATTCATTTGTATGGAATTTAAAACCCAGACAAAACTAAACATGTGATAAAACCATACAGACAGGCTAGAGACTGCATAACACAATTTAGGATAGTGATTAACTGGTAGGAGGAAAGGTGAGACTAGGCAGGGAAAAATAATCAAAGGCACTAGCATAGACAATGTCATCTTAAGTAGGGTAGAAGACTCATTGGTGTTTGATTTATCACAGCACATGACATACACATTCCTATCTGTATCAGTGCACAGTGAGTTCTATTTTCTGTCAGTATTGGGGCTATAAAAAGTGAAAAACATGAAATGTATAAAAGGAAAATTCTTGATTAAAATTTAAATTGAAAGTAACAAGTGCATTTGAAAACATAACGTGTTGCCATTATTTGTTTTAAAAAAGGCATAAATTGAAAAATAATTACTCAGCCAATGACACCTACAAATCTCTTTCAAAGATGTTAATGTAACAATAAAGCAGACTACTTAAAATGAAATCAGCTGCAGCCTAGAATTTCATAACTATGAAGGATCTCCCCATCCAACACTTTATATGAAAAAGAGCTAACATAACTCTAAATTTCACATGCTGAAATGTCAGAGCTATGACTAAAACAGGCATTCTGACATCATATCCAGTTCTTTAGTCACTATTCATTATACCAGTGTGCCAAATATTAAAATGTTTTTAATTAAAATTTTTGCCATAGTATCATAAAGGAGTTATATAAATAACTGGAGTATTTCTAGCCACTGGGTACATTATATTCAGTTATTTACTTTTCGTAAATATTTTCCTGTATGTTACCATAAATGGTAAACAACAATCCTAATATTTCCAACCACACATATAATATTTGCTAATTAACTGATATATATTGTAGAAACAGCAATAACTCCTACAAGTAAAGGAATTTTACTTTTAGATTAATACCTTCTCTATGTCACCAAAATCGGTTTGGCTCAATAGGCATTTGGACTGAAAGGTCCCAGGTTTGATTCCATGTACCTTGGTTGCGGGCACATCCCCAGTAGGGTGTGTGCAAGAGGCAGCTGATTGATGATTCTCTCTCATCGATGTTTCTAACTTTCTATCTCTCTCTCTTCCTCTCTGTAAAAAATCAATAAAATATATATTTAAAAAAAATACTTTCTCTATGTATTTCACAGGTAGATTCTGAAGATGAAATCAGATAAAATGTGCAAGTGCTTTAAGACTATCAAAAACTCTTTTGCATAAAAGGTAGTTAATAGATGAGGGCACATTGACTTTTAAATATAATATTTGAGGAAACCCCTCTTAGAGTGACAAGAAAATGAAATAACATTACTTAATATTTAAGCTCTTCTCACTTCAAATTGGCTAGAATTTGTGAGATTACATGAGATATCCTGGACATAGATTTTACTTTTAATGTATAAATATCATAAACCATAGGGAACAAAAGCCAGCAAGTGGCTTGCTCTTAAGACTATCAAATCAAGCTAGAATATTGGAGAATTGTCATACCAGGACAGCTCGAAACAGGTGTTCCCATATTAATGAGACAAAGTGCACACCGAGGGAGGGGTTTCCGACAGCCAGGGCAACTTGTGACTTTGGATTTCGTTGGCGAGCCACTGACCCCGTACTGACTAAAACCTCTGCCCTGATGAGGCACAGTTGAACAACTGTAGGAGATAGACTTGCCACAGAAATTGCAACTCACAAACACCTGGAAAACAAATAAAAGAAGTTAAAGTATAATGCAAACTTTATAAATAAAAAATTCAAAGTTTGATCCTAACAAATTAAAATAAATTTTAATCATTATTTTGAATTATAAAATAATTAATCTGCTAAGTTTGACTGGCTCTTATCTAAGATTTCTACTTAGCAAGTACATTGAGTACTTTCTGTTACCTTTGTTTAATTATATTCTTCCTAATGCCACTGATATACTGTATACAGAAAAACTTGGCAATATTAGATCCTAACATTTTAGAAGTAATAATGACTTTAGAGTTCACATTAGATCATAATATTTTAGAAATAATAGGAACTCAGAGACATTAAAAATGAATTCTGATCCAAAGTTCCATGATATAATCTCTTGTACAAAATTTTCTTATTAAGAAAATACTCATTTCCTAAAATAGGAAGGAATTAAGGATCCTGTGATGGTAAATAGTTAAAACTTGAGAGTAATAGCATTAGTAACCATCCATTTTGCTTTAAATTTAACTCATAGGTTCTTAAAGACTTATCATACAGATTAGTAACAAGTATTATTACATAATGCAATTTTACTAATTCTCAGGTTGTTTTAATAGTAGCAATAATTTCTCAACTTTCTAAAATAAGAGAACAGCACCATCCAGTGCTCACATTGAGGATATACCTGATATTTAATGTCTGAACTTACTCTCGGTGTATCTTATGACATGTGCTTTATAATTCATTTCATGTTTTTTAAACTAATGCAATTTTTTTTTAAATTTCCATGTGCAAGCAGACATATAGCTATATATGTATATACTGTTAAAAAAAACAAACCCTGCCTTATAACATATAAATAGCACATAAAAAATAATATATAAATGGAATTAATAAGACCACAGAGTAGTTTAGATTCGGAAAGGGTTTATTAGAATATACTGGAAAACCTCAGACAGCCCTCGGATTAATTTAGTTTTGCTTCAGATCCTCTAGGCCTGCTGTGGTTTGCTCTATCTTACTAAAACTCAAGCCACTGAGGTGATTGTTAGGAAGTGGAAGGACCCAGACAAGGGAGATAAAGGACAAAGTATAGTTTGGGATAAAGACATCAGTGTGAACTCAATATAGGCAAAAGAATGAGCTAATCATTTTATTAAATTGAATTCTAAATGTAGCCTACATAATATGCTACCAACACTTCTGGTTTTGGCTAGACCATGCGGTAGATGTTATTTCATTCTCTCCAAAGCAATGTACTTACTTGTGCTAAAGGCTTGGAACTGGGATCCAACTTACTCCGGTGAATATCAAATTCAGCTCGTTTGTGCCAAAACCTCCAGGCATCTAATAAATTTCTATAATTCTCAATCCAGTACTGAACTCTTTCATCTTTAAGAACATCTAAAGGAGAACCCTAAAAAGAAAGCATGATTATTTTAGTTGTTTAAAAATTTCCTGGCTAACCCAGAGCATTCTAGGTAACATGTGAGTACAAGTCACACACAGAATAGGCCTCCTTCTGCCAAAAGCTGACTCCTAATGAGGATAGAGATAAAATAATTATTGGAACCTCCATTAATTTACTTTAAGCTGGTCTCTACTAATGACAGAAATAGGTAATGTGTACACACACACACACACACACACACACACACACACACACACACACAATGTAGGTATCATTAGACTGGCCAGGGAAGGGTAAAAAGCTTAAAAACCCAAAAGCAAACAATTCACCTTCTTGGTTAAATGTAGTAAAAAGTGATGTGAATACTCTGTCTCAACAATCAAAATTTCTGGATTCACAAACCTGTTTACTCTCTGACCCAAATACATACCAAAGCTACTTAATCAGATTAAAAATAATACTGAGTCTGGTCCTTCATTTTCTAGCAATGTACTGTGAACTGAGATTCTATTTTGTATACCTATTTATCTGAAAGTTAAACCTGCCTATTCTCTCTCTTACCCCCAATTAAAACATACATTTATTACCTTAAAAATTAAAAAGAAAAAAAAAAAAGCCAAAAATATTCTTAGGTCTTATGCTCCTAAGACATAGTACAAAGCAACAATTTCTTTTCCTTAAATTTACTTTAGATTTTTTTCTCATTAGTAATTTTATTTCTTGCCAGTAAGTCTTTTCCTAAAGCTGTATTTTCCCTGGCAGCTGTCACATTCCACATTTCACCTATAGTTGCTTTGTTTTCACAGAATGCTTACAGGCCTGTCCAACATATAGCTCCTTAACTTACAAAGAAAGGAAAGTGTGTCTACCTCCAGTGATGCTCCGGCATCAAAGTGAAGCCCAGTTTTCTCAATTCTATTTGGGAGCCAGATAGAAAACTAAACTGTTAGATCTTAGCATGCATCTTACTTATGGAAAATGGAAAGATACCTATTACGCCTAATAAGACAATCCATCTTTACTCATTCCATTAAAACAGAGCATTTCTTTCACCTATTAATTACTGGTAGGAAGTAATTTCCATTACCAGAGTTCATGTAAATAAAGAAAAACTGTTAGTCAACAATTTAATTTCTTAAAAAAGTAAACATCTACTCTAGTCTTAATTATGAGCAACTAGTTAGAACTAAGTACTAAAGTAGAACACAAGCCCTGTTTTGTGTGTTGTTTTTTCTAAAGAATTCTTCATACCCTCCCTCTTGACTCTTCCATGGCAGTAAGGATAAACTATGAAAATTTGATCAATTCACATTCAGTAAGTCTTCCCTAGATTGCCCCTATAAAACCTAAAATCAAACTCTGACACAATCTGTAGAGGAAACAGTTCAGTGATTAAGTCTGTCCAAATCAGAAGAGCGGGAAAAATACCCTAGGCTTTCTATAGACCCATAGCAGCAAAATGTAAGACCAGAGTGCACAGCAGGTAACTTCCAAAAGTATTAACAAAAATTCTTCAGGAAAAGGTAAAAGAACCCAGAACTTTATAACGTACTGTACATAACATTTTTTTAAAAACTTTTTAGAAAAATATATATTTTATTGATATTTTACAGAGAGGAAGGGAGAGAGATAGAGAGCTAGAAACGTCGATGAGAGAGAAACATCGACCAGCTGCCTCTTGCACACCCCCTACCGGGGATGTGCCCGCAACCAATGTACATGCCCTTTACCGGAATCGAACCCGGGACCTTTCAGTCTGCAGACCAATGCTCTACCACTGAGCCAAACCGGTTTCGGATGTACATAACATTTAATATTAAATTAAAAATCACTAGATATATAAAGACACAGGTAAATGTGATTCAACGTTAAAAAGGCAGTCAATAGAAACTAAATCTAAAAAATTCCAAATGTTAGTTAGCTGACATACAATTATTAGACACGTTCAAAGACTTAAAGAAAAATGGTGTTTTAATTAGTGAATATATAAGGATCTGGGCTAAAAATGTAAACTATATAACAAGATTCTAGAATGAAAAAGCACAATAACGGAAATTAAGTATTCCCTGGAAAACTTAACATCAGAAAGAAAGTGACAGACAATGAATATATGAATAGCATTAATCCAATTTGAATAGCAGAGAAAAAAATACGGAAAAGAACCTCAGATACCTATAGAGTGATATTAAATGATTTAATCCTATGCAATCCTATATAATCCAGAGGTAATATGCAAATTGACCATCACTCCAACACACAAGATGGCCACCACAAGATGGCCAGCAGGGGAGGGCAGTTGTGGGCAATCAGGCCTGCAGAGGAGGGCAGTTAGGGGTGACCAGGCCTGCAGGGGAGGGCAGTTGGCGACAACTAGACCTGCAGGGGAGGAATGTTAGGGGCAATAGGGCCGGCATGGGAGGGCTGTTAGGCATCTATCAGGCTGGCAGGGGAGTGGTTGGTAGGTGATCAGGCTAGCAGGCAGAAGTGGTTAGGCACAATTAGGCAGGCAGGCGAGTGGTTGGGAGCCAGTAGTCCTGGACTGTGAGAGAGATGTCTGACTGCCTGTTTAGGCCCAATCCCCTAAGGAGTCCCAGACTGAAGAGAGTACAGTTGGACATCCTTGAGGGGTCCCAGATTGGGGAGGGTGCAGGCTGGGCTGAGGGACAACCCCCCAATTTGTGAATTTCATGCACCAGGCCTCTAGTATATGTATAATGGAGTCCAATAGAAAAGAATGAGATTGAGGCTGGAAAAATATGCCTGAAAACTTCCCAAATTTGATGAAAAACACTGACTTACAGATCCAAGAAGCTCAGCAAACCACAAGCAGGAAAAATAGAACCACATTAGGCATTAAGGTTAAACTGCTAAAAATAAAAAAGAAAACCTTGAAAACAGCTCAAGGAAAAGATAAAAAATTACATAGGGGACAACATATTAATAGCTGACTCATTATCAGAAATAATGGGAGGCCAGAAGACTATGAAACCACATCTTTAAAGTGTTGAAAGAAAAACAAAAACAAAAACAAAAACAAAATGGTCATTTAAAATTAAACTGAGAGAATCTGTCTCCAGTATTTCTGTACTTTAAGAAATTCAAAAGAGAAGACCAAAGGAAAAGAATACTAGATAAAATTTGCATCTATTGGTCTAAACCACAGGTGGTGAACCTTTTTTTTTGCCATTTGGATATTTATAACATCATTCGAGGGCCATACAAAATTATCAACTTAAAAATTAGCCTGCTATATTTGGTCTAAAATTTAATTAGCTCATTCCTAATGCCCTGACAGGACCAGACCAACAGATCTCACAAGCCTTATACACTCTGCTGGCCAAACGTTCCCTAGCCCTGATCCTAAATAGTACCAGGAATTATAAATAAGTAATAAATAAATATAAAAGCCCATGTTTTTGTTCTTCACATAATTTGTACAAATGACAACTAATTGTTCAAAGCAAAAATTGTAACACTCAAAGTTGGAGCTTATAACATGTTGAAGTAAAATATATAACAAAGGACAAAGAAAGGGTGTATGAGTAGAATTACACTGTTGTGATATGTGAAATATGAAGCAAAGTATAAAGTATTAGATGTGAGGTATGAAAAAGAAAGGGTGAAGTAGGAAGCCTGAGTATTAGGTATGACGTGTGATGAAGTATGAGGAGGTAAAATGTTCACTAATGAGTTAAGGATATACATTGTTAGACCTAGAACAACTAGGTCTAAAAGAAAAAGAGAGAGAGAGAGAATGAAAAGGGGTTTTGCTAAAAAGCCACTAGATGAAATAAAGTGAAACAATGAAATATTCAATTAGCCTAAGAGAAGGCAGGAATGGAATAGAAAATAAAAGAAGAAAACCAAACAAATGGAAAACAAATAGCAAAATGATAGGCTTGCTATCATCTTTTCCTTAAGATAGACGCTGCCACATTTGCACTAACCTGTAACATGCAGTAACTTGCTGTTTGGACATCTCCAGTCCTATCGACATAACTCTCCATTAAGTCCACTCCATCTTTAGTAAGGCCTGTGAGCAGAATTCCTTCCAAATTTCCAGCCTCTTTCATTTCATTGGTCAACTTTTCGATGTATCTATTTAACTGGAAAATTCAAAGTGAATTTTCTGAAGCAATCCATTTCAATTATCTCTTGTCCTTCAAAACTTCTACATTGTGGAACAATTTTATTCTTAATAGAAAATATTGTAAAACAAAAGCCCCTACAAAAATCTAGATGCATGATCTCTAAGTCTTTGCATCTAATATAAATTACAATTCAGCATTCATGATCATTAAAAAAAAATTTTACTTTTCAGAGGAATATATATATATATCACTCATACATATATTTATAAAGATCAGTTTCTCAATCCAGTAACAATAAATATTAATCACTTCAAACATGGAATGAAATCTAGTTCTTACCTGACTATCACTAAGGAATTTACAAGCAAATGCCACTCTGTCACGGACAGCAACTTTGTTTTCATACTGAAAAGAAGAGAAAAAGCAAGGAGTTTCTGGTAGGTGCTATGAGTTTTAAATATTTGAAGACTAAGTATTTTATATACATAAAATATAATTATATTTTCAAAGATATTAATAAGTTATTGTATATATATTGGCAGAACCACTGACCCCTAAAGTGCCTTTTTAAAAATAAAAGAAATTTCCAATTATGGTTGACACTCAATATTGTATTAGTGTTAGGTGTATGGCGTAGTGGTTAGACATTTACATACTTTATGAAGTGATCTCCCATAAGTCTAATTACCCACCTGACACCATACATGGTTATTCCAATATTACTGAGTGTATTCCCTATGGTGTACTTTACATCCCCACGATGATTCTGTAACTATCAATTGGTACTTCACTAATTTCTTCACCTTTTTCATCCAGTCCCCCAAGCACCTCCCATATGGTGGCCATCAGTTTTTTCTCTATATGTAAGAGTGTTTATTTTATTTTTTAGATTCCATACGTAAGTAAAATCATATGGCAGTTATCTGACTTATTCCATTTAAGATGACTAACAACATAAGTTAAAGTTATATTTCTGCTCTGCTAAAGTTATTGTCCTTATGTAGTAAAAATTTCTCTCTTAAATACTGACCAAGGCAGTTAAAAAATTCTAGTTGTCTTATAAATATCCAGCAGAAAATATAAACAATGATGTATAGCTTGTCAAGTTTAAGATGCCATGTATTCCGTCCATCACAGAAACTAGTTTGGGGGAAATATGAAATCTTTCTTTGGCTGCTAGTTAACCAACAAGTCTAGGAAATCTGTGAATTACCAGTGAATATACTAGGACAGAATTTAGGGAAAAAATCAACATATATTTCTAAATACAAACTGGTAAGTTTTAAAACATACCTTTATAAATAAACACACACAATTCTGTGCCTACAGTAAAATACTATTATGGTTTGTGTCAAAATTTTCAGAGGCATACAATAAATACTTAAATTTGTGTGAAGTTGTCAACACTGTAAAACAATATTTTGAAAAATGCTTACTATGAATGAAGGTACAAGTTTGTGTTAAGTAAAAAATTGTTTAAAGGTAGAAAAAATCCTATTTTCATTGAAGTCAGTCATTTTATGAATTATAGTTTTCCTCCTTTAAATAAAACACCACTTCAGTTGATACCTATCTTAGTACGTTTTCACAAATATAGAATATTTTCTAGGGTTCTTCCCTAAAGAGGGGAACATATTTGATACAAGCTGGATGTAACTTTTAGTTTCAGTTTCATGTGTTAAAATTTTTTTATCTGAAAAGAGTTATAAATATTATCTATCCCATTTTATAACTGGGACAAAACTAAAATCCCAAAAGTTAAGGTATGCGTAGCAGAGCCAAAATTCAGACCTTGATCTTTTTATTTCCCTTTCACTAGATTACTGCAATTAACAATTTTTAAAAAGAAAAACATAATTATTATTATTTACACAAAAATATAATTAGGTACACTCTTAAAATAGTTTGGAAATATGAACTTCCTACTCAAGAAAAAGTACCTCTACCTAATAACCCAAATTTAGCTATATGAAAATAAGGGTCTTTATAACAGGTCACTTAATTTAAAATACAGAATTTAATATTTAGACAATATACTTCTCTATCAATTTAAAATTTGAACAATCCATTTTTTTCCTAGTTCTTATCATTCTCCAGCACTTCCTGAAAGTATCATTTTATTTCTCCAATATGCAACATTTAAAATCTTCTGTTTAACAAAAAAGAGTACTAACAGTAAAAACAAAAAGAATCCCAACATGCTCTCGGATATTAACTTGAGTTGTCAGAAAAGTCCAATTTCAAATTATTTAAAATGGACAAAATCAATAAACTAAGGAATTGCTGAAATGGGTACTAACATTTATTAAAATTTTCATTCAGATACCTCAATAAAATACATGATTTTATAAATTTTTAGGGAATAACATTTAAATCAATTATTCAAGCAATGTATATTTTATTAAAAATGCTATGTCAAAAAGAAGTAACTTCCATAACTTTCATGTTAGAAAGCTCTTCTTGGTGCTAGAAAGAAGTCCAACAGAACAAAGAAAGCTGTGGCACTGATGTGAAGTTTAAAACTCAAAAACTACTAGTACAACTGATAAGCAAATCTTACTTTATTCTTTCTTTCCCAACGTTGTGATAAAGAACCTATGTGGTTATTGTGGTCATAGATGGTTAAAGCAGAAGAGAAGAAAAAAAAAAAGCAATGAAAATACCAAATAATAAAAAATGAAATAGCCACTATAAATAGTGTGATCATATAATTTATCTTCTAAACTAGAACATGTCTGAGAATGATAGATACTAAGTCAGATAAGATGTGGTCATCCTGATCATGTGGTGTTCATGTGTTGGTTCACTTAACAAAAATAAGAAACACGCACACACTTTTAAAAATTGTATTTCAATATAAAATTTATGTTTACATAATTGTAGAGTTCTGGAGCTCAGAACTTACTTCTTAAGCTAAAGGATAAAATTCTATTCCTTCATGTCTGCAAATTGTATTACTAAAATTATTTTAAAAATTAAGTTGTTTGTTATCAGCTAACTCTAGGTTGGCAGTCACATTCATGAATGGTTGCTCCAAAGATGTTTAAGATACTTTATTTTAAATAATAGAAAATGCATCACACCGTAACAATATTTTTATGAAACAGACATTTGAAAATTTTAACAAGCTAGATAAAAACTCCTATCTTAAAAGAGAGCCTTATGAAACAGAAATTAGCTTACCAATACTCCATCATAAGATCCTGCTTCACTTGTCAGAAATGCAAACATGACACACAGATATGGGTTGTTTAACTGCAACCGTAGAGTGCTGCACATTTCTCTCCAAAGGGAGTTCTTCTCATCAGTATAACCTGATAAAGCCATTGCTACCACATTGAGATTCAGATCACCTGCATATTAAAAACAGCCAGCTAATCAAAGTGTCAAAAGCTTAATAATACCATCTTCTTTCAGTTCTTAAATCATAAATGAAGATCAGAGATAGAAGTTTATATGCAAAAAAAATAATCTCACTAGAATATGGGTTTTTATTTAGGCTGGAAAATTTGAAAAGGACCACAAGTAAAAATTTCCATTCTTTTAAAAAAATATATATTTTATTGATTTTTTTACAGAGAGGAAGAGAGAGGGATAGAGAGAAACATCGATGAGAGAGAATCATCGATCAGCTGCCTCTTGCACACCTCCTACTGGGGATGTGCCTGCAACCAAAGTACATGCCCTTGATCGGAATCGAACCTGGGACCTTTCAGTCCGGAGACCGATGCTCTATCCACTGAGCCAAACCAGTTTTGGCCAAAAATTTCCATTCTTATAAAACTTTTGTTTATATTGCAAACCCTATGAATGACAAGTACCTCTTAATTTTCAAGTCCTCATTCCAGGCAGGTTCCTAAAACATATATTACTACTCAAGAACTAACTGGAAAAAAGTGAAGCCACCCTACCATTTCAAAGCATTGGCAGTAAATATTACTGTATCTTGGGACTGTAATTTTCAAAATACTTTTGTTCTCCTATTCCTAAATACACAACGCATGTATTTATACATATTTTAACTACAAGGTAATAAAAACCAATATTTCAGCATTCTTAATATAGTATTATACTTTTAAATTTTCTAGGGCAAAATTATCAGAATTACCACATTTGAAAAAAAGCATTTGTTACAAATATTCTTTTAAACATTTATTCTTAGAAGTTTATGTGGCTGTTGATAAGCTGCTAACCTAGAAATCAACACTCTGGCTATCTAGACTTCTAACAAGTTTAGCATCAAAAGAGAAAACTAAATTGACCTTTAACTTTTACTCTTAAGTTTTTTACATTTATCAAGCAGTTTTCTTGTTTGCCGATCCTAACCATTTTCTTTCTTTTTCAAATAAAACAGGATTTCCCACCTTATGTCCTTAATAGCCTTGTTCTTAATTTCTATAAACACTTCTCCCAAATACTTTGTACTTGCTCTTTGCCTACTATTTGAAGTCTTTAATAATTAATACAAAAAAAGGACTATCTTCTTTGAATCCTGCTTAGAACAAATTATTTCCAGAAGAAAAGGAATATTGGACTCAGAGAAATCTTTCCTTTATTTCTTAACCAAAATATTAAAATCACTAGAAAGATAATTTTCCCTCCTGGTAGTAGGAGTGTTCAAATCTACCAATATTCCATATCATAGGAAAGTATCATGCTCTCACATCACAGCAAAATTCTAATTAGAAATGGCCTTAAATATCGTTTTCCCCACCATCACGTCTTCTTTTATTGATTGATTGACTGATTTAGAGAGGAGAAAAACAGAAAGAAACATGGGTTTATTGTTCCACTTACTCATGCACTCATTGGTTACTTTTTGCATGTGCCCCGGCCAGGGACTGGACCTGCAACCTTGGTGTGTAAGGATGCGTTAGCCAATCCAGCTACCCGGCCAGAGCATCACATGTCTTCTATTGCAAACTCAAATGGGAAAGACTTATAACAAATATGAAGAAATAGATGCCAATCTGAACAAAGCATTAGCTTTTTCATCTTTTAGTGTGCAAGTAAATATATTACAGTTAATTTCTTGTTTTTCTCTATGGTATAAATAAAACTGCAATGGTTTCTAAGTGGACCAGCAAATACGAATTAAGTTTCCTGACTACTCAAAAATAATTTGCCAAGTATATTAAAAATCAGTAGCTATGTACATCTGAGGCATTTTCAAGTGATAAGCAAACAACTGAATTTTTGGGCCCTAGTTGAGCAGCTCAGTTAGTGTTGTCCTGATATACCAAGGCTGTGGGTTCAATCCCTGTGCTGGGCACATACAAGAATCAACCAATGAATGCATAAATAAGTTGAACAATTAATTAATATCTGATTGTATCTCTGTCTCTTCTTCTTCTCTAAAAAAAATTAAAATGAAATGAAATCAATCAATAAAAATAGTTTAAAAAGAGAAAAACTGAATTTCTGGACTAAGATTTCTTTCTCTAAGTATTATTTTGCAAAATATTAAACTAAAACTTTTATCACATTTCATTGTTTATTCCTTTCTAAAAAATATTAAGTGGGAATTATATTTAAATCACCAGACTCAAGTAGAAAAACTTTTGCAAATCAAAAATGTCATTTTTATAAGAATCTATAGTTTAACTAAAAATGTGTACAGAATTTCCTAAAAGTCAACCAATAACTATTAAAAAAATAAAATCTATATATAAAATCCTAAGCAACCAGTCGACCAAACCGGACAACCAGCTGGTCATTATGACACACAGGACCACCAAGAGGCAGACGCTCAATGCAGGAGCTGCCCCCTGGTGGTCAGTGTGCCCCCAAAGCATGAGTGCTGCGCAGCTGATCAGTGGGCGTCAGACACAGGGGGGCTAGCCTCTCCCACCTCCACAGCAGTGCTACCGAGTGGCAGCAGGCACAGCAGGGCAGGGATGAGTGGGAGCTGCGCAGAGCCCAGCCTGGACTCGGGGTTCTCCCGGGCTGCCTGCCGCATCGTACACTACTACATCCCCCCAGGGGTCCCAGATTGCAAGAAGGTGCAGGCCAGGCTGAGGGACCCCACCAGTGCACAAATCTGTGCACTGGGCCTCTAAGTAAAATATACTCAAATGCTCACCATAAAAATGCTTGCAAACTAAAGTAGTCCTAATCTCCAAGAAAATACATTTTAAAAATGAGATATTTTTAAAAGAAAAACTTTGAAAATGGACACATTTGAGCATTCCTTAAAGGACAATTTAGACACATTTTCTTTATTTTCCCCATTTTTCTATTAAAGTATTATATGTATACATATCTTACCATTGCCTCCCCCCTCCCACTCCCATACATGTCCTCACCACCCAGTGTTTTGCCTCCATTGGTTATGCTTATATGCATGCATACAAGTCCTTCAGTTGATGTCTTATCTCTCCCACCTCTCCCTAACCTTCCCACTGTAATTTGACAGTCTGTTTGATGCTTTACTGTCTCTGTATCTATCATTTTGTTCATCAGTTTATAATGTTCTTTATTATCCACAAATGAGTGAGATCATGTATTTTTCATTGACTGGCTTATTTCACTTGGCATAATGCTCTCCAGTTCCATCCAGGTCACATTTTCTTTTTTACAGACTTAATCCAAGGCATAAATAAAAGGGAAGAGCTAATATTTATAGATAGAATACTGTGCAATAATTTCTCTTTCAAAAAATTTACATAAAAATGTTTACTGATTAGTTTTTTTTAAAGCTGTCAGCATTTTTTTTTTTTTTTAAAGGAATCTATGAACTGCAAGTACCACAGAATATAGCCCAATACCTTTTCCTGAAGATGCCCCTTCATTCAGGATTTGGATGGCTCGTCGAATATCCAAGTTGAACAGTGCCACGGCAGCGGCTCTCTCCCATTCCCCTTCTTGTACCAGGGAGTTCAAAAATGGCCCTACATCTACATCTGTTCCTTTCTTAATCCATCCACAAAGCTGTAAAGCTAAGATTCTTTCTTCATTTAAATTCTGTATATCAGTTTGCTTATCCAATCCACTCCAATTATGTCTGGTATTTTCTACCATTCCTAAAATGAGAAACATTTTTATATTAATTGCTTTATTATTTATTTTTAGTAAATTTATTGAGGATACATTGGTTAATAAAATTACAGAGGTTTAAGGGATTCAATTCTATAATACATTACCTGCATATTGCATTGTGTGTTCACCACGCCATGTCATGTCTCTTTCCAACACCATTTTTACCCCTCTTCCACCCACTTTTGCCTCCCCGCTCTCATTTCCCTCTGTTAATAACCATATTTACAACTAATACATTTGAAATTACTTATTTTTAACTTTACTATTGGAAACTGTTGTCAGTGTAGGTTAAGGAATTAAAGAAGACTTCTGAAATGAGAATTGCTGCCCATCAAAATGAGGAAAGCATTCTGCTTTATTAGCAACAATGATGGAAGTCACTTGAGACAAAAAAATCATTTTATCTTTAAAAAGTGAAATTTTAAGAACCATGAGAAAACTCTGAATAATTAAATAAAATTAGTTATTTTTCCAAATTTATATTGTTTAGATAGAATGTAGTCGTTACATTTCAGATAAAACAAGCTGCAGATGTACTAAGGTATTTATTTTCATACTAGAAGCCTGGTGCACGAAATTTGTGCGGGGGGAGGGGGGGAGGGGCAGAGACACAGGACTGTCCCTCACCCAGCCTGCACCCTCTCCAATCTGGGACTCATCCAGGGATGTCCAACTGCCCTTTTAGGCCTAATACTATTCAAGATTGCTGGCTCCCAACTGCTTGCCTGCCTGCCTTCTTGATTGCCCTTAACTGCTTCTGCCTGCCAGCCTGATCACCCCTAACTACTCCCCTGCCAGCCTGATTGCCCCTAACAGCCCTCCCCTGCAGGCCTAGTCACCCCTAACTGCCCTCACCTGCAGGCCTGGTCTCCCCTAACTGCTGTCCCCTGCAAGCCTGGTCCCCCCACAACTGCTCTCCCCTGCAGGCCTGGGTCCCAACAGCCCTTCCCTGCCGGCCTGGTCACCCTTAACTGCCCTCCCCTGCAGGCTTAATTATCTCCAACTGCCCTCCCTTGCATGCCTGGTCCCCCCCAACTTCTCTACCCTCCTGGCCTGATGGCCCACAACTGCCCTCCCTTGCAGGCCTAGTCCCTTCCCAACTGCCCTCCCCTGCTGACAATCTTGTGGTGGCCATCTGTGTACACATGGGGGTAGCCATCTTGTGTGTTGGAGTGATGGTCAATTTGTATATTACTCCTTTATTACATAGGATTGCCCCTATAAATTTTGGATTAAATGCTGACATTATTTAATAAATGGAAAAATGACAATTTTAAATAGGTGAATAAAAAGCAGCCATTTATTTTTCAAATGATTTCTCAATTTCTTAAGAGTTCTTCTTTTATACAACTTTTGTCATGAAATAGAATGGAGATCAATATATATGAATCCAAAGAGTTCACTGCTAGAAGGTGGAAAAGTGTGTCATGTATTTTGGCTGCTCAAAGATGTTCTTACTGCTTGATAACTATGCTCTTAGTAATTAGGGTTATCAAATAAGCAATGTGATATTATTGTGGAATTTTAAGTATATAGTCATTTTATGATTTTTAACATGTGTGGATTTAATATCCAGCACACAAATATAAATTTTATTACTGAAGAAAATAAGTTTGTATGTGAACTTTTTAAAAATGAATTTCAAATATGATTTTAACATCTCACTGAAAAAATTAAAATCTATTTATGCATGTTATGCAGTTCTAAATGATGAAATTCTATCCCCTAAATTTGAGATTGCTAATATATATGAATAAGAGAATCAACATTTTATTGATGGTTGCAAGAGAAACAAGTTCACTTAAACATTAAAAAACATTTTTTAAAAATTTGTTTCAAATACTATACCAGCAATAAAATCAGACACTTTGCAATTTGTAGATATTAATATGTTGCATTTTTAATCTATATAAAAACAAAGAAGTAAAATTATCCAGTGTTTTAAAGCACATTTTGTTGTTAAAAACACTAAGTCCTAGGTATTTTACCCCTTCAAATAATTCTGAATAGATAAGTTCTCTAGATCAGTTTTCACTATGTTATATGAAAAGCTGAGCAAAATTTATTACACAATTTTCTATCTTAAAAGGAAGAAATTATACCTATTGAGAACACTATGAAAACTGCTCTACAAGAGACTCCCTCGGAGCAAGCATTCTCGTCATACCTGTTGATTTCAATACTTAGTCCGTCCAATAAATTAGCCTTTTGATCCTTTGCTTCCTTATCTCCAGTGGTCAATACCTCCAAGACTTTACCCACTTTCATGGATACTCCAAATAGTTTTTCCTCTAAAAGAGCCTATTTTTTTTTTTTAATCCTCAACCAAGGATATATTTTTATTGATTTTATTTTTAGAAAGAGAGGAAAGGGGGAAAGAGAAACATTGATTGGCTGCCTCTTGGATGCACCGGACTGGGGATAAAACAGCAACTTAGGTATAAGTGCCCTGACCAGGAATCGAACCTGTGACCTTCCGGTTCATGGGACAATGCTCCAAACAACTGAGCCATCTGGCCAGGGCCAAAAGAGCCACTGTCTAACCACAAGCTCAAAGTCTTCTGAAAATCTAATTTCCTATGCTTCAACCTCATACATACTCTCTGGACCACTCATATTTTTACTTACCAGTCTTTTCCTCCCATTTTCTTCTCTACCCAAGCTAGATTCCAAGGGTCAACAATTGAGTCGTTCTCTTAATTCTGTTGCCACACTGCCCTTTGTTCTTTCCTCTGGTGAAACACTTCCCCACAACCTTCCCATGTTTCTCAAGACAACTCTCTGTTCTTCCCATCTTCTCTAGACAACCTTCTTGCTCTTTCTCAACCAGCAAACCTACTATACTGAGAAAACAGGAGTCATCAGGTAGCAAAGTCCTCATCTCTTGTCATTGAACCTTAAACAAACTGCAAACCTTTCCCCTTTCCTCTGGCTAATATGGAGAAGGTGCACATAACTCTACCTAAAGCTAAGGATCTCTTTCCCACCCATTCCTAGGTATTTTGCTCTTCACCTTCTTATCTCCTCATCTTCAACCTTTTTCTTTGAGGTTTTTCCCATCAGCATTTAAACATACTTAAATTAATCCCATGTTCAAAACAAAAACAAAGCAATATAAAAGTCATCTTTGACCCCAAATTCACCTGCTGCTACTACTACTGTATATATTTTTATCCTTCTTAATCTATTCAAATTTCTTGAATTATGTAAAATGGATGACTTTACTTCTTTAACCTATTCTAAATTTCTTTTTTTTTTTTTTTAAATATTTTTGTTGATTTTTCACAGAGAGGAAGGGAGAGGGACAGAAAGCTAGAAACATCGATGGGAGAGATACACCGACCAGCTGCCTCCTGCACAACCCCCATCGGGGATGTGCCCGCAACCAATGTACATGCCCTTGACCGGAATCGAACCCGGGACCTTTCAGTCCGTAGACCGATGCTCTACCACTGAGCCAAACCGGTTTTGGCTATTCTAAATTTCTTGACCCCTGGATATCTCCATCTAGCTATTACTTATTCCAAAATAAATTCTTATTCTTCTCAAATACGCTCTTCCTATGTGATTCCTATATAATTAACTGATGCCAGTATTAAACCAATTTCCTAAACTAACTATATGTCCTCTTTTTCTCCTCCTTTCCCTTTATCCAATTAGTCATTAAATTGTTTCCCAATCTCTAATTTATCCACATTTCTCTAGCTCCTCTGCCACTAACCTTGATAAGAACACCATAATATCTTTCCTGATTACTGTGGCTTTTATGAGGTTCTTGCTATCAATCTTGATCCTCTTCAATTCATTCCTCACAGTGACAGCTCTCAAACACAATCTAATTGCCACTAATCTTTAAAATGTTTCCTTGGTTTCCCCTTATTACAGGATAAATTTCCCTAAATTATTACCATGAGTCCTGAGTTACCCATTGCTTACTTTTCTAATGTCCATTCTTATCTTTCTCTCCACATGTTCTGTTCCTGCATATGCTATGCTCCTTCACCTTGGGGTTCAGGCATATGCTGCTCCCTATCTGGACTTTGTCTTTGCCTTTACCTCTTCCAGGAAACCTCAATACCTACAAATCAGATCAGGTATTCTATATATAATTGTTCTTCTTCATGTTATAACTGCCTGTTTTAGCTATCTTGTTCAGTATCCTTAATTGATAACTTGTTCATAATTATGTCTCCAGTTCCTAGAACAATTCTTAGCACACAGTGAACAAGTAATAAATATTTGGTGAATGAGTGAATAAATTTACTTCATATTGTAGTACGAATTAAAGTAACATGAAGAAAGCAATTGGCATGACGTTTAATTCATAGTAAGTACTAACTATATTTGCCACCAAAGCTTACATATAGCTATGTTTTATAATAAATTTGATTAATTATGGTGGACAAGATAGCTCAATGTATAGAATTATCATGTGTTAAATTATTAACACATAATGGTATTTTACTATTAATACAATGTTATTAGAGATACTATTAGAGAACGGAGTATGGCCAGATAAAAGATTGAAACCTAGAAATGCTATCTTTGACAGTCATTTCTCTACCTATTACTTTCAGGTTGTACAAACAAAAACATGTAAGCCAAACCAAACAAAAAGCTGAAGGTCTAGCAATGAGAAAATCTTTCCAACAGTAGTTTTTTTTTTTAGTTTGGGTGAAGACCACTTGACTTAAATCAAGATATTCAGTTTGTCTCTACTGCACCAAAAAACTACAGATATTCTACCTTCCTTCTTGCTTTTCCTGAGAAGTAGTTTGTTGGGTTTTCCCTAAAACATATCAAAATACAACAAAAACAAAAATAAATCTCAGAATAACTAAGAATGCAATGTGACCTGATCTACTTTTTAGATAAAATACTAAAAATTTTATAAACTCTCTGTTTAATTCTTTGTAGCAATTCTATAATCATGAACCACAATATTCAGGTTCATTGATAGGGATAATACAGTATATCTGTACTTTTACTTATATTAATAAAAAAGAAGTTTTAAATTGAACTCACTCATTTAATTATTTATAATAAAAATTACTCTTTTGGTGGAGAGCTAATGAGAATATCTAAATGAAATAGGTCATAAAAGTAGTACACTGCATCTTTAAAAATGTGAACTAAAGCAATTTTTGTGTGTGTTTTTTTAAATCCTTATCCAAGGACATGCTGAGAAAGTGAGAGGGAGGGAAGAAGGCAGAGAGGGAGGGAGGGGGAGAAAAAAAGCACCAATGTGAGAGGAAACTACGATCAGTTGCCTTCGTTACACTCCCCAACCAGGGATTAAACCCCCAATCCAGGCATGTGGCCTGTCCAGCAATCTAACCTCCCTGGTAACCTTTCAGCACATGTGACTATGCTCAATCAACTGAGTCACTCCAGCTGGACTGAACTAAAGTTGACAGTCCTTTTAAAAATTGTAACAGTTTAATCAAAATATTTAACCTACTATTAAAAATAGCATTTACTTAGTATGATTTGTATAGTACTGAAAGTCGTATTAAAATCCAACTTGGATTTATTAATTCTGCTAACACTCTAAATAATGTGAACTTTTCTAGCAGCTTTAATTAGGACCGAATTTGATTGCTAACAAAAGCTAGATCTGGAATCCTCATTCGGGGAGATGACTATAATAAAACCTACAACTTAATTCTAATAAAAACATTAAAGAAGTCAGTGGAAAAAAATAGTAAGTTTAGCTCTTTTGTCCTCTTTACTTTATTCTTCAATAGTCTTATCAATTTCAATCCTATAGTAATTCACACATTCATTCAATCAGCAAGGACTATTTCAGGTAAGGATCCTTCAAGTAAGGCCGTACTTGGTGTCAATTACATAAAGACCTTGGCATTAGATAGCTAAGTTAAAGTAAGCAACAATTTAAAGGGGCTTCTTCAATGAGAAATTTAGTTTTTATAAAAACAAAATACTATAATAAAATTCTAACAACCAGGATCCTATAAATCATCTAATGCAATACTCTCAAAATGGGTTTTCATAAAAAAGAATTATGCATTTAACTCAACAATTTACAAAAATATAAATTTTCCCTACTCAAATCCGAGGGGGAAAAAAAGCATTTATGTATACTATCCTGAAATACATAAAAAATGGGGAAATATAAAAGTACAAAGATTATGAACATATTGCAGAAAATAGAACTTTCTTACCTAAAGATGATTTTACAATTGATTTAATTCCTGCATAAACCAATGATCCTTTGTTGCCTGGAGATTTCTGGTCCATGTCTTCTGTATACTGCTTCATGAGTATTTAAATGCATAGGAAATACTACTAATAAAACATAATAAAATATTTCAAAGCTAAACTTATTTTGATTTGAAGCCAATTCATAATAGGCGTCAGTGCAAACAAGGTGGTTCTACTCTATTATGGAGTTATACTTTCTTCCTCCTACTCAATCTGCAAAAGCAGTATTTCAAGTTCTACTGTTTTAAACAATTTTAGTTTGTAATTTTAGCATTATATAAGTTGTATTTGCATGTAAAACATTCAGTATATTTACAGACTGACCTTTCAACAAACTTCAAGAACATTTCTGATTCATCTGAAAATTCACAACAAAGGATATAGTGCAGAGTATACCACAGTGACTTGAGCTGTGGATCTTCATTTCCAGCTAAAATATGGTTTCTCCACACTTGTTCTGTATCAAGTCCATACCTTGATAAAGCCCGAAGGCGCATCTTAGTTGCTATATCTTTTTCTAAAGTATTATCATTTTCTTCTTCTGTACATTCATACAAATGACGACCACAAGCCCACATTAAAGATGTAATTGGGCTCCAGGCAAGAGATATCCTTTCAAAAACAGTGAAGTCAGACATTGTTCGGTTGGGAGTTACAACTATCATTCGATTTTGACTTGTCGGATGCCAAGAAAAGGAAGCAATGTAATTGTCACAAGGTTGCACACTTCTTTCAATTATTGTGGGTTCAGTTTCATCCCCAATGGGAGTGGGTGTATGTTGCATATCATACAATCTAATAATATTACTATCCCTTGTTAAAGTGGCAAGCAGACCAGTCCTAGTTGGACACCAAGCAACTTTTGTTAAGGGTTTTGGTTGCTCAGTCAAAGTCAAAACTGGCTTCTCAAATTTCCTAAGATCCCATATTGCAACCTGACCTTCATAGAAGGAAGCAACACGATCATGGAAGTATGGGTCTACTGTCACCCCCTGAACAGCTTTTGTATTTACAAACATCTTTTGGCTTGTATTCCGAAGATCAAATATGGCTAGGTTACGATGCATACCAGCAAGGAGAAGTTTCTGGTCCCGTGGAAGCCAACAAAGAGAGAGACAAGCATCATTCTGTCCTAATTCATAAAGTGGTTTTGTTACTAATAATGTTGTTTCAGTTTCACCTGCTGAAAGTCTCACTTTCTCCATGGGGATTATATCAGGAGTATATTTGCTGCAGATATCCCAAATCAGCACTGAAAAATCAGCTCTATGTTTATCTAGACCAGCAGCAAGCCAGTTACTATCCAACGGATTCCATGCAAGAGTATTGCATTGTCGTGCATGCTTTGGAACAAATTCTTTTCCTATCAAATCTCTGAACTTTGAGTTGTGATCTTGACCAAGACTTGTGAGTACAACTCGACCATTTGCTTGTCCAACGGCTAGGAGACATTCAGGGTCATAATTGAGATACCAGGCAACACATTTCATATAGGGTGTATCTGAATTTATTGATAGCAAAGTAGCCGCAGAGTCTTCAGATAAACGTAAAGATCCAGCTTTGAGTTCTGAATTCACAGTAGATTCCACATGATAAAGGCTCAGTTCTGAGTCACATACAACAAATCTATCAACCTGGTGTGGTGCCCACAATATATCAGGTTTGGTACCACTCATGTTTATTGATGTGTTCAAAGTGTCCAGTCAGGTCCATTCACTGAATTTCTGTTTAAAAATGAAAAGTTTAAAATGTTAACAAAATATAATAATAAGTTAAATAAACTATTAAAAAAGTCAGAAAATACTAGTATAGGTACTCTGTTTTTCAATGTATATATATTTCTTCTATCTGCTGTGAATCCAAGATAATACCCTATCTAATAAAAGAGTAATATGCAAATTGTCAGTCACTCCAACATACAAGATGGCCACCCCTGTGTGGTCAAAGATGGCTGCCCCCATGTGGACATAAGATGGCCGCCACGTGATGGTCTGCAGGGGAGGGCAGTTGTGGGAAGTTAGTGGGCAGTTACGGGTGACCAGCCAGCAGAGGAGGGCAGTTGGAGGTGACTAAGACAGCAAGGGAGAGCAGTTGGGGGAGACCAGGCCAATAAGAGAGGACAGTTGGGAGGACCCAGGCCTGCAAGGGAGGGCAGTTGGGGAGGATCAGGCCTGCAGAAGAGGGCAGTTGGGGGGGACCAGGCTAGCAGAGGAAGGCAGTTGGGGGAGTCCAAGTCAGCAGGGGAGGGAAGTGGGGGGAGGGGGGAAGACTAGGACTGCAGGGGAGGGCAGTTGCGGGAGACCAGGCCTGCAGTGGAAGACAGTTGGGGGGACCAGGTCTGCAGGGGAGGGCAGCTGGAGGAAGCCAGGCATGCAGGGGAGGGCAGTTGGGATGATCAGGCCAGCAGGGAGGGCAGTTAGGGATGACCAGGCCAGCAGAAGGCAGGGCAGTTGGGGGGGGGGGGGAAACCAGGTCTGCAGGGGAGGGCAGTTGGGGGTGATTAGGCCAGCAGGGAGGGCAACTAGGGGTGACCAGGCCAGCTAGGGGGGGTCCAGGTCTGCAGTGGATCCTTCAGTCCAAAGGCTGACGCTCTGTCCACTGAGCCAAACTGGCTAGGGCTAAACTATTCTTAAAAATTAAAAAATACTTGACTGTGTTTTACCTAAAATCATCCTGTTTGTGATCAAATTGCACTTTTGGAGACTGAATTAAGTAATCACTAGAGGCATTTTCAGTTTTCAGTTCTATAAGCTTTATCAGAATGAGATTTTTAAAAAGATAACCTAGTATCTTAAGCACAAACTAAAAATAGCTATGTTAAAATAATAGTTTAGTAATAAAAGCTACTTATAAAAATGTAAATGTCTGTTTCCTACCAAATCTGGCTAGAGCAAATTATAGTCTGGATTAAAAGTAAGATTAAGAAAGGTACTTATAATCTTCATGACAATTGGTATCTTTTCAATCATGTCAGTTCTTAAAGGGTGAAGGTACAGTTCATTCAAATCTCTAGATATAGCCTGCCACAGACTCCTAATAAAGATATACTAAACAAATTCAACTTAAACATACTTGCATTGCTTTTTGATCTTTTAAAAGTTTCAGTTAGAAATTATCAGTCTAGAATTTCAATATACTCAAAATTTAGATGACTGGGAAAAAACCTGAGAATTTGTATGTTAGCTTATTTCCTTCCTTAACAGATCTGAAGCCCAAGATCAATCATTTCAATTACATTCCTATCACCATCCTCAATTTCTTCACTTCCATGCCAGTCTGAGTTTGCCTTCTCCCTAGATCAACCCAATTATTACTGTCCTCTTTCCTCCGCTCAGCTGCTAAGTGCCAAAGCTCTGCAGATTGACCCCGTAAGAAATTAAGGTGGTGGTGTTGGTCCAGCTTGTGGTGTTGGTCCAGCAATTGTTTTATTCACCTTTCTACGCCGGCTTTCATAAAATCCATCTTTATCAGAGTATCACAGTGATCTTTTAAAAATACAAACTTAAGCAAGTTATACAATCCCTGCTTAAAACCCTATAATGGTTTCTAAATGCTCTTACTAGCACCCCAAATATCCAACATAACTTTTAAATCCCCACATGTTTTGACCTCCATCTATTGTTCCAGCCTCAGTATACAACATTCTCCTTGAATGTTCTAGCTACATGGTCTTTCTAGAATGTACACAGCCCCTTCATTCTTTTTTAAATATATATTTTATTGGTTTCAGAGAGGAAGGGAGAAGGAGAGAGAGAAACATCAATGATGAGAATCATTGATCTGCTGCCTCCGGCACGCCGCCTACTGGGGATCAATCCTGCAACCCGGGCATGTGCCCTGACCAGGAATCAAACCGTGACCTCCTGGTCCATCAGTCGATGCCCAACCACTGAGCCTTGCAAGCCAGGTAAGCCCCTACATTCTTCCTTCCCTTCTTGGCCAAATTAACACCTGCTCAAGCTTGACATCATCCATCCACTATCCCTCCACAGTGTACATCAGGTTTCTTAGATACTTTCATTGAACAGTATTCCTTCCCTTTATATCACCCCTGTGACTCTTCTACTAGATTATAAATTCTACTAGAGGCCTGGTGCATGGGATTCATGCAGTGGTGGGGGCATGTCCTACAGGGATCAGGGATTGGCTCGCTGTGGGAGTGCCACTCATCCTGGTCAGCCAAGTGGCACTCCCACTGTGAGAGCACACTGACCACCAGGGGTAGCTCCTGCACTGAGCATCTGCCCCTGGTGATCAGTGTGTGTCATAACTGGCCAACCAGTTCTGGTCCTTCGACCATTTGGTTGCGGGGCTTTTATTATATAAGTTAAGACCAGATAAAATAGCTTCTGCTCTCCATTTGTACCCCTAGTACCCAGCACAGAATTAGGCCCTTACTAGATACTTAATTGTTAAATGAATGTACTTGTTAAATGCTTCCTCTAACACTTATCACTGTTATCTCCAAATATCTTTTGGAGATTTTACCAATCTCTGCATCTTTCCACCCATTACCTCTGAGAAGCTGACTCCAGCCAAGAGCAAAGTGCTCACTGTTATAACTGTTCCAATGATAGGCAGGAGCCCACACATAGCCACCTGAAGAGAGGATCACTCTAATACACTGTCTTTCATTTATGCTGTAAATATTTATTAGGCAATTTCTATGTTCTACACACTATTCTAAATGCTATGAACACATTACTGAACAAGGACATATAAGGTCCTTGGCTGCAATAGACTGGATTGTGTCTCCCCAATATTCACATGCTGAAGTCCTAACCCCCCATGTGACTTTATTGGAGACAGAGTCTTGAAAGAAGTGGTTAAGGTTAAATTAGGTCATAAAGGTGGAGCCCTGGTCTAATTGGTGCTCTTATATGAGAAAGAGATACCCAAACTCTCTCCCCCAATGTGAGAACACAGCAAGAAGGCAGCTATCTGCAAGTCAAGAAGAGAACTCTTACCAGAACTGGACCACACTGACACCCTGATCTCAGATCTCCAGTCGCCAAAACTGTGAAAAAGCTATTTCTGTTTTTTAAGCCATTCAGTCTATGGTATTTTGTTATGGCAGCCCAAGAAGACTGCATTCTAGTGCTCAAGTTATGTCCAATCTTAAAGAGAATTTAAAAATTTAGGAATGAGAAGAGAAGCACCTCTTGTACTAAATAGTAACTAAGACAACAAAAAGAAGGAACCGATACTGTCAAGTAATGGTTCATACTCATGCCTTAACAGAGGAAACATCTAAATTGGAGGTATCCTGAGATCTGACCCATCTTCTTATCTCACTAAAAAATAATTGCTTAAATAAGCTTTCTTTTTATCCACAAGCACACTCTTTGTATCAGGGGTGGGGACCATCCAGCCTGTGGGCTCTATAAGGCCTGAGAAATCATTTGGGCTGGCCATGCCAAGGCATTAGGGGTGCGTTAATTAAATGTCTGACCAAATACAGCAGGCTAATTTTTAAGCTGATCAACTGTGCAGCTTGAGAATGATAAATATCCAAATATCCTTGGCAGAAAAGAGGCTCCCCACCGCTGCTTTAAATGAATGACAAATGGTAAGAAAACTTAATGCCACAAAGAAAAATCCACCTTAAACAACTATAAAGTATTACTATAACTTTAAAAGCTATTCGATGAATGGCACTCAATGGAGAATCATCAGGATTTCTTTGATGTTATGCATGTAAAATACAGTATCATCCACAAAATCTGATTACAGTAACTCATCCAGAATCAAAGAACTTGAGAGAGACTAGCAAACCCTTCTCATTTCAGATACTAGTAGAAGTGAAAACCAGATGTTTTGGTTCTTGTCCAATACCTCCCAACTCCCATTCTAGAATACTGCATAGAGGGGGGGAAAATCAGCTACATCATTTGCAGAGCCCGACCTAACCTGAAAATACAACCCCCCAACATTGTTAAAAATTAAGGTGACAGCCCTTCTAAGTGATGGGCCTTATGTAAATCACTGGTGGCATACCATGAAACTGGCCCTGAACAGAGAAGTACATCTATAAGCACCTTCTTAAAAAATGTATTTCTTTATAACCCAATACACAATATTCATAGAATCTGGCTCATGAGCATAAATATGGCTCATATTCATAGGAATATGGTGAACAAAGAAAGCTGAACCTGAGGTCAGAAGACCTCCAGCCAAGACCCTAACAAGTCCCTTAATACCCCAATCTCTATCTCACAAAGTTGTGACAATCAAATTGAGTTCTTCACATCACACAGATGATGTATCACAAAGATTCCCTTAAACATCCCTACAATTTAATGTTTTTTTTAAGTGTTGGAGACAGACACTGAAAAATTGGGGGCACAAAGGGTGGAACCTGCAATAATTACAGCTTCCAGTTAGATTCTCACCTTCCAGTTTAACAAGTCAAGTGCTCACTTCCCCATCAGTGGTGTCATCTGAGCGAAGGAAAGCCACGTTGCTTCTGTGTCCCTCAGCGGAAGATGGACAGCAGTCTTGTCCGACAGAAATACAGTGTGAATCATAGTGTTCTAGTAGCCACGTTGAAAAAGAAAAAGAAATGGATGGAATTAAATTTAATGTTTTATTTATCCCAACATATCAAAAAAAGTATTATCCCTTTCAATATGTGATCCATGTAAACATTTTTGAGACTTTTTTTTGTTTGAGTACCAGCGTGGAAATCCAATGTGTATTTTATAATAACAGCGTATTTCGGCCGCACCGGGCTACTGTACTGTGTGTGATCTGTAATATTAAGCACACAAGGTAGCCGATCACGCTTTCACATGCGTTTTTTTGTGTCGTTTTTCTACTTTTCTGACTATGACCTAAAAAACAACAGTAGCAGTTTCAATCAAGTCCAGCCACCACCATCCTCCGGGGCCCTTATGCACCGTATCTATATGCAAATTACCCTTAAAGTTATGCCATAGCCAAAAGGATAGCTGCAGCTAGGCTAATTGGGCCGTGCTCAGGCCGCACAGGAGAGCTACAATTTACCCTTTTTGTGGAATTTCCACTGCTCCTGCCCGCAGAGCGCGGCGCGGACCGGTGAGTCTTTGGACCACGGCCAGCGCGGGGCTCGCGGCGATTCCGGGGAGGCCGGGGCCCCGGGGGCGGCCCCCAGGCTCGGGGCACCTGGCGGACCCTCGGGGAGGACGCAGTTCCGCCCAAACCCGCCGCCGCCAGCGCGGCCCCAGCGCCGGGAAGTCCCCGAGGGACCGCGGGCGGCCCGCCACCCCGAGGCGCCCTCCGAAGCCCCGCGCGGTCCCCGCAGGGCGAACCCCACTCCCGGCGCCCCGGCCCCGAGGCGGCCCCCGGTCCGCCCCCGCCTGGCCCTTCAACGGCGCCCCAGATCCCTCCTCGACTCCGGCCTTCCTTTCGGGAGAACGACACCCAGCCCGCCGGGCCGCACTCACCGACGTGGGAGGCCGCGCGGGCGCCGCGCCGCCGCCGCCAGCCCAGTGGCCGCGCTCCGCCGCGGGAGCCACCCCGACACGGGCAAGATGGCGGCGCGGCCCGCACCGTGGGCCCACCGGACGGGCCCCACGACCCCACCGCCGCGCCTCCGCGACCCGCGGCCACGCCTCGGGCTCGGAAGGGGAGTTCCTGACCCACGAGCTCCGCCCCTTCAGGAGCCCGGGAGCGCCCCGCCCGGGAGCGGGGAGTGGAAGGGGGAAGAGGGAACTTCTCGGGGGACACCGCCCCCAGCGCCCGTCCACAGGCCCCGCCCCCAGCGCACGGTCCGCTCCTGACGCCCCGCCCCCAGCGCACTAATTCGCTACTGCTGGCTCCGCCCCTAGCGCATGGGGCCACTCCTGCTGGCTCCGCCCCCAGAGCACGGGTCCGCTCCTGCTGGCCCCGCCCCTAGCGCATGGGGCCACTCCTGCTGGCACCGCCCCCAGCGCACTGGTCGGCTCCTGCAGGCCCCGCCCCCAGCTCACTAATTCGCTCCTGCTGGCCCCGCCCCCAGCGCACTAGTTCGCTCCTGCTGGCCCCGCCCCCAGCGCCCGGATCCGCTCCCGCCTCCCTGCCCGCAGCTCTGGGGCGGGATCCTGGCCAGGAACCTGGGCAGCTTCTCAGAGGCACGTTTGTTGTTTTAAACACTTTAAATGCTTTAGTTCCTTTGGCTTGTTAACATTTTCATTAAAAATTTATGTTGATCGGTGTATGAGAAAGGGCCAGGTATTTCGTTCACTATTTATTCACTAATTTTCTCATTCCACAGCCAAGTTCCGACTTTATGCAATTGGCCCTATCCTTTAGCTGGCACCAATGCTGGGGACACCAGAATGAACCAAAAAGACATGATCTCACAGGAAGCAGGCAATTAGAGTGACGCCTCTTTGGGGCTAATTCAGTGCTCCACGGGGAGGGGCGCCCCCTTACTTTTGGGGTTTCAACAACGTTTCTTTGAGGCCCCACTCGGTTGAGAAATGAAGGATGAGTATGGGATTAGCCAGGAAAGGGAACAGGAGAGAGAGGTTTGGAAGAGAAGAGGCTTCTTGGGTGGAGGAAGAGCAAGTGCAAGGTCAGGGGAGGGCAAAGCAGTGGGGAAGCAGTGCAGTGTGGATGTGAGTAGCGGAGTGGGGAGAGATTAAGATTCATTTGGAAACCAGGTCAGTGAATTCGGATGGACTTTTACCTAAACGGTTTGGTGAAGTCATTGCACTGAAGGTTTTTAAACAGGCCAGAGGTGTGATCCGTTTGGGGGAGGAAATGGGAAACATTTGGGACAGGGTAAGTATCCCAATGAGAGAGGATGGTAACCCAAACTACCTTCGTGTGGAGAGTGGGGACAGAGAGAATCGTGTGACCTGAGGAATATTCACAAAGTGGGATGATTGACTGAGTGAGGGAGAAAGAGGTTTCTAGATTTCTGGCCCCCGCATTACAGCATATGGTGCTGCACCAGCGTTACACATCCGGCACAGGCTTTCTTCAGATTTCTGGCAATCGCTGCTTGTCTGTTCATGCTTAAAAACGGATGGTGTCAGGCTCCTGGTGATTGATGTGAAAGGGCTTAGTTCTGATGACCTTTAAGGCAGAACATTCTGTGGAGAATAAGACTGGCTAATCCCAGCTCCCTTTACTTCCACATGTGCAAAATCAGTCTTTACCTGAGAGCAAGTTTTGCTCTTAGGCAAATATTGGTCCTGTAAACATTTGACATGGCTTAGGTAATCTTTTTACAAAGGTTGAAGATGATATCTGAGATATTTAATAGATATATTTTTAATAGTTATAAGTTTTTATTTATTGATTTTTATTTTTTTAATTAATTTTTTAAGAGAATGAGAGAGAGAAACACTAATTTATGCATCCATTGGTTGTTTCATGTATGTGCCCTGAACGGAGATTGAATCCGAAACTTTGATGATGTGTCAGGATGATACTCTAACCCACTGAACTACTTGACCAGGGCGAAGATCTGAGATGTTTTAAAATAGTGGTTTTCAAAAGTATTCTAGCATTACTCCTAAATTATATAAGCCAATGAACTCATGCATACATTTGGGGGGTTACATCTAATATTGTCAGGAACCTTACATAGCTGCCAACGTTATGATTTTTAATACATTTATTTTATTGCTGACACTATTAGCGATGTCCCTCATATCTCCCGCTTTTTCTTCCTCCTCTCTGCCTGTGCCCTGTCCTGGCCCTCACCTCATTATTGTCGGTGTCAATGGCTATGCATATGTGCACATATATTCTGGGGTTTTTGGTATCCTCATTCGAGGATATTTTTCCCCCACTGATTTTTAGAGAAAGTGGAAGGGAGTGAGGAAAAAGAGAGAAAAACATTGATGTGAGAGAGACACATCTATTGGTTGCCTGCCACATGTGCCCTCACCAGGGATCAGACCTGCAACTGGGGTACATGCCCTTGACTTGGAATTGAACCCGCCACCCTTCGGTGCCTGCGCTGATGCTCTATCTACTGAGCCACATTGGCTAGAGCTGCATTCATATTTTTAATTATCTCTCCCTCTCTTCCCCACCCTCCTCTGTTGCATCCAACAAAATTTACATACTTTAATGATGGTTTCTCACTATTTTCATTTTCAAATTTTGTGAGTAAGTTAATTTTTTAGTTACAGGGAATTCTATTTTTTCTTCTTGAATTTCATTTCCATTCTACTTACTTCCACTGGATTATTTGTTTGTTTTACAATAAACAACTATAGAGCATATACTGTATGCCAGGTACTTTACAAGATAGGCTCACTTAACACTCTCAGGGTGGGTGCCCTGAGAACCATACTCTAAGATAGAGATTAGGATGTAGGATATGTATTAAGGAATGCTCTTGGGACATTCCTTAATCCCACCTGCAGAAGGTGGGAGAAAGATGCTGGATTGGATAGAGTGAGAGGCTGAGCTATGATTCAATGTCAACAAAGGCCTCAGCCAATTCATGGGAAACTTTAGAACTGGACTGGCCCTTCAGAGATGTCTTGAGTTGGGGCAAGGATTCCAGGCCTTCACACTACCCAGTGATGTGGATGTGTCATTGATGTGAGCTGTCCCTTGAAGGAAGTGGGACTTTAAATGAGTCCATTTTCTCAGGCAAGGCAATCCCTAAAGAAGGCTGACAAATGTTGGTCCATTTTTACTGAACAGGTAGAGTTAATGTGTTAAAAGTTCTATGTATGCCCTCACCGGTTTGGCTCAGTGGATGGAGTGTTGGCCTGAGGACTGAAGGATCCCGGGTTTGGTTCTGGTCAGGGTCACATGCCTGGGTTACAGGCTCAGTCCCGAGTGCAGAAGGCAGCCGATCGATGATTCTCCCTCGTCGTTGATGATTCTATCTCTCTTCCTCTCCCTTCTCCTCTGAAATCAATAAAAATACATTTTTTTAAAGGTTCTATGCATGTGTGACCTCATTTTCATGATACCTACTATTCAGGATCCAAGAGTTGGAGGCAGCGAGTGTCACCCTTTGCAGCTGGAAGACTGGTGAGAAAGCCCAAAGTCTACATGTGGGTGAAAGCATCAGGAAGCGTAGTTGGGTTGCAGGTCCAAGTCACACTCAGCTTTACTGATAAAAAAAAAATGCTGGTATTTTTACCCTCATGTCTTTAACTGCTGTGTATGCCTGTTCAGTAAAAATGGACCAAGGGATGTTAGACTATCACCGCCATCATTCAGGAGAAATCAAATTCCTCCTCCTGTGGGGATAAGTGAATAAGGGGAGGATGAAGTATCAAAAGTTATACACTGGCCGAATCTGGTTTGGCTCAGTAGATAGAGCATCGGCCTGTGGACTGAAAGGTCCCGGGTTCAATTCCGGTCAACCTTGGTTGCAGGCACATCTCCAGTGGGGAGTGTGCAAGAGGCAGCTGGTCGATGTTTCTCTCTCATCGATGTTTCTAGCTCTCTGTCCCTCTCTCTTCCTCTCTGTAAAAAGTCAATAAAATTATTTTTTTTTAAAAAAAGAGTTATACGCTGGCAGAAGTATCATATACACCCGCAGGGCATCATATTTGTTAAAATGGAAATGTCAATCAACATTCCTGTTGGAACTACAGTCATTCATCAGTTGCAATCATAGGTTTACTAAGGATACGAGAATTTGGCAAAAATCTATAAAAGTGTTCTGTGAGAATCAATAGAGGATGTATATTTTATTATTACTTGTATTCTACATGCTCCTTTATATCAGTAGCATTTACAATAAACTTATAGACACATATACACACACACGCTTTTTTTTTTCTTTCAGAGAGCTAATTGTTAAATACTTTCCAGAAAACCACTGGGTACTGTCCTTCTTCATTTCCTTCCCTTTTCTAGGCCAATTAACTGCTTCCTAAGCATTTCTCAACATTTCTCACTTTCTTTTCAATCCCACTGCTGGTCTTGAGAGCCTTGTTGGCTCTCATTGGCATTTTAGTAAGGTTCCTGGTGGGTCTCTCAGTCTCTAGGCTTGCTTTCCTGGAATTAATTCTTCACCAAGTCACCAGAGTGAGTTTTCTAATACGAAAATGTGATCATGTCACTCCTCTGCTTAAAACTGTTTCATGGTTTCTCAAGATAAATTCTAAGCCTTTTAACATGGCATAAACTTATTTACTCTCTGGTGCCTGCTCTTCCAACCTCCATGGCACAGTACGGGCTGGTGCCCTCTCTGCAGGTCTCATTTATAGGTAGCATCACACTGCACTGCCATTGCCTTTTTTTGTCTAATACATTGTTATTAAAGTTTTCCAGCATACAGGAGAGTTGACAGAATGATACAGCAAATTCCAGCACCATGATTCTGCAATTAACATTGGACATATAATTATTTTCTGTATCATATATTTATTCATCTATCTATCTCGCTACCCATCTTCTTTTATAATACATTGAAAAGTAAATTGCAGACACCAGTACAATTGGCTCCCAAAAACTTATGCATGGTACCACCAACTAGAGTTTGATTACTTTAAAAAATATATATATTTTTTGGTAAAATTTGCCATTGCCTTTTACTTGCCTATCTCCTCCACTGGGTTGAAGAGACTGGATTTTATTTTATTTGTTTTCTATCCAATGCCTGTCCCTAGTAGGAACTAAATGAATGTTATTAAATAAATGATTTTCAGATTACATCAGATGTTACTTCGTTTCTTGATTCAGATATAAAAGTAGTTTTGTCACTCCTTTGATTCATCTCATTATTTCCCTACCCTGAGGATTTACAGAAAGCAACTTACATCCTACCTGTTCAGAGACAATTAAGAGTTTTAATCTGTCAGTGATCCTAGATAAGCTCTCTCACACCATGTCTTTCTACAAAGTCCCACAAGGTGGTGCCCAAATATCTTTTTTCAAACAATAGTTCCACAATACCCAATGTCAGTCCTCACTGAATTTGTGTTATATCTGGCATTTTTAAATTTGATTACTTGGTATAATAGAAAATATATCCTTAAATAAATGTTATATACATTAAGTAAAATTATACATGTGTAATTTCAAAATCTGTAGTTCTGGGTATAAACAATGAACCATGATTCTAATAGTACCTTATATGTGTGCAGGGGTTTATGTCGTTAAACGATTTTTAGCCTGGCTAGCATTGCTCAGTGCTTGAGTGTTGAACCTATGAGCCAGGAGGTCACCGTTCATTCCCAGTTAGGGCACATGCCCAGGTTGTGGGGTGGTTCCGGAGGCAGCCAATCAATGATTTTCTCTCCTTATTGAAGTTTCTATCTTTCTGTTCTTCTCCCTTCCTCTCTGAAAGCACTAAAAAAAAATTTAAGTTTTTTATATCCCTGAATAGTAAAAATATTAATTCACCTCAAGTCATTTTTATTGAAAACTTTGTCGATGGGTAATTTACGTTTAGTACATAATTTAAAAGAATAGAAGAAGAAATAAACTATTGTCCAGACGAAACTATATAATTTAGATGTAACAAAAACCAAATGCTTTTATTGCCTTAATTAGTGACAATATTTTGTAAACCAGAGTTGTAATGGGTTGACATAATAAGTAATTTAATGCTCTTAAAACATTTTTGTTTCAGGAATTCAATAGGGTTACTTTTAAAACTTTCTTCGATGGATATTCTTATTAAATTTCAAATGGGCTAACCAGAAAATTAAAATGGGTGTTGAGTTTCTGAAACCTATTCAAGATAATGATATGTACTTGTATTACTGTCTGTGTTTTGATCAGGAATCAATGTCATGCTCCACACATCACTGAAATCAGTGAAACAATATCAACTACTCAGGCCAACCCACCCACACCTGGAGGAAGTTATTCCACTCAGGGTTCTAGGAAATATGGTTCACTCCTTGGATGGCGCAGCGTTAAGATTTACACAGTGACGTGTGAGGCTCAGTGCACACGGAATGTAGCCCAAGGTAATTTGTCCTGAGCCAGTTGCCACTGAAATAACATCCATATTTTTCAGACATAAATAGTTGGCCATAGACCAACAATTGTTCTCCTGCTCTGGCACAAGCCTGGGTGGTACAAAGGCTTAGCTACTTCCTAGGGTATTTAGGAATAATGAAAGATGGCCACCTGACTCACAAACATCTGAACTGTATTCCCTCACCGACCCCTGGTATGACCTTTGGATGGTCTGCCCTCTATTTTGCCCTCTATTTTGCCATCTGTGAAGTGGACAAATCAAATAAAAGTGGTATCTAAGTTTCCCTCCAGTTCTGAGATTCAATGTTATCATCTGTCTCTAATACAAGAACATGTTAAATACCATGTAGTGGGCAATCAAATAAATCACTAAGATAGAGTACAACACTTTCTATTACCTGAAAGTAAAGCCAACTAAATAAAAAAAATAAAAAAGAAAATAATTTCCTCAATGAAAGTAGAATTTGGTTCAAGCTTAAATAGATCTAATCTTTCTCTTCTGGATGACGCTGCATGAAAAACTTGACTGCTCTATCCATTGACCGAAAATAATATATTTTTTTAATCGATCATTCAAACCTATGACAGAACAAAACCATCTATCCACTTTCAGATATTTCTTAGAAAGGAAAATTGTAATTTTTTTTCCAGAGAGCACTCTGTCTTTTTGGCATAAAATTGTTTGCTCTTAGTAAAGAATAAATAATGCAGAATAAAATATCAATTATGAAGGAAAATTTTAGAGAAAGATTTTAATAGTCATAAGATTGGTACAGTGGAAATTACCCTGTCACTGTGATTTAGGGTGTTGCATATGTGGCACAATTATTCAAGCCTGGGACCAAGTGCCAAACAATGAAGCAAGACATTTCGGGGAGTAAACAATACAAAACTAATTGAGTAGAGGGAATGAGGAAGAGATAACTCCATCAGAACTGGGTGAGGGGTGGAGCACGGGAGTCACGCTGCTCCAGACTTAAGCAATGCCACATTTTCTACATTGCATTCCCCATGACAATTCCCACTTCCCCACTGTCTTTGAATGCTTTTCATCCTTTCCTAAGTTCATAAATAAGACCAATAGCATCTTGGTGTTTCTTTAATTTCCTTACAAATGACATGAGAAAATGTCCACGTAAAACTCTTGAAGACAAAAAGGGTAATACATCCCAGAAACTTCAGCGCTTTGGGCAAATGTTATAAACTCTACTACACCAAGATTTTATACTGGAAAAAAAAAAAAAACAAAACAGAAGAGGACCTCTGACAGCAAACCAAACTGGGTAAGAAGCTTCATTGTCTTCTCACTTGATAATGTTCTTTTCTATTCTCAATAGGCAGTATAGGAAGTGGGTGAATTGGGAGAAAGATTGTGAAACCTTTCCCTGTACCTTGATCTTGGTCTAGAATTCTAGACATATGTGATTCAAGTTGAAACTGATATGGTACTAGCCTTTTTATTTGTTTCTGCAACCTCGTGCAGATAAAACCTGATATATACAAGTCATCCTAAACTGTGATTCTTTTCAAATGATCTTAGGACCCCCAAATACCATCACTACTGAAATGGAGATCTTGGCACTGGTCCCAAAACAAATGCAGCCAGCATAGCCCTGGTCTGTATTTAGAACATCGGTACTTGCACTGAAGAGTCTCAGGTTTGATTCCCAGTCAAGGGCAGGTACCTGGGTTGCAGGTTCAATCCTCGGAGGCAAACAAAGATGTGTCTCTTTCACATCAATGTTTTGATCTCTCTCTCTCTCTCTCTCTCTCTCTCTTTCTCTCTCTCTCTCTCTTCTTCATCCCTTCCACTCTCTAAAAATCAATGGAAAAATATTCTTCGGTGAGGATTAACAAAAATAAATAAATAAAATATAACTTAAAAAATAAATCTAATATAGATTCTACTTAGGTAGAGTATTAACATTTTTTTTAATTGAAAAGGATTTGCTGTTTACCAGTGCTCTGGAGGAGAGCAATCTGGTGTATCTTGGTTCTCAAGTGACCCAATGGATGAAGACAGTGCCAGGGTGTAAGGACATGGGGTGGGGTGGGGAATTAGGTGGAGGGGAGCTATGGAGGGAAAAAAGAGAAACACCTGTAATAATCTGAACAATAAAGATTTATTTTTAAAAAAATCTACATGTGGCCCTAACTGGTTTTGTTCAGTGGATAGAGCATTAGCCTGGGTCTGACGGATCCTGGGTTCAATTCTGGTTAAGTCAAGGGCATATGCTGGATTGCAGTCTCAATCCCCAGTGGGGGGAATGCAGGAGGCAGCTGATCATTGATCTTTCTATCTCTCATCATTGATGGTTCTATCTCTTTTTCCCTCTTCCTTACTCTCTGAAATCAATTAAAATTTATAAAACTTTTTTAAAAATAAAAATCTATATGTGTAAATATATAAATATATATTAATATGTTTGCTTCCTGGGAAATCCCATTTTACTTCTGCAATACACTTACTGTTCCTTCTTTCTATTACCAAAGCCCCACAAAACTCCCTCCCTTCCTCAAGAACTGCTTTGTGGTGAGGAGACAATGGAAGTCCAAGCATCCACCTGGACACTTAATTTAATTTAGCAAGAGTTGTTATAAGTGAGGCTCAGGGGTCCGGTAGTCCTTAGTTAAGATCCCATTCTGGCATTCTCTAGTATTAGCAACAGTGGGCAAGTGGCTGAACTCCTCTCTGCCTCAACATCCTCATCTGCAAATGTGAATTCTTAGAGTACTTACTTTAGGTAGGTGGTTGTGGTTTTGGAGGTCTAGATGCCATAATGAGTGTCAAGCACTTAGCATAGGACCTGCTTGATAAAGTGTTCATGTCATAGAAACCATTGTTACAACTAGACGCCCGATGCACGAATATTCCTGTAGAATGGACCTTCCTTACCCTGGCTGCTGGTGTAGCCTTCACTCCACCTGGAGCCACCTTTCTATCTTCCCATGCTACCTGGAGGCCCAGAGGCCCAGAGCAGCTGGGGCAGTGTGAAATGCCTTCATAGCAGCTAGGCGCCTGGGTATGCAACTTAGCCCAACATCTTTGTTGGGTTAATTTGCATACTCACTCCTGATTGGCTGGTGGGTGTCATGAAAGAACAGTCAATTTACATCTCTCATTTTTTATTAGTGTAGATAAGCAGATGCATCAATGTTAATATGTATTCCTAAGAAAGCTGATTTAAAAGAATTATAGCACAAACAATTATATTGCTTTCCCTAGTCATCTTGCTAATCTCTAACTCTGAAATTATCCATAGAGAAGCCTCCCTGTTAGTTGTGTAGGGGTCAAGTGGCCTCTTGGCTCATGTTTTGTACAACAAACATTGTTAAATGTTTATTGTTGATAAACATCAACTTAATATGGGCTGTAATCACAAGGTAGAAAATAGGAAAAAGAGAGAATGGAACCCACCACAGGGACCACCTTTCCTGGATAGAAACCTCAGAATACTGACCCTTGTAAACCTACCTCTTATGTTACAGTTTGAAAGGATCTTGATAAATAATTAAATGTCACTATCTCCTTTTATAAGTGGGAAACTGAGGTCCCAATGTTACAGAGAGAATCCACCACTAAATTTAGATCACTCTTCCACTATCTATTGTGCAAACCTTTTATTATTAAAACTTTCAAAAATAAGAAATATAGAAAGACTGGAATAATGAGCTTCTACATGTTCATCATCCAGTTTCAATCATTATCAACCCATTGCCTCTCTTGGGAAACACGGCATCTGAATCTGGAGTCATTTATACTCCTTCACAAAACTGTTTAGACCCACTAGCTAACAGAGCACACACCCCAGGCAAAGAAATGTAAAAATAGAAAGTGAAGAATATAGCATAAAAAACAAAGGCAGACTCAGTAAGTGCCTAAAATGTAAAAAAAAAAAAAAAAAAAAAAAAAAAAAAAAAAAACTTTGCTCAAGCTGTTTTTAAAACAGTCTGGAAAACATAGATGTGTTCCGAAAGGACACTGTTCCTTTAAATTACTTACTGATCCCACCCAAATCTTGCAACCTGGCCAAATGCCTGACCACTCTTGCTTTAACTTAGTCTAATAAACATGAATAAAGGATTGCAAAAGATCCAAAGCAAGGGCAATTTTTATTTCCCACAGAACACAGAAATATTCACTAGTCAACTCCATCCCCAGCGATGGTCCTTGCTGCTGGCCTTTCCTTAACCAGTCTTTAATTCCTGTTTGACAAACTATTTATAAGGTAAGACATAACTGCTTTGTTTTGATCACTTATAATCAGAGAGGACCATTGTGGATCTGTGGAAGATTAAATTGTTCACATCCTTACAGTGTGAAGAAAGCTTATCAACAAATTTTATCCTCTGCTATTACTTTAAATTAATTATTAGAAAAAATGTGACTAATTGTAGAATTTAAAATGTAGAAATTTAAAATGTATTTAAAGTTATTTAAAAATTAATTTTTCATGTACCTTCTACTGCATAGCATTATCATAACATCAATATCTTTTGGGGTATCTTTTTCTTAATTGGAACATGTTTTTATAATAAAGTATTAACTGCAGAATACTTTAAGACTTGACAAGTATGGCAATTTGAACAAAGTATTTATACATCATTTTATTTTTAGGTAGAAACAAATGAGATGCACTGTGAATAAAATGGTTAAACTCTGCTAAGAGATAATTCATTTATGAAAATTCTAAAATATAAAGTCTCTTGGAGTTGTGGATAATAATATTTACTCCCAAAATTTTAGGCAAAAATATGGCATTTGGTTAAATTTAATCTTTTTTCTGCATTTATAAAATTTAACCAATAGTAAACATAGAGGTTTATATTTCTTTCACTTAATAATGACCCTCCCGAAACCTGTTTTACTTATATGTGATATTCAAATGAGAGAAAGATGGGAATTACTAAAAATGGAAGCGAAATAAAACATGGTAAATATTAGAAATAAATGGGCTCTTAAGATGCCAAACTAATAAAGATTTCAGAAAGGTAGAAAAATGAAAATACTAAAGAAAGAAAAGTGGACAGATATAAGTGTGTCCTACGGCCAATATCAAAAAACAGAATGTAATACCAAACTTTGGCTTGGGAAAGCTAAATAAAAAGTGTTAGAGCAAATGGCAATAAAATATGAGACATTGTGATTATTACTAGTGATTACGTTACATTAGTAGACATTGTCTATCAGAGATTCGGGTAGGAATTCATGATTATATTCCAAGAAAAATATGAACAGGTGCTTAGGTTTGGAGAAAGATACGTCTTACTTTACAGCCAGCATTTTCGAAGCCCAAAATGAGGCCTACAAATGAGAAAAAAATCTTCTCCTGATGCCACATGGTTATAACCTTTAGGTTTTTGAAGAGTCATTTTGATCATTGATCATGTAGCTTTAAAATCTCTCTCTCCCGTTCTCAGTGAGATTACATTTTCAGTCTATGAGAAGTTCCTTCTGGTATAGGCTCAACAAAAAGAAAAGTCATATGTAATTCCAGGGACATGGTGTTATTTCTTTCACCCTAAAATGTAATAGCAGCTAAGTTTTACTACACAGCTATATCCTTACATTAATCTTCAGAATTAAATTTGGATGTCCTTTGTATTCTTCTCATTGGTTAGTAATAGGATGTCCTCTGTATATTCTATTTCCTTAGTACAATTTTTGTTCTTTCCTTTAACATCCACCCATTTTCACATCTTAGCATCCCTGGTCCAAAGAGTAGGTGACCTTTGGTCAATTGTATTTCATGTACTTGCTAGCAGGATGCTTTGGCCATACAAAGTTAGCTTAATAAACTTTCCTCGAGATGATTCTTTTTAAGAAACAGTCCATGGCTTGGAGCCATTCATTGGTTCATCCCCAACCCAACAGCTTTGCTTCCCTTGGTGTTTCTTCATCTGGTAGGCATGAAAGATTTTCAGTCACTCATCTCATTCTCCACTGCTTTTGCATATATTTCTACCCCCTACTCAGAGCTTGGAAAAATCAGGCTCATGATTTCCCAGTTCCCATTCCCTCAAGGCAAGGTGCCAAAGAAGGAAAATGTGATTCCTTTCCCGGGACTTCTGAAATCGATGTAATTTAAGCAGGCAGACCTTCTGAACCCTTGGTTCAGACATTCTTGGGTATACTGAGCTAGCCACACGTGAATCTTTTCTCACCAGGCAAGCATGTGAATTTAAAGTTATTTCACGTATAGCTGAGCATACTGAGTGATGGAAATGACTGAAGATTTTAACACAGGATTAGACTTTTTATTGTTAAGCTACCCAGAAAAAATAGTTTCACATGGCTATTCAGAAGAGGTGCTTCCTGATTTCGAGTCCCATTCTGGTCCATAGCTGGAAGAACAGCTGTACAAATCTATTTTTGCTCTCATATTCTTTTGATTTATTGAATATGCAGTTGTGGTCCAGCTTGGAACTCCAGTGGAGATACAGTTTCCAAAACAAGAGTAGAAAAGAGAAAAGGGGGTTTTATGGAAACAGAAGGGCAACTTAATTTTTGACTTGACCTCTGAACTCCCTGAAGTTGTGAGTACACATAGTAAGACTGAAATGTGGTGGTTCTCTACAGCCTGGAAAAATATTGGGCTGATCAGGAATTAGTTATAATGAAAATGAATGAAACAACCATGTGACAGTCTGAATGTGGAAGTGTCAAAGCAGACCCTGTGAGTGAACCACAGTTGCCAGATTGGGACAGAAATGTGTTAAATGGCTCTCTCAACTTTGATGGATAGAAATATCCACTAATAAATGTTTGGTGATAGTGCCATAATTTATTGGGATGAGAAACTTTTAAAATCTCAATGTGCATATTCTTCTACAAATATGAATGAAAACTCTTTTCTCCATTCACATGCCAGTTTTCTATTCTGCTAGAGTGGAATTAAAAACAGTAAGCATTATATTTTATTCTAGTATTTATAACTGATTTTTCTATTAAAGGTGCTACAGGCAGATGATTTTCCAGCATCTACCAAAATGTGGAATGGACATTTTGCCTTTTATCTCCTGATTTTGCCCGCTTTTATGAGTCAAACAATATATGGACAAAGAAAGAAAGGATCAAAGCCCAATTTACTTGCAAGGACAAATGATCCCCAGGGTAAAAAAAAAAAAAGTTTTATTTTTGTTTTTAATGATTAGTTTTAGCCTGTTCAAACACTAACATGCATTTTAATCAGTAGCATTTGATGCAAATAACAAACTATATATATGTGCATATATGTGACTTTCTACTTTGATATGATTGATAGTGATCTACCGTACATGCTTATAGGGCATACTTATAAACATCATATTTATTAAAGCACTTGTACATTTATTATCTCGTTTAAGCTTCACAGTAATCTTATAAAATAGGCATGAAAGAGAATGCCAATTTCATCTTATGGATAAAGAACGAAGGCCCAGAGAGGCTAAGTGGCACACCTAAGGCTATAGGCAAATTAACTAGAAAGAGAGACTAAGATTCAATCTTAAACTCTCTGCTTTTAAGTTTCTTTCTCCCTTCCTGTAGCTACAGTGTGAGGTATATAGTTATTTCCTCTCTTAATTTCAAAAAGTTAAAAAAAACAAAACAAAACACTCCAAAACTCAAAAACAAGAAAGGGCCTCACTAACATGAAACACACCAGAGAAAAAGGTAGGGTATTATTTACTTACAGACAACTGTGCCCAATGTTTGTTGAATTTGTAAACTATGATGCACTTTCCCCTCCCATTTTTTAAAAAATATATATTTTTATTGATTTTTCACAGAGAGGAAGGGAGAGGGATAGAGAGCTAGAAACATCAATGAGGGAGAAACATCGACCAGCTGCCTCCTGCACAACCCCCACTGGGGATGTGCCAGCGACCAAGGTACATGCCCTTTGAGCAGAATCGAACCTGGGACCCTTTAGTCAGCAGGCCGATGCTCTGTCCACTGAGCCAAACCGGTTTCGGCCCCCCTCCCATTTTAAGCAGGTTTCACTTTGGGAAGATGCTCAGAATTTATGCTATTTTAAAAATGGTTGCGTTTGATTTGCATGATTTTACCAGAGAAAAGGAATAAATATATAGACTTGCAAAGAGATTTAGTTCTTTACACCTGAAGGCCTATCTATAAGGTGCCTCTCTTTCACACTTTTCTCTCCACTCAAAAAATAAACAATACACAACACATCAGCTCAGGGCTTTTCTTATGTAAAGTTGCTTCATGAGTAGGTACAAGCATTTTGCCTAACCTATTTATTCTATTTCAGACTCCACTTGCTTCATAGACATTGTCTTCATCGTGGACAGCTCTGAAAGCTCTAAAATCGTTCTCTTTGACAAACAGAAAGATCTTGTGGCTAGCTTGAGTGACAAGGTTTTCCAGTTGACCCCGGGTCGCTCCTTGAAATATGACATCAAACTGGCAGCTCTTCAGTTTAGCAGCTCTGTCCAGATCGACCCACCTTTTTCTTCTTGGAAGGATCTGCAGACTTTTAAGCAGAGGGTCAAGTCTATGAATTTCATTGGGCAAGGTACTTTCTCTTATTATGCCATCTCCAATGCCACCAGTCTATTTAAGAGAGAAGGACGTAAAGCTGGTGTAAAAGTAGCCTTGCTGATGACTGATGGCATTGACCACCCAAAGAATCCAGATGTGCAAAGTATTTCCGAGGAAGCCAGAACTGCAGGAATATTATTTATCACCATTGGACTCTCTACTGTAGTCAATGAAGCCAAACTTCGTTTGATTTCTGGGGACTCATCTAGTGAACCCATTCTCCTGTTGAGTGATCCAGCCCTTGTAGATAAAATTCAGGATCGCCTGGTAGGTATCTAATGGGTTGGTTTTATACACAAACTTCTCATTATAATAATGATATTTTCATTGTAAATTCTGTAAGAATGGATACTGGGTCAAAAAAAAAATGAAAGGAAAGAAACCCACCTTGGAAATGCAAAGAAGAATCTTTTCAAAGTCTCTCTCTACTTCTTCGATAGTTCATACCAGATATACTGGGGAAGTATCAGGCGCATTCCCTGGAGCTGCATTCCTCACTTTAATGCTAGCCAATGCTAGGGATTTCAAAAGGGTTAGTTTCCAATCATACACCTCAGGCTCCTGTTTATACATCCTGGGCTTATTGAACACTGCTGACTTACATTGAATTTGAGGTCAACTATGGTCTGCTATCTTTGTATTTATTCCCTTTCCACAAGTGCAGAAATACTTTGTACTTTGTCTCAACTATTGCCCATAACATGCTCAGAGTTCATAGACTCCCAATGGAAAAAACCAAACAAACAAAACAACAACAACAACAACAACAACTTGTTTCTTAGGCGGTAACAATGTCACCCAATGTAAAATCACCTATGACCTGCAGTCAGCCAACAGTTTCTCCCATCAGATCAATGAGTCCCTCTTTATTGATCTGATTGGCTGAGTTGATGCTTTTTTCTTTACCGGTTGCTCAGTTGTGTGTCCTCGCTGCTTGGTGGAACACAAGGCAAAGCAATCAAAACAAAATTGCCATTCACCGTATTTTTCAGTGAAAAATCTCCTGGACAAAAAGTGGTTGATCTGCTGTGTTAAAAATTGATTCTCTTGCCGAAACCGGTTTGGTTCAGTGAATAGAGCGTTGGCCTGCGGATTGAAGGGTCCCTGGTTCAATTCCGGTCAAGGGCATGTACCTTGGTTTCGGGCACATCCCCAGTAGGGGGTGTACAAGAGGCAGCTGATTGATGATTCTCTCTCATCGATGTTTCTAACTCTCTATCCCTCTCTCTTACTCTCTGTTAAAAATCAATAAAATATATTTTAAAAATTGATTTTCTTAAAAAGATTAATTTTCTTAGATTTGTTGTAAGAGAAAGAAATCCTCCAGGGCCTGAGCATTTCAAATGGCTGTTTTGTGTAGGTTGGGAAAAACTCAAGGCTCCCTTTCAGAGATTGTTCTTCCCCTTTATTTTTCTTTCTCTTTTTAAAAAATATATTTTATTGATTTTTTACAGAGAGGAAGAGAGAGGGATAGAGAGTTAGAATCATGGATCAGCTGCCTCTTGCACACCCCCTACTGGGATGTGCAACCAAAGTACATGCCCTTGACAGGAATCGAACCCGGGACCCTCAGTCCGCAGGCCGGCGCTCTATCCACTGAGCCAAACCGGTTTCGACTGTTTTCCCCTTTTGTTCCTTCCTCCACTCTTTTCCCACCACATTGCTCTTCATTTTTCACTCAGCTGTTTTCAGCATGAGATACTGAGTTTTTCTTATCTAAATGATAATGATCATATCTTGAGTGCCCTCTGAGTTAGGCATTGATCTGAGCACTTTCTATATTTTATTTTATTCAATGATTACAACAATCTTGTAATGTAGAAACTGTTATTATTATCATTTCATCATTGAAAATTTAAGGCCAGGTGAAGACCCCAGAGTCTTCATGCTTACCCCTGTAAAGTCCTGTGAGAGGGGAAATGGTAACTTGGGGTGGATGCTCACTCTGAGCTGCTCTTTTGTGTGAAAGAGAACTGTGCACGGTGCCTGGCTAGCTGCCTACTCCTTCCTGTGCTGTGATTTAAGGAGTCCTCACCAGGGAGCTGAAAACAGAAGGCTCCGGCATGTGCGGGAGAGAACACTGAGGCTGTGATGATGACTTGCGTGTGGCTGACTGTAGAAGATGCAGGACAGGCAGCTCCTTGTTTGGCCAGATGTGGAGACTCTGGGGGCTCATATCCCTTCCCTGCAGACGCAGCCTCACCAACAGCTCCTGCCCAACCAGGAGCACAGACAGGCTCTTGGCAGCAGGCTCCATGCAATACTGTTTGCTCGTTTCTGGGGAAACTAAAACAGGACCAAGCATCCTAATGACGCCGCTCTTCCTTAGCATCCTGGGATGTTAGCTTGTTTGTTCAGATGGAAGTTCTGTGAACACGCTGCTTCTTAGAAGGAGATGCCTCTTTCCAAACACTTCCAGAATCCGAAGGGCTTATCAGGCTCTTCAAAGAAAGATATACCAAGCTTCAATGTTTCAAATTGCCACTTCTAGGAAGCGGCACTTGTCTTTTCATCAAACCACTGGCAAAATTCCTCACCCAATCTATTTCTATGACATCATTAGTTGAATTTTAAAACTTTTTTATTTTGAAATAATTATGTAGTTGACTTTTAAAAATAAATTAATTAGGCATAATTTCTGCACAAATCTGCATTTATTTGAAGTACACAATACCATGAGTTTTGATAGATATATACACCCAGGAAACCACCAACACAAGTAGGATATAGAATATTTCTAGCACCCCCCAAATTTTCTCATGCATCTTTGCTATACATTTTCCCTTGTCCCTGAGCTACTACTGATGTTGACTTCTCACTCTAGATTAGTGTACACATTCTAGAATTTTACATAATTAAACTCATTCAAGTTGTATACCCTTTTGGTGGCAAGCTTCCTCTTCCCAGCATAATGACTTAAAAATTCATGTGGTTTTTTTTTGTTATCAGCACTTTATTCCTTTTTATTGCAGAATAGACTTTATGGATGGACATGAGTGTCCATGATGAGTAGATTTTACAAGAGCCAAGAAAATTCAGGAAACCATTGCACATTCTTGGCACCTCTAGTAGAAAGTGTCATGTAAGAACCCCATGAAAACATTTCAGTTCTGAATCACCCAAGAGAGGCCAATTATTTTTAAGTTGAAAATTATGTTTATTGCTGTTTTATTATGATTTACATAACAGTGTTGAAACCTAAGGAACTCGACCCAATCTCCTGAATATATTACTTGGTCCTTTAGAAGAGAAAGAAAGATGTGGAGATTTTAAAAAAAAATTATTTACTCTATCATTGATGTTAAATTTTCCAAAAGCCTTTATGGGACTAAAGCTTGTGACACGTTGGTCTCTTTCTCTGAAGATTAAGAAAACTCCCAGTTTAGTGTATCCCCTTCTTTATATACCGAAAAGAGATCAACTTGGTAATTGTAAGCATCTTTAGAATTCTATGCTTTCTTAATTTAATAATCATGGTCCACTTTTCAGTTTTAAAAAAAATATATTTTATTGATATTTTTAACAGAGAGGAAGGGAGAGAGTTAGAAACATGGATGAGAGAGAGTCATCGACCAGCTGCCTCCTGCACACCCCCAACTGGGGATGTGCCGGCAACCAAGGTACATGCCCTTGACCGGAATTGAACCCGGGATCCTTCAGTCCGCAGGCCGATGCTCTATCCTCTGAGCCACACCGGTTTCAGCTACTTTTCAGTTTTTGAAGGCTTCCTCTTTTTAGAGCCTTATTTCTGTTCACTGTGTAAGGTTTTGTATTTTGCTAAAGCCGCAAATAGTTTTTGTCACAGAGTTTGCAGGCCTTGCGACTAAGTTCTTTATTTTCATCCCATTTGCTGATGTGCTATAACTTCCGCAGCTTCCTCACATTTCCTCTCTCCCCTTCTCATAGCAAAGATGCCATAGTCATTCACAAAACTGGCAATTCCAGTCTAGCCTTCTCCTTACACACACGTGCCATCACAGAACTCTGACATCTTTAAACTTTTGCTCTAGTGAGGGCCTTTATCTATTTACCCTTTTCATTTAAGCTACACTATCTACCTAGACCTTAACTGACCTTCCCTCTGGCTTTCACCATGTTCTCCAGGCAGCCCACCACGCCGCCTCAGCGAAAGCTCCCTCAAGGTCCTAAGGCCTCCAGCTCTTCCATGTGGGCTCCTCTGTCCACTCTTTCTAAATGTCCTTCCTCACTGCTTCTTTTGTCTAATTGTCCACGCTAGCCTTTATGACTTCTTTCCTCATAAACTTTGACATATAGAACCACATTCCATCAAAGAGCTGGTCCTTGGCATTCCTCCCTTCAAAGTTATCCAGAAAATCCACATATTCCAAGAATCTGTCTTGTTACCCCCACCCCACCACCCCAATCCAGGATCTCCTTCCCACGCACGCTGCTTGCCCTGAGCTATCTGTTCTCCTGTCACTGGGGCTTAAGACCATAAGTGCCCTTAGGGATGGAGCTTTGTCCATTGTGTGAAACAGTCTTTTCTATTGTGCAGTTTTTGGTCCACTTTTGTTTCCATAGAAATATAAATCCCAACAAACACAAAATCCAATGAGTTCCAAAAATAATTAGATGTGTTGTTATGATTTTTATCCTCATGGCACACATTGTTAGATGGTAATATGGCAAAGCGGAAATTAAATTTTCAAAGGAAGAACTAGAAAAATGTAAAATTACACATCAGGCACAGTAGCAGCTAAATTCCTGAGCTCAAAATTGATAAGGACATCTGCTTATTATAAAGTGTCAAAGCTTTAAACTTTTATTTATTTCACTAGTTCTCAAATATTACAATTTGACTTGTATTATAAGGTGTTTTATTGTCTCTTTTTCAAATTTCTTTTCCTTATCTCTCTCTCTCCCAGAGGAAATCAAGCTTATGACATGTTTTAAATATTTTCATGATTTGGATCACATTGCTTTTTCACTCAATGTTTTTGAAAAAAAAATTTTTATGTTGAAATATGGAGAGCCAGGACATTCATTTTAGCTGCTGAATAGTATTTCATTTGTTGACCCATTCCACTATTGCTGGATATTTTCATTATTTCCAATTTTTCACTATTATAAACAATGAACGTTGACATGTACAAGGATTTCTCTAGGGTATGTCTAGAAAAGTTGTCGGGACACCAGGTGGAAACCAGGACTTGTCCTGGGCAGCCTAGAGATAAGGCAGGCACATCGTTAGCTTTGTCAACACAGCCGAATGTTCTGGAGAGGGGTCACGGCCCTTTCCACTGAGATTGTAATTGTTCCCGAGTTCCTGTTTCTCCACATGACCACCTTCTGGGTCTTACAGGTACATCTTTAAGACATTGTCTGCTTTCAGCCTGGATTTACACTGGCTAGTATTTTAAAACCATTGGGTTGAGAAGGAATTGAGAAAGGGGAGAAAGAAGTCCACAGGTGAAACCCTGAATTTTGTATAGATCTGTGGATAGAATTTTACAGCGCCCAAGACCATAAAATGGTCCAATGTTCTCATGTTACATATGTTGGAAATGACCTTGAAGGCTTATATGACTTGCCCAAGGCCACATGAGTAATTAATGGTGGGAATAGACTGAAAACCCTGGATGACACTTAATGCCCTACCTCAGTGGTTAGCAAATGGCAGCTTGAGAGCCACATGTGGCTCTTTGGCCCCTTGAGTGGCTCTTGCACAAAATAACACATGCGGGGGTGCACGTACAGTGCAATTGAAACTTTGCGACCTATGCACAGAAGTCAGTTTTCGGCTCTCAAAAGAAATGTCAATAGTTGTACTGTTGATATTTGGCTCTGTTGACTAATGAGTTTGCCGACCACTGCCCTACCTAATTTTTCTTTCCATTAAATTGAGCCACTTAAAGCATTTTGCTGTGTCGTCCCTCTATATTATTAGTTTGTATGGGAATAAAAATAAAGTAAAAACAAAACTATAAAAGTACAACTCTGACATATCTTTAACTTCTTCATTTTATCCTTCATTTTTAATATTTTTGCAACAAATATTCTATTGCTTTTTACTTTTGTTTTCTGTTTTATCATATATATGTTATCCCTTCTGATTCAGTCATAAGGCATTAAATTGATACGTAATACCTACTTCAAGAAAGCAACAATTCTATCTGTAAACGTAGGTTAATTTTCCCCCAGGGTTTGACCTCAAACATGGCCTTCAGTGCACTTGTTAGACAATACTCTAATTTCTCTAAATATTTTAAATTAGAAATTTAAAGTAATTTTGAATAATATTCTGGCTAATTAATTTCTGTGTGGGTGTGAAGTAACACTGAACTTAGTCAGGTGGCTCAGCCCAAATGTGCAACCTTGGACATGTCACAACACTGCAGACCAAGTTTCCTTATTACAAAATGAGAGGTTCAACAAGATTGACTTCTTTTTTAAAAAAAATATATTTTATTGGTTTTTTTACAGAGAGGAAGAGAGAGGGATAGAGAGTTAGAAACATCGATGAGAGAGAAACATCGATCAGCTGCCTCTTGCACACCCCCTACAGGGGATGTGCCCGCAACCAAGGTACATGCCCCCCGACCGGAATCGAACCCAGGACCCTTGAGTCCGCAGGCCAACGCTCTATCCACTAAGCCAAACCAGTTTCGGCAACACGATTGACTTCTAAGGCTCACTCTTTAATATTTCATGAAGTCATAACCCTATAGCTACTGTTTTAATACTTCCAAACAAATCCATGTATGTATAGGGATGGAAAAATAGAAGAAGGCAAAATACACAGTTATGTATTCTGCCGAAGTCTTTGTAACTAAACGTAAGAAATTTCTCATTATAACTGATTAAAGTTGTAGCCAAATTAAGCTTTTAGCCAGATCATAGAGCTGATAAAGGAGATCAAAGATAAGCACAGGGTGCAATAGAATATTCTTAGATAACAAAATAGCTTTAATGCTAGTTCTCTTCATGTCTCTTATTGTTATGTGGCTCAGAGTATTCCTTGGGTGGTTGGCTGGTAGGCTTATTGCTTTCACAAGGCTAAAGAGACTGAATTGCTATTCTTTGTAGAAATTGCATATCCCATGGGGAATAATTAAGACTAATGAGAAGTTGGAAGCAGAACCATGAATTGAGTTAATGTTTCATTCTTTTTCCCTCCTAGGACATCTTGTTTGAAAAGAAGGTAAGAACCACTTTCATTGAATTATTCCAAAAGCTCACATTATCAAATCAGCATTATAATTCACATTTGGAGATAGGTGTGACTGAAGATGCTTAACTATATTTAAAAAGAGCCACTCTATTTCTAGGCCACCGTCTAATTTCTTTTAGGCCACCATATCCACTGCAGGTTGAAAAATTAGAAAAAAAAATTTTTTTAAATGTGATTTTAGAGACTGATTTTAGAAATTAGTGATAACCAAATGACATAGTTTTTGCTTAGTTTGATATGATTTATTTTATTCTAAGAATGTCTCTGACACCAGTTACTCAGGGCATGGGGATGGGGGAGTCCTTCCTTCTGGGAGGTGTGCCTGTAATGGGCAGGTTCAGGGAGAGTGTTCCTGGCTAAGAGACAGGGCACAGAGTCGCCCCCTACTGCCTGCTGATGGACTTTAAGCTCATTCTTCCTGACAGTTGGCAAAGGAAGCTGGCCAATATTGGGTCGGATAGTACTTAGCCCAGAGATGACCATCAGCTTTCTGAGGACTCCTGTACCCAACATTAAAGAGTTTGGAATGTCTGAACTTTGTTCGATGAACTGCTTATTTAACATCGGAAAACTGACACATAATATTGCATAAAATAATAGGAGCCAACCAAAGCTTGTAGAGCATATTTCATTGAATTACACATGGTCAGATAAACCATTTTTATGTGCCATTAAGACAAGAAAACACTCTGATAATTAAATTATGATATAGTGCCTTCTTAATTAGGAGTTTTCATTTTATACTTATGCAATGAGTCTTTTTAGATTTATTTAGATGTAGATTTTTACCATAAACCCTGAATTACATATATGAAAATATATAATCAAGATAAATTGATTATTTCTAAAATTTCTTCACAGTCAGAGTCTAAATCTGCTGAATCACTTTTTGTCTCAGAGTCATTGGTGTACTTGTTTTTCTATAAAATACTGGTCTCTGTTCTGTCAAAAGCACTGGCTACCCAGCATTTCTTGCATGCTGCAGTAGTGTCTCTGGAGTTTTCTTCCATTTCATTCTGTAAGTTTTGAAGCACTAATGCAAAAAATAGCAATTTCATCAGACTGAACTCTCTCTGATTTCAGAGACACTATCATAAGAAAAATGTGCATCTTAGAATTGATTAAATATGTTTGAAGTCAAATGTTTTCCTTTGCTGAGTCAAGGACTCTTTGATATTTGTATTTTGTTGAGCTCTGATGTGTTATATAATAGAGGAACAGCAAAAATTCCAAGAGTCCACTGAAAATGTTTCTCCTTCCCTTTTTAAACTAGCAAATGGATGATATATATGTTTGATAGGAGGTCTCCTCAATTTAACCATAGCAATGTTTAATAATACTTGAGTGTATTCAATTATGTTCTTATGAGGTCTGAATTTTCTTAGAAGGCTTTATTAGGAAGAGCAAAATCTCCATAAACTTACAAGATAAAATTCCTTCAAGGGGGTGTTCCCTGTAGTAATGTACTGAATAAGATTTGAAATGCTGTTTCACTATATGTTAATATTGTATTTCATTAATGATTCAGTGTGAACGCAAGATATGTGAATGTGAGAAGGGTGATCCAGGCGATCCAGGCCTTCCGGTGAGTATATTTCTCCTTTGAGCTTAGGGTCAAGTCAGGAAGTCCTAGCAAGGATCACTACTCACGCTCGAAAATACCAGGACTATTCTGTGCTGCTGAAAAGCAGTTGTGTGCCAAGAGCAGCAAAAAATAAAATGTGTTTTTTCTTTCTTTCTTTTGTTCCTGAAGGGGTGCCTTCTGCCCTTAGGAATAAGCCTGGGATTTTACTGTCCTGAACTAAGGTTTAACATGATTAAGTTGTTCCCCCAAAGGTTATTTCGGTATCACTTCTTATGTGGCCATTGGGGCCAGAATTTCTCAATACTGAAGTGAAAGTATAAAAAGATCTTTCAAAGACTCAGTGCTTTAGGCAAAGCTTTGTTTGTTCCACCTGGAAACAAGCGACACTGGCCTCTTTGTCTTTACACTCATCTAAGAGCAATGCCGCATGGCCTTGAGCGAGGCCTTGAGGATTAGAGTGAATTCTGGGACTTGGAAGAGCATTATGATGACTAGAGATGCCGAACATTTCTCTAATAGCAGATCATCCGAAAGCATCTATGCTTCCTTTTCAGAAGTTCCTTTACTTATGTGACCCCAAACCTTAATGTTCAGAAGCACAGTACAGACATTTCACAAAAGTGCATGGATAAAATGTTTGAACTAACTCTTGTGTTTGGGGATGGAAAGGGAAAAGCGTGCTGTGAACTTCTTAGCCTATGACATATGTTACCTTGAGACTTGACCTACCAAGAAGAGAGTCAACTCTATACGTTTTCCACCCTTCTTCCCAATCAAGGCATTAGAAAGTGGGGGATGTTTGTCCTTTTTTAATTTTAAAATACAAAGTTTGATACATTACATGCTAATGTGACAGCCAGTAGACGCTGACTTTAGCCAAAGCAAAGGCTTAAATTTCCCTTCCTATAAAGTCTTGTTTTATACTTATTATACCAAGGGATTACCAGTGGAAGGTTTACTTGTGATATTGAATTATGATTTAGAATAAACAGTAGCAAAACTTGCCATAACTGAGCTAACCTGACAACTTTAGTCAATCTATATTGTTTAAAGAGATAGTCCCTTGTTGTAATATGAATAAAGAATTATGTCATGTAACATTTATTGGATGCCCCCAAAACCTCTCAGAAAAGTGAGCTTTTTGATGGTTTGAGAAAAAAGAAGATGAAGCATCTTTCTGGAATAAGATTTGGAGAACTCTCTTTTTCCATCTTTGGAGATTATCCCTTGGGTATCAAGGTGAGAGAGACATTATCCTTTTGTAATCTAGTGAATCTGCCTATTCAAGACAGTGCAGTTTTCCTGATATGTATGAAAGGAGAGAATAGAGTTGACTCTCTTCTTGGTAGGTCAAGTATTTATTTATTTATTTATTTATTTATTTATTTTATAATCTTCCTTCATTTCATAGGATGAAGCTGATCAGAAATTATTATAAGGTGTAAGAAACTAATAGAATGACTGTTGAGTATGATCTTTTTTTCTGTTTGCCTTCAGGGTACCCATGGAAACCCGGGTATCAAAGGTGAGCGAGGACCAAAAGGAAACCCGGTAAATGAATGAACAGCTTTCCTTTAAACCCAGGGTGTCTTCTTCTAACTTTATTTCTAGAACAAAAATTAAGAAAAACTAAGAGCATTGCAGTATATGTCAATGCCAAAAATCTGATGATTTCTGTGAAAATTACAAAATGTTCATTTCCTACATTAGCTATCTGGTTCTTGTTAGCTTGCATTTGCAAATTCTGAGTAACAAATGGCCCTTTTAGTCAAAATGTCTAGGACACCCTGGAACCCAATACATAGAAGCCTGTAATTAAGTAGTGAGATGTCCCATATTAATGAGTACAATGTCCATCAATTATTAAGACATGTTCCATGTCAGATTGACATACTTATGTTTTTATGGATCCACTTTGTAGATAACTGACATAAAATAATAATAGAAAAAACACCAGATTGTCTTTAACTCTTCAAGCAGTTTCTCTAATTTTTTTCTTTATGTATCCAGCAAAAAATTCTAGATTAATTATTTTTAATGATCTGTTCTGGTCATTGTTGGGATGATGGTGTTCCAACTTTTACAGTGACTGAACGTACCACAAGACAGAGATTAGTAGATATAACTATGTGAAAAATTTAAGGCTAAATTATGTCTAATGAACATAATAATTAAAATAAAGAGGAAAGCATATAGGGAAATGTTTTCACAAAATACAATGGACATTGGGTTAATTTCTGTAGTACATAAAGACAATGAAATGAATAAGAAAATATCAAGCTTCTACTAATTAAGTGGTCAGAGGACATAAATAATTTCCAAGAGAGGAAATAAAACCAGTAAATAAAGAAATAGAAAAACATTTGATTTTACTATATAATGAATGAAATTTAAAATAGAGGTACCCTTTAATACAAATAATTCACACTCAGCGTTGTTGGGCTATATTTTGAGGCAAGGAAGAGGCAATTTTCTAGTTCCCATAATTTGGGTTAGTCTGTGTTTCAAATTTTTTTAAAAATTATTTTTTATAAAGGTTAGCACAGCAATATTAAAATAATAATAACTAGTGATAGCAATATGATGGTGAAACTGGTTTGCTCTTCATTGCAAAAGTAATGTGGCGCCTTGTGGAAAGCAATTAGGCACTACATAAGTGGCACTGAATATTAAAATATTTAACCCAATGATTTATTTCTGAGAGTATTATACTTAGGGAGATAATTAAAAATATAATTAAGTTAGATGCATGAAACTATTTTTGGTCAATTGCATGCTTATCAAAGAAAGGGAATGTAAAGCATATTTGTAACACACACACACACACACACACACTCACTCACCTTACTAGTATTGGGTTCAGATGGCCATTATGTCTTCTTTGTGTTTTGTTTTGTTAAATACCTGTTATAAGTCGATGTTCACATTTCATTTATTTGGCTTGCAATTTTGTGCCACAATATATATTTTCCTAAGTCTTGCTGAAATCAAGCAATCACTCTTTAGGACATTTGGGAAAACATTCCAAAGCCCCTTGGAGAAAAGCCAGAGGGGCTGGCTCCTAGTGGGTACAATGCTACATTTGAGAACAATGGCTGTGTTATTACACTGGGATGCAAGACTTGGCCTTAGCTGTGACAATGTACCTGGATTCTGCACCCTCTCCATCTGGCTTCCTTTCAAAGGGCTAAAACTCTCTGAGCTGCTATTTTCTCCCCTAAATTGCATGGTGAAAATGTCAATGGGAGAGGCCAAAGAATTCTCCCCTGCCCACTGGCTTGTTTTGTTAATCTGGGAATTCTGAAGAATGCATTTTATTGAGCATAATCGGTCCCTCTGCACGGCTGTGGAATTCTGACTGAGTGTTTTGTTTGTCACAGGGTGATGCTCAAAAAGGGGAACCTGGAGAAAGAGGCCCAGGGGTAAGTACACAACCGGACCGCCTCCCTAAGGAAGTAATCCCAGGGTGCTAAGATTCTGTAACGGACCACTTTGACCCCTGGAGTGCAGGTGCAAAAATGATTTATATCTAAGTGTGCTAGCGATGTCTCTCTCACACAAGCAATCAGACAGATGATGAGATGCGTGTTCAACCACGTGACATTCCCTGGTACTACATTGGACACCCATGAAAGGCGCAAATAAGAAAAATATTTTGCTTTACTTCTCGTATTGTTTTTTTTCAATAAAGAGAAAATTAACATTCTGGAACTATCATGAGAAATAATTGCAGAAAATGTTTGCATTAGCCTTTGGGTTAGAATTTCAGTAGTGCAGCAAATAGCAGAGAAGTATACAGTGAACACAAGGAGGCTATGATAATTCTCTCCTCTCAGTGTATCCTTGGGTGAAAGCCCAGGGGTTTTAAAAACTGTTGTCTTGGTGGTGTTTTAAATTCACTTTATGAAAGAACCTGATAGAAAGTTTGAAAATTTCAATGGAAAGCCACTCAGAAATTTCTGTTATTTATTTATTCAGGAAACATTTCTTAATCATCTTCCTTATATAAAGCAGGCTTATTAAGTGAAAATAAAATTAAGACAAAGCACTTATATTTTTGAAATGTTTATTATCTCATAGGAGAGAGAAGAGTTAGAATAGCTACTACATGAGGCAGAGTGTCAAAATATTGTGAAAATTGCATGCACAAAGTATTACGGGAATTCAGAAATTGGAGATGTCAGGGCAGATTTTATGGGATGTCCCTCAAAGGGTCTAGTATTGTGACAGGAAAAGACAGACCAGGAAGGTGGAAGGGGACAGGCATTCCAGACGGGGAGGGCCATGAGCAGCAGCCAGAGGGAAGGCAGTATGTTGGACAATGGTGAGATAGGGTGCCTGAAGAGTGGTGCTCTGTGCTGGTTGTAAGGTCTGGGCTTTGCTAGGTGATGGGCACTTCCCCTAGGATTTTAGATGAGGCATATGACCCAAGACTGTGTATTTGGAAGATTAGTCTGGCATGGGTCTAAAAGAGAAACTTAAGTGGGAATAAGCAGAAGGAAGAAGCACTTAGAAGGTTTGTTGCTATAGCCTATCCTATCTAATAAAGAGGGAATATGCTAATTGCCCATCACACCCTCACAAATGGCAGTGCCCACAGCCACAAAATAGCAGTTCCCAGTCCCCTCAGCCCCACCTCATCCAGCCAGAGTCCCTCAGTCCCCACAGCATCCAGCCTCATCCAGCTGGAGTCCTATAGTCCCCTCAGCTCTGTAGGGGCAGGCAGTTAGGGGTGATCGGGCTGGCAGGGGAAGGCAGTTGGAGGCAATTGGGCCAGCAGGGGAAGAAAGTTGGGGACAATCATGCTGGCAAGGGAACAGTTAGGCTGGCAGGGGAGTGGTTAGGGGGCTATCAGTTTGGCAGGCAGAGTGGTTAGGGACAATTAGGCAGGCAGGCAGGCAGGCGAGTGGTTAGGAGCCAGCAGTCCCAGATTGTGAGAGGAATCCCAGATTGGAGATGGTGCAGGCTGGACTGAAGGACACCCTTCCCCATGCTCAAATTTCATGCACCAGAGCTCTAGTATGAGAAATAACAGGGAACTGGCTAGAAATGCTCTGGAGGATATGAAAGCCACCAGCCACCAGTGCTTACTGAGCAGGTGAAACATGGCCAGCCCGAATTGTGCTGAGCTTTAGAAATAAAATGCATACCAAGTTTAGATGACTTGGTATCCCCAAAATAGATATAAATTATCTCATTGATTTTCTTTATATGATTACATGCTGGAATGATGATGTTTTGGACATATTGGGATAAATAAAATATATTACTAAAAATTCATTTCACCTGTTCATTTTTTTTTAATGTGGCTATCACTAAATTTAAAATGACATATGGGTCTCCCATTTGGAACTCACATTCTATTGCACAGAACTGGGCTACAGTGATGACAAAGTAGAAAGGAAGAGGACATTGTGAGGACCATGAAAGGAAAGAAATGATGGTGGTGATTAAATCGAACTCATATATTCAACAAACATTTATTGAGCACCTTCTATTTGTTGGGCCCTCTTTTAGGTGCTGGAGATAGAGGAGTGAGCAAGACAGATAGTCCCTGCTGCATAATGTGTTCTAGCAGGGGGAGGCAATAAATAGGCAAACAAAAGAAAAAGAATGTCAGTCAGTGAGAAGTGCTATGGAAATATGAAACAAGGTCATGAGGATGTTCTAGGCAGAAAGAGCAACAGAGACAAAGGCTTTGAGGTAGAAACAATCTTGGCCAACTCAGGAAATGGAAAGAAGCCAGACTTGATGAAGCGGGTGGGAGGTGAAGCTACAGAGGCAGGCAGAGGCTAGATCACACAGCGCCTTGCTGGCCTGGGTCAGGAGAGTGGATTTAAAACAGTACAGTGGAACTGTGAGATAATTTTAACTGGTTGGATTAAAGGAATGTAAGGGGGGGGGGGTAGAAAGAAAAGATGAATTGAAATACAATGATGCCATTAATAGAAATAGAAAAGTCAGAAACAATTTTGGCAGAGACCCACAAGTGCAGTTTTGGATATTTTAAAACTAGTAATTAAGATGCCATGAAAAGCCTGGACAGTGATTGAGCATCTACCTATGAACCAGGAGGTTAGGGTTCAATTCCGGGTCAGGGCACTTGCCCAGGTTGTGGGCTTGATCCCCAGAAGGCATGTTGGAGGCAGCTGATCAATGATTCTCTCTCATCATCATATTTAAAAAATATATATTTTATTGATTTTTTACAGAGAGGAAGAGAGAGGGATAGAGAGTTAGAAACATCGATGAGAGAATCATTAATCAGCTGCCTCCTGCACACCCCCCACTGGGGATGTGGCCGCAACCAAGGTACATGCCCTTGACTGGAATTGAACCTGGGACCTTTCAGTCCGCAGGCCGATGCTCTATCCACTGAGCCAAACCGGTTTCTGCTCATCATCATATTTTTATCCAACTTTCCCTCTCCCTTCATCTCTGAAATTTAAAAAACAAAATCCCATGAAAGAAAGTAAGTAAGGAAGAAAACTTTTAGGAATGAGATAATAACTGAACCAGAGATTTCAGAAAGAAAAAAAACCTTCTAAAATATAGTCTTAATGCTTTTAACATAGAGTAATGACAGAATTTGAAATATGGTTGTGTGTTGTAAGGGGCGGAAAACACCCCAAGTTCCCCAAGATTAGAAGTCTAGCTTTTTTAGCACTGCTAACACAATTTGTTTTAATGAAGACTCTAACTTAACTGTTTATATGTGAGCCTTCATTTTAAGCATCATCCTAAAAATTAAGCCATTTATGTGAATTAATATTTCCAAAAATGAACTAAATGGCAGCAACAATATGTTGCATTAGTTCTACTTTTATCTTCTATCTATCTCTCAGTGACTACTCATTTGACCAAGAAGTGATTTTTCCTTCTTAAAGTTTTCCTTTTTACTTTTGTAACAAAGTCACACATAGAACAAAATTTTGTAGGCGGACTTACATGTAACTGCAAGAACAGTTTTCCATTCCACTAGTTTCTACAGCCCACTTAAAATCTGTCTTACAATTCCATTTTCATACTTGAAAACTACAGTTGTATGAAGAAGATATAAAATCCTATATGAAAAGGACTTGTTGTTTTGTAAATTTGGTAATTCCCAGTCCTTTTGTTATTCACTATTGTATTACTTAAAGAGGAGAGGGCTGAGCAGGGTTCCCTGTTGTGGGGTCGAATTTTGGGTTCAAAATAAGACCACCGGAGGCTGATGATTTATTAAAAAAAAAAAGCAGGCAAAGATGTATTGAAATATGTGGCCAGGGCAGCTGCAAGAGCACACATGCAGGCAGCTCCATACGACTGTGTTGTTCTAGGTGTAGGCAAGTCTTTGTTAAGGCTCAAACCACAGGAATTTTCCTTTGTTTTAATTTTAAAGGCTAAAGATTACATTCTAAAGACTGGGGTCAGCTGCAGGGTTGTTCGCAGTCACATCTTGCTGGACATTGGAATGTGGCCCTATCTTGCGAAGCAGAACTCAGTGGTTAATTTTTAAAGGTTATCTCCAAAGGTTATCTATAGTTTCTATTCCTGAAGTTATTGAGTCAGTGGGAATCAATCTCCTGTGCTTCTGGTTCCAGGCAAGAGAAAATTGCCTTAGCCTCCAGGTCTTTACCTGGAGGCTAAAGAAAATATTCTTTGTTTAATCAGGTGCAAGAGACAGACTTAGTGGGGTTAAAATTTAAACAGCAGTTTTTACCTGAGATGTATATTCTTAATGTCTTATTTCGTTCCCAAGAGGAGCAAAGGAGCAAAGCTCTGGACCCTTAATTAGCATGGGATGAAATTTAGTAAATCAAAGCTCACTGTCTCATTAGGGTAGAAAAAGGAACCATTCATTTCCTTGATGTTTATATTCTAGACTGAATGTGAAAGAGGGACCATAAAGAATATAGACATTTATGCACATTTTAAGATACAGTCATTATCCCAGCTCATTTTCAAAGCCAATTTCTCTACCAGTCCCTGTGAAACATTCTCAGTTGTGGCTGCTCGTGGTTAGTTTAAAAGTCAATGTAACCATTTGAAAGGACCACTGCGGGTCTTCCCTTGTACAGTGAGTGTCAGTGTCTGGCTTCTTCTTCAGCTTCAGGCCAAAGGGTCGGAATTTGGGTTTGAAAAAAGACCTGGAACTGAGAGTAAATGTAATACATGGAAAACCAATTTCTCTTCTTCTCGCTAGTAAGTGCACAGTTCCTAAGTGCAAAGTGAAATAGCTTAGGTCTCTATGGTCTTAGTTTCCAAGACTTTACAGAGGTGTTTTGTTGTGCGTTATAAATGAAAAACATAAAGCACTTCCTCTAACTATGCCTTCTAATATCATATTTCACATTTTATTTTCTTTTCTTTTTAAATTAGGGAATTCCTGGGTACAAGGGTGAGAAGGTAAGTTTGTAACAGCAAACAGATCAGATTCCAGAAACATTACTGTATTGATGTACTGAATAAAACTTCCTGTCCTTTATTTTTTGTAAGTCGGGATTTCCTAACACACAAATACAGTCTTAACTATGTTGACACAAATCCTATATAATAAAAGGCTAATGTGCAAATCGACTGAGCAGTGGAATGACCGGTTGCTATGATATGCACTGACCACCATGGGGCAGATGTTCAATGCAGGAGCTTCCTTCTGGTGGCTCAGCCAGAAGCTGGGCTTACAGCTGGTGAGTGCAGCAGTGATGGTGGGAACCTCTTCCGCCTCTGTGGCAGTGCTAAGGATATCCGACCCCTGGCTTAGGCCTACTCCCTGCGCTGTCAGTCAGATATCCCCCAAGGGTTCCTAAACTATGAGAAGGCGCAGGCCGGGTTGAGGGGTACCCCCCATCCCCGCCAGGACTCTAGTAATAATATAACTTAAGATCTGGATGTGTATTGTAAGGATGAGGCTCCCTGAGATTAGTTTGTAGTCTCCCTGAGCTCTGCAGACATGAACAGAGAACCTCAATTTAACAGCCATGCAGCACAGGTATCCAGATGAAAAGTTTCCATGTACAAACAGAGGTGGAAATACTGCAATTCGTTTGTTCCTTTGCTGCTTAACTTCCTATAAAACCTAGGCACTCAGCCCTCTTATAGGGGAAAAATGATTTATGTTTGTTAAGCAGCAAAGAACCACTGACTTTGGTTAGGCCTCTGGGTAGAGACTGTAGCAGGGAGTAAATGTGACAAGCACACAAAAGGAATGGGCTGGTAGATTATTTGCAAATTACAGGTTAGGGAACTGACCAAACTAGTTCAAAAGAAATTAACAGACCGATTCAAAAGAAATAATCAAGTTGGACTGGGGCTCAGGAACCTTTGAGAGTGTTCAGTGGTTCATTACTAGATATTATCGGGTCTTCTGTCTGAAATCTGAACACATTCTTACCATCCATGCCATCCTTCAGGTGGTACAACCCTCAGATCTGGACAAGCAGCCTGCACTTTAGAGACCCTGCTCTGGGTCTCCTGTGCCCCCACCCCAACCCTCAGAGCTAGGATCCGCAGGGCAAGAGGCCTTTGCCCCCTTGGCCTAGGTCATGCTTTGGTCACCAAGACCCCAACAGTCCTTGCAAAGTGGTCGGAGCTATTTGCTAGCATAGGAGGAAGCCTTAGAGGAAGCTTTGTTCTGTGTGGGCACCTTTGTGCATCTTACAGCATCTTTTGCTGTGGGAAGTGAAGTGGGGGTTGGGCTCCAGGTGGGGCTGAACTCCTGCATCAACCTCTTGAGGAATCTCAAAGTTCTGTGATTTAAAATGTCTTTTGAAGGGACTCTTTGTCAAGAAAGGAAGCTAGAACATGAGGAGTTTATTAGCTTGGTTTATAACTTCCAACTAGTATTTAGATACATGGTAGGTGGGCCTCTGCTTGTCCTCATTCCCGAGCTCTGCAAACATTAGGGGTAAACCTTCATCCAGGAAAATAAATATATCCCCAAGGACTGGATACACTAGGCCTAAAGATGAAGAGTGTAAGAAATGTGGTTCTGCCCTTAGCCATAAGGACCTGGGAACTCAACCTCTTAAAGTGTCTATTTCATCATCCATCCATGTAGAACTGGACTAATCCAGGCCTCCCTAATTTTCAGAGACTCAAATGCAATAATGGATGTGATGATAAAGAGTTCACTTTTTGCTGGTCTGTAAATGTAAGGTGCTATCAGGAAGAGACAGAAAAGAAATGGTAATGTGGGAAAGTTTTAAAAGTTCCATGATTCCAAAACTGTCCATATGTAGTCGTGTAAACTGGAATTTACATAATGAGCTAACTATGGACACCAGGAAAATTATGTATATTATGTAAGGAAATATTCGTTTAAACTTCTGGGGAATTATAGATTCACTGGAGGAGTTTGCATTTGGAAAATGCTCGCTGTCAGAGCACAGTGACCCTGACCCATCGACATTCAAACCAGAATTTCAGCAGGAGCAGCGGCCTCAGAAGCCAGAGGCAGGAACAGAGCTAATCTGTTCGCAGCCTTCTGAAGCACTTTCTCTCTGGAACTGTGTCATTGTAGCCATTCCACAGGGACTAATGAGTCCACCAAAAAAGAAAACGCCTTTGCAGAGGCAAATAACCCAAGTACAATATTTTAATTGATGGAAAACTGCACCCCTCTCCCCCCAACAAACGCTGTTCCCCAGGACCCTATAGCGAACAAATCTGTCTGGACTAATGGAATGTGAATTCTGGCCAAAATACTTTGGAGTGTATTTATGGTCCTTTTCTGTTTGATATTTTGGTGGTTGACTCATTTTATTCCCATCCAACGTTATTAAATTAATTGCTTTCTAATAGATTCTTCAAGAGTGATTTTTCCATGTGCATTCAGAAGTAAATGTTCGACTTGTCCTAAGAGAGGGCTCAGTTTTTCCTGGGACCGTTTGACTCGCACGATGTAGAGAGAGAATAGATTGCTTTTGAGCAGAGGCATAGCTGGACCTAAGAATCGTGCCTCCCTCTTTCCGACTCCAATGCCAGCACTATCCCAGGCAGCACCCTCAGCAGAAGTGTGGAGTCAGTGGGTAGGAACCTACGGGCCATGGCAGTGAACTTTGTTCAGCATGGTTAATGGAGAGCATGGACCTGAGAGTCTAACAGACTCAGCGTGTGGTCATGGAGAAGTGCCTTAATCTCTCTGAGCCTCATTTTTCTGTATCTGTGAATGGAGACATAGCTCCCTGGCAAGGCTGGTGTGGGGATTATCACCACTATAAAGGCTTTGGCACACACCGTGCATTCATGGTTGGTGGTTGATGCTATTTCCCTTCTTGGAGCAGCCTCTGCTCAAAGTGTGGTGGGCAGCAGGCCTGCTGCCAGTCTGTGAACTGTTTGTGGCTATTTTTGTGAAAAGATGAAGTTAGTTAGTTATTATCCCAATGGAATCTTTTGCATTTTGGTTCAATTACTAGAAGTCTTAGACGTCCTGAGCAAGTTACTTAACCTTTTTTGAATCACAAAATTTCATACTGTGAAATTGGGCTAATAATATCTACCTCAGACCATTGGTGTCAGATGAACTAAAGCTAATTTCTAAAATAACATTGGTAATAAACTGTGAAACATAATTTATATGTTAGTTTGTTCATTAATATTCTAGGAAAGGCAGGACAGTGGAGAATGGTGATGGAAAATACATAGCGTGCTGGCCAACTTGTCCTGCTCTCCCGCTCTCACAGCAGACCTTGCTCATCCATCACGACTTCTACTCTACCAACTTGTGACATGGTCTCAGGACTCTTTTCTCACACTCTCTAGGCAAAAGCTACTACTTGATCAAAGTTGGTACTGGGGCTAGCTAGAGCATGGTGTTGTGGAAACAAATGGCCCTGAGTCTGGGTAGACCTGGGTTCCGACCTGATTCTTCTTACTAGCTCTATGATGGAGAGAAGTTATCTCACTGAGCTTAACTTTCCTCTTCTATAAAATAAGAATTCTAAAAACGGATCTCATTTTTTGTACTATGGGTTTAGTTAAATCATACATGCAAAGGGCATATGATATGGTAGATGCTCAGTAAATCTCAGCTTCTTTCCTTTTAATTCCTTCATCTCTCAAAAATGTTCAGCCCCATTAGGTGGTACCAGTGATTTGATTTTGTCAAGTTAAAGATGACTCATGGATAAAATTTTTCAGAGTTCAATGCCCAATCAACCTACAGGATTAAGGATAAAACTGGGCATAATCTATCATAGTGCTTACTAGTTTGTCATAAGATACTGCTGGGATTCCTTAAGAGAAAATCATACCACTGAATGACTACAAATGTCTTCTTATTTTATTTTATTTCTTTTTTAGGGTGTACGTGGAGAATGTGGTAAACCAGGAATAAAAGGTGACAAAGTAAGGAACATGTTTATGAAATGCTAACAGCTGTGATCCTTTGGGGTTAAGTTTCCTTAGGAAGGAATTCCTGTTTCCATGAGTCTGTTTTTGTTTATTTGTTTGTTTTGTTTTGTTTGAAAAGAGACCAAAGAGATGATTACCAGAAGGGAGAGAGTGGGGGATGGGTGTAAAGGGAAAGGGGAAGATAGTCAACAGTATTGTGATGAGTTTACATGGTGACAGATGATTACTAGAATTAATGGAGCGATCACATTGTAAGGTATAATAAAAATGTTGACTCACTGCATTGCACACCAGAAAGTAATATAACCAATCTAAGATTGTATACTGACTATACTTATTAAAAACACACACAATTGAATGATTGAAAAATTACAAAAGTAAATTTCTGGGATACATTATGTCAATCTCACTTCTGGTGTTGGAAAGTCTTTGGCTCAATTTTCAGATCAGTCAAACATGAAGTAGAAAATAAAGCAATATTAACTTTAATGAATAGTGCCCCCAAAATGCCTTTTTTATGGACCATTAAGTCTTTGCTTTGTGGTACCCTAACCTTTGAGGCCAGGCTTACTGAGTGGAAAGAGTAATTTAACCAGCAAATAGTCAATTCAAGCTCCAATTGGGAACAAGTAGAACTGTTTTCCAGATGTAACACTGAGAACAAGCACTTTCCAAAGCAGAGTGAAGAACTCTATGAAATAAGTTAATAAAATAGTTATAAATAATGAAGCAGACGCAGACGAGAATAGGGGTTTAAAGTTTTGGGAAATACAGCAAACCACAGACAACTGAATAGGTATTTATCTTTCATTAAAAGATAAATATGAATAAAGTATTTAAGTTGGAGAATATATTAAATATGTTAAAGAGATCCTTAATGGGCCAGAAATTCATAGAGAGTGCATTTGAAATCTATATACTAAAAGGCTAATAAGCAAATTGACTGAATGGTAGAACAACCAGTCACTATGATGTACACTGACCAGTAGGGGGCAGATGCTCAATGCAGGAGCTACTCCCTGGTGGTCAGTGCACTCCCACAGGGGAGCACCACTCAGTCAGAAGATGGGTTGATGGTTGGTGAGCACAGCCGTGGTGGGAGCCTCTCCTGCTTCTGCAGCAGTTTTAAGGATGCCTGAATGCCAGCTTAGTCCCTCTTCCTGTGGGGAGCAGGCCTAAGCTGTCAGTCAGACATCACTGAGGGCTCCTGGACTGTGAGAGGGTGCACGCTGGGCTGAGCCCCCCCCCCCCATCACCGAGTGCATGAATTTCATGCACTGGGCCTCTAGTATAATAATAAAAGGTCAGAAAAGCACACAGTAAAGTAATTTTCATTGCAGTTAAGAACTATTAAGAACATGCCATTAAGATAACAAACTCTCTCTCTCTCTCTCTCTCTCTCTCTATATATATATATATATATATATATATATATATATATATGGCAGAAAGTCAAGGAGAGAGAATGAGGCAGAAGGTGAAAAGAAAAGGATAGGATAATGGCAGTGGCACATGTAACAAAACACTTTAAATAGCTTGAGACTTCCTAAAAGCTTTTGAAACTGCTGGAGAGTGAAAGGTCAGGTGGATATGAAAAGTGTAGGCTTGGTAATTATCTCTGAACAAAATGGAAAGTATAATAATGATGGATTCTTCCTGGATGATAACTAAAAATGGGAGATGTGCCTGGACTCAGAAATACAGAATAAAGGACACATATAGAAGAAGACAAAAATGAAAGTTAAATAATAACTGGGGAAACTATTTGAAATAAAAATGACTGATAAAGAGTTAACATCATATTTCATTTACTAAGATGCCAAAGATTGTTAAATGCCCTATTATATTTTGTGCCAAAAAGAAAGAAAAAACTACTTCCAATTATAAAGATGCAATTGATTGTAAGATGTATCCCAATGTCAGAAATGTGAAAATTTGAAAAATGCATGTCTAGATGTCAATGGAATATAGTGTCCCTGACTTGAAAAATTCACATAATTCATAAGTAAAATATACAATGAATCAGAAAACCAAAAAAGAGAAAATAAAAATGGCTAATAAATGAAAAATTATCCGCCTGACTCGTTTGGCTCCGCCTTTGGACTGAAGGGTCTCAGGTTTGATTGAGGTCAAGGGCATGTACTTTGGTTGCAGGCACATTCCCGGTGGGGAGTGTGTAGGAGGCAGCTGATCAATGTTTCTCTCTCACTGATGTTTCTAACTCTCTTATTTTAAAAAAATATATATATTTTATTGATTTTACACAGAGAGGAATTGAGAGGGATAGAGAGTTAGAAATGTTGATGAGAGAGAAACATTGACCAGTTGCCTTTTGCACACCCTCACACTGGGTATGTGCCTGCAACCAAGGTATGTGCCCTTGACTGGAATCGAACCCGGGACCTTTCAGTCCGCAGGCCGACGCTCTATCCACTGAGCCAAACCGGTTTCAGCTCTAACTCTCTACCCTCTCCCACTCCATTCCTCTCTGTAAAAAATCAATTATATATATATATATATATATATATATATATATATATATATATAATTATATATATATAAATATAAATGAAAAATTATCCAATGCATTGCAATCAGATGAGTAAACTTGAAATATTATCTCACCGATCAAGATGACTTAGCAAACACTAAAGTGACATATACTCGGAGTTGATGGATATTCTATAAGACGAAGATATGCTTTCTCTACTCAGGAAGTGAGAATGGAAACCTGAACAAATTTTATGGAAAAAGTTTCATGTTTTTTTCACGTAAAAAGTGCAAGAGGCAAGAGAGAGTGAGAGCGAGAATTTTAAATGTGCTTATTGTCTGTCTCTGCATTAGGCATCCTGTCTAGGAAATTATCCTTAGGAATGAGTCAGAAGTTGGACAATATGTATGTACAAAGATGTTCATTATAGTATTATTTAAATAGTAATCATCAAAATGAATTTAAATGTCCAAACTAGAGAATTGCTAAGTAAATCATGATTGATTTATATTCTTTTAAAAAATATATTTTTATTGATTTCAGAGAGGAAGGGAGAGATAGAGATAGAAACATCAATGATGAGAGAGAATCACTGATCAACTGCCTCCTGCATGCCCCCTCCTGGGGATAGAGCCAGCAACTTGGGATGTGCCCTTGACTGAAATCTACCATGATTCTCCACTCTGCAGTCCGATGCTTTATCCACTGAGCCAAACCGGCTAGGGCTGATTTATATTCTTGAATATTATTCACTTCCCAAGAGCTATTAATGACACAATAAATATTTTTGATACAGAAGGCCAAGTAAATAAGATTAAAAAATTGTATATATACTCTGGTCAAATTATTTGAAGAAAAATCTACTGGGAATAAAATTGGATGAAAATATGTTAATAGCAGTGTGAAGACACACATAAACAACAAAAGCAGATAAAAGTGAAAATCTGAGAAAGAAGAGACTAGAGTCTAGACCAGCTGTGGGCAAACTACAGCCTGCGGGCTGGATCAGGACCATTCGGCTGTTCTATCCAGCCCATGGAGCCAAAAGAGCGGAGGGTTCTCTTGCTCTCCCCTCTGCTCCTTCACTAGCAGCCCAAGATGAGAGTGCCAGCATGGTCAGGTTGCTTTTGTTCCGGTGCAATTTAAGAACCCATTGTGGCCCTCGAGTCAAAAAGTTTGCCCACTCCTGGTCTAGACTATATTTTGCTCTAATAAAAATAAACGTTTAAGGGGTTTCCTAGCTATGGAACATATTGAAATATTTTCTGTTAGAAGACTGTTGAGTATAAACAGTGTTTTGCCAAGTTTCATGTCTTGAAGATGGGCAAAAGAGTGATCTAGACATTGGAGAAACTCACTAAATTAATTTAACTGGTATTACCTTGTTGGAAAAAACCCCCCAATATTCTACCAAGCTTCCTGCTTTCTAAAGAATTTTAAGAAATCATTTACTTTGATAAAAATGTCAATATATAGGCCAAGAACTTACATCTAAAAGTATGTCTTCATGGAGTTTGTTTGCTAAAGAACAATGTGACCTCCATTTGACTTGTTAATTAGGATCATTTCCTTAATAATGAGTAGGGTGGCTTTACTATTTGGATAACCAGGGAAGACTGGCCCTTACAGAGAACATATTCCTTTCTCTTCCACCTAAAATCATTGCCCTTTGAAGATGGATATTTAGAGTGACTTACCATTGATTTTATTCCACAGGGACCCCCCGGGCCATATGGATCAAAAGGACCCAGAGGACTTCAGGTAAGGAGGCTGATACCAAATCTAAGTCTAGACTAGAATCACCTAGAGAGCTTTTTGAAATCCCTTTGCCCACTTGCACCCTCTACCAATCCAATCAGAATGGCTGAGATTGGAGATAGGCATCAATATTTTTAAAGATCCCCAAGCGATTTCAATGGGCAACCAAGCTTTGGAAACCACTATGTTAGTGTTTTATTAACCAATTCAGGCTCCCTAAAATAGGTACCAGCAGAGGAGTCTATTTAGTGAGTAGTTGAAGGGATAAAAGCTTAAAAATTAGCTTCTAGGAAGACAGATAAAATCAAAGTAGTTAAAAACAAAGTGTAACTGGTGTTTTGTGTGTGTGTGTGTGTGTGTGTGTGTGTGTGTGTGTGTGTCTGTGTTGCACTGCTACTATAATGTAGTTGGAGGAGCTCTGCGTTTTCTCTAAATTAAGTAATTGATTTTTTTTGCCACTATAAGTAGTTGATGCTCAATAACATGCAATGATAAGGCATCTATTTAGGTTAGACATACCCTATAGATTTCAAGAAATAATACAGATAAATTTTTTTCTAATGGGGGGAGGATATGTATGTGAAGAGTTAATTTCAGTATTTCAAAAAGTCTATTGAAAACTATACTTTTACCCAAGATTTTCTAGACAATATGTACTTAACCATCAACTTCTTTGTTTTAGCCTGGTGTTGTGTCAGGGTAGGATAGTCACTCTAGCTATCACAGGGTCATGGGAAGTTGCAACTTTCAGTTATATATGCCTTAGATATATTTTTAAAAAGTTGTCTATTTATAATCTTTCCAAAAAGAGGTCCAGGTCAGGAATAAGTTTGGAAACACAGGTTTAGAAAACCAACCTCTCATTAATAAGTTTTTGCTGTCAGCTAAGTACTGTTTTAGAAGATACTTATTTGACATGAACAATTTCACCTCATTCCATTTCTCAGTCCCATGTAATTACAACTTAACCGAGTTATAGTCTGAATTCTAACTCTGGAATCTCTAGGGACCTGAACAAATGATTCATTCCTGATGGGCCATTTGTACACAGAACTAATTCTTGGTTTTCATCTTGGAACAGGGCATCAGTGGACCTCCAGGGGACCCAGGCCCGAAAGGATTTCAAGGCAATAAGGTAATCCTATTCCTGGGTTAAAGACAGGCAGAGTGTCTTTCTCCTAGTGAGCCACGGTAATACATGTTTTTATTAGGCAGAAGTCAATGGACTTTTTGGGGAAATATCTTTGGAAATACAAGATAACTTGCAGGCATATACACAGAATCATTGTTCAAGTACACGCAGGAAGTCATTGACATAGTTTTACAATTTATTATATTATTCAAAGGAGCAATAGTAAATATAAGCCATTATCAGAATCTTTGCAGTGTCTCCTTTTTCACTTCTGCCATTTAGTTATTATATGGCTCACGAGAAACTAATAACTAGTAATAAGTAACTCAATTTAAATGACTATTTCCCACATGTAATGCCAACTCAATATACAATGGAAGGGAGGAGAATTTATAGCTGTTATACCCAAAGAAATCAAGCTTTGTGTGTGTGTGTGTGTGTGTGTGTGTGTGTGTGTGTGTGTGTGTGTTATAAATAGGGGTATAACCTCAATCATCAGTACCATGCTTGTAATGTTATTCCACAGACAACCAGGCAAGATAGGCAGAGGAGGGTTGAATAAGAGCCAAATAGAACCAAAAGCTGCTATAAGAAGGATCGTTAAGAGACTCTTTATAAGGCTGTTTTCCAATGAGAGTGGCCGTTGATTTGCTGAAAGCCAGCCTTTTAGTTCCTTTTTAATTCTTCCCAATGCTTAGTAAATTTCACGGCTATAGGAAGTACCCAATAAATGGAATTGAGTTAGTGACTGGAGATCCGTGGGATTTATGGCGGTAATAACAGCGAAGGTGCTCTCCCCAACCGACCCTAGATAAAGCCAATATTTTAAAAGTACTATTAAATTTAAGTTGTGGGGAGTCGTTGAACTACGTGAGTGTTCTTTTTTCAGGGAAAGGGAGTGACAAGTATAGTGATTTAATGAGATAGTGGCAGCGTGCGATTCCCCAGGCCACTTTTAATTGGCAAATTAAAATAGAATGGGCTTCTCAGCAGGAGCATGTTCAAACCTCATCTAGGGGAAGTTGTCTTCTCCAGTCCCTGCCTATGATTAATTCTCTCTGGGGGAAAGAAACAGCTCCTTGGAATACTGAGTAGAGGGCCTTTATAAAATTGCTTTGGCTGCAGGTAAAATCTGCAGCAAGAAAAAAAAAATATATTTTGACAGTTCATGCTTATTTCTAGGATTCTTTGTTTAACTAAGATGATAATTTTCACATGTTTGTGTGAGGCTTAAAAGTTAGGGTCAGGGTTGGAATTTGCAACCGTAATAGAATTACAGAATTGTTGAGCCACAAGGAATATTTCATTTTTGAAAATGGGAAGCAAAGTCTGGAGATCACATGGCTGGCCTGAGGCAGAGGCAGAGCCAGGTCATCAGCTGTTGGGGGCACTGGAGGAAGTGGTGCGTGGGGAGCAGGCATGTGGCTTTGGAAGATGATTGGTGGCAATCCATAAAAAGGTGCCCATTTGATCACGTCTCGTTGTGTCTCCTACAATTACTACTTAGGTTTTCCTTTTTAAATAAATTCATTTCAACAGACTTTAGCTTTTCATTTCAACCATTCATTGATTCTTTGAAAGAATAAATAAATAATGAGTCAAGCGTTTAGGAGAACTTGTAAACTTATGACTTGAAAACATTTCATGCTTGTCTTTCATACAACGACATACAAGGAGTGTTGTTTCAAAAGAAGGAAGAGAATTGTGTGTAGGGCAATGTGCTCTTTCAAATACTTGGTTTCTTACCAGACCTTAAAATAGATATATTCAGATTTGTAACATTTATGAAAATTCCCTGAGAGTTTCTAGATGGGGCCTGCCTGTGTCTTTAAATTTATGAATAGTTTCTCTCAGGAACTACAGTCCTGTTCTACTGCTCTCATGGTTGGATTTTCTTCATCAAAAGGTTTGCAGTCAAGGTGGCCAAAGAACAAAAGGGGGGAGGGGAAATAGCATGCGATAAATAATTTTTAAAAAAGCGATTCTGGCCTTGTTTCACAAACCATTTCTGTCATTAATATTTTCCACATGTAACATAGCTCCTAAGTTGCCCTGAATACCCTTGTCTCCTTAGCAACAAAACATTGCTGTTCCTCACAATGAAACTTTGGCTTTAAGGGCACCTCAGCGTGGTTCCCATACATGAGGGTCATGCAAGGCATTCGTAAGGAGAACATCCCATCCATCTAGAGACGGGTGAGATGTTCTCCTTATGAATGCCAAGAAGACTTATCCTAGAATGGGACTGAGAGTGTAGCTCAGGAAAGAGCACTGTACTCTTTCTCAGTCAAAGCTGAGTGCCTGTGTCCAAGGGCTGCAGTGGTGGTTCGGGTTGCAATCACATCCGGCCATGGAACGAGCTCTCTAATAAGTGGAAAGAATGGCTCAAGACTGGCAGGCCTTTCAAGTCACAGAGAACAAATTACTAACATTAGTTTTGAACAAGTAAAAAGAGCATGCTGGGTGTGCAAGCCCACATTAGGTAATTGTTGCCATTTCTTGGTGTTTTTCTGAGGTAATTCTGAAGAGTATTTTTTTTCTCAAGTCTCGTGCAAATTTGCTCTTTCCAAGCCTCTCTTTGTGCCTCTGAAGGAGAGAGCTCACTGTGGCTTGACCAAGACACAGGTTGTGATGTGTTTAATCTCCTAGTGCCAGTGCTTCAGTGATAAGGACAAAGGACACTAGGAAATAACCCTGGTGTATTTTCCCAAGGCAAAGTACTAAATATTAATGCCCAAACAATTAAAAGTATGGTGATATATTATATATTACTTTATCTCAATAGATGAATTGCATCCTTCTTCTAGTCTCTTCCATTGTTTTACTCTTGGATGTTCCTATATTTCCTGCAGGGTTTTCTTTCTCGTGTTTTCCTCTTGTTCTGTATTCAACATAAGCAACTCAAAGTCCTTTCATGTATGAAACTTGGTCTTACCTTGTGTTCAGCTTCACTTCTGAGATGTTAAGAAAACCCATAAAGTGATGTCACCAGTCTGGTCCAATTGAACAAATTGCATATGGTCAAGGTAAAGAATCTGCAGTGAATCAAACATCCATCATCCATCAAAAATGAACAAAGGGCCTAGTATTAATGAAAAAACAGAACGTATGTTTCAAGAGGAGTGATGAGGGCAAATTAGGCACCCAGAACACACCAAAGTTCTACATCACACTGTTGATTCTTAGACACCCCACTCCTCCTTATCCAACTCTGCCCTGCTTCCATTGTTCTCATCCCATATTTTGAGTTTCCCAAGCACAATAGATATGTTTCAAGTAGCTGGTATTTTCATGAAATTAACTAATAGCTAAATATACAGATTCTAAAATAAAAACTGTGAGCCTAGTAAACATCCCTATATAACATCCTGTTTCCTTTAAAATACTCTATGAAAAGAAGTCATTGTAAAAAAGAAGGCTATTTTGCTTGGTAGTTCAGTTTGCTCATTAAATTCCAAAAATGAGTGAAATCATATGGTACTTGTCTTTTTCTGACTGGCTTACTCAGATAGAGAGCAGGCAGACAGTTCTGTTGTGTGTGTGTTTGGGGTGGGGTGTTGTTGGCGGTGCTGGAGGGATTGATCAAAAAGAAGAGAGAGAGAGAGAGAGAGAGAGGAGGAAACTCATGGACAATAGTGTGAATAGTGTGATGATTGTTTGGGGAAGAGGGGAAGTGGAAGAGGGCATAGAGGGAATAAATGGTGATAGGGAAAAATAAATTAAATTAAAAATATATTTGAAAAAAGATTGCATCAAAAACGAAATAAGTAAAACGAGGGCTACCCATTAACCCTTAACGTAGGTACTGGGAATGCATATGCAGATAATTTTGATAGCCAGCAGTGTGCTAATCAAGTTTTCTTCTAGCTTCCATGTGTTATGCCTTTAAATATTGCCAGCTTTCTGTCAGATATGAACCATTGACAGGAGAATCAGACAGATATGTGCGGGTCCATCACTCTTGTAAAGAAAAAATCTAAAGCAGAAGATCCAGTGATAGGTCAGAAGCACAGAGATAAAAAAATATCATCTGCACACTCATACACATTTAAGATAAGCAAAAAATAAGTATTCATTGATTGAATGAGTGAAAGGCTTTCAATGGAATGAGTTGTCAACAGTAACATGCTGCAGGCAGGCCAAACAGGCAAGGGCCATAGGAGTCAATTAGTTTGTGAATTTTGAGGTTAGTAGAAACCTTTGAGGGAGCAGTTTCAATAGAAAGATTGAAGATGACAATGGATTGTGGAAGGAATCAGAGAGAAGGTTGCAGTAGCCAGAAATTTTGGACATTCTTCTGAAATATTTGGAGAATAAATATGGAACAGTGGTTGACATAAACCATCAAAAGTATCTTGAGCATTAAATTATCTAATGTCTTACTTATACTTCCACTTTCTGATGAGAACTTGGGACTTAATTTTATTGTATAGATCATATATATAGCCTAGATTGTTTTTTATAAAACAACTAGAGACCCTGTACACAAAATTTGTGCACAGATAAGGTCCCAAGGCCTGGCTGGTGATGAGGGCCAATCAGGTTCCCTGCCTCCCCGCCTCCCTGCCTCCCCACCTCCTCCTTCCCTTGCTACCACATGGTTCCACACCCCTCCTTCCTGCCTCCGTGCCTCCTCCTTCCCTCACCACCCACATGCTGCCACCTCACAGTATTTTCTCCCACCCCGCCTCCTTGCTGCCCACCCTTTTCCTTGGCTCCTTCCCTCAGCACTCCACTGCCACTGCTGGTCACCCTTCATGTTCCATGCCACCTCCTGGTGGTCAGCACACATCATAGCGAGTGATCAAACTTCCATTCTCCCTGTCGAACTCCCAAGAGGACACTTTACATATTAGCCCTTTATATCTATCTATCTATCTATCTATCTATCTATCTATCTATCTATCTACCAATCTATCTATCTGATATAGATATAGATATAGATATAGATATAGATATAGATATATAGATATTTTCATTGGAACACAGTGTCAATATTTTCATTAGAACAGAAAAGTAATTAATTAAGATCAAATAGTTTTAAAAGTATATTTGTTGTTTTGGTAATTATTTAAACACATGACTTGACTCAAAGTTAGCTTAGTAGATTTATAGGTCAACCTACTAAACATAACTAATATTTCACTTGTGGTTTGGCAGTATTTCAATGCCGCAAATATGAACAACTCTGAAGAATTTTAAACCTTCTCCTTATTTCAGTTCTCACACAACTCAAAAACCTAACAATTTCCTAACAAGATGTTGCTTTCAACCACTAAAAACTCATGATTTGCAACAGGTTATATAATACCTTATAACTCAATGGGAAGTAAATCAGTTGAAACATACGTGGATGTCAACAATTCCTAGTGATGTACAGAATAATAAATCAAACTTTCTTCTTAACGCCATAGCTCTCCTAACCGAGTGACTGTATTCTTGGCTTCATGTAAAGTGTTTTAAGTGCAAGGACCTGGAACATGTCAGCTTTCCAGTTGTCCAAAAACAATAATTGGCCCTCTGGTTCAGGCTAACAACTTTGAACAGGGCTGTGATCGCTCAGTGTAGAGCGATGCAATAGGAAGAATCCCCTTTACAATTTCAATGATAAATATCTGTTTAATGCAGAATCAAAACCAAGCTGCCAGACTATATGAACGTTTTCCCTTCAGAGATGGCAAAGTCTAAGTGCTATTTCTTTCCTGAGCCCTATAAAGAGAAAGGATCAGTAATCCAGCCATTTTTGTGGAAAGGGCTTTGTCCTACCATGCACATCTGCCCACCAGGACTCTCAATTAGCTTGTTAACCTACTTGACATGAGACAACTGACAGTGACAGCTTGAGGTGGCTGCCAGAACATGTGGGATGCCAGCCAAGGTAGCGGATTTTCATCCCCAAATCTCTGAGGCATGTGGTTCTCAGCAGACGGCCTGTATTGTGTGGGAGTGTGTATGCAGGTGTGTATGCAGAGACTGCTAGGGGGAAAACTGTGACAGAGAGAGAAACCAAAATGCTGCCAATAGATTCCACAAAGGTGCTTGAGTCTATCCCACATGCCCAGTCAAGCTGGCGCTAATGTGAAATAGAATCAGCTACTGCAATGTCCTCAGATGTTGGAATTTCAAACATTAATAAAATCAGTGTCCATTAATTCAAGTAAGTGGCAATAGTAACACTGCAACAGGGAAAGTTAAGTTCATTCCAAGGATAAGGTGCAATATACATAAAATCTATAATTTTAACAATTTGTAAGTGTACATTCAGTGGTATTAAATACAGCGCCACTGGGTAAATCCAAAACTTTTCCCTCATCCCAACATAAACTTTGTACCCTTTAAACAATACCAACTCTCCTTGTCTTCCCTTGTTCCCAGTCTCCAGAATAAGTTTTTTTAAGAATCATATTACACTATCATATGAACCCATCTCCTCATAAGTTGATTTTTTTGTTCTCTGATTTATGGAGAGGGCTCACCCTTGAATATTTTCCAGCTACTTATTTTGTTCTGGAGAAGTCCAAACAGTGGCCACCAGACCTATGACTCTTAGAAGCTCTCCCGATGGGTTGTTGACTGCTCCTTCCTTTTAGGGAAAATTACACACAATGCCTTAGACTTTCTGTGTGGTAAAGTATGACTTTCCAATTAAACTGAACTATATGAATTGCCATTTTTGTAGATCAAATGTAGTTGAGTTGCCAATTTCACATGGTTTAACCTAATGCCTTTGAATAAAATGAGTTGTGATACTAAAATATGATTCAATAGTATAGTTGCAATGATATTATTCACCAATTCTTTCTTATTGTGATTTTTTTTTCTTTTTTTCGGAGGGGATAAGTAGGTGAAGTGTATGAACTGTGGTCTTTTCTTTTACCTGAGTAGAAAGCATTAAAAAAAAAAAGTCTGTAAATAAAGATTTGAAATAATGATGGTTCCAAACTCAGTATAGGTGGTTAATAATCAGTTTATATATGTATAATTATATTGTGTGATCACAGTATTGCCAATTATAATTTACATTACCTTTACCACTAGTTCAGTGACAACACTGATCCAGGTAAACGTAGAGTATTTCTGAAATCACATATGAGTCAGCTTGTATAAACACATATTTCCTCTTGGCTTATACTGTATTTCAAGATCCTTGGTCTTCATAAGATGGATCTTCAACTGTGGATGGATTGAAACTATATAACTTATGTGTTTTTCTTCCTATAACAAAGACATGAATTTAGTCTTTGATGAGATAGTTTTTCAAATACTTTAATAATTGAAAAGTCCCAAGGGGCAGTTTGCATGGTGGTTAGAGCACTGGCTCTAAAATCAGACTGCTGGGGTTCAAATTCAGCCTGCTGTTGTATTAGCTCTGTGACTTGGGCCAATTACTGTTCTGCCCCATGCCTCAGTTCTCTCATCCATGTAATGGGTTAATAATGGTACCTACTTCTTAAAGTTGTTTTAAGGCTTATATGAGTTAATATATGTGAAGCACCTAGGGTAGCACTTGTTACATAGTAAGTGCTATATATATATATATATATATATATATATATATATATATAGTCAATAATTACTCAGCAATTAAGAACTTTGAAGACCCCTTTTATTATTAATGCAGGATAAGTCTAGCTTGATATGTGTTCTAACAATATGCCTCTTCTTACATAATGCTTTCTCTCAAACAAGAGAAATTAGAGATTAAAAATAGAGCTCGATTTAGAAAGTATTTGATAAATATTAGTTTTCTACCCCCTTTTCCTTCTTTCCAAAAAAGGGGCCTTTCTTGACTTTTTCCCAAGTCTTTGTATAGCATCATCATGTCTCTGAGTTTTAGCTAAGAGTGTATTTTGGCCGTACTTGAACCATTTTGCACTTGCAGAATGCTCATCCATCATTTTGTTCCAGTTGGAAACTGTGAGAATATTTGTCCCAATACTTAAAATATTAAAGGTTGTGCTACACGAAGCTGGGAAATATTAGAAAGCAGTTGCTAAAACATCCTTGTAATGTGTAGAAAAGGTCATGGTCTTATTCAATTGTTCATCATTGTATTATTCAAGAAATGGTGAAGTTCTATTTTCAGAAATGTCCAAGAGTTTGGGGCAATCATTCATTATTTATTCTCTCAGAAAAAGGCAGGATGTTGGTTGGAGTCAGTGCCAGGAAACAGTAATGTTGGGTTTCTCTAGCTGGACTATCCATCCAGTGTAAGCTCAGGCCACCTTTTAGAATTTCATTACTCCTTCCAGCGGAAAAAAAATACAAATAGTCTCTGATAAGCATGAAAGAGGAACTACTTAAAAGGTAGTTGGTATCACTATGGTTGAACACCTGAGTAAACTAAGGGCAACTCCAGAGGAACTTTCCAGTCTCCCATCTCCCTAGCCTAGACCAGCTTTTCTGTCTTGCCCATCTCCCGAAGCTAGTACAGCACTTGATCCCTCGTTGCTGCTCCGTGAATGCTGCATGGATGCTTGAGTGAATGATGTCAACTGGCTGAGCACTGAAAATGTGAAACTGAGCAAAATCACATGACGTCCTCCCCACAGTCTCTAGGGGGAGACATATTAACTCAATGCAAAGTTGCCATTATAAAGAATGCTCAGTAAAAAGAGGGAAATGGCGCTACCAGTACCTCTATCGGAGGGATTTCATCCAATCAGAGAAGCCTTCCCCGAAGCTATCCTGCTTAAAATAAGATCTGAAGGGTGAGTCAGGATTGATTAGGAAAAATGCAGAGGTAAGAACATCCCAGACAGATAAAATAGTACATGCAAAGATCCTGTGGCAGGAAGGAACATGGCAAGTACAAGGAACTACAAAGGTCTGTGTGCTGCAAAGGTGGCATGTGATGAAGCAGCTAATAACAACAGATGGGGCTGGAAAGGCCACAGGACCATACTGTACAGGAGTTCACAAGCCTTGGAAAAGGCACTGTCTTTACCCCAGAGGGAAGGGAAAGGCTTTGAAGGGTTTTACTCAGATGAAAATGAAAATGAACATGAAAAGATTGCTCTGGCAGCAATGTGGGGGAGCAGGAAGAAATTTGAGTGTGCTATAATGGACGCGTGGAGAGTACTAAGGGATTAGGTGTAATATGAGCAAAAGATGTTATTAATGTTGGGTAGACTGTAGAAATATGATAGAGAATCAAAGAGATGGATGGATTTGAGAGAGGTTTAGGAGGCGTCTTTTTTTTTTTTAAATATATATATTTTATTGATATTTTACAGAGAGGAAGGGAGAGAGATAGAGAGCTAGAAACGTCGATGAGAGAGAAACATCGACCAGCCGCCTCCTGCACACGCCCCACCAGGGATGTGCCCCGCAACCAGTGTACATGCCCTTGACCGGAATCGAACCCGGGACCTTTCAGTCCGCAGACCAACGCTCTACCACTGAGCCAAACCGGTTTCGGCTAGGAGGCGTCTTGATAGACACTGGTGATGCACTGCACACAGTGGATAAGGGAGTGCGAGGTGCCCAGAATGACTCTTAGGCTCTCTCTTGACCCCTGCAAGGATTGGGGTGCCCTTTCCTGAGACAGAGAATGCTGGAAGATGAGAAGGTGTGCAAGTGGAAGATTATAAATTAGTCTTTGGAAATATGAGTTCCTTTTAAAATTCTCTTTTCCCCCGATTTCCTCTGTATGTTTTTGTTTTTGTCAGCTGCCATTTATTTTTCTTGGCCACTGCCTCTCCCAACTTCCCACAACACATCTCAGTGTGCTTCCACTCCCACATCACCTAAATGTTGGTACTCTCCGTGGTTCTGACCTGCACCTCCAGCCTCTTTAATCACTAACCTGTGCTGTCCAATACAAAGGCGATATGTGGTTACTGGGCACTTGAAATGTGGCTCAAGCAAATTAGGAATTGCCATAAGTGTTAAATACACATTGGATATCAAAGACATAACAATAAAAATAATGAAAATTAAATAATAAGATTTTTTTATATTGATTACTAGAGGTCTGGTACACAAAATTTGTGCCTTGGGGGCGGAGGGATCCCTCAGCCTGGCCTGCAGCCCTCTCATAGTCTGGGACCCCTCAAGGGATGTCTGCCTGCTGGCTTAGGTCCACTACCCATGGGGATCAGGCCTAAGCCGGCAGTTAGACATCCCTTTTGCAGTCTGGGACCCCTGTTTCCTTATCATCCACTTGCTTGCTGCTCCTTAGGGCTGCCACGGAGGTGGGAGAGGCTCCCGCCACCGCTGCTGCACTTGCCAGCTGTGAGCCCAGCTTCTGGTTGAGCAGTGCTCCCCCTATGGAAAGGCACTGACCACCAGGGCGCAGCTCCTGTATTGAGTGTCTGCCCCCTGGTGGTCAGTGCACATCATAGTAACTGGTTGTTCTGGTCATTCTGCCTTAACAGTTGCTTAGCCTTTTATATATATATAAGACCAATGCACGAAATTCATGCAAGGGGCTTGGCTCTGGAAGCCCCAGCTGCCTCGGCCCTCACAGCCCTGGAAGTCTTGGCCCTTGCAGCCCCAGCTTCATCCGGATGGTTGTCCGAGTGGTCATTCTGCTGTTCAGTCTAATTAGCATATTAGCTCTTTATTATATCGGATATAGATATGTTGAAAAGCTAATATTTTGGAAAGGTTTGGTTTAGTAAAATGTATTATTACTTTATTAATGTGGCTTCTAGGAAATTCAAAAATCACATGTGAGGCCCACTGTGTGTTTTTAGTGGTAGCATGGCTCTAGTAGTGACCCTTTTATCACCTCATTCCTCTCCTCTTGAGCCCACCGAAGTGCTTATGGCCTCCAGAACATTTTAAACCATTTTATGTCTCATATGCTTTCCTTTTCCTGAACTTTTGTTCCTCTCCTTTCCTACCAGATAAGATATGATTCCTACTTCTTTGTTCAGAGCATATATCACCTCTACCAAATGAAATTGTCCTACTTCCGTAAGGCAGAATTAAACATTTCTGCCTTGGAGTTGTACATGCTCTGTTAGTATCTTTATTATACCTAATTTACATGCGTGCATCTTGTTTTATGTTCATTTTCCTGTCCAGCCAGATTGTAAGTGTCTGAAAAGTGCAGGTGTGATCTGATTTATGTCTGTAATTATGTAACCGGTACTCAGCATCAGTTTGGTGAGCAAGGAAAGCCGATGAATAATTGAGTCTACACATATTAAACAGCTACTATGTGATAGTTATAACTTAGATATGTTACAGACAATATCTTGAATCCTCTCAATAGCCCTGCAAGGAAGATATAATTATCTTCATTTTGCATATGAGGATCTTATGAAAACTCGAACTGTTACTAAATTATAGACCTAGGATTCAACTGCAGCGAATGACTCAAAAGCCATAGTTTTTCCTGTGATTTCATACATGCTGAAAAATAGATTAAAAAGTGGAAATTACATTCCTACACCATAATGTGAAAAAATACCTATTTCCTAGGGTTGTTAGAAGATTAAATGAAATAATGTATATATTATTAAAGTGTCAGGGTAGTTCTTGGAAATAGCTAGCTTAATTAATGATTGGCTTACTTCAGTTTTGAGACCCATAGTATAGAGGCCCTTAATTTCTGAGGAGGACCAAAGTGGTCTACCTAACTTCTGTGATGCCTCTACACATGCTCACACACATTCATGCTCATATGAAAGTCACGATAAATAGCCCCTCTGGGACCACAACTTTCACCCAGTCCTTTTTGTACATGCCTCTGATGGTTAAAGAAAGTGAAGTAGAGAAATAATAAGTAATTCTTGGGGCATTCAATCCGTGTGTGTGTGTGTGTGTGTGTGTGTGTCCTTGTGTTTGTTGGTGAGGGTTGGGGTAAGAATAATAGCAGAAAAGCAATCAAGTCTGGAGTCTTACTAGGGCTATATTGCCTTGGCAAATTCCCACAAAATCATTCCAAGTAGAATACCAACTCTCCTCTTCTTGCTCTGCCTCACCCAGCTATGGTGCTTTATAATTAGGACCATCTTTTTAAAGCACCTCAGGAATCTTTGTAGGAAAGGGAAAAGGGAAGTATGAAAGGTAAATACTGGTATTCATTGTAGGGAAATACTGGTCTGCAGGTGCTATGTTGAAATGCTAACTCCTAATGAATATCAATTGAGTCTATACATAGTAATCAGCCACAGTATGACTGGTGAACTAAAATGTGGGGCTGTCTGTGTTCAGGTAAGGGAAAACAATCCCTTTATAAGCTTCGGATCCTTGTAATTTTCCCCAAAAGGCAATATTAAGAGATTTTCTGTTGCTACTGGTAGTTGACTAAGGCTAAAGGGGATCATGGGCTCAAGAGCTAAGACAGTTATTCTTCTCTTGATTCTCCTGATTTACACATTTCAAGGTAACAACTGCACCAATGCCTTGTGCAGAGCCAGAGGAAACTTTTGTTGGTTTTAGATCAAACACATAGGCAAGTACTAAGTAGGATATATTTATATTCTCTTCCAAGTATATAATATGTATTAGATACACAATATTTAAGAACCTTCTGAACCATAACAGGCCAAAATTACATAATAAAAAAGGACAAGGAATAAATAGGTTAAGGGAACTTAGGAATTATTATTACTATTTTATCATTATCATTTTAATGGTGTGTTTACTTCTCAAACTAGTCCTTTGAGTTGAGGGACTATGTCTTAAACGTCTTCGTAGTTACTTTGTTACCCTCCACATAGCAAGTCATTGGTGTTCATTTGCTGATGAACAGAGTCACCATGTACAGTATAATGGCAAGGAGATTCCAACTTGGGTGCACAGCATGGGAAGTTGTAAGGAAAAGATTCTTTGAAGTGGAAACTTTGATTCCTTAGGAAACAAAATCTTCTCTAGCTGCTAAATCAAACTTTAAGATTAAAGAGAAAAACTGCAGCTTTAGGGATAAATTTTAGTCTGATATTATATAGAGAGAAATTCCATGGCCAAGAACATGTCAAAATAACAATGGCAATTGCCTGGCTGCTCCAGAAAAGTTGATCGATATAGACAAATGAGCGCAGCCTTATATTTGAAAGTGGGAAATTGAAGTTGAATTATCTGCCAGACTGAGTTGTACTCAAAAGAATGAACAGAAGGCACTTTTAAATTCAACCCACTCAAATGCCAAAGTGTCAGAAACTCTCACAATCAACTGATTCTGAGGTAAGCTCTCTGGGACCGAGGTTCCTTGCTGGTGCATAGTATGAGCTGGATGTTCTCATTCAGTTCTATAAGGACCCAACTGGATGCCAGGCCTGCTAACATGGTAGACAGCAATCATTGTCAATGCTCTGGCTTTTGGTATCAGACATCTTGACTAATAGTGACTTGAATGACAAGCACTCTTTTTGTTGAGTAGACACAATGGTTGAAGGTAGGTAGTCCAGGGAAGAATCAGATGCTCAGTGAGGTTCTCCAGGAGACAGACAGGCTCTTTGAAGTTATTTCTGCATCATCTTCATCATCTGAGAGAGGGTTGCCTCCTGGCTATAAGATAGCTAGTACAGCTCCAAGTAGGGAAGAAGAGTCAGAGGCAAATGCTTTCTCTTTGCATTCAGTAGGATCCCTACACTTGTCGGAACTAAACCAAATGACCAACCTAGACTAACCCAGTGGCAAAGGGAAAGGAGTTTCCAGACTTGCATTGGACCAATTATCATTCATCCTACACCCCTGATGGCAAAGAACAGTTGCCCAAGACATGAACAGCTCAGAGTTCTAACTGCAGGGAAGGAAAGAGCAGAGAGGATGGATATTGTGTAGAAAATAGAACATGTCTGCCAGAAACACTTAGTAAAGATTTATTGAATACAAAAGTGAGGCTGCATTATGACTTTCATAGATCCTAAAAACTTTGCTTTTGTGGGTTTATTCCTCAAAAAAAAAGGTAAAAATAGTGTTTTAGAATTGAGTTAACATAAAGACACATAAAACCCAGACTGAAATAATTGTTATATATTCATTTTTATGTTTAATTCTGATTTTATAAATAAAAATTGAAACATTTTTGTTGGCCCTAAATCATGTGTCTACTATGCCCAGTGGATAATTCCCACCCTGGGTTTAGGTTGTGTTTTCAACTGACTTAGAAACACTAGAGGGCAGTGACTGTGAACGAGGTGTCATTATTGCCCTCAAAGCCCCTATCATGTCACTATGAATCCAAGAGCTGCTCAGCAAATATTACCGAATTGAGCTAACGTATGACCATTTCTTCCTCTAGGGTGAGCCAGGTCCTCCTGGTCCTTATGGTCCTCCGGGAGCCCCTGGGATTGGGCAGCAAGGCACTAAGGTAAGGATCCGTGTGTCTCTTTGCCCACTGACGATTTCTGAATTTATTGTAGGGGCTGAGGAAGCTGTGATTTAAACTCTGCCCAGCCTTGTCCTCACAGGTGCCAGAAGTTACAGTGTCCAGTCTGGATGCTTGGACACTGAGTGCCGTGGTCAGGGTCAGTTACCACAAGAACCACCAATGCATTTTGTTATTTGGTTGGAGGGAAAATTTGCTAGTCTCCACATACCCACTCTCTTGCCAGTGTACCTCTTGTTCTGTTAATGTTTTTATGGACTTGAAATGTTAACATGCAAAATGTTACTGGGTTGTAAACTGCCACCTGCTCACAACAAATAAGCCGACACGGGTGTAAACCAGAAGAACCATGACAGCGAAAAGTATGTTGTCAGGAAGGTCAGTAGGGGACTAGAAGGGACTCTGTGTCTTCTGCATCCTGCAGGATGAACAGAATTTATTTTCAATGGATTTTCTCTGTCGTTGGGACAAAAAGACGCGGATGCAGGACTCAAACAGAGAGCAGTACAAAACAGTGCACTTTGAATGTAAACAGTGTCACCATGGATGGCACGTGCACAATAGCACTTGAGACTTCAGGGGAGGCGGAGTGTATGTTGGTGGAGTTATTGGAGAAGGGTTCTGAAGGAGATCAGGTGTGAAACGGAACTGAGAGGAGAGGTGACATGGTAGTTTACAACCCAGTAACATTTTGCATGTTAACATTTCAAGTCCATAAAAAAAATTAACAGAACAAGATGTACACTGGCAAGAGAGCGGGGGTGGGGGAGGGCAGCATGCCAGGACGGTGGGGAAGGGGCAGGAGCAGCACGAGCGTTTCCAGCATGCCATCTCAGTCGCCAAAAGGTGTCACGCACAGTACATCCTGCCAATGGTTTCTGAAGGGGGAATGTGCCCTAGTGCATTTAGACAAGAAGGGATGTTGAACATTTCAGGGTAATTTGTTCACTGAAATTCAAGCCAGTCCTCCTCCTCCAGATTATTATTTTTAAAAAATCTTTTTGAATGAGAAAAGTTGGACTGTTTTGCTATTTATCTTTGTTGAAATCTTGAGAGTGTTTTGTGCTGTTTCTTCTTTATGTAAAAGCTCAAGCTTTCGCATGATCATTTCTTTCCCTTAGGGGGAGAGGGGCCAGGAAGGAAGAACGGGGGCTCCGGGACCCATTGGCGTCGGTGAGCCAGGCCAGCCAGTAAGTATCCAGAAGTTCTAGATGGAAAAGGAAGGACAAATACAGTTCTTACGTGCTCCCTCTGGCTAGAAAAGTGGTTCAATTAATCCATCTTGTATCTTTGGGATAAACAAATGATGGTAAATATGCAAGAACCAGATACAAGGCTCATTTTTCATAATTAAAATAGGGAAGCATGAGCACACACATGCATACACGCACACACATGCACATACATATAGGGTGGGGCAAAAGTGGGTTTACAGTAATTCATACGGAAAATAATACGATGATCAATAAGTAATAATACAAGAATAAACTACTTTGCATACTCAAACTGTAAACCTACTTTTGCCCCACTCTGTATGTATATGATATGTACAACTGTTCTCTCTTACGGTAATAGCTTACAAGATTACTCAGCTTGTTCAAGAATTATGTGTCAAAATTTCCTAGGAGATGCAAGAACTGGATTCAGGCCTAATGCCTTTAATCTACTTTCCTGGAACCATGAGGAATTCGCCAACCATGAGGACTTTGCTCATTAGCTAATCCGTGAGCGTACTCTACAGCTGGTATGAAGGATGGTAGACAGGCCAGACCTGTGTTATTTGCAATCTCTCCCTCATGTTACTTTGAAGTTTCCTATTGTTGGAAAAGGAAAAATAACACTTCTATCAAAAGAGATCTAAAGAGGAAATGAATAAAACATGGCCATTCTAGCATAAAAAGCTCCTTAACTTTTCAAGTAATCATTCCCCTAGGAAAGAACAGTGGCTGACTCACTGGGGTACAAATGAAAACATGGTTGGTGTCCCAATTTGGTTTTGCATTGCATAGCTCCTCACGTGTAAGTGGTAACAAAAATGTGCTTCCGGCTGTAGGCTGTGAGTGGAATGGGAGCATATAGTCTGAGGGCTAGGCTTTACACTAATGTCTGTGCACACTTTCAAAAAGAACACATCTCGTGGAGGAAAGGCTTACTGCACTGATTACCTAGAGACCAGTGGTCAAGTCTCAGTTTCTGCTAACTAGGTAGTGCCCTTAAAGGTAACCCCCTGAGAGAGAAGGACTCACCTTTCTTGCAGGCACTGCTGGTTCTTCACTGGAGAGGCTGCACATGTAGAAAACTGGAGGGCCATCGGCTAGAAAGAAAGACACAGGCTCATGTAGACACAGGCCATGTGTCCTGGGAGTACAGCACAGAATCTGGGCTTAAAAATAAAACTGGGATAAACAAGAATTTTTTTTCATAATAATATGAATAAGCGGGAATAAGAATTAGCTACATAATACATTTTTTAAAACGAGCTGCTAAAAAATAACGGAGAAGGATTTAGTAAACTTCCACCAGACAGACAAATCTTAACATTTTGCTACACTTGCTTTAGATTTTCTTGCAAAGACAAAAAACATTATGGGTACAGTCAAGTTTACATAATCTCTGCCATAAAATAGAAGAGGAAAGAACACTTCCTCACTTATTTTACGAGGCCAATTTTCCCCCAATACCAACACAAGACAATGGCAATACATAAAAAGAAAGCTATAGAACAATATCCCTCAGGAATATAGACACAAACATCCTAACAAAATATTGATGAGTAGAATTTGGCAATATATAAAAAGAATTATACAGCAGCATCATATGGGGTTCATTCCTGGATGCAAGACCGATTTAATAATTGAAAAGTAATCATTATAATATAATAGGCTAAAATTACATGCTCATATAAAAAAGAAATAGGAAAGCACTCAACAAAATTTTAAATTCAAAACCCTCATATGCCCTGATAAAAACTCTCAGAAACTAGGAGTAAAAGCGAACATATGCTCTACAAAAAACTACAGCTAGCATATATTCAATGGTGAAATGGTAAAACCAAAAGCAAGAGAAAGATTTCTGCTTTCACCAATCTTTTTTTTTTTTTAATATATTTTATTGATATTTTACAGAGAGGAAGGGAGAGAGATAGAGAGCTAGAAACGTCCATGAGAGAGAAACATCGACCAGCCGCCTCCCGCACACCCCCCACCGGGGATGTGCCCGCAACCAGTGTACATGCCCTTCACCGGAATCGAACCCGGGACCCTTCAGTCCGCAGACCGACGCTCTATCCACTGAGCCAAACCAGTTTCGGCTGCTTTCACCAATCTTATTCAATGTAGTATTAGAAGTCCTAGCCAGAACAATAGGCAAGAAGAGAAAATAAAACGCATAGATTTCAAAAGAACTAAAGCTGTCCCTATTTGCAGATGACATAATGGTCTTCATAGACAATCCGCAGAAATCTATACCAAACATCCTAGAACTAATAATTGGAATAATAATTGAGGTCATGGGATATAAGCTGGCCATACAAAATCAATTTTATTTCTATATTCTAGGAACAAATACAGAAACTATCAGCTTTAATTTTTGATTACCACTTGTTTTATGCTGGTCTCAGAGATGACTGATTCATGAAAGATAAATTGGTTCAGAATCTCAGGTGACCTGTTTGCTTTATGTGTAAGGTTATTTCAAGCACTATTAGTAAAAGATAAATACTCCCTGAAGTAGAACTGTAATTACTTTGAAGTTAAAAAATAAGGTACATGGCATGTGTGACTAGTATAGACAATTATTATTATTCTTCAATATATTTATCTTTAATGCTTGCAATGTAAATTATAGCCACTTGGTTGATTGTCCACACTATTTAGATTACTAAGGAAAGTAAGAAAACAATGGATGATTGTACTTTATCTTGCTAATGTCTCAAAGCATTTCACTGACCAGACTGTATTAACCAATAATTATGTTCCTCCATTATATATCTTCATTAGACAGCAAATAAGTATGCCACAGTTGTAATTGATTTTCATGGCCTTTAAAAAGGACACTGAGGTGTGTGTGTTTTTTTTTTAATAGAAGCATTTCTGTCCTTTCAAAGTGATCCATTGGTGCTGTCTTAATAAATTAAAAATATAGTTAATCTAACCCAGTACCTGCTCTTTCTCGTCTGAGGTTAACAATCATCTCCTGTCCTGACTGCTCCACTAGAAAATGTGAGAATGTAGTGGTGGCGTGGAATACTGCCCTGACGGTCTGCAGTAACTGAACCTGGGCTCTCTATATTTTTAAAGGCTCTTAAGTGATTGCTCACCAGCATTCGCTTTCTTTTCTCAGCAGTTTGGAACACATGGCTCCTAAAAACAGCCATTGTGTTCACTTCCACCTTATTCTAGAAATGCGGGGTCGAAGGGTCCACACTTGTTCTCCACAGTATACCTCTCTTAGCAACTGCAGGACTCAAGTAAAATCATTTTGATAGTGCTAGCAGATATTTATTGAGTGCTTCATTTGTAAAGGCTTTAAATCTATTTAATACAATGGGAATATTATTCTTCACAACTCTATAATTCTCCTGATTACTATGAAGCTTACTAAAAAGGTTCTTACTAATGACTTCAATAGGATGATATCATGCCCATGTGAACTGAAATATAACCATTTTCTTTTCCTTCCTCTCCTGCCTTCCTTTCCCCTCCTTCCATTATCCTTTCTCTCTTCTTTATTCTTCATTCCCTTTTATCCCAGGGTCCCCGTGGTTCGGAGGGAGTGCCGGGAGAGAGGGGCTTACCAGGAGAAGGCTTCCCAGGACCAAAGGTAACAATACCTCTGTACTAGGAAAGGTGCTTTGTCTCGCGCGGTCACGAATTACAAATTTTAAAAACTGTGTCCAATTATCAGAAGTCAAGTATTTTCTTGTCATAGTGTGTGACCAACTTCACCCTATTAAATGAAGGAATATGTAAATTTCCCATTACCATGAAACGACAGTGAATTTTGCAATCATAAATGAGACGTTGACAGACTTCTACTTTATATAATTATTGCATGTGAAATTGAAAAAAAAAAAAACCAAACCTCTTGGACTGGAGTCATTAAAGCACAGTGATAGCCTCTTTATGCCCAGTAGTTGAGTTACAGTGTGTAGCTATGTAAAACTTTACTCTCAGCTTTGTTTTGTGAAACACAGATAAGAAACCAATTTGTAACAGCATTGCCTTTAGTATAATAAAAAAGAAATTAGCTTATTGCTATAAGGAGCAAAATGGTATGAAAGACCAATCTTTTACCTGGCAATTGAGAATTTAAACATCTCCACAACTTCCCATATATAATTCTTGGAACTCAAGTTCCTCTAGACAAGGGGTTAGCATACTTTTTCTTTCAAGACCAGGCAGTGAATGTTTTAGGCTTTGTGAACCATATGTTATCTGTTGCAACTACTTAACTCTGCTGTTGTAGCATGCAAGCAGCCATAAACAATGTAGTTTAAATGAGTGAGTGTGGCTGTGTTCCAGTAAAGCTATATTTTACAAAATGTCCTCCAGGCAGAGAGCTGGAGTTGGCCATTGGGCTTCAGTTTGCTGATCCCTTGTCTAAGTTCTTTACTCAAAATCTTAATTTGGCACCTTTGCCAGAGGCCACATAGGAAATGATTTTCCAAGATACTTTGGGCAGCATCAACAAAATTCCAGAGTAAGTAAGGATAAATTTTGGAGTCTTTTTCCTTCTTTTCTAAAGCCTTTTCCCCAAACATGTGTGTATACATACACATACTGCCCACCGAGAAGCACACACTTTTTTCTAAGAGACAAAGACCTTCCATGGTAGTCAGTCAGGTCACCTAAGTTCTGACCTTCTCAGTATAGCTGCACGCTCTAAAACTACATCTCATTCTTAGCCTCTCCCGTCGCGATCAATATTCAATGACATATGAGGAAACCATATCTCAGGTAGAGGGAAATAATTAATTAGCTACAACAAATAATTCATACTAAGTTTTGGGTTGAATTTTCAGAGAGGCCCCTTTTAACTAACACATTTTAAATTGTCATAATAAATGGAAATGATATGTTAGACAAAGGGGACTTTAGTAATGCCCTTGACTAACCAGAATGTCACTATCAGATACAGAGGCTAGCAATTTAGCACTACATTTCAGAATGATTTATAATACATAGTTTCTTGAATTATTTTTTGTTATATAGTAAATTTTTATATATATGTAGCCTAAACAACCTGTAAAATTTAAATAGCCAGAATTACTTCTCTTTATAATCTGTTGTGTGTGTGTGTGTTCTTTTTTTTTACTATCCTTATATATAAAAGCCCAAGTGACTGGCCAGTAGCTATGACGCGCGCTGACCACCAGGGAGAAGATGCTCAACACAGGAGCTGCCAAGCTGTGGGGACTTGGCAGTTGCGGTTCTCAGGTGACATACCCAGACCCAGAGAGGAGGAAGCCTGATTCTGGGGTGCATCACCTGAGAACCGCCCTCTCACAATCTAGGACCTCTCAGGGGATGTCCGAGAGCTGGTTTTGGCCTGATCCCCACAGGCCAGGCTGAGGGACCCCAGAGCATCTAATAAAGAAATAAATGAGAAGTAAATACGTGAAACACTAAGAAGCATACAGGAGGGCATGTCTTAGTGACAAGTTCAGCTGCATGATATAAAGATACACTCTTGCTCATAGTAACCCACACAGTGCATTGCGCTCTATCTCATCAAATAACTCACCATATTCAGTATTGTTTTAGGGTCAGTTGTATGTGATTAGGTTACTGTGGAAATGCCCAGAGGAACCCACTTTTCAGACTACTCTATTCGTCAATCAGCAGGACCAAAGGGAGTTTTCTATATGTGCCACTTGGGGCTGCTTGCCATGATGTAGGGCTTAATTGATTATTATACCATGAATGCATAGAGACACAAAGGATATTTTCCTGTTTTCTACATTTCTTGCAAATGTCCTTTGATTTTACCCACAATTCAAATAAATTTATCAGATGAATACTATTTTTGATTGCTTATATGGTTTTTTTTTTTTCATACCAATGCAGTGTGATGACTTCATTGATATTACATTACATAGGTCATGTGATTAAATCCAAGATTTTACATTAATTATCTTAAAACTAAATTTTCAATGAATGTGTATACATTCTGAAATAAGACATTTAATAAATAATTTAACCATAGGCAGTATTAGTTCATATACTAAATGTGAGGGACACATTTCCATTGTGTGATGGGTATAGTTGCAGCAATGTCAGTCACAGAGTACAATGCACTGAGACGGAGGACTGATTCAGTGTGTTGTACTCTGTGACTGATTCGGTCCCTCATCCCCAGATATTTCTGACTCTTTTGGGAATAGAGCTCTTTTCCAACATTAGCGATACTTCATATGTGTTCTGCGTGGACAGAGTACTTCCTATTTAAAAGTTAAGACTAATTTGTAACTTTTTCCAAGTTACAAATCTTGGCACCAGTTAGAATTACCCATTTGCAGTGAGCTGTAAATTTGGTTGCTTTGAATGCTTTAACTGTTTTATTAGTGCACTGATGTCTCTCTCATATATTTTCAGGGTGAAAAAGGTTCTGAAGGTCCAATTGGCCCACAAGGACTACAAGGCCTGTCAATCAAAGGGGACAAGGTAACACATATAGGATATGGGACGAAAGACTTGCCAGTAAAATTGTTTTTAAAAATTTTCATTAATGTATGAACTGTATACAACCTGACAACCACATCACACAGGTGTCAACTTAGTTGTAAATCAAGTATATGCAAGGTATATTATTGTAGAAATGAATTATTATCTGGAAATTCCCAGATAATATAAATAATATAAGTATTATTTATAGTAATTTTCCATTTATTTGGGTTCTGACTTCCAGTATCCCTATCGTCAGCCAAGCAACTTGGAAGCTAAACATTTACAGAATAGACCTCTACTTCGTAAAGAAAATAGCTGTTGAAACATGACTTGACCTTGTTACAGAAGCGATATCCACCCTTAGGCATCCACTAAAAATATTACCTTAAAAGGAGTCTGAGAGAAGATAACTCATTTAAGAAAACTAGCATTGATGTCCTCCAGCAAGGGCCAAGAGGAATCCACCAATACTTGAACAAATTTAGGTTTATTGACTCTTCTGTGAAAGAGGATAAGTACTGTGGGAACCGATCAGAACTCCGTAAGATGAGAGGTTTCTTTTCCTAGAATTTGGACTCATATATTAGGTGGCTTGAGTGAGTGTCTAAGAAAGAATGGCTTGGCTCTGAACTGGATGCTCTCAGGAAGTGGGGGTAATTTTAAGTTTGGACATTTCAATGAATCTTACCTAAGAGAGAAAGATGGAGCCAGGCTATTGCAACTGGTAAAGAAGTAGCAGTTAGTCCTTTTAGTCAATATCGGAGAATGTTTGACCCCTTTTGAGGAATTTGGACATTGTTTATTTTTGTTTCTGTCTGTGCTCAGACATGGCTAAGGAGAGGTTTTGCTTCACCACACAGAATTGCCATGACTGACAATGGTGTTCTGGAAAATTATGTTCAACACCACGGCCTACCTGCCACTGACTTCTTCTTTCTCACTAGTTCCTTGTTTTCTTTAAAATAGTTACAAATTATAGCCAGATTAGAAGTAGGGGAGAGAACAGAGATAGAAGCTACTGAAGGCTATAAGGCCCTAAATATCAGTGGGAAGGGAAAGATGCCAGAAGATGGGAGATATAAAAATACACAAGAAACAGAGACCTCATGTCAATTTGGAGTAATTTACCGTATATGTCAATATCTAATCATATCATTATATTATATATTATATTAGAATAATGATTGATATTCAAGATTATCTTAAGTGTGTTTCAATCTTGAAGTATTTATTTCTTTATTTCTTTTATTTACTACTGGTAGCCATCTCTTCTGTGTTTAAATAGCAGAGATAGTGGGAAATAGTCAGTTATACGAATTTTAAACGCAGCACAATTCTTGGTTGTAACTTCAGCTCCAAAATACTCTAAAAATATGTAAGATGTTCTTTCTTCCTTTGAAGCAGTGAAAATTGAGTACAATAGAATAGTTTTTATGAGTTCAAAAAAATAACTTTTTTAGGTTTTGTTGAATTGCATTTTTATTTTTACACCTGGAGCTCATGCAAAGAAAACACATGGAAATATCAGGACATTATCATAGAGTAATTACAAAGCCATCATCTGCTATTCTCTTACCAAATCAAACTGTCTTCCTTTTCTCTTCCCTCTTTCTTTCTTTTCTATCCTTACCTTTCCTCTTTCTTCCTTATCTCATATATATATTCAGAGACTTGATGCCTCTGTTTCAAGTGATAAGATAAATACCTCTATGTTAAGGGCTCTAAAATATATAAATTGGTACAAAACAAGAAAGTAGTTTTGATATAGATATTTAAGTATATATAGCAATGCACAGAAGAGGGTCTTTTTTTTTTTTGTATACTGAATATTTGCTGAATAGTGGTTATGAGTTGCGTTTTGGAGTCCAAGAGAGTAAACTTGAATCTTGCTGCTGAATAGGGTGTACTTAACCTCATCAGGAAAATGGGGATGCCTATCTTTAGAGTGTTGTTGTGAGGATTAAATGAGATACAGAATGAAAAGCATTTAGCGCAAACGCCTGCCACTTGACAAGTAATTGACTTATGAATCAGAATAATCCAGTTCTGAATTAGAACTGAACTCCATTACATTTTCCTTCCAGGATATTTATTTAGATTGGGATTGATACAGAGTGAAACACTGAGAAGCATATCCCAGGGCATGTTTTAGTGACAGGTTCAACAGACTTTATAATATTATATACAGTATAATCTAATGATGTACTTTTATTCATAAAAATATATTTATTTAGCCCAGCATTGGCCAAGTAAATGTGAGGCTGGCTACCTGTTTTTGTTAATAAAGTATTATTAGAACACAGGTACACCTGTTCATTTATGTGTTGTCTGTGGTTGCTTTCATACCACCCAAACAGCATTCATTAGTCACGAAAGAGACCTTAACATGCCCTCACCCATGAAATATTTGTTGAAAGACACAAAGGATGAATGAATGATATTCTTCTTAATCATAACATTTATTTTGTTTCCCAAATTTATTTCACGGATGGGAAAGGTAAGGTTCTTTAATTTGTTGTGCTTAACTTAGAAAATTTCTTAGTTTTTAAAATGCATTTTAATAAGATTAGGCGGGGAAAAGGTATTTAGATAAATTTATAATATTTTTCTTTAATTTATTTCTCAGATCCTGTTTTCCTTGGATTCTATGAATTTTATACTTTTAAAATATTTCTATTCTGAGCCTAACAGAAAGTGTTTGTGTCATTATAATAATCATTCAGGAACTTTTGATTCTTGTGAGAGAAAAAAAAGTGAGTGATAAATATAAACTGGTGTAAGTTCTCACCAATTCAGACTAAAGAAAAAAATATAATTAACAATTTTGGCAAATTTGAATTAAACTATTTAAAAGGAGTTTGCTAATTTTCCATGTTGAACTTTTTTAAGGATATAAAAATAGATTTGAATCCAACGTAATTCCAGACTAGCAAAGTATGAAAGAATGAAGCTTCATTTTATTATAATATTTCTGATTTGTTTTCTACACAGGGGGACTTGGGACCCATGGGACCCCAAGGACCAATGGGCATCCCCGGAATCGGGAGTCAAGGGGAACAGGTAATCACTGCTTTTGTCCTTCCCTGGCCCAATGCTGGAGTTTGTGGAAGGCCAGTCCTGCAAAAAGCCAATGAATGTACCTGATAGCTAAATTGCAATGAAATTCACATCCAAAGTGAATATAGGGAAGGATAAGATGGTTTGTAAGGTTTTATTTAGTAGAACTTCCAAAACTTAAAAAATAGTGAACTTCTTGATGCTGTAACTTTTAACCTTAAAACTGAATTAATAGGATAAAAGTTGTTGGGTAATAGTTTGTATTTTCAGTATCCCTTGGAAGCAATAGTTTACCCCCACCCCACCCCCCTGCAGCTTTGTGAGTGATTAAATCGAACTCTCTCCCAATGCCAGTACTGTGGTACTTCCACCCCCTAGCCATGAACCAATCTGGAAAAAAAATGTTACATTTAAAACAAGGTCCAGAATCAGAGGTAGCTACAAGATTTTAAGGGGCACCATTCCTGAAGAGACACAAGCCACAAATAGAGTTTATAAATGACACTTGGCCCCTGTTAGTCAGAAGAAAGAAAAGATCTCTTAGCTTGTCTTTCCATTCATGACTAAAATTGCTTCCAAAATCTTCTGACCAGAACCACTGGGAAAGCTGGATAATCTCATTAGATCTGAATAATATGAAGTAATATAACAGTCCTATCTAGAGTTCTTGTTATATACCCAAATTTATGCTGAGCACCCTTCTGCTAAAAAAAGAAAGAAAGAGAGAGAGAGAGAGAGAGAGAGAGAGAGAGAGAGAGAGAGAGAAAGAGAGAGAGAGAGAGAGAGAGAGAGAAAGAAAGAAAGAAAGAAAGAAAGAAAGAAAGAAAGAAAGAAAGAAGGCAAATCAGTTTGGTTAAAATTTAGAGTTAAGGTTTGAATTATTCTACTGCCTAGAGAATGAATAGTACTTCTTTTATAAAGGATAGTGGGAGAAGAAAAGGATTTTTAAAATGAGATAATTCCCAAGTTTCTTGCTCACATTAATTGAGTTATTTCTAACTGTCTTCTAATTATTGAGTATGGATGTTTATTGTTGCTAATCCAAGTAACAGCAAAGTTAGACTTACTTCTTTTTCCATTTTCTTTTCCTTGGGAGAGGTCCTAGTGTAGTACATTAGGAGGGTTAAGGTGCAAGAGAAGCCAAGATAAGTCCATAAATAAATGTTTAGAAAATAATGAAGAGCCTACATTTTGCCTACCTCAGAGCTGACTCTGTGGCCAGGCATTCTCCAGCTCTGTAGTTTACTTGTTTACCTTCTATTCCCCAAAGAGGCTGGGCAGTGCTGCCACTTCCTGGGTCTCCTGGCGCTCCTGGTGCTGAGTCACCACTACCAGGCTGAAAAATGAGGTTCAAAGAAAGCCAAGTCTTTCCAGATGGCCTGGGAGCTCCGGACCTCCCACCTGCAGCTTCCTGTTGCCTTTAATATTGGTTCTTCCTGGAGCTTGTTTTCCTTTATCTTGAAAAAGCCCTCAGACCTCCTTGACCTCTTTGGTTTTCTCACCCCCTTCTGTTCTTTTCCAAGAGAAAACAATTTTAAAGGTAGACAGATCCACATGGAGCTGAGGCCTGCTGGGTAGGAGATGGGATAGAATGTGCTATTTGAAAATTGCTCTGAGCAAGAAACAAATTTGTTTATCCTTTGAAGACAAGTGACCTAAACTCTACTTAAATGTAACCTTAATTCACGCAGTTATTCATTCTTCTTCTTATCCATAATTTAACATGTCTATCCATTGAATTCCTGTAGTTATTAGATCTTTCTCTTTTTCTTATAGAAATGAATTTTCCCATGCATCTGTTTATGAGGGAGCTTCTGTTTCCATTTCCAACTAGCATATAATATCCCTACAGATTTTCATTAAATATTTGCAGATTTGACAATATCAAATCTTTTATAAAATAGAGTAGAATCTAAATAACCATATATACACGTGTATGCACGTATAGGCACATCCCCTGGAAATGTTCGGTTCCTTGTCCCATTGCATGCGACTTGTGGACTACTGAAAAAGTGAAGAATTCCTTCCTATAAAGACTCACTATTTTAAAACTCGGCTTTCTTAAAATTGTTTAGACTTTTTCATCTTCATCAACCAGAGAAAGGGAATACTAATTGTACTTTTTAAAATAAGCAAGCAGTTGTGTGATATAGTTAGGAAAAGGACACAAAATTTGCAATAAAATAATCCCATTTCAGTAACCATTATATGCCCTGTCATGGTTTGTGGGGTGCAAGCAAAACAAAAATCTTTGTGTGTTTTTCTCTCATCATCCCTTTAAACTTTTTTTTTCATTAGGGGAAGATTTTTCTTTGTTGTACTACAGAAAGAAATGATCACCAGGATATAGACTTGTCTTATCACTTTTAAGTTAATAGAAAGTTTTAGGGTCACTGTAAGTTACAAATCACAGTTTTAATTGTGTAATGAAAACTGTCTTGTCGACGTATAAAGCTCCCTTCCAGTCTTTCCTCATCTGGTATGAGCTGCATGGAGAACCTGTGGTCCATGAGAAGGTCTGTGTCTCTCCTCTCTCCGGGCTGAGTCAAGGCTGGAGGAGCGGATGAGTACAGAAATTCTGTCTTGACTGCTCCATTGTCAGATGGTTTGGGGTCCTCTGGCCTTGGCAGATTTTGATTTTGACACTCTTTCTTGTGGGGATACAGCACTGGCCCCTGCGTTTGCCCCTACTAGGACATGGGTAAAGGACTCTCTTCCTTCAGTGACTTCTCCCATCAACCTCTGCTCTTCTGGAGGTTTACTCTATACCGGCTCTTTCTGTTGGAGTTACGTGGCCTTTGCACAAGCCCTGGTGCTCAGGCTGATCCCACGCCAGCTCTTTCTGGGCTGTCACAGTCCACGTTAGCTTTCTTAGACATGAGTCACCTTTTTTTACAAAAAATATCAAGATCTTCAAGTGGTTTCATTGAAGTTCCCTTTCTAGAATGGGGTACTGAACAAAGCAACTTAAACCCCTCTGATCTTCTTCAAAGAAAAAATGTTATGACTCCTTTCTCCAAAGAACTTTATAAATGCTGTCTCCTTCCCGCTTTTAGTGTTGTCCTCACCTACAACATGGGTGAGAGTCAAATGTTTGAACATGTATCAGTTTAGTGTCTGCTGCCTATCGCTTCTTACAACCTAGGTCAGTGGTTGGCAGGTTCTAAACACCACTTCTTCAAAATAGACTGTCCCAGGCCGAAAAACGACTTCTGCACATGGGCCATGGAGTTTCAATCACACTGTATGTGCACGCCCACATGTGGTGTTTTGTGGAAGAGCCACACTCAAGGGGCCAAAGGGCTGCATGTGGCTCGCAAGCCTCGGTTTGCCGACCACTGACCTAGGTCAAACCTTCATTTTGACATCCTAATATATACCATTGGTACAGCTGGTTTGCTAGCATGTGGCTGAGGTGTAAAATGGGTTAGCAAGATGAAGAGTTACTTCTCTTCTTTAGAACTTCAAGCTGGAGTGGTGGTTCTGCTCATCAGGGCTTCAGGCTTCTTCATTATTGTCCCTCTGCCCTTCTGAGGGTGTGCTTTCTTCCTCCACAGTAAAAACACCAGGTCTTCACTTCATCCCCTGGAAAATGTGTGTAGGGCAGGAGGAGGCATACTTCTACCTTTAGCATGGACCAGAAATTACACACATCACTTCCATTCCGATTCCATTGGTCAGAATCCAGTCACATGGCAACACCTGGCTGCCATGGGGACTGGGAAATGTGGTCTTTATTCCAGGCAGCCATGTGGGCCAGCTGAAATTTCCCTTACCATGGGAGAAGGGGAGAATGCATTTCATGATTCAACTAGCAGCCTCTGCTATCCCATTCAACTAATATTGACTATTAGTAATTCATTATGGGACATGAACTAAACTCACTTTAGAGGACTGGAAACTTTTATTCACATTTCTTCTTAATTTCTCAAATACTATTAATTTATTTTCATTTTTATTTTCAAGGGAATCCAAGGCCTTATTGGTCCCCCTGGCCCTCAAGGACCCCCAGGACAGGGCTCACCTGGATCCAAGGTAACTTTCTCAATGACAAAGGAGTTTCATATGTCTATAAATATACTGTCTGTTTTCTGGGCAGTGGTCAGGCATTTGGAAGACTGCAGATGAAATGAACTTAAAATCAGAGATCTCTACTTAATGTAAAATCTAACTGATAATCCTAATGGTGTAGGAAATGTAATATATATTCCTTGTGCTCTTAGAAGCTTTATTTGAACAATCTTCATTTATTGTTTTCTTTGTTACTTTTACTTATGAGATCCTATTCTAGCACCTCAAGCAGTAATATCAGTAGGAACCACTGTGGTTACATGCCTCTTTGGACTGACTCATTTTTATTCTCACCAGCACTTCTACAGTAGGTCCAACTGCTAAAACATTTACTTAAAGATATGGAGTCAGAAATGACCCAACAAATACACATTCTCTATAAACAGAAATCAGATTATCTCCTAAATTAGAGCTATTATTTATCCCTTGGGGAGAGGCATGGCACCTATTTCTAATTAGCTGTCCTTAATGTTGCTTCAAAAAAAATCATTAATCATTGTTAAATAAATAAAATTCTTCTCTGAGAAGTCTCACCTTCAAGCCCACTCCTTAGCAATGCCCATGTGAGAAGCAGCTTAATAGACTGCTGTTACTGTCCTTGAGATGCCTGATTCTGGGCACATCATGAGAAGCTTGGTTGTTCTCTCTGCTTATGATACTGCTTTTGATCATTTTGATCATGGGTCATCTTGATTTCTCATGTGTCCATTTTAGTTGTTCTAGAATATAACTGTCATTTCCAGGGACTCTATTTTTTTTTTGGGGGGGGGTGGTTCCTAACAATCAATTTTGAGTATGTTACATAGCCTATACATTAAGCCAGATCATTCCACATTCCAAATGTGGTGGGATGAAGTATATATATAAATTGAGCACATGAAGCTCAGTGTTCTCTTATTTTGTTGATATCAGACAACTCTTAGGAGATCAAAGAAGGAACATGTCATTTTGTTTTGCTGCCTTAGTCACACACTCTTCAAATACCCTTTCCTTACTAGGGCGAAGTGGGCCAGATAGGACCTCCAGGCCCTAGAGGACCAGTGGGGATTGGAGTACCAGGCCCAAAGGTGAGCTGAACATGCTGCTCAGAAGCATTCAGATGATTTATGTGATATTATGTAAAGTCTCATTTATATCCAAATGAAATACAGATCATGCATGTGTCATCTAACTGTCCCTTTACTAGTGTAGAGTGTGTATTCTAAAAAGGGTCTGATGCTCAGAATAATGCTTATTGTTAAAGAAAAACAAAAATTGGTCTATTTTAATGACTGCTACTTATTTTACTTATTTACTTATTCATTTATTAGCACCACAGGCTCTATTTTCGCACAGAGTGATTCGGCAAACTCATTAGTCAACAGAGCCAAATATCAATAGTACGACAATTGAAATTTCTTTTGAGAGCCAAATTTCTTAAACTTAAACTTCTTCTAATTCCACTTCTTCAAAATTAGACTCGCCCAAACCGTGGTATTTTGTGGAAGAGCCACGCTCAAGGGGCCAAAGAGCCTCATGTGGCTCACGAGCCGGGGTTTGCTGACCACTGCTTTAGAACATTATCGCCTGCCATATTATGAAACAAAGCACCTAGTAGTTAGGATTTCAGTAAAGGCTACTTCCCTTCCTTTGTTTTATGGTTTCATAAGCAATCCATTCCTAAATCTAAAGTGTGTTCAGTCCACTTCTGTTACCCAGTAATTTTATATGTTAACATGCTATTTGTTTCCCTTGCTTTTACCTCTTATCTCAACTTGCATGTTTGTTTGTTTTTTAATTTAAGGTGATCCTTGAACAATGTGGAACATAAGGGTGTAGATTCCCTCCAACAACTTTTGACCTCCCCTAAAGCAAGGTGTCCCTTGGTATCTGTGGGGGTATTGGTTCCAAGACCTCCATACACATCACATTTTTGGAGACTTAAGTGCCTTACATAAAATGGCATGGAAGAATGCCTACAGTTGGCTGTCCGCATACACAAATTCCCAATCATAGAATAATTTCACTGTACTTTTTTTTCAGTAGCTTTTTTGGTTTGGTTTAGTTGAAATGCCTCTCAATTATCTTTAATATATTTTTCTTGTAATAAATGCAATAATGACACTTTTACACTTTTTGCATGTGTTTTCTCTGAATATACTAAAGAACTTATTCTTAATCATAAATTAACTTGAAAGCATGTAGAATTGTTGAGCCTTAGAGCTGGAAGTGATGTTAAGTCCTCAATTTTTTCATGTCACTTTTATATTCATTTCTCAGGATTCCTGCAACAAAGTGCCACAAACTGTGTGGCATAATATAATAGGAATTTATTGTCTCATAGTTCTGGGGACAATAAATAGAAAAATCAAAATGTGTGCCTCCTTCAAAACCTGTAGGGAAGAATCCTTCTTTGCTTCTTCTTAGCTTATGGTGGCCAACCCTTGGCATCCCTTGGCTTGCAGCTACATCACTCTAATCTTTGCCTCTGTTGCCACACTGTGGTCTGCTCCCTATGTGTCTATCTTCACATAGTGTTTTCCTCTTTTTATAAGGACACTAGTCATACTGGATTAGGGCCCGCTCTAACGACATTATCTTAACTTTCGCATCTGGAAAGACCCTATTTCTGAAAAAGGTCATATTCACAAGTACCACAGGTTAGGACTTCAATGTATATATATTTTTGGAGATCAATTCAACCCTTAACAAACAACATAATCCAAAACTGAGACCCAGAGAAGTTAAGTAATTTGTCCAAGGTCAAACAGTTTAATTACTAGTAATTACTATTTAGATTTCTCAGCTTAGAGGCTTTTCTCAGACATTATAAGATATGTCTAATTGCAAGTACTGAAAAAATGGAAGTGCATGATAACATGAACTTCTGGGAAATAAAAGCTTTCCTTATCCACCAGGGGGCGCCAGGCTCAATAGGGTTCCCAGGACAGCCAGGAGTACCAGGGGAAGATGGAGCTGCAGGGAAGAAGGTAACTATGTTTCCAGATTCCCCAGGGTAAAAACTGCTGAACCACACACTATAACTCAGTCCTGCAGGACCTCAAATTAAACCATCCAGGACAAACGTACTCTTAAAAACACAACAACCCACAAGTCTAAATTCCCTTGTTCACTGACTCCAGAGAGAAAGAGAGCACCAAGCCAAAAGGTAAGTACTGTTTCACACCTTCTGCCTTCTCTCAGTGTTTTGGACATGACATTCTCCAGTGACCTAGTCTTTCTGGGATTCCTAGAAAGCACTTTAATTTAAACTTAGAGAAAAACAACATAACCCCCCCCCCCCCCCAAAAAAAAAAGGAACATCTGTAAATGTTTTCAGGAAGTAAGGCCATTATAAAGATTTCCTAAAGTACTTTGAGTGGACATGTGAAATACTCATTTTTCAATATAAGCAGTGAAAAACAGCAGATGGAAAGGTTGAAGATCTTTCTTGTTTTCTTTAAAAAACAAAACAAAATACAAACCACCAAATGTGAATGATGAGCCAAAAGGAATTGGCGAATAAATTGGCCTTTTTCACGATATTTCCAACTGCTCTGAGCTAAACTGGAGTTTGATATTAATTTACTCAAGTTGGTAAATTTCCAAATTAATTTTGAGAGTAGAGTTAAGGTCTGGCCTGCTTTGGAGGGTCTCAGCAGAGAAGCCACTGGCCATGAAAACAGACAAGGTGGGCTGAGACATACCGTCTACGAAGGGTCGGCTAAGACACCAGTATCCTTCCCTCCAGGGAGAAGCGGGGCTTCCAGGAGCAAGAGGCCCGGAGGGAGCACCTGGAAAAGGACAGCCTGGCCCCAAGGTATGGAGCTGACAGTGTGGGAACTGACAGACAGGAAGCAGACTGCCTGTGTTCTGCTCCTGATACTAAGGAGCCGACTGAGGGAAAACTTGATTGTTATTCTTGCTGTGTCAAATGTGTTTACTTCTGGCGTAAAGTTATGGATACTAGCTTGTGAGCTATGGAAGAAAGCCAGGTATGTATTATTCATTTTTATTTCCCAACATCTATTATAAGACCCAGCTTATACAAAGAGTTCAACACAGGTTTTTCTTAATAAATAGCCAGACCTGGTTTAAGAAACACACAGGAAGGGAAAAGAAGGCTTGAGATATATTCTTGAGACCTGAAAGCCAATAGATTTTTTTAAAAACTATTTATGGAACTTCACCCAGTAATAAGAAATATCACCTTATTAAGTGGCAATTTTACTTTCACAACACGGAATACATTTATTTTACACATTGTAGAAATGCTAGTGAATGCCATCTTTATATGTCATGATGAGAATATATAAATTCATCAGCAGGGCCATTAGTGACATAACCCAGAGTTCTAAGGTGCCAGATGTCCCTTCAGTTTTCATGTAGAGTCACCATTGCCCATATAAAGCTTTTGAAGAATTCAATATGAGGAAAGCAAAAGTAAAATCTGTGCACTTATTCGTACTTTATTTACAATTGTATTAAAATAACAATTGCTTAAGAAGTTTATGTCTTGAAAAATGTTGGCTAAATATTGAGTCCTTACCTTTAAATGTGAGAACTTGAAATTTAATATATTTGTAGAGTTTCAAACAATTTTATTTATTGACTTACCAGATTATAAAAGATATTTTGGGAGTGGGGAAGGGAAGTAGACAGAAGATGCCTTTTTAATTAGCATAATGCAAACATACTTATAGAAATGCTTGCTTACTAACATTCAAGAGAACTGATGTATCCTAGAATGCACGTTTGGAACACAGACCTTTGAATTAATAACTGAAGCTGTAAGAATGAATGACATTGCTCAGAAACAGAGCTGAGGTTTGAATTTCATCCTGTTCAGCAGCTGGAGGAAGAATATTCGGAGCAGAAAAAGACAAGCAGAAGAGTGGCCATGTTAGGGAAACCAAGGGGGAAGGGTTTCAAAGAGCTGTACATGCCACCCTCCAAGCCAGGAGGGTGTGCACTGGAAAGAGAGGCCACTGGGTCTGTGGCTTTGTGGTGATCTGTGGCCTGGGGAAGGCTAGAGGAGAAGAAATGCTTGGAGGTTTCTGAATGAAGATGAAACAGTTCTTCTGGGAGGGCGTCAGTGGGCAAGCAGCCTGGGGAACAGTCCACATGTCTCTCTACCAACAGAATCACCAGTATCCTTTGGGAGGAATAAATTGGGCTGAATTTGAAAAAGATCTCATTTTATGTTTTAAAGCTGAAACAGCATGGAAGCTGAAGAACCATCTGTTAATAGACCACGGGTGCAAAAGAATTGTGAATTTAAACAAAGATCCCCAAAGAAAGACACTGAACTTAGGGTTTGTTTTTTTTTTTAATTAAATCATATTGAATAAATGGTGAAGACCGAACAATTCTGAAGTACCCAATATGCTCAAGAACATCAACAAACCCTGTGTGACCTAGCTGGGCTGGGGCACATCACTTTAGAATTGGCATTAGTTAAGAATGTGGCCCTGAAATGGTTGCTATATGATTGAGGAGGGTTTGTTCATGCAACAACTGTATTCTTCTAATTATTTTGTCAGGGTGATGACGGAAAGAAAGGGAGCAAAGGAAATCAAGGACAGAGGGGGTTTCCGGGGCCCGAGGGGCCAAAGGTAAGTTTTTATACTCTAGCTTTTGCTTTGGGGAGCTTGTAATTGTGTCTGGTTTTAATAGAACATTAGATTTCTACTGCAAGCCTGATTTCCAATTTCCTCCTCAACAAATACAAACCAAAAACTCCTAAATGAAAAAGGCTTTAGGAAATACACTATTCCAAACCGCAATAGAATGGAATAAAGAGATTGCATAAAATATGTACTCTTCATTGGAATATTTATGCTTCTACGAGAGAATCTTCATTCCTCTCTATCAACAATCAAACATTCAGAAGTTGTGATAAAGTTAGGAGATACCAATTCTCTGGCATCTTGCTTTGCTGGACAACTTACAAGGTCCCAGGCTGAGAGGCGGTGCAGAGGGGATGACAGGTTGGGGGGGGATGGGAGGAGAGGGGGTTACAGAAGGCAGGAGAGTGGGGTTCTCACCCTGCCCCTCCTCCGGAACCTTCCTGGCCAATTGTTTCAATCACAGAAAAAAAGCAATAATAGTATCTATTTCACAGGGTTGTTGGGAAGACTAAAACTGTTAATAAAACACTCAGCACAGTTCCTGGCACACAGTGAGAGTTCAATAATGCAATTATTTAAAGAGAGCAAAATCAATACTGTGAAATGTGAACTAAGGAGAGACTTATTCCTGATAAACTATCCAGGACAGGGAGCTGAGGGAGAAGTAAAGGAAATTGTGAGGCAAGCAACTAGGTATGTGTCCTGACTTAGTAAAAGAGAATACTGAGATAATTTGGATGTGTTGGGGAACAGAAATGGCAATCCTAACAGAGTTCTCTAGGCCAGTGGTCAGAAAACTCATTAGTCAACAGGGCCAAATATCAACAGTACAACGACTGAAATTTCTTTTGAGAGCCAAATTTTTAAAACTTAATCTTCTTCTAACGCCACTTCTTCAAAATAGACTCACGTAGGCCATGGTATTTTGTGGAAGAGCCACACTCAAGGGGCCAAATAGCCTTATGTAGCTTGCAAGCTGTAGTTTGCCAACCACGGCTCTAGGAAGATGCTAACTGTAACAAGAGATGAGGACCAGACTATTAAAGAACAAGTAAAAAAAATGGTACTCTCATGATGAGAGCAGGTATAAAACAAAGTATCCCTTGTGATTCTTTTTTTTAAATTTTATTATTGAGAATATTACAGATGTTTCCCATATTCTCCCCTTTGCCCCCCTCCACCGTTTTCCCATCCCCACACAGGCCTTCACCTGTTTATTGTCTGTGTCAGTGAGCTATGCATATATGCTTATAAATTCTTTGGTTAACCTCTTCCTGCCCTCTTTCCCTGTGAGATCATCAGTCTGTTTTATGCTTCCATGTCTGTGGTCCTCTCTTGTTCGTCAATTTATTTTGTTCCTTAGAATCCACATATATGTGAGATTATGTGATACTTGTCTTTCTCTGACTGGCTTATTTTGCTTAGCATAATTTTTTCCATCCCCATCCATGCTATCTCAAAGGGTAAGAGAGCCTTCTTTTTTTACAGCTGCCTGGTGTTCCATTGGGTAAATGTACCATTGCTTTTTTATCCATTCATATACCGATGGGGACTTGGGCTTTTTCCAGATCTTAGCTATTGTAAATAATGCTACTATGAACATAGGGGTGCAAATACTCTTTCTGGTTGTTTTTTTCCCCATTTTTAAAGGATATATTCCTAGAAGTAGGGTCACTGGGTCAAATGGCAATTCCATTTTTAATTTTTTGAGGAACCTCCATACTACTTTCCACAGTGGCTGCACCAGTCTGCGTTCCCACCAGCAGTGTACCAGGGTTCCCTTTTCTCCACATCCTCACCAGCACTTGTCATTTGTTAATTTGTTGATGGTAGCCATTCTGACAAGTGTGAGGTGACACCTCATTGTCATTTTAATTTGTATTAAATTAAATTAATTTTAATTAGTGATGTTGAGCATTTTTTCATATGTCTGTTTGGCATCTGTATGTCATTTTTAGAGAAATGGTTATTCAGGTGTTCAGGTACTTTGACCATTTTTTTTAATTGGATTGTCTTCCTCCTGTTGAGCTGTATGAGTTCTTTGTATATTTTAGAAATCAACCCCTTATCATTGGCAAATATGTTCTACCAGAGAGTGGGCTCCCTTTACATTTTGAGGATGGTTTCTTTATATCAAACTATACTACAAAGCCACTGTAATCAAAACAGCCTCATATTAGCACAAGAACAAGCATATAGATCAATGGAACAGAACAGAGACCCTAAAATCAACTTATGCCATTATGGTCAATTAATATTTGACTAAGGAGGACAGCATACAACAGAGTAAAGATAATTTCTTTAATAAATGGTGTTGGGAAAATGTGCCCCACGGGGATTGAACCCACAACCCAGGGATGTGCTCTGACCAGGAATTGAACTCACAATCACTATATGAGACAATGTCCCAACCACACTGGCCAGGGCAGGTGGATGCAAATTTTTTGGTAGATGTGTAGGTAGTAGATGTAGGCTTTGCAGGCCAAGGAGCAAAATTGAAGGTATTCTATGCACACTTTATTAACAATCATTTAAAAGTGTGAAAGCCATTTTTAGCCCCTGGCTGTACAAAGCAGATGGCAGGTGGGATTTGGCCCACAGGTTGCAGTTTGCTGCACCTGTTCTATATCAGCAGTTTCTAACTGTTTGATTACGCATCTCTAATAGTAAAAAATATATTGACCACACTCTAATAGCATTTTATTTTTAATTATAATTTTTTTTCATAAATTATCATGTAAATGTCATAGGTTTATCTAAATGATTCAAAATTAAAAGATGATATAAAAATTATAGTGTAACCCTAAAGTTGTTTTCTAATAATGCCATTGTAGGGAGTGTGCACCTTCTTTTGATGATAATTGATCTGCGTAGTATGTTTTGGGGAGGTAATGGCACCTACATCAGAATTAATAGGGGTGCCTCATAAAAATTCATATTCCTTGGTCCAGCCCCATCTATTGAATTAAAATATCTGGGACTGACCATCAGTAGATAACCAGATAAAGAAGATGTGGAATATATATACAAGGGAGTATTACTCAGCCATTACAAAGAATGAAATCTTAGCATCTGTGACAGCGTGGATGAACGTAGAGGATAGTATGCTAAGTGAAATAAGTCAGACAGGTAAAGACAAATACCATATGATTTCAGGTACATTCGAAATTTAAAAACAAAATAAATAAGCAAAATAGAGACATATCACAGATATAGCTGACTGACTTATGGCGGACAGATGGTAGGTGGGTGGGAGGGCTGGGTGAAAATGGTGAAGGGAAAAAGAAGTACAAGTTGGCAGCTACAAATCAGCCATGGGGGTGTAAAGAACAGCACAGGGAATACAGTCAACACTGTTGTAGTGACTATGTATGGTGCCAGTTATGTACTAAACTTACTGGGGTGATCAGTTTATAAATGTCTAACTGCTATGTTGTACATCTGAAGCTAAAATAATATTGAATGTTAACTAGAGTTGGGGGAAAATTTTTTGAAAAATATATTTTATTGATTTTTTACAGAGAGGAAGGGAGATGAGTAGAGAGTTAGAAACATCGATGAGAGAGAATCATCCATCAGCTGCCTCCTGCACACCCCCACTGGGGATGTGCCCGCAACTAAGGCACATGCCCTTGACCGGAATCGAACCTGGGACCATTCAGTCCGCAGGCCGATGCTCTATCCACTGAGCCAGACCGGCTTTGGCAAGTAATGATATTTTTAAATGCTGGAAATACATTTCTATGTTTTTCTAATGTAATTCCTGTATATAGTTTTCTTTTGCTTGAAATGTATTTTTCTCTGCTTTTAGGGTGAGCCAGGGGTTATGGGCCCTTTTGGAATTCCTGGAGCATCTATTCCTGGACCACCTGGACCCAAGGTATGCATTCTTGGCAGTATATTTTTCTTTTTCTTAGATAACTGGGAATGGGGGGTGGAATTCATGATATCAGTCTACTAGAATTTTAGTTTGAGAAGAACCTAAGCTATTATGTAGTTCAATTAATCAAACTGAAGACCAGCAACAAATATAAGATTAGAAACCAGATTTCTGTTCCTGGTCTTGAACTTGTCGCTTCACCTTGAATTATCTCCCCCAAATTCTAGACCTTAGAGAAGGTAAGAATTTACTGCATCTATTCAGAAGAATCTCCTAGGATTTATAATCAGGAAGAGTGACAGAAAAGAAATCCACTCAGATTTGAGAGCGTCCCCAGACATTCTTGCAGCCTAAACATTTGTGTCAAATTAGTCACCTCTTATTTCAGTGGCCTTTCTTCTAAACCAGTTTAGCAGTTTTTACTGACAGCTTTTATTTACTTAGGACATGAAATTCCCCTCAAGTATATTAGAGGAATGTTCTCTCTCAAGATCTTACAGTGGTAAATTAGGCCCTTTCCAAACCACTTTTTTTGCCCCCTGCCATTGTGGTTTCTCATGCAATCTAAAGTCTGAAACTCTGAACATTGTTTGAAATGCCCAGGGAGACAGAGGCGGACCTGGGGTGCCTGGATTTAAAGGAGAACCTGGCATTGCTATTCGAGGACCAAAGGTAGGCTTTATTTATGCTCTTTTGTTCTTATTTTCCTTCCTGTGAGAGAAGGAAAGTAGATTTAATGCATCATAAGTTAATGATGGAGATGAGTCCACTTCCAGTATACTGATGAACTCAAATATAAGAATATACTATTCCCTTTAGTAAAAAACCAGATCAACAGCTCATTTATTTTTCACGAATGCAGAGGATCACTTATTTTTCCTAAATGTCATCCATCTTTCCTAGTTATTTTAGATGAAAAAGCCAATAATTATAGAAGACAGCTTTAAGTTTCTATTTCTATTTTTCCATGGCAGCAAAGCCCAGCACTGCAGCAATATTTAACATTCCAAATGGCAATAAGCACATCCCTGTGTTCATACAGGCTTCAGGGCTCCACAATCAGCACTCACTAAACGAGCAGCATGTTGTTATGTAGCTTTGAAGCTGGCTTCAGTTCTATCAAATTGTCTCTTCTAGACAAAAGGGTTCAAGTGATTTTCAAACTTCAAAAAACAAACCTGTGCCAAAACCAGTTTGGCTCAGTGGATAGAGCGTCAGTCTGTGGACTGAAGGGTCCCAGGTTTGATTCCGGTCAAGGCCATGTACCTTGGTTGTGGGCACATCCCGGGTAGGGGGCGTACAAGAGGCAGCTGGTCGATGTTTCTCTCTCATCGATGTTTCTAGCTCTCTATCCCTTTACCTTCCTCTCTATAAAAAAATCAATAAAATATATTTTAAAAAAACAAACTAAAAAACACACAAACTTGTGTGTGTAAGAATCATTGATTGGCTGCCTCCTGCCAGTCCACTACTGGAGACAGAGCCCCACACCCAGGCATGTGCCCTGACTGCTAACCAAACCATAACCTCCTGGATCATAAGTTGATATTCAACTACTGAGCCACACCGGCTGGGCCATAAAAACAAAACTTAGAACCATTTTTTGAAATACAATGCAAAATCTATTATGTACTGATCTAAATTATAGGGGTTCTTTCTGAAGGTCAAGGAAGGATCTTGGCATCCTTTTTCTTATTCACGTTAATAGTCACCCTTGCTAGGGTGACAATCTTCTGGTTTATTGGGGGCAGAGGAGGTTCTCTAGGAAAAAAATGTGTGTACACTATTAATGTTGTAATGTCCACCCCACCCCCACCCCCAGTGTGGGTGCCAGAGGCTAAATGACAACAGCTGCTGACGATTTGTTATAGGCTTGGCATGAATGAAGAAAAACTGAAAGCGAATTTTTATTCCAATTTTCTTTCAACTTAACCAGGGAGCAGTTACTGCTGTTTGTCGTGGGCCTGCTCCTTGGGTAAGCATGGAGAGAAACGGACATCTTATTTTGGGACATATCCCATGTGGATACTTAACCTCAATTTAAACACAGATGGAATAGCAGAATAGATTGCTTCTGAGAAGTGGCCAGTTTCCTATAGTTGGAGATGTACCAAAACTCACCTTTCCAGAAGATCTTGCTTTTGTTCTCTGTCACACAGCTGTATGCAGTCATCTTGGACTTCTGTGGATGATAAATAGTAAACTGAGTTTTAATAAGTGACCACATGTGTTCTGAACACGATCATCCTTAAGAAGGTTAATCATGTAAAACCAGTCTCTTAGATTTAATAGGAAAAAAATAGTTGTTGCATGAGTGGGGGTTGGGAGAGCAAAGGGGGGATAAGGACACATATGTAAAACCTTAATAAATTAAAAAAACAACAACAACAAACAGTTGTTGCATTCATGGTTTTCAAAACATGTAACTTTCTTACTACGTAAAGGGTATGCTGATTTCCTCCCCGTCCAATCAATCATTCTTGTACAGGAATGGAATGAGTTACATTTTGGAGAGTTGGATTTTGGCCAACATTGTGGATTAGAAAAATGGCAGTTTGATTTCAGGGTTTGCTATCATATAAGCAAAGTATGGCGAGTTCTGCTACTTTTCCCATTCTTGGAAAACAAAGGTCTGTCTATTAATAGAGATTCTTCCTAATGTAAAAGTCAAGAATAATCGATACTGACAAGGGTCATTGCAAGAGTTATCGTTCTAACAATGGAATGGGGTACAAAAGGAATATTACAAGTTTTAAATTTAAGTGCAAAAGACTTATATTGAAGAAATCTTCTAGGTGTCTCTTCCTCATTTTTATTTTGATTTCTCCCTCTCCGTTTTACTTTCACCAACAATGTCTTTAGTTTCCATTTGTAGAGAGCACACATCTCAAAACACTTGTTCGAGAGGGAATAGCACATTTCTCTATCTAGGAGTCCAGTAGTTACTACTAAAAGTTTTTGATGTCTAACTTTATCATGCACGATGAAGCAATCATTACAACTTTTTCCTAGGTCTCAACATACAAACCATTAACTCTGTGTCCTGGCCCTTTATAACTTAAAAAACGCACACCCTGTTTTAATTTTTTATTTGGTCTTATTTATTCCCCATGTAACGTGGGCCCTATTGAGGCCCATAGTAATAGATAACATTCAGTTATCTTACTTTACACTTCAAATTTTGATATGTATTCTTTTTTACTCTCTCTTACAGGATGCTCACTAAATTTTCTCATTTTTATACCTTTTTCTTGATGTATGCTGCAGTAAAAACCCATAATTTAAAAAATTAAAATATCAGCAACCAGCTCTCTTCTAATTCCTGTGAAAAGGGTTTTCTATAGAACACTCTGTAATGGTTCACATATATTATTTCCTACATGAATTTCACGATTCCCACCACATACAAGGAGTAAGACTTATGAAGAGATAATGAGTTACCATATGTAATAGGGTCTCCTTCTAAACATTTCCAAATCATTCCTTTTGCACTTATCAAATCTACTTTGGGCTTATTGAGTTGGTAGTGTGCTAACGTCTTACCAGGAGTCCCACAGGTTAGTCTTATATCACCTGGTGTTGGAATTTATCCAGGGTGCCCAAGGCCCGCGAGGACCAGTGGGTGCTCCAGGACTCAAAGGCGATGGCTATCCTGGTGTGGCTGTAAGTTTGGACATTACTTTTATTTCTTTCCTTCTTCCCTGCCTTCCTTCCCCATCTCCTTGTTTTCCTTCTTCTTGCCCTCCATTCATTATTCCTTTCTTCCTGCCTTCCTCCACTCCTTCTTTTCCCTTCCTCCCTTCTCCCTCCCTCCCTCCCCCCTCCCTCCCTCCCTCCTTCCCTCTCTCCCTCCCTTCCTTTCTTTTGAATACTGCAAAGTTGCTCACTCTCTCCCTTTTCATGACATCTAGGGACCTCGAGGATTACCAGGACCCCCAGGACCAATGGGTTTACGTGGCGTGGGGGACACTGGAGCAAAGGTGAGATTTTAAAGTAGGTAATATAGTAGCTTCTAGAAGGACATGATAAGTATGTGTGTGTGTGGTTTTTTTTTTTTTGGTTTTTTTAAAAATCAGTCATGATAGAAGAGTAGGGGTATCTAAAGAATTGACAAAGTTATTAATCCTCATCCATGGACTTCCTGGGAACCATATACTCATTTGAACATGTAGCTTAACTTTATGGTTTTTCTCTTGCTTTCTTTGTGGCAACCCTTACATCCCTTTGCTGTTTTGTCTCCCTGCACTGGGATCAGTCTGTTCAGAGCCCCCCTCTCTTTCCTAGGAGCTCTAACCCCATCCCATGGCTTTAACCACTCGCCACATACCAATGGCACCCCAATTTCTATCTTCCCTGCTCTAAGCTCTGGTCTCACCAGAGGGCTTTTTGCAAACATAAATCAGATCATGTCTCTTTCCTTCTCAAAAAACACTCTTCTGTCTTCTCTTTGTGATGAGAACAAACTCCAGCCACTCTCCATGGCCTCTGAGGCCCTTCATGACCTGACCGCAGCTCTTGCCTCTTCCTCTCTTGCTGCCAATGCCCACCGCCCCCCCCCAAAAAAAAAGCCATACCAGCCCACACTACCCACTGCTTCAGCTCATCCCTGCTTCCAGGTCTTGATTCTGTCAGGATGGCTCACCTCCCTCACCACCCATTCAAAAGCAATCATCTTTCTCTCCCCTCCCTTCCTCCTCATCACTATTTGTGTATTTCCTACATAGCAGGTATCACTTTCTGAAACCATCTAGCTCATTTTCCTGCCTTGCATGCTCCATAAGAGTAAGTTTTGTCCTCTCCCGGAGAATGACAGATTGGAGACACGTGGCACTGAATACCCCGTCCCAAGGAGACCTCTGTCTGTCAGGGTGATCATGGGAGTGCAGGAGAGGCTGTCTGACAGCGCCCCGTAGCCTGTGCAGAGCAGACACCCCCAGGTGCTTTGATCAAGGATCTGGCCTGGTCAGACCAAGGACTCTCTCCCATCCTCTACACACCTCGGCAGTGCCAGTGACCTTACTGAGTATTAGGTATCGTAGTATTTTTTTTCCCTTTAAGGCAAAGTATATGTCAAGTGTTAAAGTTTAAACATAGAAAGAAACGAGAAAAAAATTTTGTTTTTACACCACATATTCCTTTAGTTAGAAAAATAGACACTTATTCCTATTTCTAGTGAGGCATGATATAAAATGTTAGGTATATACTGGAATGTATTTGTGCTCCAATGGAATTGTATGATCATTTCCATTTCCACAGTAGATATAAAAATGTATACTTATATAAAAATAAAAATTTTTTAATATAAGTATACATTGTATTATGTTAACTATGCTACTACGTTACTGTCTTACAGTGAGCAATAATAATTAGCCACAGATAGAGAACGTTTAAAAATTTGATTCCTGTGAATGTTCACTGTCAGATTATTTAAGATGTAGACTAAAACACTTAGTAACTAAATGATTTCATATACGGCTTTTCTCTGAGTCCCTTGTATTTATTTCCATATACACTTCAGGGGTGGGGAGGATCCAGGAAAAAACTCTTCTAAATTTTATCCTGCCTATTTTTTGTAATAGTCAACATGCTGCCAGAAGCTCTATCTTAAGTGAAATAGTATCTCTATTTCACTTTATAGAGATACTATTTCACTTACGGGGGGCTGAGCGGAAGCAGCAGCCTCCAGCTCACTTCCAGCTGAGGGGCGAAGAGAACATTAGCCTGGACCTGCCTCTGTTTGCCCACCTCCCTCTCCGCTGCCTTCTCCCCCCCCCCTCTGCTGCCTATTCCTGCCTGGGGGGGGGGGGGAATTAAGTTGTCCTGGCCATCACTAGCCCTGGAGGGCGATGTCAGAAATGTGAGCTAGCCTTAGAATCCAAGGACTTGGATTAATCATTTGAAAATACAGGAAATTTTAAATGCAAAACATCAGCTTTTCATAAAACTTACAAAAACCATCTCTCCTTTTTCAAAGAAGCCTTCAATGTCTCTATGTGGCCTTTTCTTTTTTCTCTAAAGAAAACTTGGATGCGTGCGCATGCACGCACGAACAGAGGCTGGTAAAGAAAGGAAAGTATTCAGGGAAGTCTAGTTCCCACTTAAAGTTCTCCTTCTGAGTTGGCAGGGTGAAGGTGCAGCTCTCAAAACACTTAAAGTCAGTGGTAGCAGAAACACAGGACTTAAGTGTGTGCACAATTTCTCTCCTTCCATTTTGACTTTTAAAAAGGCAGGGAAATCATATTATGTGTGAGTGGTTGTATAGACATATATAGCTGATACGTTTTTCATTAAAACTCTGTGTAGTCACCTTAAAATACTGGCCTTAGGGCAGTACATTAACGTATAAAACAAATGTGTTTTGAAATGAGGAAACCATTAAGGCGGGCTATTAATTTATGGCGGGCTTTTGTGATATTTGGCTAAGGTCACATGTGTTTAGCATATGACACAGACATTTGAATCAAAGCTTCTATGTTTCAAAACATATAAAGACCAGTCCCTGACTTCTTGCACCCTGGTGGTGCTCCCGGGCTTTCTTCCAAGTGGGCGAATTCCTTATGACATCAGTGGCTGGAGCACTTCTATACACGTTACCTTGAATATAATCCAAATATTGACAAAGGGCTTCTGAGAGACTTCTAAAAGTCTTGTAAAAACTACAGCGTTCAAGGTAAAAGCATATATACTTTTAAAAAAACTTTGGGCCCAAACCAGTTTGACTCAGTGGTAGAGCATTGGTCTGCGGACTGAAAGGTCCCAGGTTCGATTCCGGTCAAGGACATGTACCTTGGTTGCAGGCACATCCCCAGTAGGGGGTGTGCAAGAGGCAGCTGGTCGATGTTTCTCTCTCATCGACGTTTCTAGCTCTCTATCTCTCTCCCTTCCTCTCTGTAAAATATCAATAAAATATATTAAAAATAAACAAATAAATAAAATCCACTCTGGAAATACGGCCTGAAGAGGAACAGACGATTTGGTTTCTTGCTAAGTGGGATGTGCTCATCCAGTGCCCTGACCCCTGGATCCACATTCCCTTCTCCTCTATGGGGAGGTCAAGTTCAAAGATCCTGAGTAACACTGCCTGCATGACTGTACGGGACCCTAGAGACTAAGAAGGACCCTTTGTGACTTGGGGACAATCATTATATAAATATCATTTTCCTTTGAGAAACTCAGGTAACTTTCCCTTCTCCCCCTGTACTTTCACCCCCAAAGACTCATGAGTCGTATTACCATATTGTCCCAGGGTAATTCACTGACATCTCTGAGGGTAAGAGTTTTTCTTGGTCTCTTAGAAGAGGAATGAATACAAGGAGTGGCTCTCCGGACTTCCATAAAGGCAGGTGCACCCCCCCCCATGTCCCTCCCTGAGCTCTTTCAGCCCCTTCCGTGTGCTAGTTCCTCACAGACAAAGCATGGCCTGTCCAAAGCTCTGGGGCTGCTGAGCCCAGGCCAGCTCTTGCACAGAGCAGATCAAACCTGGCATTGGGGGCCCTCAAGGGACCTCTGAACCATCGAGTGGTTGGAATAAGGTCTGTGGGCAGAAAGACGTGTTGGGTTGTTGTTATCATTATTGTATATCACCTAAATATTATACATTACATACTGTCTAAATATTTCCAGGATATTGTGACATTTTTAAACAACCCACTTATTTTATAGTTGAGGAGGGCAAGAACCATAAAGATTGAACAAGTTGCCCCTTTGAAATATAAAGTTTTGATACTGTATTGTGTTTGTGTATGAGAGGGACACTATGAGCGTGGATGAAGGACTGAGTGGATGGAGAAATCAGAGCAGGAAGAGTGGCTTGGTCTGATGGTTATATAGGTGCTCGGGCTTTAGAGCTGTCCATCTTCTGACCATCAGGGCACCACTGAGTGTTCCGTTGGATTGTTTCTCTTTCCAGTTTAGCTGTTTCATCGTCACGACTTAAACTGTGTAAACATTAAAGGGAAGCATAAAACCTAACCCCCAAAGAGTTAAACCTTTTTCAAAAGCTTTAAATGTTTAACTATTGTAAATGCATGCTTTATTTGACAAAAGTGGCCCAGAGTCATAAATTAAAATGCACGTCTATGCGAAATTCCACCGAGCACCATTATTCTAAAAATGTTCCCAGCATCTGAATCCCTCCTCTGTTCTCTGCAATGGCTCACATATGTGCATACCACCAACAGGCCGGGGCGGAACAGAGGGGTGATTCACGGAGCTGCACTCGGAATTTGTAGATTCCGTCGGCCGACATGGAGTGGACAAGGAACTCCATTTTGAACAGTGTCTCATGAGGAGGGCTGGCCCAGGACACGGACTTCATGATAATGAAGTTAAGGGCCCATGATTCCAAATTGGAGTCGAGGAAACCCACCTCCCAGAACTTGACTGCAAAATTGCCATAGGCAGAACAGTCAGCTCAAAAACAAAACAAAGCAGGGCTAATGAAAGCCAGAGCCATATCAAATTTAAATGCCAGACGACTTGACCTTTAGATTTCAGCAAAGGTCACATTCAAACCAGGAAAACTTGACGAGGTGACTTTTCAAGGTTACTCCCCCATGCAGCTCTATGCATGATTGTGAAAATCAGAGCTGCACTCCAGGCTATCTTATGATTTTCAGTATTGCTTTTCTCGCTGCTGTTTTCCTAGCTCTGCTTTCCTCTCCCCAACAGTACACACATACGTTCCCTTCGGCCCCGGAGACACACGCTAAGTCTTCTTAACATTCTCCACCCAGGCCACCATCAATATATTCTTATTTTTCATCATGCAGACTGGAGGAAATTTTCCCCAGTGGAAAATTACATTGAATATCAGTAAAAGAGAGCATCCCCCCCCTGTATTTAGGGGGTAGTGTCACTGTTTCTATTTTCAAGGTTTCAGACTCAGCTGAATAAGGCTCTCCCTCTCCAATGTGATTCTTGGCATAGGAGAATCATTTGCTCATCCTTAATGAGGTGATTTTGAGAAAAGGAAGAAACTATCAACAACAAATCTCCTAAATCGTACAGCAAGTTTTTAAAAATTATTATGGGTATTGATTTACTGCTGCTTTGGAGTATTAAATTTCTAGAAGAGAAAATGATTTGAAGAATTGAAATTATTTTAGATACTTTGAAATTCAAAGCTGGGAAAAGACACTAAAGGAAATGTGGTTTTTTTTTCCTAGCATCTTCTTAATCATTTTCCCATCCCCTTGATATTTGTGCTGGTAATTGTTACTGTCTCCCTTTTCAGCATGTGTCAGTGAGAGGTGACTGGGGGATACTGACAATGGCCAGTCAATAATCAATACACATGGTCAATGTCTGGGTTATTTATTATCCATAAGCTTAGAAGAAGGACTCTAAAATTTCCATTGACATTCTGTCAACACAAGTGAGATATTCAAGATTTTCTAAACCATTGCATACAATCATTACATCATTCAGTCCAGAATGGTACTTATGCTTGTGGTAGTTGGAGCTTGGTAGTTATATCTTAATTTTATTTAAAAGCCAGAAAGAAAGAAACAATAAGCAGCTGCTAATCGTCGCTTTGACTTCTACCTTATTTTGAAACTCAAGCATTCCTTGTTTTCATCATTTAGTAGAATCTTCAGTATACCATTCCTTGGAAAATTCTCAAGAAGCTAATTATTTCCACAGTAAATTTAATTTGTGTTTTATTATCCCCAAAGTAAAAAAATAAAAACACAAAATCTCTTTTAGAACAATTGCAAGTTGCTTCTACAGTCTTCTCAAAGAGTGACAAGGATTTAATTGACACAGATAGAGAAATCATGATTAGAACCTTACTAAGGTGTGTGGAAAATGGGGGAGAGAGATAGTCTAATGGTCAATTTTGTCTCTCTAAGCACTATCTTCTCAAATATATTTCAGTCTTAACAAGAGACCTCTGCCACTTGTTAGCTGTGTGAACACAGCAAGTCATTTAATCTCAGTGAGACTTAGCCTCCTCATCTTTTGATTTGGGGTAAGGATGTCTACAAAGGGTTTTTCTGATAAATTAATAGAATTATGTCTAGAAAACATTTTTATAAATTCTAACATACTAAAGTAGTAGAAATAAAAGGAGTAGCAACAGCAGCCACATTATGCAGTTTTTCAGCTAAATCAAGTATATTACAGTTGGATAAAAAGAGAGAATAAGAATTTGTGTAGGCAGGAAATCTGGAATGAGACCAATTAAAACATTGGGGTAGACCACAAAATTGAGGAATGGCAATGGAGGGAAATGGAAAAGGAAGCCTTAGACAGCTGGGTACTTGTGCAGATTGTGTGGGCCTCTTAGGAATCTTATAATCAGGACCTTTCCCTTCTCCATGAGAGAGTGTGATGGACTCCGTGTAGGAAAAGAACTTTCACAGCCACATAGCCATGTGTTTGCAGTAAGTGGCAGCTGGAGGAAAGTCTATGGAGAAGTTAGCATATTTCATCGAGCCCCATCCAAAGATGAGAGATAAACTCTGGAGTCAAACCTTGGTTTGAATTGCCTCTGGCTGCATGGTTTTTGGCAAATCATGTATTTATATTATTTTCCTTATTTGTAAATTGGAGTAAGTTGATGTTCGTAGGATCACATAAGAAAATGAATGAAAAGTACCTGCCATGTAATAAACTTAATACATTTTAATTATTATTTTATTATTAATCATAATAGTTTTAAGATGAGCCAAAGCAAAGATTTACCAATGAGAAAATGAATAATCATGATAGTGCTTTTGCTTTTGTCTTTCTTTTAAAAAGTAAAAGATTCAATTAAGTTATTACTAAGATTATGTATGATTTTTATAGGGTTTTATAGTTAATCATTCAGCAAGGTTATGGTCTAAGTAAAATCTTCACCAAATCATTTGTTAAGTTCACATATACAAGTACTGCAGATGGTCCTAAAATTGACCATTTCCTGTCAAAATGAAAGGGGTGTCTTGTCTAGGATCCCTTTTGTGGGCCAAAGAAAGCTGTGGGCCATTTAGTAGTTGTTCTTTTTTGAGAGAGTGGAAGTGGCAAGGAGGGGTAGGACTTAATTAAGCTATGGTCTTATGAAATTGATGGGTATATAAGACCATACAAATGCCAACTCCACAATTCGCTTTCTGGTTTGCTCCTTGTCTCCTAATGCAAGGGCTCCCTCTGCAGGCTCCCACAACCCTCAGCTTCTGCATGGGAAGCTAAGTCCAGCTATGCAAGTACCTGTTGCAACTCTGTACTTGTGAGTGCTGCTGTATCCACTGACAACAAAAATGAAGTGTCATGGTAAACACACTCCTTTGGTTCCACTGGTGCTGCACAGTGGCGTAACTGCTGCTCTCAAGTGTGAAGTGAGTCCTGACAACACTCCCCTTCTACACATCCACCTAGCTGTGTGTTGTAGCCTAGCATCGGCTCATGGCACACAGAACCAACGGCAGGATGCATTTTAAAAACCTCATGTAGTAGAGAGACACTACCTCTATGGACTCACACAGCTCGTTAAATCCCTGATATTCCCATCGATTGAAAGGTATGGTACATATACTATATACCAAGGAATGACCCTGGTCCTATGTTGCTGACCAACTCTAACATCTGCAGTCTGTGATACAATTTGACTTAAGGTCTATCAATTTCATTAGGCCTGTATTAGATTATATTCACATAGGTCAAAGGATACAAAAGAATACTTTGATAGATAAAACATAGCTAATTATATAAGAATGGACTTGTTTGAGGTAAACATTTTAGTACCACATATAACATGGGACCACACCCTTACAAAGCTCATTTGCCAAAATTCATGTATAAAAGGGGCAACCCTGTGGTCAGCTATGCTATTACATTTAGCCCCAGGCAATTTTTAAATGGTGAGAGTTTTGGGGAACTAAATAAGAGGGGAAAAAAGAATAACAATAACAAACTTGATGAGAGTGGCCTAAGGTAAATTCACAACTTCAACTATTTTTCCCATCTGGGATGTGTGTGTGCATGTTTATGTGTGTGTTAGTATGATAAATACAATTTGAGACAGCAGCGTTTACTAAAATCCATCACATGAAAAGTATCATGAATTAGAGTGTCAAATTCTTTCTTAAGAGAAATACTTCTTTATTAACAATCTCTACCTGCCTTCTTCCTCTTCCTCTTTGTCCACCTTCCTATCTTTAAAATCTTATGTTCTTCTCCTGATTAGGGATGAACATCATAGCAACTTTCTTACCCTCACTGGTGAGATATTTATGAGGCATTGTTCATGGATTTTAAAAAGATGTTATCAAAGACATTATGAAAATTATTAAGCACCTACAAAAGCAGAAACACTAGTAAATTCTCACTTACCTATCACACTTCTTCAACAATTACAAACCTGTGGTCAACCTTTACCTGTATCTCCCATCCCTCACTTCTCCTCTTTGCACTGCATTATCCCAACAAATACCAAACGTCACCCATATAGAGCTTTAGCATTTGTCTCTCTAATGTAAGAGCTATTTAAAAACAAACCCATAACACATAGCTGCAATATCCTTAGCAAAACTAAAAAGTATTAATAGCAACTATACAGCATCATCCAATTTCTAACATTAAACTTTCCCAGTTTGTCTTATAAATTCATGATAATTGGTTTGAATGGGAATCCAAACAATGTCCACACATTGCACTTGAATTTGCATCTCTTTTTAGAAATCAAAGGTCACATATCTTTCATTTTTTCTTTGCCCTTTCTTAGTGGATGGGTTCTTTGTCCTTGAGGATTTTGCTATTGGTATCCTTATGGTGTTGTTCAACATGCTACTCCACCCTCTCTTGCTTTTGTTTGTTTGTTTATTTATTTGTTTGTTTTTGGTAGTTAGATTTAGACACCTGCCAGAATCAGATTCAGTTTTTCTTAGCTAGAATAACTCATAGGTGGGGCCATATAGTCTCATTGTATCACACCAAGTGTCTAACCTCATCATGGAAGGGTAGAGATGAAGAGAAACATGAGAGAAGAATTCGTTGTATCTGGGTGGGGTAGAGAGTGACCAGGCAAAAAAGACCATTATGTTTTGATAAAACATTTAATGAGTCTGGATAAAGTCTACTTACCTATGTAATTTACTACTTAATTGCTTAACTGTGCTATATTTTGCCAGAGGGACTCTAAAGGTAGCAAGTGTATGAATCAGTTAGTTGCAGTTGGAGACCCTCACTGGGTGAATTTATAGAAAAGAGAGATGATAAGAATGTAGGTAAAACAAGACATAAAAAAAATGTATGTACTGCATTCTTGGAACTCTGGATGATCAGAGTGATCATTTAAGTGAGGAGAAACTTAGGGCCACTCAAATGTGGGAGTCAGGAGAGAAGTATTAAAGGGATAATTAGTACCAGTGGTCTCAAAAGCAGTTAAGTAGCAACAGAAAGAGATGGAGACTGGAGGCCAGAATCATAAAGTGGTATGGGAGCCAAAATATGTAACATAAAAATAGATATAAAAATAATCAAGTTAGTAATAAAGTGTCATTTAAAGTTTTCCTCAATCTTTTAAGATTTTTCCCCCTTCTAGAAGTATTTTAAGGTTTGTAACTAAAAAGTAAAGGATAAGTTGTTTTTCTAAATAAACAGTTTCATCATTTCTTAAAATCTTTGAATTCTGCACTGTTGGAGGGTTTAAATAATTTAGTTCCTAACAGGACATGGACAAAACAAGATTCAGAGCAAAGAGCTTGGGAGATCTAGGGTCAAAGCCTGGCTCTGGTCCTTTTTTTAAAAAAAAAACAAAAATAACTTTATTGACACATATTTAATATATCCTAGAATTCATCCATTTCTGTGACTGTTTAGCAAATTTAGCAAGTTGTACAGCCGTTACCATAAATCAGTTTTTGAACATTTTCTTCCCCTCAGTGAGATCCCTCATGCCCATTTATAGTTAATCCTATTCCTGGCCCCAGGCAACCACTGATTTACTGTCGCTATAGATTTGCCTTCTCTGGACATTTTATATAAATGAAATCAAACAATATGTCTGGATTCTTTGACTGCAAATAATGTCTTAAGGTTTATCCATGCCAAAGCATGCATCTGTAGCTCATTCTTCTTTATTGCTCAATATCCCACGCTTTGTCTATCCATGTACCAGTCGATTGACATTTAGGTCGTTTCCAGTTTGGAACTGTTATGAATAATTCTGCTGAGAGCATTTGCATGTACCAGTAGGTCCTGGTATGGACATATGTTTTCATTTTCCTTGGGTGTGTACCTAGGGGTAAAATTACTGGATTATAAGGTACATTTATGTTGAACTCTTAAAGAAATTGACTGCCCAACTGTTTTCTAAAGTGGCTGTGCCAGCAAAATATGAGAATTCCTATTTTCCTACATCCGCCTACCTCTGCCTCTTAATAGTTGTGCAGCCTTGAGCAAACTTTGGTTTCCTCTTTAGCAAAATGGGTGGCATAGAATGTTTACATTTGCTAAGTGCCTACTCTATGCTAGACTCTGTGATAGGAGCACTCACGTTCTTAGTCTCACCTCATTGTCCTCATTGTGAAATGTGGAGATGTTTTTCTGCTTATCTGATGAATTTACTGAGGCCCAGAGGAGGTAGGTAAGTTAGTCATCACTGTGATACAGGATGGTTGAAATACTAAATTATATCAAATAACATATATGAAGAGGCCCAGGAAAGTGTTAGGTACATAGAAGGTGGCTAATGAAGAGATTTTTATTTCTCTGCTTCTTCCCGTCATCATCCACAGGGCCTGACTTACCTTAACTAGGTCTCACCACCTTTCTGGGGATAGTCACCTGTTACGAAACTGTCACTCTTTGGAGAATCTGAAAAGCCTTTGTAGGATTTATCCTGCGGCCACAGCCACCCTAGTGACAGAAGCATCACAGAGCCAATCCCAACCCAAGTGGCATAATCTTTGCTGCACAAAATGAAAACAAGTAGTTTAGGATGGGGTTATGTCTTTTAATGATTGCTTTTTATTTGTGTCTCTTTTCACAATGGAAGTAATTTTTTTCCCAAATTCCAGAGAAGGGAGTTCCAGGAGGAAAAAGTATATATTAAGGTTGCCACGCAGTTAATTGACTTGATTGCTTTGAAATGGATCCTGTTGGCCTGAAGATTGAATAAAGAGCAATAAGAAGTGAAAACGAAGGGAGATGACACTCCCTTTGTCAAGTTTAGGAAAGTGATGTGGGTTAAAAGGACTCGATAATTTAGGCAAATTCAAGGGTGTGGAATTTTAAAATATATATTTTTGAATATGAAAATTTATGACATATATTTACTATTTTAACTATACAGCATAAAATGTTTTTAAATACCAGTAACTTCTCACTCATTGTCTTTTCAGGGAGACCCAGGCATCAGAGGACCTCCGGGCCCCTCTGGGCCTCGGGGCTTAGGAACCCAAGGGCCCAAGGTGAGTCCTCAGGTCTGTGCTCTGTGTGAGGGTCAGGGACCGTTAATGACAATCGAGTGGACATTAACTTCAGAGTAAGTGCTCATCTTGGTGTTTGCTCATTTTTTTTTATTACTGATGAAAAGTCTTCTTTTCTCATATCATGTGAACTTTCACAAATAGAACATTTAAGTTTATAACGCTATTCTCTTCCCCCAAAGAAATTAGTAAGCCAGTGTTCCTTTAAAAGGTGGGGGCAAAGTGCAAAGTGCTCAAAATATTTCTAGGCTCACTGGAGGCTGTGCCATCATTCACAAACACATCTTTACTTTGGCCAGAGGTGCTTCAGGTGGCCTTTTCACAGGACGCCAGCCAATGTATCTATTGTGTATATGTGTGCAGGACACTGTCAGAGCCTCGGTGCAAGGATCTAGGCCAGTGGTTGGCAAACTGTGGCTCGCAAACCACATGCGGCTCTTTGGCCCCTTGAGTTTTTAGCAAAGTCCAGCTTAGGAGTACCCTAATTAAGTTAATTACAATGTACCTACCTATATAGTTTAAGTTTAAAAAATTTGGCTCTCGAAAGAAATTTCAGTAGTTGATATTTGGCTCTGTTGGCAAATGAGTTTGCCGATCACTGGTCTAGGCTTACTGTCTCCATGGAAGGTAATAGAAACTTCCTTTGGTTCCCTTTGCTCTTATTTCTATTTCTCTTCCTCTTGCCACCTTCAATTTGGTGATTAGTCATCCGCTTATTCTCTTAAACCAGTTTCTCAAGAAGAAAAATTTTGTCCTCTGCTCTAGACTGCAGAGGGACATTTGGGATCATTTCGGGGGGAGAGGGGACACAACTGGAGGAGGACTGTTATTGGCATCTGGTGGGCAGAGGACAGAGATGCTGCTAAATGTGTTGCAGTGCACAAGACAGCCTCCCATCATAGAGAATTACCCAGCTCAAAGTGTCACTGGTGCTCATTCATTTGCTCAACAAATGTTATTTATTTATTTATTCAAACAGTGAAGTAGAGAACCAGCAGGCATGTTTATAGGGAAAACAGGTATCAGTAAGCCACCCAGCACAGATTCAAATTTCAAATAGATGTATCTATGCCCAAATGCACAGAAGTGAATTAGAATCCTGTTACAGAGAGAAAAGCAGAAAGGCTTTATGAGTCAAAGTTACTAAGGATCTCAGAATTACTAAGATTCTCTATTCTCTCTCTCTCTCTCTCTCTCTCTCTCTCTCTCTCTCTCTCTCTCTCTCTTTGTCCATCAGCTACATATGGGCAGCGGGCTATTTCTTAACTTCGTAGCTCACTTTATGTGGATGAAGACTGCATCCAAGATGTTAGCTGTTGTTATTGGATGTATTTTTTTCTTCAGTGCATCTTTCTGTTTAAATTTTCTTTTCTTTCTTTTTTTTCTAATAAGCAGATAATCCTCTTATAATTAGAAAAAGATACAGCTTTTTTTTCATACTGGAAAGAAAAAGTCTGACTTACTTTAACCCAGCATTTCTATAAAGCTTATTCCATCAAATATTAATTTGGGAACTTCTGGGATAGGTAAATTAATCTCTCTATTGTGGGACTTCTTAGTGGCTTTAATATTTTAATATGTGCTAGAGATATCCAAAGGGAGGCACATACTGTGGTGTAGAACATTTTCCAATCTCAGTTGGCCAAAGAAATTTTTCCTTAAGAAATAAGGGGCCCACTTATATTATAAGGAATACATATTGGGAAATCATGCATTTTTGCTTCATTTACATATTATCTCAAAAATTCAACACTGATCCACATTAATATCCGCTGATTCTTTACCCACAACCCTGGTGAATGAGCATTCCATATGGAAATGGAGCGATAGATGAAAGGCTACACAGAACAGTGTGTGTGAATGGTCCTCTCACCCCTGGTGTCTAGGGGTTGGGGTTAAGGCAGCTGAAGGAGCCCAAGCTGACAGAGCTACAGGGTCAGCACTTCTGCTTACACCAAGCAGCCCTACCTTAAGTCTTTATATATATTTAGATTATATGTACTATTTTTGCAAAGGATTCTTGTGCATTAACTACATAAGGGCAGTGGGCTATTTCTTAACCTTTTCTTAAAAAGGTTAGAAAATAACTGCTCTACATTAAACACGAAATAGCTTATGGGCAGCATGGATGAAGGCCCAGATCAGACTGAAGTAAGAAGAGAGCCAAGAGCAATAATGCATTGTTCCTCCCTAAATCTTCTTACGCTTGTCTAATTTCTCTCCGACAGGGTGATACTGGGCAGAAAGGTTTGCCTGGCCCTCCTGGCCCTCCTGGCTATGGATTACAAGGGATTAAAGTAAGTGAACATGACTGGGCTGGAGTCCCATCTCAGTCTACTAAGGTGATGGAGAGAAGACGTTGTGGACAATATAAAATATGATTGTTATGAAATGAAGTTAATTGCATGTAGTATTTAAAGATACCACCTAGTCATGTAAAAAATGGTGTGAGTGCATTGTTTCATGAGTGTTAACCGTAACATAAATGGCTTGGTGAAAAATTTAACTGTTGCAGTGATGGGCTGTGCTGCTGCTGCGGCACCCCTCGTCCTGGGAAACCCTGGAAACATGATGGGCCCACTCCCTCCAGCACCACAGCAGCCGCTGGCCATTCCTGTGGCTGCTGACCCTGGGCTGCAGGGGCGCTCCAGCTCCCACAGGCCTCAGAGCTTTAACTCAACCGCAAATGTCTATTGATTGTATGGATGAATGGTGGGCTGTGGCTCTTTGGTCTCAAAAGGGTCGTGGTGTTTCAGGTTCACAGCAGAGGTCAGGGGGTCATATGATGCCATGATCTTGGCCCCATGTGAGCCTGCAGGACTGGCCTTTTCCCTCGATATGGGCTTTAGATATGCCAGTACCTCCCCAGGTTAAGTCATAAGGGACAAGGAATGGGGATGAGTCTGAAGAGAAGTCCTTAGTGTGCCCATTAGTCCTTGAGGGGCCAGGCCTTTACAGGAGCCAGGAGGAGTCTACTGAGAGGGTGGGCCATTCTGGTTAAAAAGCCAATAATGGGGACAGACGGAAATCTTCATTTCTACTCAGGAATCATTCCAGTTTCCCCCTCCCCCACCTCTACGTTAGTTTCGGTGTTCTTTCCGCCCCAGTGTCCACATCTGAGTAATGGGGATAATGACAGTACTATGGTGTTTCCTAAAGCTGATGTGAAGTATAAATGAGACAGTATGCATAATGCACTTAACACAGGCTCGGCACACGGCTGCCTATGCAGTAAATGCCGTAGTTACTCACACTGTTACTCTTTCCTGCTTCTCTTCTCTTTCTGCTAGCACTTGTATTTTCCAGGATGGAAGTCTAGAACGCTGACATTCACGTGATTTAATGCTCTAAAGCATAAAATATCAGTTGTATTAATTAGTGCATGCATAGCTTCAGTATCCAAAAAGACCCCCAACAGGTACAATGGCTCAAACACAACAGAGCTTTCTGTTCACATACTAGGCCACGTGGGTGTTCATGGTTGGTGGTCAATTTTCTTCCGCATAAAATTTCAAAGAACCTCATCTTCTACTTATGGTTTCTCCATCTGTTGGACCTATGTACCACTTCTCCCAGCAAGCAGAAAGAGAGAGCATGCCAGAGGCACACTTGCTTCTTAAATATCTAGGCTAAGAGGTGACAGACTTCACCTCTGACCACATTTTATTGGTGGGAACTAGTCTCATGGAAAGGGAGTCTCACTCTGTGCCCAGGAGGAAGGGAACCAGAGGCTTGGTGAAGAGCTGGCATTTACTGCCACAAATAATTTAACTTGTTTATAGGTAAGATTAGAGGCCTGGTGCATGAAATTTGTGCACGGGATGGGAGGTGGTGTCCCTCAGCTCAGCCTGCACCCTCTCCAATCTGGGACCCCTCAAGGGATATTAAACGGCCCATTTATACCTAGTCCCATGGGACATCCCTCTCACAATCCAGGACTGCTGGATCCCAATTGCTTGCCTGTCTGCCTTCCTGATTGCTCCTAACCGCTTCTGCCTGCCAGCCTGATCACCCCCTAACCACTCCTATGCCATCCTGATTGATGTCTAACTGTTCCCCTGCCAGCCTGTTTGCCCCCAACTTCCCTCCTCTGCCGGCATGGCCATCCCTAACTGCCCTTCCCTACAGGGTTGATTGCCTCCCACTGCCCTCCCTTGCAGACCTGGTCCCTCTCAACTGCCCTCCCTTGCTGGCCATGTTATGGTGGCCATCTTTTGTACACATAGGGGCAGGATCTTTGACCACATGAGGGCAGCCATCTTGTGTGTTGGAGTGATGGTCAATCTGCATATTACTCTTTTGATAGACTGAGGAAGCTATGTGTTGTTCTGAAGTATGTTGGTGGTTCCAGAAGAGAACAGGAAGCAAGAGGGGTCTCCATGACAACGTCCATGGTGCCTCGTCACTCTCCTGACAGTATGGGGCACAATCACTTGGACTTTAAGAACTGGGGTCAGCTCTATCAGGTCTTTAATCCTATCTTGAAAAGAAAACCTTAGAGCCTTGGCATCTTCTTATCCATTTCAACCAGCATCAGGAGCGCCAGTGGGTGATTTAGAAATCGTTTTGAGTAGACAGGATGAGTATCAGGTAAATAGCTGGACAAAGCTTGAGGTTAAGTGGGATCAGAACATTTTCTTTTTTGACTAGGAAGTCAGGGTCAGAGGATGAGGGACCCTGAAACCTGGTAGAGAGCTGTGGTTCCAAGGCTGGGGGAGGTGGACAGGGCAGCAGAGGAGGGAGACAGAGCTGGCGTGAGAATAATGTGAGATAAGGAGGCTCCTGTGGGGAAAAAGGAAGTGTGGTGATCCTAGGGGGTTACTTGGGATGCCAGTGTTTGAGAACAGCAGAGTGGTAGTGGTTTTTAAAGTACTTAAAACTTTATTTTTCAATTACAGTTTATATTCAATATTATTTTGTATTAATTTTACATGTTCAGCATGCTGACATTTTAAATTTTTCTGACTTTTTCTCCCCCCTTCCTTTCTTCATGTCTTCCTCTCTCCTTCGTTGCCCACTTCCCACTTACCCATATCAAATATATAAATACATAAATATTATACGTTTATTCCTTTTCATTCTTGTAACAGACATTGTCCATATAAAACCAAGTTGAGTGAAGGACTTAGACAAATTCCTCTTAGATTCTGCTACCATCTTGATGGTACTTCCCATGAATTTCACTGTTGAAAATTTATATAAAGTATTTAATCTTTTCCCCATCAATGCTTAGTTAGAAGTTTCTAGTATACATTTTCTCCTTTCTGCAATGGAAGAAATACCTTTACTACTCAGAGCTTTGAGCTCGGGGAAAGAAGTAGGGCCATATACATTCCCAAAGTTTCATGCTTTATCTTTTCCAAGACTCACTAGCCTGTGGGTAGGCTCCAGGAAACAGGGCACAGAGACGTTGAGTAAGTATCCAGGGTCACTCCCAGCTACCTATGCAGGCAGCCTCCCTGAAGAAATCATGCGTTGGGTAGTAAATGTCAGAGAGAAGGAAATGATCAGCTTGAGACTGTCAAAAGGAGATGCCACTCCAAATTTTTATTTGCCCGTTGGAATTAAAAGTTGGCCCTTCCAAGACGAGAGACATATGCAATGGGTCTCTTTTCCTGATAATCTAGATTGTGTAAGAGAAAGAAGTATGGGAAGAGCACTTCTTTCCCCCTGAGTGCAGTTTTGTCCGAAGGCAGAGGTTGGACTTAGGAACCTTTGGAAATCACTTGGGAGGCACAAGACTAGGAATTGCAGCCGGATCTGGGCTGGCATGTGGAGCTGCCCTGGGTGAGGCTGTAATCACCCATTCAGAGGCTTATCTGTCTTTTCTGCTTGGGCTCCTTTGTACTGCAAACCTCTGTAGCAAGTCAATGAGTAGCCAGCACATCTGTTTTTATCGCTTTTCCAAATACCTTCAGAACTTCACAATGATTGGTTTTTTAATATATATGTGTGTGTGTGTATATATATATATATATATATAATTGATTTTTTACAGAGAGGAATAGAGAGGGATTGAGAGTTAGAAACATCAATGAGAGAGAAACATTGATTAGCTGCCTCCTGCACACTCCCCACTGGGGATGTGCCCGCAACCAAGGTACATGCCCTTGACTGGAATCAAACCCTGGACCCTTCAGTCCGCAGGCCTATGCTCTATCCACTGAGCCAAACTGGTTTTGGAGATTGGCTTTTTATTAGTAGTGCCTTTGCTTATCTAGCTCCAGATATGGCTTCTGGTGTTGAATATAAGTAGTGATGGGAAATGAGATGAGTTACCTATTCAAGGTCACTCAGAAAATCCCTAACAAGGCAAGGGTTATGCAGCTTTCTGGGTATGTTGTGGCTCAAACGGTCAGGCTATGCTAAAGACAGCCCCAGCATACTTTCTCTTTTATCTTATGAAAAATTCTTCAATCATAAATTCTTCAGAAATGCTTATCACATTACCAGGGCGGAAACCATAGGCACAACCTGTGTGCATTCTGCCCTATAGGGGAAAGCCAAACAGTGAGAAGAGCCCAAGTGCTGAATGGAGAGAAACAGGCAGAAAAATTAACTGCCTCTGAGACAGGGAGGTAGGTAATTAGGAGGGAAAAGAAAGAATAGGAAATGGGTTACAATGACTTTTTAAAATATGTTTTCATTTATTTTGGAGCGAGAGGAAGGGAAAGGGACAGAAACATTTGATTTGCTGCCTCCTGCAAACCCCCTACTGGGGATCTAGCTCACAACCCAGGCATGTCCCCTGACTGGGAATCAAACTGGTGACCTCTTGGTTCATGGGTGGATGCTCAACCACTGATCCACACCAGCCAGGCATGATGACTTTTTAAAGACACTATAGTTAGTAATGCTTTTGTTCTTACACTCTTCTATTACCTGAAATTAATGTACTTATTGTCTTTGGTAAATTTTTATTGGTGTTATACTTCCATCCTTTTATTTCTTAAAAGAATATTTTTCTAAGTATAGAATTCTAGGTACACAGTTTCCCTTTCAGCACATAGAAGATTTTCCTGTCATTTAGTTGCCATTACTGTTCTTGAGAAGTTGCTATTCCATTGGTGATAATTTGCCCTTTTCTCTGGTTTTTAATGCTTTCCCTTTTTTTAAATTTTATTTTATTGTTGACAGTATCACAGATGTCTCCCATTTTCTACCTGTGTCCATGGGATATACATATGTGCATAAATGTTCTTTAGTTAATCTCTTCCTGCTCCCCTCCTTTCCTCTCCTTCCCCCACCCCTGCTAATCCCCCACTACCACACTGAGATCTGTGATTCTGTTCCATGCATCCACACCTCTGGACCTATTTTGTTCATAAGTTTATTTTGTTCTTTAGATTCCACTTATAAGTGAGATCATGTGATATTTGTCTTTCTCTAACTGGCTTATTTTGCTTTGCATAATCCATCCAGGATGCATTTAGATGTAGGTTTCATGTTACTTATCCTCTTAAGATAAATAAAATGTACTTTTGTTAATTGTTTCTAGGAAATTCTCTGCCTTATCTTTACAATACGTAGCCGGAAGCAAACTGCCCTTAGTCTTCCCACTTCACACCCTCTCTGTCTTTCTGGAACTGCAATTAGCTAAACATTTTTATTGTTTCTTCCTGCATATCTGTCCTTTCATATTTCCACTCCTGTCTTTCTGAGTAACAGTAACTCTAAGAGTTTGCTAAATCTTTGTCCCAAGTAGATCCTGGGGAAGGGTGTTTATCTAAGGCGTCCCTTAAGGTAAACTTTAACCTCGCAGGTGTTGGGACATTCAAGTAGTTGCTAGCGAAGAGGCTACTCTATGCAAGAAGGACCAAGGGCAGGCTTAGGACTGAAAAGACCAGAAGCTTTAATTTCAATTGTAAGTGTATCCAAAATAATTCATTAGCTGCCAGAGGAATTACAGCACATGAAACATATGCAGTTGCAAATCACACAGCACTTTATTACTCACACAAGTTCCTGATGCTGTGGGTACCGGCTTAATGGGATCCCTGTGGTGCTATCCTCTGGGGTCCAGCAGCTGGGCTGGTCCGGTCCGGATGCAGGGGGCCGACGTTCCTTACTGAAGAGCTCAGTTGTCTCGATTGGGAGGTACCAGCCATTCTTCTGTTATTTGGCAGAGAGAAGAGCATAGAGTGGCGTCACTTGCCAGACTGACAAAAGGACATGCCTTTGTGGCTGTCTTGACAGGCAGGCACCGTTAGCTGGCCAGGACCTATTTTTAAAGCCTGTTTCGTACCCACAGCAGTTCAGATGGCCATCAATGAATTATGTCAAGGCACACAAGTTAATCTCAAATGGAGCAAAGGGCTACATGTAGCTATCTAGGGAGAGTACATCACTCACACAAATGGTTATCTTAGCAAGTTACTCTGAATCAGTAACTGAAGTTTAAATCCTTATTTATAGGGTACACATGCTTCAGGGCAGTGGGGAATGTGTCCTTAATATCACACTTTAAGTTTCAAGAAAGTTAACTCAAAGATTTTAAAGCCTTTTTAACATTTTTAAAGCATTTTTAAACATTTCTATATATTACTACATTGTTTTTCAGCTGTTAAATTAGTCAGTCCATTAAAATTTTAGCTTCAATTATATTTTTCATCTCTAGATGTGCATTTTTAGTTTTTAGAATTCACATAATCATGCTCTATAGAGTTTTCTTTCTGGAAAAAAAATTCAGATAATTTCCCTTCCTTGTTTAAAAAGCTTCTAAAGTTTTCCTGTAATATTTAAAAAAAAATAAATCAAAGAAAGAAAAAAGAGAGAAAAGGCTCTAAGTGCTGTATCACATCTGGATGCTGCCCACGTCTTTGACTTTATCTTACATATCTCTCTTTTTTTCCCAGTGTTTTTTAAATTAAATTTATTGGAGTGATATTGGTTATATCATGCAATACAATCACCATGATTTTTTTCTGTCATTTCTTTTGTATGGCCTTTGCACTATTGTTTCTCCTATTTGAGCATTTCACATGGCTGGCTCTTTATCTTCATAACTTTTAGCTTAAATGTTATGTCCTTAGAGAGAGACCATCCCTAACCACACCATTCCAACCCTACCCCATTTTCTATCATTCTATTATACTATCCTATTTTATTGTTTTCATAGCACTATAACCATATGAAAATATCAGAGGCCTGGTGCATGAATTTGTGCATGGCTGGGATCCCTCGGCCTGGCCAGCAATCAGGGGCCAGTCAGCCAAAGGGAGGGACTGTGGGAGGTTGGCTATGGGAGTACACTGACCACCGCAGGCAGCTCCTGCATTGAGCATCTGACCCCTGGAGGTCAGTGCATGTCATAGCTATGGGTCAACTTAAGCTTTTACAGATAGAGATTTGTTTCTTTGTTTACCTGTTTATTATCTGTCTTCTTTTGGTGGGGGAAAAAAAAGTTCTTTGAGAGCAATGGCTTTCTGACTTTTATCCATCTCTAATTTCCTAGTATATAGCAGAGTGTCTGACATATGGTAGGCGTTTAACAAATATTTGTTTAATAAGTAAACAATGTAAAGAGTAATTGAATGAATGCATGGAGGTTGCTAAATGATGGTATAGTTCCACCTGTAACCATATTGTTGACCCACAAAATGATTCATTTAATTCAACAAACAAGTATTAAATTCCACCATTAAGAGAACTCTATAAACTTGTGAAATGATAACTTTTCCCCTAAATCCTAGTGTTTAGTAGCAATGTACCTTATTCTTATAGGTTGGTGTACTTGGCTGACCTAAGAGGTCTTAGAAGTGCTAAATCTGGCTTTCTTGAAAGTATATTCTTTGTGATTAACTATTACCACACTACAGCAGGATCACAATGAATGCTAAAAAGTAAACGTACTTATATGATATGAATAAACCAGAGGATATTATATCTGATGTTTCTTTTATATGCTCAGTGGATTTTGCCCAGTGATAATCAGAGTATATGTACAAAAATTATTGATTGAGCTGATCTAGGTTTTCCTTTAATAACTCATATTAATATACTAAAAATTGTCTCTGGGATATAAAGGACAGCATAGGGACTATAGAAAAAATATTGTCATAATTATGTTTGTCGCTAGGTGGGTACTAGACTTATTAGTGGGACCACTTCATAAGTTATATAAGTATCTAACCATGAGGCTGTACAACTGAAACCAATATAATATTGAATATTAACTTCAATTAAAAAATAAGAAAATTAATATAAAAAAGAGATAAGGGGAAGGAAACATAACTCATCATTGCCTGTCACCAGACCAGCCTCTCATTATGTAATATCATGACATGTCCCATGGTTCTCATAAGTCAATAATTAAATTAGAAAAAAATGAGAGACACAGTGCAATCCAGTTGTTAGATTTTCACAACTTTGTGGTTTTAAGCAGGAAGTTTAAGCCTTGGAAATTGACAGATTTTCTTGTGAGTTCATATTTGACAACATTTAAAGAGTAGTACCAACACATTATCAATTCCTATTCTTTGGGGTAAAGAGAATGAGCTTTTATAAGCTTTTTTTTCCTGGTATATGCAATTATACCTTTAAACAGTAGCTCTTAAATTTCAAAGTGGGAAACAGACTTTTAGTCCATTAGAATACCGTACTTGCCGGCGTATAAGACGATTTTTTGGCCCTGAAAAATATGCCTCCAAGTGGGGGTAGTCTTATACGGCGAGTATATAACAAACTCTGTATTTTGAGTGGAAATGTTAGGGGGTCGTCTTATACGCCCAGTAGTCTTATACGCTGGCAAATATGGTATTTTCAGGGCCAAAAAAATCGTCTTATACGCTGGCAAATACGGTACTAATCTTCTAAAAGTTCTCCAACAGGCTTCTGTTGGTTTTTAAATGAAATCTGATGAGTCAATAACTCCCATTGTGATTATTATACCAGTTTTAGAAAGAAATAAATCTTCCATGGACCTCAATCTGTCCTTCCTTCTTTAATTACCTTGCTGTGGTGATTTCCTACAGTAAACACATTTTCTATGTTTTCTTGCTGTGTATATGCTTAAAAGATAGTGCACACAGACTCTGCCAAGATTGTGATGAATAATGCTAATATGTCTTTCAATATACAATCTGTTTTTGTTCTGCCTGTACAGAAAATAAGTTTATATTTAAGTTTTAAAATCACAACTTCTTTCTGCTCAAAATTAAGGATACTGACCCCAATATTTAGATTTAGCTAGTATATAAAACTAGAGGCCCAGTGCACGAAGATTCATGCAAGAATAGGCCTTCCTTACCCTGGCTGCTGTCACTGCCTTCGCTCTGGTCCGGAGCCACCTTCCGCCTCTAGCTTTGTCACGTCAGTTTGCATATTCCCTCCTTATTGGCTGTGGGCGCCACCATCTTTGTCAATTTGCATATACCCTCTTTTTTAGATAGGATTTTATTTTGAAAATTCATTCATTATGTATTTAATGAGCATATATAAATACGTCAGACTCTGTTCTAGGTGCTTGGAATGTATCATGAGCAGAAGAAACTAAGGTTTCCGTTTATGGAAGTTGCATTCAATTGGCAATAAATATAATAGATACATTATACTATATGTTTGAAGATGAAAACTGCTATGGCTGAAACAGGAGAGCAGGGTAAGGGTGTGATGAAATTTTAAGAGGGAAGGCCCCGTGAGATAGTAACATGAGCAGAGACTTGGAGGAGGGGAGGGAGTGATCCTTGTGGATTTCTGAGGGAAGAACAATCCAGGCACAGAGAGAGAGAAGCTCATGCAAAGGCAATCTGATAGTAGGAGGATGCCTGGCACATTCACCTGAGAGCATTGTGTGCTGCAGATGAGGCAGGGAACTAATAGCAGTGTGGCGGGAGGGCCAGTTCAGGCATAGCTATATGGGCACTTGTAAGGACTTCAGCTTTTACTCAGCGTAAAGTGGGGAGTTATTTTCTGGGTTGTATCCCACAGTGTGATATGGTCCGACTTACTTTTTAATATAATAATTGTGACTGCTGGGCTGGGAATAGACTGTGGTAGGACCAGGATTGAACGAAGGAGGCTATTCAGGAATCCAGGCAATTTCAAGTGGCATTTGAAAATCCAAGTTTTATAATCCAATTCACATACATTTAACTCCCTAGGAAAGGATTTATATCTGGTTACCCGTGTCTAAAAACAGAAAACACTCTGACAAAATTGATGCCAGATACATAAATCTGATTGCAGGTCTATGCAGTGAATTCCAAGCTATTGAACCATACTGAACTCTATTCTACATCTGGACTGTAGCACAAAAATAAAAAATCCTAACCCTAGATACAGTTTTCATTATGCATTTGAAGAAAACAAAGGTGGACGTTTCCTCTCTCTTTTTGCCTTTTTCATTTTTCACTCTTTTCAATTAATGATAATTACATGTTGAGACATTATAGGTGAAATTATGTGGTTTACAACATACATACATGAAAGAAGTACCACTTGTTATTACCTGACTTGCCTGCCAAAGACCAGTAAGAGAAGTGTCTGACTTCTATTGGCCATCAGAAAACTTTCTGGTATCTATTTCTTAATAAACTAAGCCCTCATTGATAGTAAAGATGTGGATGCAAGTAAATTTCAGAGAATCTACTTGATAATTAAAAAAAACTTGATATATTTTTATATCAAGAAAATAGATCTAAAGGGCCTTTAAATGCACCCAAAGAGATCAGCTTCAAAAATTAGCAAGGCCCTATTTGATCTGGACACCTTCTCAACCTCTCAGCTCTCAACAATCCAGTCCTTCTGAAAGTCTTTCAGTTTCCTGTGAAAGCCGAGTTTCCTGACACTGGTGCTTTAGTCTATGGTGTTCCCTCTTCTCGGATAAGCCTTCTCACCCCCCACTTCCACCGGTTCCCTCTTACTCCTATGTCAGGGCTCATATTACACAGGTTTCCTCAAGAAGCCTTCCATGCCTCCTTTATCTGTGTTTCCGTGGCACACTGAATAATAACTCCTTTCATAGATCTTTGCACATTATATTGTGTTTGCTTTCTTATCTAAACACCGGACTCTGAGATATATGAGATTAGCAGATGTCTTGTGTTTATTTTTGGTTTCCTGTGAACTTGACACATGCCTTGTATGTGTTTGGCATCCAATAAAAATGAATGAGTTCTATAGGCAGGACTCATTCATTTAGTATGTACTATCTTTTAGAGCATTGATTCAACAAATAGTAATCAGCATCTACCATGTGCTGGGCCCAGTGCTAAGTGCTGGGGATAGAAGTGACTATGATGGCTACAGCACGTATACATAGAGATTAGATTCTGTAGAGTTTCCATTTGCATTCCCTTAGATTCAGTTACTAAAAACAAATCAAACATTCAGTGAAGGAGAAGAAAATAGGAAGCTGTGGCTTGGATCTATTGGTTCTTTGCCTGGTATAATATTTCAATCTGATATTTATTTTACTTCAAGTTAAAGCTACAAGTCTTCATAATTTGATTATTTAAACATATTTATAAAGCAATTTGCTTTCTATCTGAGACATCTGCTACATACATCCTATCCCATGTTACCTGAGTAGTGGAATGGCTTTGTGTTGAAAGTATTGGATAAAGTGGTATATGTCATGGAACTTGGAGCTAGTAATACTGAATCCATATATCACAAATTAATATATCCCATTGTTTCTGAGCCATAGAATATCCTATATAATAAAAGGCTAATATGTATTCCACTGGGAGACCAGGAGTTCAATCGCTCACTATAACATGCGCTGGCCAGCAGAGGGCGATGTGGAACATGGCTGTTGACCAGAAGCAGTGTGCAGGTGACTAGGGAAGGAGGAGGCAGGGAGGCTGGGAGGTGGGGAACCTGATTCACGCTGCTCTCTGGCCAGGCCTAGGGACCTTAACCTGTGCTCAAATTGTGTGCACCGGGCCTCTAGGATATTTATAATTTACCACTTCTCATTGCATAAAATAATGTCATTGCAACCAGCCCTGGCAAGAAGAAACAAACTGTCCTCAAGTTTAACCCTGGTTACCTTGCTGATGAAATCATGAACTGGAACTAAATACACTCAGCCAATGTAAAAGTTTCCCAGAGTAACCAGCTGTGTTGATGGTAGATTCTAAAGTATGAATGAAAGAAACAAAAGACTCCGGACAATGCTTCACCCACTGGGAGAATCCCTTTACTACCTGCTTTCACTTTCTTTGTCAAAAATATTCCCTTATTGGCTATATTCTTTGTCCTTTAAAAAATTTATCTTTATTGGTGAAAATATGACAGATATTTCCCCTTTTTCCCCACCCTCACAAAGGCCTCCCTCCTCCCCCAACCTCTGCAGGCCTTCATTGCACTATTCCACAATCCTAGCTCTTGACATTCCATGCTACATGTTAGAAAGTGGTATAGAAGCTCAGGCAGTGGGTAGGAGAAAATTTAATGGTACTTAATTAGGGATTTGACATACTTGAGGAATGCAGTGAGTCATCAGGTGAAAGAGCTTTGTACAAAGAAGCAACCTGACATAAATCATGTTTTAGAAGGATGGTTCTGGCAGCATGTAGCAAGTAGACTGTGGGGGTACAAAGGCGAAAAAGTTGACATAGCCCTGGCTGGTCTGGCTCAGTAGATAGAGCGTCAGCCTGCAGACTGAAGGGTTCCAGGTTCGATTCTAGCCAAGGGCACATGCCTGGGTTGTGGGCTCAATCCTCAGTGGGGTGTGTGTAAGAGGCATTATTTGGAGGATTTTATGATGAAGAGGCCATAGCAAAGGAGCCTGGGAAGTAGTAGCCAGTGGGGTGGAGAACCAAGAGGAAGTGGTTCCTAGAAGCCAAGGGAAAAAAGTGGTTGAGGGAGGAGGGCGTGGTCATTACTTTCAATGCTGCTGATTAGTCTAAAAGTGATCATTAGACTTGACATCATGTAAGTCATTGGTGACCTTGATAAGAGCTATGTACACACACACACACACACACACACACACACACACACATTCATGCATATGCACACACATTCACACTGACAGAATAAAACTTATGAAAAAGTCTTAACAATTGATGGGTCTGGGTGAAAGAACTATGGGAAATATTTATATTATTGCTCTTTTGTGGGTATAAAATTATTTTAAGATAAAAGCTTTTAAAAAGAGTTAATGGTAAGAAAGGAAGTGAAGACAGCGCAGGCAGGCAACACTTTTGAAAAGGAGGACATGGAAATGGAGTGATAGGTGAGATTAAGGAAGTTTTTATTTAAGATGGAAGACATTATGGTATCATGAAGGCTGATGGGAAAGATCTAGTAAACAAGAAAATATTCAGATGCCAAAGAGAAGGGAGTTGCTAGGGGCATTCCCTTGATCTTTTGAATGAGAAGGGGCTTCTATTAACACCGCTCCCATCCAACACAGTGTTCTCATGGGCATCTAGCCATCAGATTCTCCTTGGACTCTCCAAGGAATGGAAGCTTTTTCCCTTCCATGTATATTATTTAATAACCTTGTAACAAATGCAAGAAGCTCTGCTATTTTTTAAAATGAAAATAATGCATACTTGTATTACATCTAAATAATCACGCCAAGTTGTGAAAGTTTCTTCTCTCCTTCAGTCCTGTCTTTTAGAGGTTGTCCCTATTTGAAGTGTGGTGTGTAGCTTTTCTATTTCTGATAGATGTGTAAACATGCACATATATAGCATGACAGCCTCCAAAATCATTCCATGCAGAATTTCCCCAACTTCCCACCCCACTCCACCTTCAGTTAATAGAGCATGAATAGCTCTCCCAATCAATATGTAAAAAAATGTACTATGTTTTTTAACAGCCATTTAGTAATCCATAATGTGGATGTATCGTAATTTATATACTTCCCTTCCTCAAATAATGCTGCAGAGAACATTCTTTTATTTCCTACACTTGTAGTAGTGTTTCCATTTCATTGTGTTTTGAAAGGCTTACTCTATAGCTATAATTGGTAGACTTACCTTCTTTATATAGAACTGAAATCTGCCTGCCTGTGAATTTTTATTTTTTTTTTATTTTTATTTTTTTTTTTTAATAAATCTTTATTGCTCAGATTATTACAATTGTTTCTCCTTTTTCTCCCCCATAGCTCCCTTCCACCCGATTCCCACCCCACCCTCTGCCCTTACCCCCTCCCCCATCATTGTCCTCATCCATAGGTTATACAATTTTAATCCAGTCTCTTTCTGCACCCCACACCCCTTCACCCTGATAATTTTCTATCCACTCCCTTTCTTTGCCCCTAATTCTATTATATTCACCAGTTTATTCTATTCCTGAGATTTTTAATTCACTTGACCTTCTTCCTCTTCTTAAGTAATACCTTTCAGCATTTCATATAATACTGGTTTGGTGGTGATGAACTCCTTTAGCTTTTTCTTATCTGTGAAGCTCTTTATCTGCCCTTCAATTCTGAATGATAACTTTGCTGGATACAGTAATCTTGGTTGTAGGTTCTCCCTATTCATCACTTTGAATATTTCTTGCCACTCCCTTCTGGCCTGCATGGTTTCTGTTGAGAAATCAGCCGATAGTCGTATGGGTGCTCCCTTATAGGTAACCAACTGCTTTTCTCTTGCTGCTTGTAAGATCCTCTTTTTGTCTTTTACCCTTGGCATATTGATGATGATGTGTCGAGAAGAATTTTTCTTTGGATTCCTCTTGTTTGGGGTTCTGTAGGCTTCCTGTACTTGTAAGTCTATTTCTTTCACCAGGTGAGGGAAGTTTTCTGATATTATTTCTTCAAATATGTTTTCAGTATTTTGCACTCCCTCTTCTTCTGGCACCCCCATAATTCTGATGTTGGTGCGCTTGCAGTTGTCCCAGAGGCTCCTTACACTATCTTCAACTTTCTGGATCCTCTTTTCTTCTTCCTTCTCCAGCGGAGTGTCTTTTGGCTCTTTGACCTGATTCTTGTGTTCTTCCATTCTGCTGTTGGATCTCTGCATAATATTTTCCAATTTAGTCAGTTTATCTATACTTTTTAGTTGGGTCTCATGAAGTTTATCGAGCTTTTCTAGGATATTGTTGCATAACCTTAGAACCGTAGTTCTGAACTCTATATCCTCCATCTCTTTTGTTTGAGATCTGTTTCCTTGTCTCGGCATTATCACTATTTTTCAGAGTTGGTAGGATGGCTTTGTGTGTTTGGTGTCCTATATAGCACAGTGGATCAACCTCCTCAGTTACCTGAGGTAGACACTCTTGGTGATCCCCTTTGTGGACTGCGTGCACAGCTTTGTTGTAGCTAAGTCTCTATTGTTGTGAATTGACCTTCAGGCCAATTGGATGTGTGTATCAGCTGTGTCTACTCTGGGATAACTTCTGTATTGGAGACAGTCTTATAGGATCAGACTTGAAAAACTGCAGAAGCCTCTGCTCAGCTTGGATGGGGCGGAGTCTCAGGGCTGAAGGCTTCTGCCCTGCCCTTGTGCGCTCGCCTGAGTTTCCGCCTGACCGGCCCAGGTTCCCCAAGCAAGAGCGTGGGTGCCGCAGGGGCTCACCCGGACTTGGGCTGGTCTCTGTAGTCTGGAGCTTCTGACTCCTTCCGCTACAGAGAGGCCGCCATCTTGTACATAGAGGCAGCGGCAGCCTCCGTGGTCAGACTGGAGCTTCTGACTCCTTCCGCTACGGAGAGGCTGCCACCTTGTACAGAGAGGCGGCGGCAGCCTCCGCGGTCAGACCTGGAGCTTCTGGCTCCTTCCGCTCCGGAGGGGCGGCGGTCAGACCTCAGCGCGTACTTGCTCACGCGCGCGAGTCTGTAGACCCTGCCGGCTGTGACTGCGACTCCCGGTCCCCGGTCTCTGAGTCTCTGAGTCTCTGGGTGCCTTTCTCTGCAGTCCAGACTCCACCCGTATGAGCCTGGGACCACGGAATTTCAGCCGGGGCTGGGTTCAGTGCAGTCGGAAAGGGTTCCGTGCAATCGGGGATTCCTCCCCTCCCGCCAGGCAGGTATTCGGCGGCCGCGTTCCCGAGCGTCTCCCTACCTCAGTGCTTTTCGGCTCCCAGTCCGATCCGTGAGCCTCTCTCTTTCTTTCTAGTTGTAGCTATTCCACTCCGCCAGCTTTCCTGACGTTTTGGTGAAGTCCTTTTTGATTTTAGTTGTTTTTTTAATTAAATTGTTGATGAGGCGGCAGCTTAGGAGACTGCCTAGGCCACCATCTTGGATGTTCTCCCCTGCCTGTGAATTTTTATGCTCCTGCTAATCCTTTAATGTGGTTTTCTACTTGACTTTGAGCATGAGTCTAGGCTTAAAAAATTTGTAAATACTATTTTATTACACACATATTTGTCTCTTTAACTATTAGATTTTAATGCATGTTTTCTTGCTTGAAGCAAGAATGATGTAATTAAAACCTGAGTTAACTTTGCTAATAACTGGATTTCTTTGAAAGGTATGTTTTATAGGAGTCTGTAACTTTGTGGATCTTTTTACATTTTTTCAATCTTTTTTGTGGTTTTTTTTTTCTTGCCTCAGAAATGCCAACTACATCTGTGTGTTTTATAGTATGGCAAAGCCAACTCCTAATGTTGTTAAGCAGTTTATGAAGACTGCCTAAAAGGGTATTGCAGGAAAAATCAAGAGGCATGTTTCCGTTATGAGTGCTCTGCCCCTCTGAATGAGCATTTGAATTGTCAGGGACAGTTCCTATTGTGTTAAGTTGGAAGCCATGAGGAAGGAAAACAGGGCATATAAGTGCCTGAGGTTGAGGACTGCCTATAGAAACTATTAATTATAAGACTTTACTTTTATTTTTCCCGGCTTTTAAAAATTAATTATTCTTTTTTACTTTATTAAAAATATACTTGGATATAGGTATCATTAAAAAAACAAATGTATTATTTTCAACTATTTTTATTTTTTATTGTGGTAAAAACACTTAACATGAGAACTACCCACTTAAACTTTTAAGTGTACAGCACAATATTGTCCACTGGAGGCATTAGGCTTTCAGAAGATCTCTGGAACTTATTCATCTTGCATAACTAACACGTTATACCTGCTGAACAGCTTCTCATTCCCCCTTCCACCCTCTTTCTACTCTGCTTCTATGAATTTGACTACTTTAGTTATCTCACCTGAGTGCCATCAATGCAGTATTTGTCCTTCTGTGACTGGCTGATCTCACTTGGCAATACTATGTTCACTCGACACTATTCACAACAGCCAAGATGTGGAAACAACCTAGTTGCCCATCGAGGGATGAGTAGATTAAGGAAATGTGGTAAACACACACAATAGAATATTATCCAGATCCCCAAAAGAAGGGCATTCTGCCATACGGGAGAACATGGACCAATCTAGAGGACATTGTGCTAAGGGAAATAAGCCTGCCATACTTTTATTTAAGGAAGTCCTAGAACTTTATAAATATTACTTCTTTAATCCTCATAGCATATCCAGAAAGAGACCCATAAAAGAGCTAATACTGTGAATTCTGGAGAAAGGCATTCTCTGAGAGGCAATTACTTGTGAGTCTTTTTTTGTGCTTTTAATTCCTGATAGAGAATAACCAGTTTATAGAATGCTACAGTCCCTCCATAGCAATAATCCTTTTTAACAGGTGATAAAACTTACAAGAACAACACGGAAGTATATATCTTATAATTCACATCTCAAATACAAGAATTGAAAAAGCAATATATTTTCATTATGGCTTTTACTAGTAGATGTTAGTGTCAACCATGTCTCCTGAATTTCTGCATGGGGGCAAGCAGTGGAAGCATCCAGATGGCTGGGGGTCTGATTTGGGAGAATGTGGGCACAACAGGCGCTCTGCTTACAGAGGGTAGGATTAGGCTGCTGTTGAAGGGGATCCTGGGATGAAAGGTGGGGGCAATCTACTCCTTGGTCTGCTCTTTGGTTGCAATTCACAAGTTAATGGGCCTCACCAAATCTACTAACAGGAAGTAACTTAGGCCTAAGGGAAGACCTGGTTGAATGTCACAATGGAATATCCTTTTTGCTATAATTGAACAGGTAGCATGTAGCCTAACCCAGTTTGCCTTCCCCTAGCCTTCATACCTCAGTGTGTGGTGGTTGAGACATATGCATTGTGACAGCTGGAGCTGCTGCCTTCTGCTTATGGATAAGGCTGCCTGTTGTCCTCTCCTGCCCATTGTAACAGAAGAGACTCCCACCATCCATTCCCTCAGGTGCTTCTCAAGTCTGTGAACACCCACGCCTGGGTAATTCTAATTGGAATCCTCCATTTGGCTACAAGTCCAAGGATGCATGACATGTATTTTGGCATATTTGGAATTTATAGGTGTGTTTTTCTTCCATGTAAAATAGCATTTATAGATTCCATGTATGGGGGCCTGTGTATCATTGGGAGCCATTATTCAGCCTATGAAGTAGGATAGAGGAGGTTTTGCCTTTCACTGCCTTTGAGGCCTGTTGTTGTGTGTTGATGAGCTGATGTATGGAAAGGGAAAGAGTAATTGAAAAGCACACAACATTTCATGGAATCCTTTCATTCGGCAAATTTGTACACAGGGATTGAATATCGTGCTAGGAGTCCTAGCACAGGAGGTCCTTTTCCTGACACCGTGGTAGCAGCTTTGGCCAGGCAGGTCGGCACCTCCCACTGCCCTCGCACCCTTATGGCAATGCAGCCAGCAGAACGCTTCTTAAATGAGACACGGCTGTTTCCTAACTGGGGGGTAAAGCCCCTACCTGCTTTGTGCAACAGTCTCTGAGGTCAGTGCCACAGAAGCTATTAACAGAGTGGACCTGGGTTCCGCTCCAGCCTCCAGGCCAGGGGACCTGATTACAAATACCTCCTTCAGTTGACCCACATCATGAAATCCCGGCTGGCACTTTCCCATGTGTCTCTATCCTGTTATTCCTTTCCCACATCGATCCCCCAAAGCTTATCATGAAATTTGTCCTGTGTGAATCAGAGAAGTACCTCTGTACCTGTGGGGGTTTGTGAGGCCAAATAAGACAGTGTTTAGGGTACATTGTCTCTAGGGAACTTCTACTAAAATGACAGCCAGCCTCCACATCTACTCTCTCTAGCTCCGTATGATATGCAGGGCCCTGAAATAGGAACCTCAGAAGGTAGAAAGAGAAATAAGACAAAGTGCCTCTTCATGGGGAATTTGAGATAAATAGGACAGGAAGAACAAGAGCATCCACACCTAGAGGTGGGGTTGACACAGGGGCATTACTCTTGGTGGGGCAAGACAATTCAGGGAAGACCCCCTTGGGTGGGTTTGGTGGCTGGGACTTGGCAATGAGGATATTCAGGGACCATAGACAAGGTCAAAACACAAAATTCCAAGCCTGGAAGACCAAGATGTGAGTGGAGTGAAAGAGGGAAAGCCAGGAAGAGAAGTAGATGAGGCTGCATAGAATTTCTGTATCTGATAGATTTGGTTCTGAAATGGCTAGCACATGGAAAGGTCTAGAAAGCAGATAAAAGTTAAGCCTGGAGCTTAGGGACTGGGATAAGACCGGGGATTAGAAAATTAGAGACAATCCCTATAGGCTCATCATTAATGCCATGGATGCAAAAAAGATTGCTAAGGATAATACAAAAGTAAAAGTAAAGGACCAAGGCAGGAACCTCACTTGAGAGCACAGACAACACCGAGAGAGACATTGACGATGAAACAAAGGAGCCAGGAGACTGTGATGTACACTTAGCCAGCAAAGGGAGCATTCCCCTGTCTCTAGAAGCTGCTACAAAGCCAACCTTGTCTCTTCCTATTTATCATTTGTGATACAAGCATATTCAAAATGCCATGCAAGATATTCATGAAATTTGGCAGGTTTTACAGAAGGCTATTTAGGCCGAATGGAAGGACAAGGTTTAGACAACTGAGCCCAACTGGTAAAGTCCCTCGAGGCCATGGTAAATCTCTGCACTGTGACCTATCAATGTATTTCACTCTAGCATTTATACTACTAAGGATCATTTTATTATCAGACAACAGCACTAAATTCTATGAGTTGGACAACAAATCCTACCAGTGAAGATGTGTCCACAAGGCAATCAAATCGTCCATGAGGTGGCTCTCCTGCTGAGATCATTTGCAAATATTTGTGTACTTGCTCAATTGGCTTATTATGGGAAGTAGATATAAACAGAGAAATGAAAGCAGGGACTAAATGTTTAAGAAAAATGATAGGGGGGAAAATATGCCCACATTGAGCACCTTTGGCTATGACTGTTGTGAGCTAAGCTTGGTCAATTTGGACATTTTCAACTTTCCAGATTCTTTTTCATGCCATCAGTAGCCTCTGAAGATTAAAAGTCAGTAGGAGGCATGCGCCCCCTCCTAGAAAACCTGGCTATTAAGATGCATGTTGCATGTTTTATTTAAAGCAAGTGTCAGGCAGAATTCTGCCCTATATTTAGCTACTTATTAACATGCATACCAACAACACATGTAGTGAAAGTTTTGTCCAACTTCCAAATCTCTGCCTTTTTAAGCATTTTGACAAGCACTTTGCATAAAATGATCACTCTGAGGCAAATAGAACCATTTTCTAATACTGGGACCAGTTAACCTTTCAGTCAGGTCAGGCGAAGGCATTCTTCATGACAGGGTGAGAATAGGAGGCACCTATTCTGAATCAGTTGTTGAATTAGGCTGCTCTACCAAGACTATTTGTCTGGTGGGCCCACCCATTCACACAAGAGGTGAGGTACCTGTGCATTTCTAGCCACTGTGTGTCTTGAATCCCTCTTAAAAAAATATAATATTGATTGATTTTTTACAGAGAGGAAGGGAGAGAAATAGAGAGTTAGAAACATCGATGAGAGAGAATCATCGATCAGCTACCTCTTGCACACCCCCTAGTGGGGACGTGACCGCAACCAAGGTACATGCCCTTGACCGGAATCGAACTCGGGACCTTTCAGCCCGCAGGCCGATGCTCTATCCATTGAGCCAAACCGGCTTTGGCTTGAATCCCTCTTATTTCCCTAAGGATAAATTGTTTTTATCATCCCTCTGGAGCAAATTGAGATAGTAATAGCTGAAGCACATGTCTTTGAAGTATGGACCATTGGTTATGGAACTTCAAATGTTAAGTCAGCATTCTTAGAGTATAAATTAAATTAACTTGCACACACATATTAATGATACTGTCTAAACGTGATACTGTCTAAACGGAAACATATTAAGGAAAATTACAGAAAATATAACAACTTTCTTACTCTTTTCATGAATAGATTAAAAAGAACACACAGTTGGGGGCTGGATAATGCCCCCAGAGATGGCCATGTCCAAATCCCTCGATTAGGCTGCTTTACTGGACAAGCATTAGACTCGCCTAGTCCCCATTAGCAGAATGTTAACCTATCAAAATGGGTTATCAAGTTAGAAGAATTTAATTCCACAAAGGAAAGGTTTTAGGAAACTAGAAGCTCTTGACTGATTTTCAAGTCAGATGAGGAAACCGCCTGGCTTCCACTCTAGGGCAAGGTAAAAGTGAGAAATAAAAATGAGCACAGCCTTTGCGGGAACTGTCAGCTTTGCATTTTGGAAGAGAGAATTACTGTTCAAAGCATGGCTGTGAAGTCAGCTACAATTCAAGGTGACTGGAAAGAATTGCTAAAGCTTCACTCAGCTTTTATCACTTATATACTTTCTTCCAGGGTTCTTGTAGAAATTGAATAAGAATATGTCTAGCTCTGTTATTACCTGGCTCAGTCCTTCACACATCAGCACACAATACCTGGCAGTTGCTAGTTACGAGAGATTATTATGATCATAACTTCAGGGAGGAGATAAAGTCCAAAATGTCAGACCATCCAGTTGTTCTAAGGGCCTTTGGGGTCACCGTCATCTATGTGAACAATGATGTGTACTCCAAAGGCCACATGGAAAATACCATTTTCCTTTTAAAGTGAGCAAGCTGTGTCCACGAAGCATAAGAAAATAATCCCAGAATGGTTCCTGGATTCCAGGCCAACTACTATGACTGTGCAAGGCATATCGCTGAGATTTGCTAACTACCATTCACCCACTGAATCAACATCTTAGCACAACACTGGCTGCTTTCTTCAAGCTGGGGCAGCAGGCTGACTGGATAACTGTTGATTTCCCACTTTGAACTTTATCATTCCCCTGGCTTCTAATTAGCAACACACTAATCACCATCAGAAACAAAGAAAGGCAAACAAGAGGAGAGGCAGAAGAAAGAATGGTAAATTGATTTATTCTAGGATGTCTTGGGAGACACTACTAAATGATAGGATGGGTTTAGACATTTGATATGGTTGCACAGTTGCATCCTGCAAAGAAAATTCAGTGAAAAAGTGAAATGCTTCCTCGCCTCATACCTTCTACTGCAAGAGCTCTCTACCTAGAATGTTCCAGCTGACCTTTGAATGAAGGTTAGCCAGAGGTTTCCTTTGTTTTCAGTCAGAAACCAGGCCTCTGCAGTTTCTCAGACAAGACCATAAATCTTGATAGAGAAGAATCCCAGGCGTATGGCTGAGCTGGAAATACTGGAGATACCTTTTCTAATTTTGACTTTAGCCCTTTTTCTTTTAGCAAGAAAAAGTGATAATGTAGAAAGCAACTCAACAGTAAAAGGAAAAGGATATAAAGATATATAAAAAATAGAATGGTGAAGTATTTTCACTGAAGTGAGCCCAGTTTGGGCCAAAATCTCATTTAGGTATCATGGTTGGGTTTTATTTCTTACCATCCACATTGTATGCTGAGCCAATAAGCAAGTGCTGAAATCCTAGAAGACATCATAAAATTTCTCCCCAATAGTAGATTTCTAGAACTCTCCTGTAAATGTGCAATGAGTTGTCTCTATGTTCTAAATAACTCTCTCTATTATTACCTACGAGATGACAGGGGACTTCAGAGGCATTAACTCGAACAGGAAGGGAAAGTGGTAGCTGCGGGCTCCCTTTCGGGCTGTGCAGCCCAGATGTCCCACTCTCTCGATTAGCTTTTATTACATCCCACAGATAAAGCCACAGGATGTTGGAAGTTAACCAATATCAAGCTTATAAACTGGTTGTGTCCAAGTGAGGCAATGCTACTGACAGTTTAAAAGGTTGAACTGAGTTGGTATGAGTTTAAGTCCTGGAGCAACAGGTTTCTGGTAATCTTGTAGGTCCCCTGAATTCAAAGAGCAGAAGTTGTGTCTGGGTAAGGAGAACCCCACAACTGCGTCTCTGCTTCAGGTCTCTTGGTATACTTTCAGCCTATGGGTTCCCAAACTTTGGGTTGGCAAAATACCTGTATACGAATATGCTTCATTTCCTCTAGCATTAATAGATTATATATTTTTGCAATCATTCAGTGCATTCATTCATTTTATATATAATTTTAAATATATTTTTGTTTATTTTTTTACAGAGAGGAAGGGAGAGGGATAGAGAGTTAAAAAACATTGATCAGCTGCCTCCTGCACACCTCCTACTGGGGATGTGCCCACAACCAAGGTACATGCCCTCGACCAGAATTGAACCTGGGACCTTTCAGTCCACAGGCCGATGCTCTGTCAACTGAGCCAAACCAGTCAGGGCTTATATATAATTTTAATCCTCACATGAGGATATTGATTTCAGTGAGAAAGGAAGGGAGAGAGAGAAAAACATTAATCAGTTGCTTCTTGTACACACCCTGACCAGGGATCAAACCCACAGTCTAGATATGTGCCTTGACTAGCAATTGAACCCTCAACCTTTATTATTATTATTATCATTATTATCATTATTATTATTTTGGTTTATGGGACAATTCCAACCAACTTAGCCCACGCAGCCAGGGCTATTTTAATTTTTAACTTTTATGTTAAAACTAGAGGCCTGGTGCATGAAAATCATGCATGGGGGGTGGGGAGAAGGTCCTTCAGCCTGGCCTGCACCCTCTCACAGTCTGGGAGCCCTCAGGGGATGTCTGACTGATGGCTTAGGCCTGGTCCTGATGTACTAGCCAGCCATGAACCTGGCTTCTGGCTGAGCAGTGCTTCTCCTGTGGGAGTGTACTGACCATTAGGGGACAGCTCCTGCACTGAACATCTGCCTCCTGGTGGTCAGTATGTTTCATAGCAACCAGTTGTTCTACCATTTGGTTGATTTACATCTTAGCCTTTTATTATATAGGATAATTTCAGACTTTAAAAAAGTTGCAAAGATACTACAAAAAATTAATTCCCATACACCCTTTTACCTAGATTTCCTAAAGGTTAACATACCACATTTGCTTTATCAAACTCTGAGTGTGCAAATGTAAACACACAATTATTATTTCTCTGAAACACCTGAGAGTAAGTTGCAGATATATCCCTTTAACCCTAAATACTTCAGTACTTTTCATACAATAAGCATGTTCTTTTATGTAACACAGTAAAATTAAAGTCATCAGAAAATTATTACAGTCATGTGTTGCTTAATGACGGGTGTGTGTTCTAAGAAATAAATCATTGGGTGGTTATATCATTGTGGGAGTAGCACAGAGTGCACTTACAGAAACCTAGATGGTATACACCTAGGCAATATGGCATAGCCTTTTGTTCCTAGGTTACAAACCTATAACTGTACTGTACTGTATATTGTAGGTAATTATAACACAATGGTAAGTATTTATGTATTGAAACATCTACATATAAAAAAGGTTCAGTATAAATATGGTATAAAGGATAATAAATGATACACCTGTACAGAGCACTTAACATGAGTGTAGCTTGCCGGACTGGAAGCTGCTCTGGGTGAGTCAGTGAGTGAGTGGTAAGTGAATGTGAAGGTCTAGGACATTACCCTCCACAACTGTAGACTTTATAAGCTCTTCCCCACAAGCCTTCTTCCTGCTTCCTTCCAAGAGGGTCAGAAATAGAACAGCAAAGCTGTCAATGCTACTCCATGAACAGGGATATGGGCTGGGATGATTGGAAATAGTGAGGTGAAGCTGAGTGTATTAGGTGCAGATCACCCTAACAGTGACTGTCAGGGGGAGTGAAATGTGGCCTGAGGATCAGTAGGAATAAGAAATCAAGACGGAGACATGAAGGATCTTAGGGGCTTGTCATGGCTATGTGGTTTGGTTATGGTGTGTTGGAGCAGCGGTCAGATTAAGGAACTTTGTGATAATCATAATAAAGAGTGTACTTAACACGGAAAGGCTGTAGAACTGAGGACTCAATATTTTGAGATAGGAAATTTGTTTTTGGTTCCATTGACCCCATCTGGGACAAAGAGCTCTCTCTGGCATGGAATTGATTGAAGAAATAAGACTTAATGAATGCTTTACATCTCTATAATCCAAAAAGTATTTCCAAAACACAGGGATAGGCACTACATGACCCCAGAAAGCTTTTACCACAGTGTCAGTGGCACTTAATTCTCATTAAGGCAGTTCCTGTGGAGCTGTGTTCTTGTACAGGATCACCAAGATTTTACATGGTCTCATCATACTAGACCTAGAGGGCTGTATCACACTCTGAATATATAGTGCTGGAGGACAGGCTCCTCACACTGAAATGGGTCAGTGGGATGTAATCTGTGCACCCAAAGCTAAGGTACAGTTGAGTGAGAGGGAATCTATTCCCAAACCCCACAGATATTGCTCCCAAGAGAGAGAAAAAAAGTCTTCCTGAACCACACATCCTTCCATGTCTTACAGGAAATCCAGCTCCATTAGAATGTTATGGGACCACCACCCTTTATGTAGTCTGTTATTGACTGAAAAATCGCTTCATGGTGCATGACTGTGTTGATCTATCACTAGTTAATCTATAGACCTTATTCAGTTTGCCAAATGTTCTGTTAATTCTTTTTAAAAATATATATTTTATTGATTTTTTTACAGAGAGGAAGGGAGAAGGATAGAGAGCTAGAAACATCGATGAGAGAGAAACATCGATCAGCTGCCTCCTGCATGCCCCCTACCGGAGATGTGCCTACAACCAATGTACATGCCCTTGACTGGAATCGAACCTGGGACCTTCCAGTCAGCAGACCGACTCTCTATCCACTGAGCCAAACCGGTTTCGGCCTGTTCATTCCTTTTAATTGAAAAATATTTATTCTTTTTCTACAAAGGATTAAATACAGAAAATGCACCCTTATAAGTACATATAGTTCCCTGAGGTCCAGCAAATGCTTAGGGGCCCTCCAATGGTCTGGGCTGAGGATGGTTTCCCTCCCTTCCCCAAGGAATAAGGCATCTCTAAAGGAATGGGCCCAGGATGCATATGTGCAGGTTTTATTCTATTTCCTTCTCCCGGCTGCCACGGGTTGTCACCTGTGCCCTGAAAATGACAGTGTTTGCTGTACTTACCCCACCAGCTTAAGACTTTTGTCCCATAGAGAGCTTTGTGCCTTTCTCTATAGGACAGCTGCCTCCCTTCTCTCCCTCCGACCACTGGGAGCGTCAGGACCTGCCCTGCCTCAGTGTTCTCTTGAGCATTGGTGAAGTCCCCGGAGAAAAGCCTGCGAGAGATGAATTCCCCTGGTGCCTGAAGCTCCCAGGGGTTGTCCCCTCTTACACTGGCCACACTCAGCCTTTAGCGATTTGTGAGAAATGTTAGGTCAAGTCCTCCTAGCAGGGCGTGTGACAGCTGGCGTTTCTGGCAGGAAGTGAGTGGCAGCATCCTACCTCTCCCCAGAGGAGCCTGTGTTTCCTTAGACTCTGAGTTAGTTGGTTGCCTTGCAAACACGGTTCTGAGATGGATTCACGGAAAGTTGGGATTCCATAGACTCACTAGCATTACCTGTTATTTTAAGAATGAGAGCGGCCTACTTCCATTTTCTACCTCCTAACTAGAAGACAGACATCCATTTTATATGTTTTGATCATCTGTGAATTTTACCTTACTGAGAAAACATTTGAAAAGAAAAACTGTTATTTCCTGACATATCAGTAATGGGGGGAAAAAATCTATTAAAATATTCAGGTAGTTGGGCACTCTCCTTAGAAAGTTCTCTCCCAGAGAATAGGCGATCAAATGAAAAATTAAAAAGATCATGCCTTTAAACAGGACAGATCCAAGAGTAAGAAGCTGGCTGACATTTAGATGTAATTATACCTTCAAATAGACAGGTTCTTTCCTGCAGTTGCTTCTGACTCATGCAGAAATCATTGTATGCCATTTTCCTGACCCTTGTAAGGAAAAAAAAATCTGATTGGATAGCATTCATTTCTGCAGAGCTGAGGCATGGACTTACTTGCTAAAGGCTTTAGCTAGAGAGTCTGTTTTGAAAATTATAGAAAGCCTGTATTTTGAAGGTGAACTGGTATTAAACAGGAGGGAGGGGAAGGTCTTTATTATAGAGAAATCCAGATGTCTGGAATAGTTGCAGTGTTCACAATCCCAGCTCTGTGACTGATGGTCACACTACTCTGACCTTTGGGGTGGGGACAAAGTCAAGCATAGGGGTTTTTTGTTTGTTTGTTTGTTTGTTTGTTTGTTTTTTGGTGTTCTCACATGAACCTCTAGTCTCCCCTACACTTGGCTAGGAACCCTCTTGACCTCTTGACCAGTGGCCTCATGAATATCATTGACAATCCCAAACTACCTTTTATTAACCAGGTACATGGTTGAATGGAGAAGTCCTCAGTCACCTACACACACACACACACACACACACACACACACACACACACACAGAGAGAGAGAGAGAGAGAGAGAGAGAGAGAGAGACAAACCTGAGAAAACTAACTTATGCCAAAGTATCATTTATTGATACATATTTGTTAAGGGGATATCTCTCTTATACTTTCAAACAAATTCTATTTAATTAGAAGAGAGAATGGGAGACTCTCAGGAAGGTATCCTTCCACTGTCCTTCACACAGGTCTGTGGGCTGGCCAACCTGTCTGCATGTAAGTGATGCATATCAATGTCACAGACAGGTTTCTTCTCTCTTTTGTGAAATGGGATTGGATACATGGGGGTTTCAAGAGTATTTGTACTATTTCATTTTTTAATATAATGGTATGTAGGTGAATATTTATCTTTTTCCCTGTGAATTGTGTGTGTGTGTGTGTGTGTGTGTGTGTGTAATATTTTATTATCACACTTAAAAAAAGGATTCTATTGACTTTAAAAAGCTTGAAGGCTCTTGCATGAGCTAGAAAAGGAGGCTCAGGAATACTGATACTTAAAGTCACACTGGTCTCCAACAGTATGGTGATTACCAGAGTGAAAGGGGTGGGGGAAGATAGAATAGAATAAAGTAGGAAGAAATGGTGATGGAAGGAGACTTGACTTGGGGTGGGGAACACACAATACAATATGCAGATGATGTATTATAGAATTGTGCCCCTGAAATATATGTAATTTTATTAACCAATGTCACCCTAATACATTCAATTTAAAAGGAACGACAGCACTCTCCAAGCAAGACTCTGTGGCCCTTTTCAGTGGCTTCTAGAGCCCATCCTGCCTTCTGGAGCAGTGGCTCTCAAGCCTTTGCAAGCCTATAACAAAATGCCTACTTGACCCCTTCTCCTATCCTTGATTCTCACTTAGTTGGTCTTTTTATTAAGCATGCCAGTGATCCTAGTGCGATACCTTAGAGAGAGATACTGAAGGTAAGCAAGCAAATCAGATCCCAGGCACCCGTGGTCCTTCAGACCTTTGCCACAGACTCATGGCTAATAATGGTCTAGACTAGAGAGAACTACAAGCTGCATATAGGATCCAAGAAGCATCAGTACGATGATTCTTCTCATTAGTGATTATTATTGTGTCATGATCAACATCATGAAAACACTTTAAACCTGGATAATTTGAGTGGAGGGGCAGGTAGGGGAGCAGGAGATAATGTTAAGATACTGTGGGAACATTAAAAAAAAACCTCCGGAAATAAAGACATTTTAATTTTTCAAAGTAAGGGGCACTAAATTTAGATAAATAGATTCATGTTGTTACAAATTATCAGAGAAAAGGAACAGGAGCAAACCTTTCTCATATTGTGTGTAGGGGGAGCAAGGACCTCAAGGCTTTCCAGGACCAAAGGGCACAGCAGGTCGTGGCTTCCCTGGCCAGAAGGTAAGCATTTCAGACCTTAAAAAAGTCTCAACTGCTTAACTTGAACTTTGCAAGAGCTCTCATATACTTGTTACTCTTCTCCTTATGAACTCTCAGAGTGAAAAATCCATTTGAAAGTAAGTCCTTACGTATTTCCTTTCCCTAACTTACAAACATGTTTATTTTACAAAATCCCATTTCCTTCATTCTCAAAAGCCAGCTGATAAAAGAATAAACCCTTACAGCATGCCATGTAGAAGACACTAGGTAACTCGGGTGTAAAATTATACAGTGGTTGGTCTCCAGAGGCCAGTGAGCTGACCCAATGGTATGTCAAGGTCTCCTCACTTTGAGAGCTCTGGTTCATGAAGAATTAGATTATGGTACCTTGCGGGGGGGGGGGGGGGGGGGGAATGGGGATGTAAATAAAATGCCCCCATTTTTCTCCTATCAGACGTCTGTAGTTATAAATAAGCAAAATTTCAGAGTTTTTATTATTTGGTTTTAACATTCACATTCTAAACTTCCCTTTTCACCATGTTTTAAAGGGAGAGCATGGAGAACGGGGCGATGTGGGGAAAAAAGGCGATAAAGGGGAAATTGGAGAGCCTGGATCACCAGGAACACAGGCAAGAAGTGATTTTTAGAGTCTTACTGTAATTATATATGTTAACTACGTAGTTCCTATGTTGATTCTTCTTCTTCTACTAAGCAGGGGTTACAAGGACCAAAAGGAGAGCAAGGACTTACAGTGAGTATCACCCCTAGAGGCTAACTGAGGGTTTGTGCTTGCAAAATTATTACAGTCATGTTTTAGCTTTAGAAGTATGAGCTCTTTTGACGGCAGAGTTCCAATTGCTGTTTGAGTGACAGCACTGCTAACAAAGAAATGAGAAAAAAAATTGATATAAACATATGATTACTTAAAGCATTTCTAATGAAAGCCCACTGAAAATAATTAAAATTCAAATTTGATATATAAATTATTCTTACAAGTAAATAAAAGAAAAATAGTCTAACAAAAAAATGGACAAAGAATATATAAAGGCTGTGCATAAGAGAACACAAACTTGGAAAAGTGTATAAATAAAATTTAGCCTCACTAATAATTGAATAAGTAAAATTTAAGACAATGAAGGAGAGATAAACCAAAAAACATATATGCCTATATGCATAGCCCATAGACAAGTGCAATAGGATAGAGAATACCTAATGGGGGGGGGTATGTAGGAGCTGGGAGGAGGGGGATAAAAAGAGGAAAATGGGAGATGTCTGTAATACTAACAATAAAAATATATATTTAAAAATAAATAAAACAATGAGATAGTTTGCTCTACCAAGTGCCAAAGATTATGCAATAATAACCAGTATTGTGTGTCTAAAATAAGCAGGTTTTCTTCTAAAATTCTGTTAGAGTTGTCATCACTACAACTTTTCTGCAGGGCAATTTGGCAGAATGCATCAAGAGCCTTAAAATGGCCATGCATTTGACATCAGTAATCAAGTAATATGGAAAATTAACTAGGATATCATATTAAATGAAAAACTATAATTATAAAACTTGACATATAGTATTCATTTATAAGAAATAAACATAAATATATAAATATATGCATTTCCCCTTTCTAGACCCATTCTAATTTCAGATTTCTTAAATGCCTCTGTAAATATAAAAAAGCAATTCAAGTCCTGGAAAGAAATAACTGTTGACTTTCTCATTTTTATATAATTTTATTAATATTGTATTGGAAGTTCTTTTTAAATAACCACTTGGAATCATTGGCTTCGACTTAAATTATGGTGTAAAAAATTAAATTTAAATGCCCTGAATATTCCTTATACATGTTTCTGTTAAGTCATGTCACCTTCACCCCAATTCTGTCATTATAGATTTTTTTCATTAAAACTTTACTTTTGCAACTGTTAAAATTTTATCTTCTCATATCAGGTCCATTGCTCTTTCCTGCTGAGATTTTCTGGGCTCCTGTTTCTTTCTTCTATGAGTTAACCACCACTGTCAGCTCCTGTCTTTGGCAAACGTATAACCCTGCCTTCTCTAGTCTCAATCTAGTTATCTGAAAGATGCTACTCAGGGTGGGGCCTCAGCAGATTTACTTCTGGTACCCAGTTCCCACTGGGCCCTTCTGAGGGAGCTGATGGGCAGGAGGACCGGAAGCAGCATTCACAACACTAGGACATTTTGTGAAAGTGCCCAAGAGAGTATCAGGAAACAGGAGAGGGGACTTGCAAAATTGGGGAGTGGTGCAGAAAAAGAGGAGGGGATACAGCATGGAATAAACTGTTATTTGGCCCTGGCGTTTATCTTGGTTCTTGGTTGCTCAGCACTTGTGGGTTAAATCATGTAGCTGTTTGCATGCAGGGCTCACACCACTGTAGGTAGTACCAGTGGTCCCCCTCATCCACAGGGAAAATGTTTCAAACCTCCCCAGTGGATGCCTGAAACTACAGCTAGCACCCTCTATATACTGGTTTTTCCCCCTATACATACCTATGATATAGTTTAATTTATAAATTAGACAAAGCAAGAGATTAACAATAAAACTAATAATAAAATACAACAATAATAACACTACACTGTAGTAAAAGTTATGTGAGTGTGGTCTATCAAAATATCTTATTTTGCAGATAGAAGATTCACTCTTATCATAGGTCTTAGCAACCTCAACATAGGATTTTCCCCCCTGATTAAGTGGAGAATTTTTTTTTACCTTTTTTACTTAAAGGAAGCAGTTTCTGGCTTCTCTTTGGCATATCCAAATTAGCAGCATCACTACTCTTGTGCTTTGGGGCTCTTAGTAAGTAAAATAAGGGTTACTTGAACCCAAGCAATACCTTGACAATCAATTTGACAACCAAGATGGCTACTGAATGACTAATGTTTGGGGTGGGGAGCATGGAGGAAGGATGTGGGAAAAACATACAATGCGGATGCTCAGGGAATGAATCACACCTGGGGTGGGATGGAGTGGGACAGCACGAGATTTCATCTTGCTACTCAGAATAGCGCACAATTTAATGAGTTGTTTATTTCTGGAATTTTCTATTTAATATTTTCAAACTTCCGTTGACTGCAGGTAGCTGAGACCATGGAAGGTAAAACCATGGGTGGGGGCGGGGGGAGTCCTTTGCAGGGCCAGACAGTGTGGGAAGAACTCTGTGTGTGTTATCCTGTTAAATATGTCCACAGCCCTAAGACACAGACACTGTTAAATCACTGAATGCCCAAGGTCATACAGCTAATAAATGCTGGAGCCACAATTTGAATTCCAAAAGTCTGAGGTATTACATTACACAACTCAAACACATTTAGTTATAATACATTACAGCCACCTTTTAACCTCTGTGCTACTTATTTTCTGGAGTGGAAGCATTAAATCAAATGGCCCAATGCTGATTGTAATAAGACTTATCTTTTATGACTATAGAAAAAATATTATGGTCATACTATTAATACATATTCTCTTTTTTTCCTCCAGAAAGAAGAAATTATCAAACTTATTTTTGAAATATGTGGTAAGATTTGACTATGAAAAAAACCCCAAAAAAATCCTTTAAAGTACCAACCCCACTATGCTCTATGTTGGTCTAGATAATGCGTTCACCCAGAAGATGTATATTGTGTAGCTCATGAGAAAGTTTGAAGCTCATTTGAAAAATCAATAGGAGCCTGAAAGGAAGCAGTGAGGGGCAGTGGGAATCCTAATTTAAGAAAAGAAAGTCATCTTCCTGGTGATTAAGAAGTGTGACACCTGCCTAGAGTCAGTGGGCAGCCAGTCATTCTGTAAGCCCAGTGTCATTTATATTCAGGGACATTTACCTGACCTTGGGAAGAAGAAAGCAACAAAGGAAATATGACCATGGGGGCCTAACTCATATTTGAGTCCAGCCTGGTTGGTGATTATCATGTCTGTGTTTTTTCCTGAAGCAGTCTTTCCGAATTGAGATTTCAGCACTATTTCTAGAGTGCATTCCACGAAGTCAGGGGGTTCTTGCTTCACAACTATTTTTAAATACCGCTACATATGTATTTGGTCAAATACATTAGACTCAAAATAGAGTTACCAGAGAGAGGAAGTAAAGAAGCCCAAAGGCAAGAGATTAATGGAATAATAAAGGCAAGTGAACTCTCTGGGCTTAAACAGGAGAGGTGCAGGAATACCATGGTTCTTCCATACAAAGACCCCAGAACTGGCTTGTCACCCCAAAATCTTCTGTACTTTAAGAACCAACCTGGGACTCTACGTGTTGTGGTGACAGGCCAATTTAGACATGATGTCTGGCTTCTAGAAGCTCCATAAAAATAGAAACTTTCCTCATAATTTTTTGTGGTAGGATTGTTGGGCAACCGGAGGATGAATAAACCAATGGATCGCTGATAATTCTTAATGCCTGGGGACTCGGGCAACCACTTTGAATAATAAACCCTAAACAGAAGTTGTTTATTGACCAGAATTCTCATTATCCTCAAAAGGTTTCATAGTATGGTATGAATAGATGGCTGGCCTCGTTGATAAGATGGGAACCACTTTAGTGGACCTGGTGGGGACATAAACTAGAGCAGCTATTCTTTTTTATTATTATTAGCATCAATGTGTTTTTTGATATTTCTTAAATTGATTGGGGTGACATTGGTCAACATAAACACATAGGTTTAATGTGTGGGCTTCTATGTTATAAGATCTGTATATTGCACCATGTGCCCTCCACCCAAAGTGTACAATTCTTGTATACAATTCAAAGCCCTATTCCTTCCCCACGATTAAAGTTTTTCATCGCGTTACTTTACCCCTTGGCCGTGCCAATGAGCTAATCTCTGTTTTCATGTAAGGATGATGTTGAAGACTGAAACATTAGCTTTCAGATTCAGATTAAATACAAATGGTGGAATGACAAATTTAGGGAGTGTGATCTTTTAGAGAGAGGGAGGGGGATGTAATCAAGAAGGCAGACACAGGGGATGCTGGTTCTTAAAAATATTTTAGTTTTTAATCTGAGGAACTGGCACATAGTGCTCATTTTATCATCTACAGTGTGTGTGTGTGTGTGTGTGTGTGTGTGTGTGTGTGTGTGTGTTTAAATAAATTATTTCTTTAAAAGAGTCAAGTATAGAAACCAGATGGGAAATCAGTTGTCAGTTGTGTTCACAGACACAGGAAAGGAAAGTAATAATTCAGGTCTCACGTTCACTTGTGCCCATTTATCCCCACTCCCACCAATCTGCTATGAGTCAGTGATGTTTAGAGTTTCAATCCTACAATGTCTCTGTCTTGACATTCATCTTTTAGGTTGTGGGCCCAAATGTAAAGAGACTCCACTAGAGCTCTTGTTTGTGATCGACAGTTCAGAAAGTGTGGGGCCCGACAACTTCCAAATCATCAAAAACTTTGTGAAGACTCTGACTGACCAGGTGGCTCTTGACCTTGCCACGAACCACATAGGCATCATCAACTACAGCCACAAGGTGGAGAGGGTGGCCCATTTGACAGAGTTCTCCAGCAAGGATGACTTTAAGCTGGCCGTGGACAACATGCAGTACCTGGGGGAAGGCACCTATACGGCCACGGCTCTCCATGCAGCCAACCACATGTTTGAAGCCGCGAGGCCAGGTGTAAAGAAAGTGGCCTTGGTCATCACTGATGGGCAGACAGACACCCGAGATGAAAAGAACCTGACACAGGTGGTGAAGAATGCCAGGGACGCCAACGTGGAAATATTTGTGATAGGGGTGGTGAAGAAAAATGACCCCAACTTCGAAATGTTCTACAAAGAAATGAATCTAATTGCTACTGATAGTGGGCATGTTTACCAGTTTGATGATTTCATTACCCTACAAGGTAAGACTCAGCTCCAGGGAAAAGGCACTTAGGCTGTTCTTCCAAATAACATGTCACTGGATTATCCTGAGCAAACATGGAAATTGGGAGGCTATTGAGACTCAGGCAAACATTACATTGTAACACACAAACCCCAGAAGGTAAAAACACTTAGTACCATCCCATTTCGAGAGTATAATCCCTTGTCTCGATTCATTAGTAACATAAATGCTGAGTTAGTTGGTCTTGGAGTTAACTTGGGTATCTCTGGTTGAAGGACATGGATGAAAAGAAAGAACTTGGGGGTACTGCTAAGATTAATGTTCAAAAAGTTATCTAACCTGAATAAGAGATGGAGCAAGCCAGCAACAAGGCAGACAATAACCTTAAAATCAAAGTGCATGATGAATGAAAACAATTATTATGGTAATCTAAAGAGAAGAGAAGAAAGACACAAGTACCTGGGATTATTCTAGTTTATTGATAATGAGTAAACAAGTTGATGTCAGGACTGTCTTACAGAGCACCATTTTGAATATTCAGTCAATGCCAATGAGCAGATTTCTCTGTGTTCCTTTACCCTTTCACATGAACTGAGGTCTCTTAATGAGGTGATCTAAGACCCTGTCTCATCTATGTTTGAAGGATGCTCAGTATTGCTTTACAATGGAACATGTTCCAACTCTTTGGAAACTCATAATTCATTCTGGCAGGACTTCCACCTGGCAAGATTGTGAAGCAAGTAAATTTTATGCTTAAGGTGTTTGCAGGCTTTGGTTTGGACCATCTTTCCCTTCTGCACACTCTGGAAGTGGGGCCTGACATGGTCTAGCACAGACCCTTCTTGTCTAACATAGACCCTGCTCCCAACCCACTATGGGTACCAGCAAGACTGGCCCTAATGACAGCATACCATACTTAGACCTCCTCACAGTCTAGTTTCCCTTTTATTCAGACCTTTCTAACCTGGGGTCCCAATTCCTTGACACCCATTCGGATGACTAAAGGGTTTGTCTGATATATTCAATCTCACTGGGCTGTTTATATGTTAGAATGACCAAAAGTATTACTCACTTCAGAGCCAAGTTCTATTTTAATAATTGAGTAATTTTATCATCTAAATCCAAGGGGTTAGTGTAATGGGTTCCATCCAGAGAGGGATATATTTGGGGGCTGGCTGGCCTTTTGCTACCCTTAACCACCCATTAAACTTAGGAAGGGTGAGGCTTGCCCCTTCCATAAACTAGTTCATAGATAACTGATGCTTTTGATAAGCAAGCATATAAGTCATTCCTTTGCTTATTTGGCCCTCCCTCGTATATCAGTATATTAATTAAATTATTTTAGATGGCCTCTCATAGATGATGTAAAAATGTTTTAAAACTTAGTTCACCTAGAAATTGACTTCACATGATGGGAAAGTCTGTTTATTTTAAGAAGAATGCAGGTCTTTTTAAACAAGGTTTGAGTAATATTCCGTTGCTCCTAAGATGTCTCTTTTCTACTTCTCTTAAAAGACACCCTGAAGCAAAGACTATTCAAAAAACATTGTGAGGATTTTGATTCCTACCTCATTCAAGTTTTGAGTTCATCGCCACTTCAACCTGGGTTTGGAATGTCAGGGGAGGAACTCAGCGTTTCCACTCCAGAGCCCGAGAGAGAAATGTCTGAGTCAGTAAGTAACCGTCCTGCTTAATTTGCGAGCTTCACATTGTGTTTTCTGTCTGTTTGACATCAAAGAACATCTCGCTTTGCACTGCCAAGAATCAGCTGAGGTGTTTGTATTTTCCAGTCCTTGGCCCTAAATATTAGCTCTTTGTCTCCAGATTTCTAGTTCTGAAATAGCTCTGGGGCTTGTGAGCAAGAATATGAGATTTCTAAATAGCTCTATGTTTTATAAGTAAAGATTTATTAAATGTTGCAAATAATATTATTATATTAGACCCCTGCCACCACCAAAGCCATAACAGGCACTAGAACAGATGAATACTATATGATTTGAATCCCCCACCTGCCATGCTTTGCAGATCCTTTCATACCAGGTCACAACTCTTTCTTGTCTGTCTGTGTATCCACTGCCCATTTTGCACCCTCTCAGGTTTCTTCACAGTGTACAATACTCAACCTGCCACTATGCCCCAATCCAGGCCACATTCTTAACTCACTTAGCTTCCACTTCTTGTGGTCAGAGCAGGGACTAGGAGGGAGGCTATGCAGGCTTATGGTGAAAGGTGGATGCTCTGTTGCCTAGCAACAGAAAGAACTACTTCCCGGATGTATTGAGACAAATGTGACTGTCATGGCTAGCTTCTGGGCACTAACCTCAGCCAATCAGGTTATGAGCAATTATTAGGTTCTTTTAGGCCCAAACTGGAGAGCCTCCCATAGTTACTGGCCAGTGGATGTTGTAGTCTCTTCCCCACCAACTCACAACAGAGCAGTCCCTGACTCATTTTTACTGCACTAGTGGACATCCTCTGGTAAGCAGGCACATGGCTACCATGACCCTCTTCTGTAAGCTCAATGAAGTCCCTATCCCGCCCTTTTATGAAGGCTTCGTGGACATGGGAGATTCACTATGAGCAAGTGCAACAATATTCTAGCATCAGGATTCAGCTGTCTAGTTGGACTAAAGCCTTGAGAAAACCTGCAGAGCATATATCCTGAGTAGGTGGACTCAGGACCATTCAGGAATCAGGCCTAGGAAGCCATTTCTCTGGGAACAGAGTCTACCACTCACTAGATTTTTATACTCTGTTCAAAAAGGGGGTGGATATTTCTAGCATATTTCTAGCATATTTCTATTGATTAACTACTAACCATCTCTGAGATGGGTAATCGCATTTAGGGCAACAGACTGCCCCTGGATTGTTGACTGAAATGAACACATACATTCTTACCACCTGGTTTATATCAGGGGTCAGCAAACTCTTTCGGTAAAAGGTAATATAGTAAATCTTTTTGGTTTTGCAGGCCATTTGATCTCAACCCAGTCTTTGAAGTGCAAAAGTATCATAGCTAGTACTTAATGAATACATATGGCTGTGTTTGGATAAAGCTTATTTCCAAAACATGAAGACTCTGATTTGGCCCCAGGGATTGCTGACCCTGGTATTTCCTGAACATTATAAAGTAAATTCCAGACATTAATGTACACAGTCTATGACTTTGTCCCTCCCCTAGTCAATCCACGTCATTCTAAAACTTTCCTAAAAAGAGCTTGCTCAGGTTTCTTCCAGCAGGTGGTGCTTAAACTGAGCTCTCCTTGTGATTAATGAATTCTAGTAGCATGTATTGATCACCACTGCTGTAGCTGATGGTGATTCTTAAGACACAGTTCCTGGCTGGCAGGTATGACTCAGTTGGTTGGAGCTTTGTCCTATATACCAAAAGGTGGCCGGTTTGATTCCTGGTCAGAGCACATATGCAGGTTGTGGGTTTGATCCCAGGTTGGGATGCATGCGAGAAGAAAATGATCAATGTCTCTCTCTCTCTAGCTATCTATCTCGAAGGAAGGAAGGAAGGAAGGAAGGAAGGAAGGAAGGAAGGAAGGAAGGAAGGAAGGAAGGAAGGAAGGAAGGAAGGAAAGAAGGATGGAAGGAAGGAAGGAAGGAAGGAAGGAAGGAAGGAAGGAAGGAAGGAAGGAAGAAAAGAAGGAAGGAAGGAAGGAAGGAAGGAAGGAAGGAAGGAAGGAAGGAAGGGGGAAGGGAGGGAGGGAGGGAGGAGGGAAGGAAGGGAGGGAGGAGGAGAGGGAGGGAGAAGGGAAGAAAGGAAGGAAGATAAAGTTCTTACTTAAGATAAATCCAGGGTCTATCAGTGAATGGATTACATATAGAAGGCATTAAGAACGTTAGCAGAGCTGTGGATGAACCATAAGAGACGGAACAATTAATTTCAGGGCAGAGCAATGGAGGGCTTTATAGAGGAGGTGGCACAGGTCTGAGTTTTAAGAATATGCAGGAGTTTTTCAAAGTAGAAGGCTACCTCCAGCAGAAGGAACATGCAGGCAAAGGGGAATACCAAAGGGCAGGGTACTTCAATAAATTAGTACAAGTTAAGTCTAACTGGAGCCTAAAGTGTGTGTGGCAGAATGGAGAGAGTTAAATCTGGATACATAGAGGACCAATTATAAATGGCTTTATCTGTTAAGCTAAGGAGTTTAAACTGAAGCCACAGGCCAAGCAGCCAGGAGAAAGCAGAGACGTTTTTAAAGCAAGGGTCATAAAATCATATTTGGTTCACAGGAGGAATAACCCTGATTGCAGTGTGAAAGATAAATAGGAAGAGGCAGGAGAGACGGAGTCAGATATGAGTCCAGGTGAGAGATAACGAGAGCAGTGGGAATGAGAGGAGGCATGGATTGAAAAGCCGTTTCTGGGGTAGAATGAGTTAGTGATTGTGTGGACTGGAGGTTAGGCAGAGAGAGTGATTTGGGGATGACAGATGGATTTCTAGCTCAGAGATGGGTTGAAATGAAACACCATCCCCTGAGATGGAGAATACAGGAGACAGGATGGGTTTTTTTGAAGGAAAACAAGGAGCTTAGTTTGCACCAGGCAAAGTAGAGGTGCCTGAGGGAAATCCAAAGCAGTTATAACACAGAATGAAGCACAGCAAGACTCCATGCCTCCTATCATGACTCGGAGAGTCTGATGGCCCGAGAGACAAGTGATGGTAATGGATTGTGACAGTAGAAGCATTCTAGTAGCCGGGAAGGAAATGGCATATGAAGAGTACATCCCAAATAGTTTAGATTTATAACACCTAGAGCTGCACAGAAGAAAACTCAGCATCATCAAGGTCTAGGTTGCCTGTGACTGAGACAATGGGAACTCACAATGAACGTGGGTTTCTTAGAGAGCCCGTTTTCACCCAGGCTTTTGCAGAAACACCAAGGCAAGACTGGGGATTCCTATGCAGAGTGATTCCATAGCAAACCAGTGATGAAATGTCCAGCTAGGATAGGGAGAGATCCTCTGGGGGCTCCTGCACCGTGTGGAGAGGGGGAGCTGTGATTCTCCACTTCCCTCTGATGTTGTCCTGAGACACATAGTTCAATGCTAGCCTCAAGTTGAGGGTACAGGCTCCGCATCTTCACGGAGGAAATGTATATTCTGCATCAATATGCATTATAGAAAACTAACACACCAGGCTGACTTTGCTGGCTGTCCCACCCTCTCTTTGTCCTTCCTTGCTTTTAGTGAGACCCTATCCCTGGTCCCCTCCCCTTTTTCTCCCCTCCTGTCAGGATCACACAAGCTGCTCAGAGCTCTCCATTTCAGGTTTCCCTCCTGCTGTTTCTCCCATCCCTTACTCGCCTTTCCCCACAACTTGCCCTCAATCCACACTCCACTTTGAGATTGGTCTAAAGGATACTCTGGCAGTTTTTCAAGAGCTGGAGCCCTCGTCGGTTTGGCTCAGTGGATCAGCCTGTGGACTGAAGGGTCCTGGTTTCAATTCCGGTCAAGAGCACATGCCTGGATTGTGGGCTTGATTCCTGATGGGGGGACATGCAGGAAGCAGCCATCCATGAATCTCTCATCATCGATATTTCTACCTCTCTCCCTTCCTCTCTGACATCAATTAAAAAAAAAAAGAGCTGGAGCACTGAGCAGGTTCTACTTGATGCTGGAACTAGATGTGGTCTTTCATCCTAAAACCTGACACCGGGCTCTGTCCTCAACTCCGATGGCGCAGCTTTTAGTCCCTACCTGCTCTGAGGCCCCTTCCCTTCTCTTCCAGGACAGGGCCTTGCTTCACGGTGGTGCTCTTTCCTGCCAATATTTCTCACTTCTGCCCTAAAGTAAATTCCCTAACCCTCTCATAGTTCACATGTCCCTCTTTCTACTATCCTATCTCTTTTTATAATAAAATTATTCTATAGGCCTGTCTCTGCACTCTCCCCTCACCCTTCTCTCTCTCTCTCTCTCTCTCTCTCTCTCTCTCTCTCTCTCTCTCTCTCTCTTTCACACACACACACACACACACACACACACACACACACACACACACTCATTCTCCTTCCCTCTCACTCTGGCTCTCATTTTCAATTTCTTTTGTAAATGTATATTATTAGAGCAGTAAAAAGTGTATATGCTACTTCCTCCAATATGGCACTGAAACTCTGCTGAAAAGCCACCACCAATCTCCTAATTGTCAAATCCTATTGCCATCTTCTAACTGCTTTCCTCTTTCACATATAACACTCATTTCTTTGATTTTGAGGGTTCTCTCATTATCCTCTCACTCTTATAAGCATTTTCTCTTAATTGCTTTTGGGGTTTCCCTGTTTCTTTACCTCTTAAATACGTAACCCTCAATTCTTCTGAGGTCCAGCCTTAGCCTGCCTCTCTTCCTGTTCCACATTCTCTTTCTCAGTTCCAAACTAACAACTCTCAAATCTGCCTCCCCAATCCAGACCCTTCTCCTGGGCCCCAAAGCTACATGTGTGATGGTCTCTGCACACCTCAGTCCCCCTGGCATTCAACATGGACTGTGTGCTGCTCCTTCACATTTCCTTCCCAGGGTCATGGTCCCACCAACCAGGCAGGCGCCTGGCAGGGAAACTGTCTCACCACTTCTTGTCTCTATTAGTAACATGGCCTCAAAACAGGGATCCCATCTCGCTTTTTTATATCTTCTTCAGTTTACCCATTACTTGTTGATAGTATAATTTTATTTTTTTAGTTTTATAAAAATAACATAATTGAATTGTTTTTCTTCTATATAATTCCATTTGTGCTGAATTTTCTTTAAAATCTCTAATAACATGGCATACATTTTAACAGTAGATTAGTAAAAATAACATAATAGTTCAGTACATCTATATTTTTCTCCTGATGTTGTAGGTTGCTCAGTCATACTATACTCACTACTAGATTAAATAGTTTGCTCAAAAGAGGACTGGAGTTTTCCTGTCTCCATTGAAAGGAAAATTGATTTCCTGAAATTAGAGTTACTTAGTTATAAATGACCTTGACTAGGCATATATACAGATATATTATAATTTATTTTTATAAAATTCAATTAACGCTCATTGTGGTGGTGAGAAAAGCTTCAATTATTTTGGATAAAATCCTGCTTAATGACTAGTTTTTAGCATTACTACATGAATTTGTGTAAGCATCCTATATTGCTAATAATAGACTTATTACCCTTAGAATATAAGATGCTCCTATCCCATAGAGAAGAGAAAAAAATATTATAGACTGTCCTAGGAGAAAAATCCCACACCTGAAAATCGGGAAATGTGGTGTTCTCAATGCTGAAGCTAAATACTTATTTTCTTGGCTCAAAATTTTATATTTTTCTATTTTAATATTTTAGCGATTGGGTGCATCTAGTTAGTGTGTTGTGGTCTTCTTTTGAAATACTTAAAATAGATAGTGTATCTCACAGTGACCGTCAAATTAAAAATGAAATCTGATATCTGCCTGACACTGGGCGAATCACCTACTTCTGAAGGGTTCTGTTTCCTCATTTGTAAAATAAGGGATTGTTACCAGCATATTAAAATTCTATTATTAGAACAGTAAAAAGCAGATACTGGCCAATGCCAGAAACATTTACTGGGCATTATATTAATGCATGTGAGGGTTGAAACAGAATGAAATCCTGCAGTTTACCCTCTAGGGAAACTGCAGAAGATGGGAGAGAGGCAGCCCAAACTAAAGGTGTTCTTGACAGTCCTCCACAACCTTAAATGCAAATAAAAAAAATGTTCGATTTAAGTACTACTTGAGAGCTGAGAGTCCTGGCAAAAAGTTATCACCTGGGAAGAGTCAATCAAGGTCAGAAGCTGGAGAAGCCACGCGCCTTGAAGGCACTGGCAGCTGAGCAGCTGGCAAGCACAGACAGAATCCCCACCGCCCCCGAGAGGGACATGGACCTGCACTGCTGGGAAACGCTAAGCCTGAGCACATGGGCTAAGGCAGATGAGCACTTGCATTTACCCAGAAAAGACATGAGCTCAGAGTCAAAGAGCTTATCTGTGATAAATGCAGAATTCTGTGTAATGAATTATGAGAGAAATGTTTGGAAATGGAGACCAGCTGGCCTTTTGGCATTGTTAGTAATCCTGCTTTAGGGCATACATTCGTGTTCCTGGATGCTGCTGCAGATCTGTTCTCCTCCCCTTAAAGATCTGCCCTCACGCCGACAGGGACTGACCGCAGCGCATCTGCTTGTGCAGCTGCACGGAGCAGCCCTGGACTCCAGGTGTTGGCGGGTCACGTGCCCCTACGCTCCTCTGTGTCTTCTTACTGTGCTGGCACCGCTTGTCTCCTCAAGGCAAGCCAGTGTGGGAGGAGCAGAAACGTGTGGAGCTGGTAGGCAGGCTTTTGTTTTTAGGTTTAAGGTTTATAAAAAGAATAGAGAAAACGTATAACATCTGAGTTCCCACCACCAACATGTAACCATGGTTTCCACTTAATCACTCATTCTTGCTGCAAATAAAGTTAAAATGCTTGCTTGTTTTTAAGAGTCTCTTTCTCCTCCTCTCTCCAGGGGAACCACTACCACCAATTTGGTGTGTATTTTAAAATATATATTTTTTAATTGATTTTTTACAGAGAGGAAGAGAGAGGGATAGAGAGTTAGAAACATCAATGAGAGAGAATCATCGATCAGCTGCCTCTTGCACACCTCCTACCGGGGATGTGCCCACAACCAAGATACATGCCCTTGACCGGAATTGAACCTGGGACCTTTCAGTCTGCAGGCTGACACTCTATCCACTGAGCCAAACCGGTTTCGGCCAATTTGGTGTATATTTTAAAAGTAAAGTTTGGGGCTGTTTAAATTCCACTTTTAGTACTGGAAGTTATGTTAGGGTCTAAGCTTTCCTGATTTTCAAATGATGACATTAAAGCTTAGAAGAATTAAATAATTAATCCAAAGTACCCATCCCCCCCCCTTTTCTTTCCCTCTCCTTCTCCCATTCCGAGTTTATCCAGCAGCCACTATTTGCTCATCTATGCCATGAAAACTTTAAAAAAAAATAAAAGAAGAAAAGGAAGGTAGATAAAAAAGAAAGATAAACATCGCATGGTTTAATTTATCTTAGCAGGAAAGTGATATTTACACATGTGAAACAGGAAATGATGCCACAGCATAGGATTAAAGGTTAACGTCCATATGATCAGGGTCACGGATGGAACACTAGAAGGTATTGCGCACCATCTGGAAGAGGACCGTTAGTACGGACTGGGTTATTGGGACGGGTTCTGCAGGTGGGGTCCATGGTGGGAGGGTTCACTTTGGTCCTGATGCAGAATGAAGAAGAGGAAGGGATGAAAGAAAGGTCACAGCAAGACGTGCTGGGAATAGTGGAAGACAAGCTTAGAACATTACCAAAGTGTGGAGGACACAGATTGTGGCAGTGCCATGGATCAGCTGAAAATTTTACCTATAAATCGGTAATTATCTCAGTCATCTCTTTTTTTCAACCATAATATCTAATAAATGGTGATAGCTCAAGAAAAGACACTCAGCAGTGAGAGGGCAAGTTGGTAAAACTTTTTTGAAGAAGACTTTATCTCAGAAGCTCAAATAGAAGTGTTCTTAAACCAGCAATCAGCCATGAGCTTTCTAATAGAAAAAGAACAAATTAAATGTTTTTAAAAGGCCGTTATAATTACATATATTCTGTATTTAAAATGTTGTATAGTTGTAGGAAAACATATGGAACCAGGATATATTAAACTTTTAAAAACACAGAAAACCAAACACACAGTATATTTTTGTGTTTTTAAATATACATATATATATATATATATATATATATATATATATATATATATATGTATATGAAAAAGACAGGGGGAAAAATACACCAGAATATCAATAATGATTATTTCTGGGAGGCGGAATCACTCACTTGTGATTTCTCTTTCCTTCTTGTTGTTTGTTCATATTTTCTAAAATCCCTTCCATGAACATGTTTGCTTTTGTAATAAGGAAGAAAATGATAAAATGTCACTTTTTTTGACTTGATATAACCAGAAACAACAATGTGAACTTCTTGTGTAGGTCAGTATCCTCGGAGCCCAGGACAAAGGGAATGAGCCTCCAGAGCCCACCCGGGCCGACAGCCTGGCCACCACGCCTTCACCTGCGGCTGCCACCATCCAGGGGCCATTGCGCAGCCCCTCTGAGGAGGGGGCCGTGCGTCTGGACACTAGAACTCCAAGCCCCAATTTGAACTTACAGTGGGGAAAGCTGGTGCACAAAGGTAAGAGATACCTGCCAATCAGCTTCTGCATCTACAATGTGAAGAAGGCACAGAGAAGATGGTCTTTAAAATCTCATTTAGAGAGAATGTATTTTGATTATAGATAGGGGAAACAGAAGATAATTCATTTAATTATATACTAGAGGCCTGGTGCAAGAAATTTGTGCAGGGATGGGGGGGTGTTTCCCTCGGCCCAGCCTGCACCTTCTCCAATCTGGGACATCCCTCTCACAATCCAGGATTGCTGGCTCCCAATTGCTCGCCTACCTGCCTTCCTGATTGCCCCTAACCTCTTCTGCCTGCCAGCCTGATCATCCCCTAACCACTCCCCTGCCAGCCTGATTGATGCCTAACTGCCCTCCCCTTCAGGACTGGTCCCCCCTAACTGCCCTCCCCTGCAGGCCTGGCCACCCCTAACTATCCTCCCCTCAAGGCCTGGTCCCGCCCAACTGCTCTCCCCTTAGGCCTGGTCCTCCCTAACCTTTCTCCTTTATAGGCCTGGTCATCCCTAACTGCCCTCCTTTGCAGGTTTGATCGCACCCAACTGCCCTTCCTTGCAGGCCTGATCCCTCCCTACTGCCCTCCCATGATGGCCATCTTGTGGTGGCCATCTTGTGTCCACATGGGGGCAGCCATCTTGTGTGTTGGAGTAATGATTAATTTGCATAGTACTCTTTTATTAGGATAAAATTAGAAAACTGGCTGACATTTTTTGAAAATTTGTCAAAAAACTCTTTAGTGTTTGTTATTATTATTTCTTATTTATTTCATTTTGTTTTTGTTAATGTTCACCCAAGGATATTTTTTTCATTGATTTTTAGAGAGTGGAAGGGAGGGAGGAAGGGGCGGGGAGAAAGAGAGAAAGAAACATCAGTGTGAGAAACACATGACTTGGTTGCCTCCTGCATACACTTTGATTGAAGCTGAAGATTGAATCTGCAACCCAGGTATGTGTCCTTGACCAGGAATCAAACCTGCATGCAAACCTTTGGTGTATGGGACAATGCTCTAACCTCTGAGCAACAGACCAGCATTGTTATTATTTTTAATTTGAATACTTTCACAGAGGGTTGTATTTTTGTGTTCGCCACAATCCCTAGCACTCCCTATTATCTTACACATGGCCTTCACACATATAGACATTTGAGTTTTGACCTTTCGATTGTAGAAGAAAGGGAAAAAAGCTAGAATCTAGATTTTCTAATATCTATAGAAATTAATCATTAGATACACAGTTTGTGAAGAACATGTCAGAGAGACAATATTCTTGCTTAAAAGAAGCAAAGATTGCCTTGAAAAGAAGTTACATAATATTATTTATTGTTTTGAAGAGCAAAGTGGTAAAAATCCACTTTTCCTTTCCAATTGGTTCAGAGCGATCATTTTGTTTTAAAAAGTGAATCACTTAAGACATACTCCAACTCTAGGGCAATGGTTCTCAACCTTTTTAATGCTGTGACCCTTTAATACAGTTCCTCATGTTGTGGTGATCCCCCAACCATAAAATTATTTTCGTTGCTACTTCATAACTGTAATTCTGCTACTGTTATGAATCGTAATGTAAATATCTGTGTTTTCTGATGGTCTTAGGCGACCCTGCTAGCGGTTCTCAACCTGTGGGTCACAGAATTAAAAAGGTTGAGAACCACTGCTCTAGGGATATGATTGTGGGAGATGGGGAGAGGGTGGCTTTGATATTGATAAATGAAACTTGTGACATATAAACCATTTCACAGAACACAGAAAACAGACAGCAAATACTTCGTTGGTCTTTTGACCTTGGAATCACTTCCTTGGTTAGGAAATATGAATCATGGCACTAAGGCATGCCATGACATAAAAAAGGGATTTAACAAAGAATTTATGGTTGTAGTTTTGCTTTTGACAGTGGACATGTTTCTGAAATTTATTTATACACTGACTTAAAAGGTCATGTTTTTATTCTACTGCAAGTGCTTCTCTTTATAAAAGAAAATTGTGGCATAAAGAGAGCCTTTTGTTCTACTTTTTTTTTATAACTTAAAGGAATCTTTTTTTTTTTTTTTTGTAGCACAATGACACAAGATTGCAGTGGTACTTTTTATGAACAAACTGGAAGGGAATGAGTATAGAAAGCCAAAATTATCTTCATTCCAAATATTAATTTGACTTTAAATCAATTCCAAAGTAAATTAGGAAGTCCTATTTTTCTTCTAATAATTCTCACAAGAATAGTGTGCTTTCGGGGAAATATGAATTTTTAATGGAGTTTTATAAGGATTAAAAAATGCATGTTTTCAAATGAATGAATATTTAATGGTGGAGTTTTGGGTGGTGGAGGAAGAGTTTTCAGTGGTGGAAGAAATGTTTTGAGTATCAGGGAACCTTCTTTAACTTAGAACAATATTTTCTGAGTTGGTGTGTTAGTGTGCATGAAGAATCAAGTTCATGAAACTTTTCTTTTTTTATCTTTTCAGTGAAAGAAAAGCCTATAATAACACATTGTCCTTTTTTCAACCCAGACCCTAGGTGTTTGGAAGACCTAATGCCTGGAAACTGTGCTGACTATGTGGTTCGATGGTATTATGACCAACAGGTCAACTCTTGTGCCCGCTTTTGGTTCAGCGGCTGTAATGGCTCAGGAAATAGATTCAACAGTGAAAAGGAATGTCAAGAAATCTGCATTCAGGGATGAGCAAGTAGGTCAACCTGTAATGAGTCAAATCTACATCTCTATCAACAAGTCTAGAAAGAACCTCTATAATTTCAACATGTTCAATATGAATAAACCGCCATGTTTGATTGCATACTGAGTATTTGCAATTTATAAACATAACTGAATCCTTGCAACCACACTAGGATGTAGGCGTTATTAACCGTTTTCACAGATAAAGAAGTGGAGGCTCTAGCTTTAGCAATTTGTCAGTAGTCACCCAACTAACACATGGCAGGCTGAGTGTTTGGCTTAGAGCTGTGCAAACTCAATACATAGGCCTTAGCATCTACTTCACAACCTGCAATGTGGTTTTGATTCCTGTTCCTTCCTATTCAATGTATCATGTCGGATTAAACTCCTTCCCCAGCCCAGTCTCCTATTTCTCCCTGGTCCCCTGGTGCCTTCTACCCACTTCAGTCCCCCAAACCTCTCACAGCCCCGATAGTAGCAAAAAGATAGGTACCGTATTTGCCGGCATATAAGACGATTTTTTGGCCCTGAAAAATACCGTATTTGCCGGCATATAAGAGACTGGGCGTATAAGACGACCCCCTAACATTTCCACTCAAAATACAGAGTTTGTTATATACTCGCTGTATAAGACTACCCCCCACTTGGAGGCATATTTTTCAGGGCCAAAAAATCGTCTTATACGCTGGCAAATACGGTAGGTGGTAGGGAAGGACTAGAGTTTGGGAATCAGAAGTGATGGGAGTAGGTAGGAAGGGATGAGATCAGAAAGATATCCTGCTTGAAGGAAACCGAGAAGATGGAATGGTTCTGAGATAAGAGGTTCTGGGATAGGAACTGGAGTGGTGTAGTTAGATTTTTGCCTCACTTGCTCTGAATCTATGAAAACAATCTGAAATAAAACGACAACGCAAATGGATTAACAACTGTCACTCCGCACTCCAACGTATTTGGTAACAAACCTTCATTGTGTGTTTAAACTATATATTGAAAATAAAAAGTGTAATTTAAACGAAGGAACTTTTTTCACCCTTCCTTTAAAATATGTAAATGTGACTTTCAATTTTAGGGGGATGGGAAAAGAAGGCACTTGACATCCAAGAACTACTTAAAGCTCATATCCTCTCTTTCTCTCTCTCTCTTTTTTTTTTTATTGTTTAAAGCCTTACATGTCTCCTTTTTTCCCTGATTACCACCCCCAACGACAGTGTCTGTGTCCCCACTGCCCCAGTGTCTGTGTCCATTGGTCATGCTAATATGCATCCACATCCTCTCTCGTGCAGGATATTGTACAGATAGGTCTTAGGCTGAAAAATGAGCCGCCAAATTGAAATATGACCCAACAGAGTAATAGAGAATTGGCTCTGTCATTTTATAATAATTTTTCGACATCCAGTCTAGGAAGATCAGTTTTGAGCTAAGCTCAGACAGCACTTGTATATATATCATCTCACAGCAAGCACCCTTTCTTCTTCTTCCAGGCCTGTGACCCTCATTCAAGGTCAGTGGTACAGAAAAAAACACTCAAGGAAGAAGATGCTGAAGAACAGCCATCTTAGCAAAACTAATTTTGGGTAGTTTGATAAAATTGTTGATGTAATATTTAATATTACAAAATAATACATGCAATATACTTGTGAGTAAAAATGTGATAAGATAAACACTTTACAGAGAATGATCAAACATAACCCATTCTGTTGAAGCTTCCTGTGTAAACCTCTACCATCCAAGCTGCCAGGAATATTTCATCTTGAATTTTCTGTTTACCATGTCACTTTGCTATTGGCTTTTATATGTAATTTTACATGTAAAACCACATATATATCTATGTATCTTTAAACAATACAGTCTTTCTTATCTTAGGACTTTATAAAAATGGTGTCATACTCGCTTTCGCAACTTGCTATTTTCATTCAATATTATAATTAATCCATATGTCTTACCATATCGTGTTCCTAAAAATATCTAAATGTGTTTCTAAAAATGTATTACTTAGGTTTTTTAAGCTTTATAAAATTTGTTTTATAATTCTTTACAACTTGGTATGCTATTTCATTATAATTTATACACATTCATTTACTTTTATAGTTGTATAATATTTGAGTGAACATATCACAACATAGTTAACCACTAACCTGTCTATAGTCAATTAAATAGTTTCTATTTATTTATTTATTTTTTACCATTTCATCAGCATTGCAATGAATGCTCCTATATATGGCTTTGGGTACACATGCAACAATATTTTTCTAGGACCTATACCACAAAATGAAATTGCTGGGTTGCAGAAATGTAAACATTCAAAAATAATATATCATAGCCAACCAGTTATTTTCCCATGGTGTTTGAACCAATTCACTATAAACTCTCACCAGTGTGCATAAGAGTTTCCATTGCTTGATATTCTTATCAACACTTGAGTATTGTCAGACTTCTTTTGCTAATACTGGGTAGAAAATAGTATCTTTTTTTAAAATACGTTTTATTGCTGTTGTTTTTCAGAGAGGAAGGGAGAAGGATAGAGAGTTAGAAATATTGATGGGAGAGAAACACCAATCAGCTCCTTTTGCACACCTCCTACTGGGGATGTGCCCTCAACCAAGGTACATGCTCTAGACTGGAATCAAACCTGGGACCTTTCAGTCTATATGCCAATGCTCTATCCACTGAGCCAAACCGGTTAGGGAAGTATCTCATTTGTTGTTGTTGTTATTATTATTGACAGTATTACATATGTCCCCCCATTTTTTTACCCCTCAACTCTAGACCTTTAACTCACTATTGTCTGTGTCCATGGGCTATGCCTGTATGCATATAAGTTCTCTGGTTAATCTCATCTTTCCCCACCCCCTTCCCTCTGAGATTCCTCAGTCTGTTCCATGCATCCATGTCATAGATCTATTTTGTTCATCAGTTTATTTTGTTCTTTAGACTCCACAGATAAGTGAGATGGGTGTTTGTCCCTTTGTCTGAAACATCCTTTTCCTCCTTCTGTGATGACCAAATCCTAATACTTCAAGGACAACTTGCAGGCCTCCCTCCTCCTTTGTGGTACTTTTTCATCAGTTGGGCCATGCTCAACACTGGGGACCCAAAGCACTTGGCTTATGCTTCCACTCTACCATTAATTTGAAATGACTTGCAGTTAGTGGATAGCATCTTCATATGTTTCCTTTTGCTGCTCTAACAAACTACCACAAATTTGGCAGCTAAGCAACACAACTGTATTATTTTATAGTTCTGTAGGTCAGAAGTCTCATGCAGGTCTCACAAGGCTAAAATCCAGGTGTCCATGGGGTTGTGATTTTTTCCTGGTTCCCTTACCTTTTCTAGCTTCTAAAGCCCACCGGCTTTCCTTGGCTCATGGCCCCTTCCTCTGTCTTCAAAGCCAGCAACAGCAGGTTGAATGTTTCCATTGCTGCATTGCTCTGATTCTCTGACTACAGCTGGGGATGTTCTCTCTTTTCAAGGTCTCATGTGATTAGATCAGGCCCACCTGAATAGCCCAGGAGAGTCTCCCATCTCAAAAGCCTTAATCTTAATCACATCTACACATGTCCCTTTGTGGTATAGGTAACTGTTTAAAGGTTCCAATGACAAAGGAATGGGTATTGTTGCAACAATTATGCCCTCAGTCACAGCATCTGTATTCTCTACCAGCACTCTGATTTTAGGAACAAGGACATGTCTTATTTATCTCTGTACCTAGCTCCAGGCACAGAGGAAGAACTCAATACATTAAAAAAAAATTCATTAGAACTCACTTTTTTTATTACACAAATAGAAAACTACTTGGACGAAGGGAATAGAGGAAGATCAGGAAAAAAAATCATACCAGTTTAAAAGGAGAATAAGAGAAAAATGGTATGTCAGTGAGTAAAACTATTATTTTCTCTCATCCACTTTGAGATTCAAAGTACCCCCACCCCTTCTTCCCCACCATGATTAGCAAAACAAAGAGAAAAGTCCCAGGGAGTGTAGTCTAGCTAGATAAAGGATCTGAGAGGCGGCAAGGAACAATCTGAAAATTAATTCTGGAAAAGAGAATGATGGTTTATGTTTTCCTTCTTAGCTAGTTAAAAAGCCAATAGAACTGGAGGAGATATTTGACATTTTAGTCTATTCTCAAAAGAAAAAAAGGCAGACTATGTACAAAATGTGCTGTAAATAATGTGTGTCTAAAGAAGTCTCCATTTTAATTTACATTGAGAAATTTTTAATATTTTATCAAGTACTAATGAGGTTCAAGACTTTTAACAATGGTCCTAGCCAGATTGCTCAGTGGGTAGAGCATTGGTCTGCAGACTGAAAGGTCCCAGGTTTGATTCTAGTCAAGGGCACATACCTGGTTACAGGCTTGATCCCCAGTAGGGGGCATGCAAGAGGCAGCCAATCCATAATTCTGTCTCATAATTGATGTTCCTATCTCTCTCTCCTTTCCTTTCTGAAATATATATATATATATATATATATATATATATATATATATGTGTGTGTGTGTGTGTGTGTGTATATATATATATGAATTTTAACAATGAACCCCCTCCATTGAAATGTTAAAATATCTTAAGTGATCAATTTTGTCATTTTCATTCAGTTGAAACAGCTATACCAACTGTAAGAAATGCTCTAATCAGGGGTCTGAAGAGCATGCTCACTGTATAAAAGGACAATTAGGCTTGGTGATTTTATTTATTTTTTTAATATATTTTTATTGATTTTTTACAGAGAGGAAGGTAGAGGGATAGAGAATTAGAAACATCAATCAGCTGCCTCCTGCACACCCCACACTGGGGATGCTCCAGCAACCAAGGTACATGCCCTTGACCGGAATCAAACCTGGGACCTTCCAGTCCGCAGGCAGATGCTCTATCCATTGAGCCAAACCGATTTCGGCAGGCTAGGTGATTTTAAACTTAATGTTTATCCTAAACACACCAAAAAGTAAACGAGAGAATGAAAAAAAAATATTTGCAAGCAACATGTAACAGAATTGTTTCATGATGCTAATAAACCAAGAGATGCCATAAATCAAAAAGAATAAAAAGGAGAAATGATAGATATTGTCAATTCAAAGGAGATAACGCTATGAAGAGACGCTCAGCTTCATTAACTACAGAGAAATGCATGCATGCTAAGTAGGTCTGGGATGAGGCTGGAACACCCACGGGGAAGTCTGTTGAGTAACCGTGGCTGAAAACCAGCAAGGAGGCCTCTGCATTATGCCAACCTTAGCAGAGGCTCTACTACTTAACTATTTGACTTGGAATTTTAGGTGTTCCTATTTTTGCCCCCTTTTTCTATAAGTCTATAATCTGATGGCTTTTGTGAGTAGCAATGCAAAAATGGATTAATGCTGTTGAAGTGTCCAAGATTTCCCCTCTCCTTATAATATCTTCTCTTATAATATCACTAAAATAAGACATGTTGTAGAATGTGTGTGTGTGATCATCAAAACAATAGCCCCAAATCACATTTCACCCATATATTTATGGTATTTCGGGGTTTTTAAAAAACATTGAACTGATTGGAATTTTAAAGACATTATTCTTTTTTTTTAATCATTTTACAAACATTTGAAAAATTCTTCATTTAAACAGTTAATTTAAAGCCGCATCAGACGGTCTTGCCTTCATGGCTCAGTGGTCAAGCATTGACCCATGAACTGGAGGTAACAGTTTGAACCAGGAGGTCAGGGCAGATGCCCAGGTTGCAGGTTCAATACCCAGTGTGGGACATGCAGGAGGCAGCTGATCAATGATTCTCTCTCATCATTGATGTTTCTATCTCTCTCTTCTTTCTGAAATCAATAAAAGTATATTAAAAATTTAAATAAAGTCACATCAGACTCTGAACATTGGGAATTTTTAAACCCTGATTTAATCAGGTAGAAAAAGAAGGGCTCTTAGAATTGCCAAGAAATTTCTAGTCCTGTGTCTCCTGCTTATATCCCCTCCACATATACCCTAAGTGACTGATGTTCTTGGGGGAGACACTTCTGATAGAACAATTATCCCCTAGCAGCCCATTCTTTAGACAACACCATCTGTCACCGCTGCAGCTTGAGCTGGGTGTGTCTTGCAGCCTCCACCCTAACAAATTCCCACTCTCACGGAGCCTTTTCTAACGGTTGTGCTATCGTTTTAAGGCCTGAGACATGACCTCCTTCAGGCTGCTTCTGCAGTCTCTCCTGTTTCCATGGTCTTTTTCCACCCCGGCCTCTGATTCTGAGCATGCCCTCCACCCAGTAGGTGGGGACGTTTATAGTGACTAGAGTGTGGAGAGGAGCCATCTAACACACCCCTTGTTCTAAACATTATATTCCTATGAAACAGTAAAACCAACTATGACTGCCACTTTAATAGAAGGCATGGGTAAATTTCTGTCTTGGGAGCAAAAAGAAACAGAAGAATTACATAGTAGGCATTCTAAATGGTAAACCAGAGCTTGTGGGATGGCAAAGACAGCAAGGATTTCCCTCCCTGTTTCTCTCTGAAATTAACTAGAGGCTTCAATTGTATTTCTGCCTTTCTTTAAATTTGCCCTTAGACTCGGCACTCACAGTTCCTTAGCATTATTGTTAAGTACTAACAGAATTCTCCAGTTATTTCCTTCTTAGCATATTAGTTGATGTCTTAAGTTTATTATTTGGCTGTGTTCCCTCTCGGGCATCTTAATGAAGAGTGCCATGAGTTGGGATCTTTCTCAAATTGACTCTATTATGTATAAATCATTGCCCTTGCCTTTATGTAACTGTCTCACCTCTAGTCTTCCAAGAAATAAATATCGGGATTTGTAGACTTTCCCCGTGGTATATTAACTTGCTATTAGAAAAATATTGACAAATACAGTAAAATGGACTATGATTGTGCCTCTTTAAATTTTAGAGCATTACCAGAGCTTTTTCTGTATTAAAAGTGAGAGGCCAAATCTATCAGATTTACTTTGTATCACTCTACAGCCTCATGACAAACCATCTGAATCCCACTTCTCTGTGAATGGTGCAGCCACTCAGTGACTTTGGCCTCTATGAGACATCCCAAACACGTTCTTCTCCCTCCACTCTTCATATGTAATTGCTCAGTGCATCTGGCCTTTCTTCTTCCTGTTCCTATCGGACCCGAGTCTGTCATTTCTTCCAAATTGGCCTCCATGCGGAGTTACAGTAATCTTGACCCAATCATTCTCCTCTTTACAATGTTCTAGGCATTCTCCATCTTCTTTAAGATGCAGGGTAAACTTTTCCTTAATGTAAGTAAACTTACAGATTTATTCCTGTTTAGACCCTTAAACTTGGTTTTGAATTCAGCTATGCTCAGCCATTTGCTACTTTGAGAGCACTATTCATTTCCTTTGGGGATTTTCCCTTACCTTCTTTCTCTTCCTCACATTTTCACTTAGCATGGTGGCAATCATTCCTTATCATCAGTAGATAAAGAGCTATCTGAGTCTTTTTTAAGACCTTCATCACTGTTCCATTTAATCAATTCATTTTTTCTTGTGCCTTTAAATGTTTCCAATGTTTTGTTATTATGACCAAAGCTTCATTGAACATCCTTGTACATATTAGTCTATGTGTAGGTATATCTATAGAAGATATTCATAAAGGAAAACTGTTAGGACAAAGGGGACATACTTTTGATAAGTATTTCAAAATGCCCTCCTTAAAGATTATACCAATTTACATGCCTGCTTTTCACTTTCTCACCATTATTGAGTATTCTCAATTAATTAATCTTTGCTCATCTAATGGTTGAAAATGAAATCTCACCTTAGTTTTAATATGTGTTTCTCTTTCATTATTTTCACTTCTTTATATGGTGAAATATTTTATATGTACAAAAATGATGTTATATATCACTAGGTTTTCAAGTAAAATAATGATATAAAAACCTGTGTATCTACGACCCAGCTAAAGAAATAGATTATTACCAATATCACATAAGTCCCCTCTAAATTAACCTCTCAAACAGACAAAGCCAAAACTAACTTGAAAATAAGCGGTCACAAAAAGGAATTCTTACCATTTGCAGCAACCTGGATGGAACTGGAAAACATTATGCTGAGTCAAATAAGCCAGTCGATGAAAGAAAAATACCACATGATCTCACTCATTTGTGGATAATAAAGGACATTATAAACTGATGTACAAAAAGATAGATACAGAGGCAGTAAAGCATCAAACAGACTGTCAAATTACAGCGGGAAGGTTAGGGAGATATGTAAGCATAACCAATGGATGCAAAACACTGGGGAGAGGGGGGTCAGGGCATGTATGGGAGTGGGGTGAGGGGGCAAAGGTAAGATATGTATACATATAATACATTAATAAAAAATGAGAGAAAAAAAGAATCGATCACAGTGATTTGGGGGGCCCAAGGATATGCTATATGAGTTTCCATAAATTACTGTGGCCAACAATGTGCTGTGTGGATCCCAGACACCACTGTACCTAAGAAAAATACACCCAGCCACACAGCACAAACTGCTGAAAGCCACGAATGAAAGGAAAATTTTGAAAGCAACAAAAGAAAAATGTCATGTTCCAGATAGGGAAATGGCAATATGATTACCAACTGACATTGTCACAACATTTCAAAGAGTTGAAAGAAAATATCTGTCAATATAGATGCAATAGAAATAATCTACAAGATTACAAATGTACATAATTTTAACAAGCTGAGAAAAAAATTCATTTTTTTTTTAATTTAGTATGTGCTACTTCTTAACTACCCAGAAAGTGGTCACATTTGATGAAAAAATAGTATGGTGACTCACATGTGATCATTAAATAATGCACCTTTTTAAAAAAAATAGAAATCAAATTATAAAAGAAACAGCAGTTTTATGAAAGAAAATTAGTAAATGAGATCTCCCAGGAAGTATGATAAAGCGGTGAGAATAGTGTTCTAGGACATGTTCCCAGCTAATAGAAATGCTAAAGGGTTGGAAATCCAAAAGAAATCTGCCAAGAATCCTCAGAGTGAGAGGCCTGATAGTCCTCAGTGTGGTGTCTGAGCACAAAGGCCAACGCAGAGGAGTCAATGGTGATACATGCTACCAGGAAGTTTGGTGAGATGCATATCAAAAGAGTCCATTGGATTTAACAATAGGACGGTGGTCATGGGGATTCCGATAAAAACACTCACAGAAGAGTGAATTTAGGACTGGAGCAAGACTGCAGTAAAGGAGAGAATGAGAAGACAGGAAGTGAAGACAGCAAATGTAGTATGGTCTGGCAAGCCGTTAGGTGGGAATTAAGAGGGGAAAAGGCTAGATGGTAGCTAAGAGGGTATATGAGTGTATAAATACAAAACCCCTAAAACAACATTGTTTTGCACAACAAAATTATTTTATCTTAAAGCTGCATAGGGTGGCACCCGTCCTGCTCTGGCAGAGGAGGTGGGGGAATAGCAGCTCATAGCCACATCAAGTGCCCGGATTCACCCTGCCTTGGACAGATGCATCCAGCTGTCATAGACCAATGCTGGCCAACACTGGCATCATCCCACCAAGTCCCTTGCTCTGACGAAAGGCGCCTGAAGCATCCTTCTAGTTACGATTCCCAGGAGCTGTGCTATGGGGAGAGATGGGACTGATTATGCATTTCTTATTTGCTTAGTATAAAACAGAAGGGATGGCAATTTCTTTATTTCAGTGATTTTTTTTTTTAAAAGACTCGAGCTAATGTAATTCCTCTGAGGAACTGGGAGAACAAAACATAGGAAGAGCAGCACAGAGATTTGCCCTGGAGTCATATTTCAAACTGATGGTTAATGTGCAGAAGTCATCTGCATGCAATAAAACATTTAATTTCAGAATACATAAAGAATGTGTGAAGACCATTTTAAAAAGCCAGAACATGTCTTATACCAACCTTTCCCCCCCTTACATGCAGAATCTGGGGCTGTTTTGTAGTTTTATTAAATCGTATATGCCTCAGGCTCTGTTTTTTTATAATCCCATTTCCCTTGGAATTTTCACTCGGAACCATTCTAGCATCTAATGGTACACTGGAATTTTAAGCAAGTGATGAGGATAATTGAGAAACTTAGGTTCTGTTTGCCTGCCCCAATACTGCAGAAAGCAATTACAGACATGTCTGGCGCCATCTAAAACCCAGAGCTCTCCACACTGAGCAGGATGCAGGATTTCTCAACCTTTGTGTCTTGGCCAGAGACAATGAATGAGGCATATGCCTTGGAGCAAAGAAAAATATGAAAATAGAAGTGGTAGAGGCTTCTGAGTTGAAGCAGGGAAGGGCTCTCTCAGATCTGGAAGGGGCAAAACTGATGAAAGCTTTCTTTACTCCATTGACTAGGTCTAGACAACAGGACTAGAAAACAAAAGGTGCTGTCTATCTCTAGAACTGGACATTTAAAAAATTATATTTTAATTGATTTCAGAGAGGAAGGGAGTGTGAGAGAAACATCAATGATGACAGAAAATCATTGATCAGCTGCCTCCTACTGGGGATTGGGCCCATAGCCCGGGCATGTGCCTATGTTCAACCATCGAGCCACATCGATCAGGCTAAAACTGGACATTTTTTAAAGTTCCATTCCATGGTCTCTGTCCATTCCATGGTCTCTGTCCATCAGCCCATCTGCAAACTCACCCCCCTCACCCCCGCCACAATCCCGATATCCATTCCCTACTACTGATGCCAATACCGGGAAGGAAGGCCTATCAGCCCACTGTCAAATGCTCATAATTTCAGGAGGTATGTTTGCTAGCATGCCTGTTCCTAGAATGCACTTCTTGTTGACAGTGGCTTCTTAGCAGTGCCTAGAGGATAAACACTGAGTCAAAAGTCTGGGCTTACCACCTCGTGGCTCTGAGGAACTGGTACCAGAGCTGCATAATCAAACCCCAGGGCCACAGTGCATTAAAGGAGAGGGTTTTTTCTTGGCCTCAGTGACATAGACCTGCACATCGTCCACTCCATCACCAGACAAAGTTCAATCGACTACAGATATAGTCGTAAAGTCTACTTAATCTGGAGCTTGCTTACTTCAAGAGAAAAAAAAAAGATGAATACTGTATGACTCCACTTATACGATGTACTTAAAGGGTCAAAATCTTAAAGACATAAAACATAATGGTGGTTCCCAGGGGCTGGAGGCTGGGAAATTTATCACTTAATAGGTATTGTTTCAGATTTACAATATGAAAAGAGATATGGGGATGGGGGGTGGCAATGGCTGCACAACAATGTGAGTGTATTTAATACCACTGAACCATATAGTTAAAAATGGTTAAGATGGCTAATTTATGTTAGGTGTATGTTAACACTAGAAACCAGTGCACAAAATTCATGTATGGGTAGGATCCCTACTGGCTGGCGGCTGGGGCCTTCCTTTGTTCTGCATTGTCTATGGTGGTCAGCTCATGTCATAGCAAGCAACTGAACTCCTGGTCTCCCGGTCGAAGAGGGGACAATTTGCATATTAGGCTTTTATATACGTGTGTGTGTGTGTGTGTGTGTGTGTGTGTGTGTATCATATATATAATCATATATATGATCATATATATGATAATAAAAAATGGAACTTAATAGCATACAGTAATAAGTGAAATGTAAAGTTGCAAGCAATGCTAAGCAAAATAAGTCAGACAGAGAAAGACAAATACCATATGATTTCATTTATATGTGGAATCTAGAGGATAATCAACAAACAAGACAGAAACAGATATAGAAAACACTGATGATTAACAAAAGGGAGAGGGATTGGTGAAAAAGAGAGTTAAGAAGTACAAATTGGCAGTTGCAAAATAGTCATGGGATGTAGAGTACAGGATAGGGAATACAATCAATAATCTATATATGTAAAAGCCCAAGTGACTGTTTGACCGGTAGCTATGACACACACTGACCACTAGGTGGCAGATGCTCAATGCACAGTATGAAAACATGGAACAGCCTGATGAATCTCAGAGGTAAGTGGGGAGGACAGTGGGTGGAAAGAGATTAACCAAAGATCTTATATGCATCCTGGAGGCCTGATGCATGGATTTGTGCACCGGTGGGCTCCCTCGGCCTGGCCTGTGCCTTCTCATAATCTGGGACCCCTCGGGGGATGTGGGAGAGCCAGTTTCAACCTGATCCCCGCAGGCCCGATCCAGACAGGAGGGAGCTCATGGTTTCCTTCTATGTATCCTGAGCATTGATGAATAGCAGTTTTAAAGGAAATAAACATAATTGGAAGTAGACTTCAGGGAGAGAAGACAGTGAAAAGCCAGAAGATAGGCTTTCTTTCTAAAATTAGAAAAAACTATGAACATAAAAACTATTTGTTATGAGGAAGAAGGAACTGGCCTCCACACTGACTTCATTCTTCAGCTACAACATCAACTCTTTCCTGGTTGGCCAACCTGTCTGCCCCTCAGATTTTGGATTTTCCAGCCCCCATAATCAGCGAGCCAATTCCTTAAAAATAAATATCTCTCTCTTGCATACCCATCTTACAAGTTCCATTTCTCTGGAGGACCCTGACTAATATAATATGCAGAAGTTACCTTTTGAGAACATAATTGGAAATTGACAACGAATGTCTTGATGCTGCTCTAAAAATGTGGGGACTGTAAGAACGAGTTCTAAGGGGGAAATGTGGAAGGCACTTAGATTTTAATCTCCCTGATGGAGTGCACATGTCCAAAAATCCCTCTAATATTGTTACCATCATGACTAGCTAGTTAATATTAATACTAGGAAGAGAGCAGAGGGGAGGCCAGACGTTATAAGCATGGTCATCTGGGCAGCTTCACCAGGGAGCTGCAATTTCTCACTCCCCAGAGAACCACCAGTCCATTCTCTGCAGATCACTGGGGGGAAGGGTCCAACAAAGGGGTGGATGGGCGCATGCGCGGTAAAGTCAGAGTGATGTAGGGAAGGTGCTGGGGAACAAGTCTAGCCTGGGAAACAAAGATAATTGGCTGGGGGGCTAGAGTCACTACAAGTGCACAACATTGGGAAGACTTAATTGGTAAAGTTCCTAGTTATAATCCCAAGACAGAGTTCTTGCTCTCTTGTTCTTCATGCTTTGTTCCTGCTTCCTTGCACTTGCTTCTTGCACTGTGACCTGCCACATACCTCCATACCCACGGGGCCCTAGAAGCCACCTGGTCCATGGCCATGCGCACCCCACATGCAATGGGCTACAGCTGGGAACACAAACTAAGCTAGCCAGATGCTGGACTGGACTGTGCTTTGATATGGATCGAAGATTCTGAGCAGTGGCTTTACCTATAGCTCTGCAGACGGTAAGATGGGATTCTTTTCCATGGTGAAACGGAGGGAGATGGGACCTTAAGGGGAACTCCCTTAATGTTACCTCATCAAGAAAGCTTCCCATGATAGATACCTCATCCTCCTGTGGGGGCCTCAGGAAATTCTTATTCTTGCAGCACCCCAAGAATCCCACTTGTACCAGCAATAGGTGGGGCCACAGAAGGCTCCCCACTGATAACAATATGATCATGCTGGATCTCAATTTCATCCACTGACCTTCGTTTAGGGGGAAGAGCAAATGCACTACACTTAATTTACTGTCTGATTAACTAGGATTTAATCAGAGGGGCATGTCCAAACAAGTAGCAACGTCCTTCCCTGACACACACCATTATTCAGTCAATAATTAAATATTTATTGAATGCTGACTATAGGTAGAGTACTGAATTTGGTGTGGTTAGGGCTGAAAAATAAGTAAAAAACATTGTATCCCCACTGAACCTACTTAATAAAGGAGTAAGTTTAAGTCCACATATGGGCAGCAAGTCAATTACAATATTACCTAAAACTATTATTGTGAGGGAATGTCAGATATTATTAAATGTTCATGTTTCTTTTCATAAATATTAATTGAAGTTTATCATTTATTAGTCATAACTGAGTCCAATGCCTTCATTTTACAAATGCCAGAACTCAGTTCCTGGATGTGGAAGGATTTGTTCCCAGTTACTTAGAATAGCTACTTTAGCTAGTTATTGCTAGTTATTCTGGCTACTCCCCTGGCTAGTTAAATTAGTTACTATTCAAAACCAGTTCTTCTAACATCAAGGAATGTGTTGCTATTGCTCTAACCATCCCCAAGTTGTTGCTCAGGGTGTCTAGAAATGGGGTAGCTGGCCTGTGAGGTGTCCTTAGCACACATCCCACTTCCAAAGGCTGTTCCAGGTGTGGTCCAATTCGTGGTGCTATCTGTTCATTCTGTGGTCTGTTAAGGCCTCTGAATTGAACAGTGAAGTAAGAGTAATTTTTCAACCTCTCTGGCTTGGGGTCATTCCTAGGTCACAGTTATTCAGAAGGGTGGGTCAGACCTGTGGGTTTGGTTAACTCTGGGCAGCCCAGTTACTATAATAGAAATTCCGCCTCTCTTCTGCACAGGGCATATAGGAAATACAATAGCAATAGTGAGTCAATCAGCAGTAGCTACTCACAAAACTGTTTATGGACTAGAGTGTCTCTTAAAGTTGAAACTGAAGAGCTGTTCAAGTTCTCAACCCACGTGTATTTGGACTTGAAACTTAGACTTAATCAAACTTCTACCTCCCTTCTCCACAATCTCCAGATAGGCCCTCACCAGTCCTCTGTGCTCTAGCAGCAGACTGTAATTTAAGAGAGATCCAAAACAAGTTTCAGTAGAATTTATACACATTTCCATGCATAATGCTACAAGTAGTATTTTGCAATTACCACTATTATTTGTAGAATGCCAAATCCTCTACATTAATGCCAACTCTCACCTGCAGTTTTCACAGCACAATTTCTTCTAATTCAGCAGTGACTCCAGAAACCTTAGAATTAGCCTAGAGGTCTGCCAGGGAGGAAAAATGATACTTCTCAGAAGGGAACCCAAAGGCCTTAGTTTGTATTAGCATAGTCGACAAGGGTAGGCAGGGGTGATTTATGTTAACCTAACAATAAAAAACCAAACTAGGAGGCAACAGGCATTTATTTGAGATTAAAAAAAGACAGCTATTCAGAAAGCACTGATTCAGGCAGAAACCCAAATAGTGCTCTGATTAGGAGGTGAAGGCAGGAATTTTTATGAGAAAGGGAAGGCAAATAATTACATGAATAAAAGGAAAGAATTTCTATTGGGGTTAATATGTCAAGAAAGGTGCCGATAAGCTCAGCTATTCTTTAGCTGCACATGGCGGTGCCACTTCTAAAGAATGCCTTTAATTTTCAGTTGGATAATAAGGATGTCTGCTTTCCTTAGGACTGAGCCAGAGCAGCAATGTGTTTATGTTTCTCTTTAATTATATTTCAAACAATACAATGCTGCTCTGGCCCCGTCCAAAGGTTATTTTGCTCAGTTCAAACTTTCCAAAGGTTTGAGGAGTAAGGTGTGCAAGGAAGTCTCTATTGAAAATGGCTCCACTTATGTCAACTTTTCATGCCTACTAAGCGTTTTGTACCTTCCACCAGGCTACAAAGTAAGGGGCCAAAAGCCTGTACTCTGAGAAGGCATGTCCCATCAGAGACAGGAGGTTACCATGGAGCAAAGCAGGTCAAACCTCCTGTAATTCACAAACTCATTGCCAGTGTTTATCTCTGTTCGGTGTGGGGCTGGTCTTCAAGTGAGTCCAGTCCCGACTGTTGATTTACTCACTACTCAGGCCACTGCTCAGGCCCTGGGTCTCTGTCTTCCACCAGGGAGGCCCCCTGTACAGAGGTCTATGGGGGCCTTTTGTCCTCACATGACCCAGAATCCGGCTCTCCAGCTCTCAGCCCAGTGCTGTCTCCACATTGTCTCTGTGCACCATGCTGCCATGCACAGTTACTTCAAAGACCCAGATAAGAAGAGAATAAAATGACTCCTGAGTTTGGCAGGCAGAAGCCAGAGCCCTCCAGAGCCGACAAAACATTTAACAATATCATATATAGTCAATATACTGAAACACTTATTGCACTCATTCTCTCATCACAATAGAGCATTTGTGCTTCTGTGGTGGATTTTAGATTTTTAAAAATTTTATCCTTGTGGCTTTCTATTCCCAGTTCCCTCCTATTCCCTCCTATTACCAGGGCATATACTTAAGTCTTCTTCAATTCTTCTCAGAAAAACAAACAAGGAAATAAATAAAAAAACAAAAACATAGCATAAACACAAAACAAAACACAACAACAACAAAAAACACTACCACCTTGGAATCCTTGCTCCCTCTTGCATCCTACAGGAAAGACCCATCCTCTGAGTCATCATCTCCATCCTCTCCTTATACACAGGGAAGTGGTCCCTCATCCACCTGGTGGCTTGGCTCCTAGCTTTTTAAAGAGCAAGACAGTCATGCTTGCTTCTGTTAAAGATGTTTCTCTTTAATTCTATTATTAGTTAGACTCTATCAGATAGCGCAGAAGAAGCTTGCAGGTGTAATTCAGACAACAGTCTGTTCCTATATCAGCACTTCTGAGGCCAGGACATCCAGAAAGCAGGAGGGAGAACAGAGACCTTGTCATTCGAGATACAGATGTTGTGCTGGTGAGTCAGAGGTGATGCTACCCCCTCATCTATTTCAATGGCCGTTTGAGTATGCTTTTGTTCAAGCTGAAATCATAAAGCAATTAGTGGTATTTGAAAAGTGACTGTGAAGAAATGAGGCTGCTTTCACAGGCCATGGTCCTCACACATTCTTTTTACATCTGTGAAATGAAGGTCACAGCTTAGAACTACTCTTCATGCCTGCCTTGGGAATTCTAGAATATCAAGGCCAGCTGTGAGTCCAGTTTGCATGAGGATATACTCAGACTCCTGGGAGAAAAGGCAGAAGCAACTTTAGGCCCGGTGGCTGGATTTCTGGGGGTGGGGTCACTCAACTGGGCAGAGAATACATCCCAGGCAGTCTCCAAGTCTTTCCCACAGGGAGCCAGGGGCCAGTAAAACAGCAGAGATGGGGAAGGAGAGATCAGAGGTCAGTAGGAAAAGCTGAGGGTCAAAAGTCAGAAACAACATCCACAAATGGTCATATCAAGGATAACAGTCAGGTCCACAGAGTAGAGGGTTAGAATCACAGTACATCAGATTGAAAACAGGATGGGAATAAGTGGGGATAATTGCTGATGTAACTCTAGTGTATTGGTTATTACAGGGGAAAGTAGAAGGTGCCACTCAAAGAGTCAAAGAAGAACACAGAAGGCTATGTTCTATGTGGCTTCTGGTAATGACCTTCAAATGCTCTCTGGCCTGGATTCTAGGACGTTCTTGCCAAGTAAAATTTCTCTAATCATGAGGGAAAATCCCCAGCACTCCTTGTTCCCGGATAGACTTTGAAGCAGCTAGACAACAAATGGCAGCAACGTGAAGGGGAAATAGGAGTATACAGATGACACCAGGTGTTGCTGGGTGGTCATTAGCAACGAAAATAACATACCCGCAGCACAAAAGACACAATGGCCACCGAGAGAAATCAAGCACCTTCAGGGTGGGAATGAAATCAGTACATGCTCCCCGCAGCCCTGACTTCCCCAAGAAAATGTGGTTATTGCAACACTACAGAAGAGGCTGAGGGAGTGACTCCTCAGTCTCCTGCAATCACTCTCCATTCTCTCCCCTCCAGATACAACACAATACATTGTCCTATGGCTGCCTATGGGGTCTTTGAACGTGTATATAAATTATACATATATATATATATATATATATATATATATATATATATATATATATATATATAAATTATGGTCTTTGAACATGTATATAAATTATATCAAGCTACTCTCCTACCATGAAAACCTCAGTGGTCTCTCATAACTACTGCACAACAGGAGGGCTCTGCGCCAGCCTGCAAAACTCAGCCTTTTCCACCTCTGCCTGGTCAGTTCCCAGGCACATCAGCCTCACCGCCATCTTTCTGTCTCTCCACAGCAAGGCTCTTTCCCATCTCAGAGTACCTGTTCTCGCTGTGCCCTCCACCTAAGGTCCTTCTTCCAGCTCTTTGCATGGCAGGTTCGGTCCTCACCGCCCAGATTTCAGCGCCAGTGTCCTTCCCTGACCTCCCTGCCAGTCACCCTTCCCCCAGGGACTCTCTGACACTCACCAACCTCCACACAAGGTTTGTTTGTTCGCTTCCTATGGTCTCTTCTGAGGGCAAGTGCCAGACTCCAGCAGAGTGTCTTTGTGCAAACGTGGCACCACATATACCTGTATGAGTGGGATGGATGAATGAAAGAATTTTTAGTTAGGAGATGGGGGGGTGGAAGGAACAGCAGGTCTAAGCTTTGTGAAGGGATTCTGAGTCATTACCTCCTCATTCTTCATCCCTTTTGCTATCCCCAACTTTGCTCCTTGGCTTTAGGCCCTTTTTCCATTATCCGAGCCAGTTAAGGTACCAGAAAAGGCAGCGGCAGCCGTAGGTGCCAGCTTCAAGCATAGATAGAACGGGCCTCAAGGTGCTGTGATAGGAAGGAACGGAAACTGCTCCCCGACTCTAAAATATCTATTCCATCTACTTGCCACAGTGTCTTTTCTTTGCTTTAATTGAGATACAACTGATATCACACATTGTCTGAAATCCTTCCATGTGCACAGTCGTGCCTTTCAGCTAACCCGCTGCCTCCTTTTCCCAAATGTAAACAACTCTGGGCAGTGGGATACAAAATGTTGTCACCAGCTCCCTGCCATTAACTGCACAGAGCACTGTCAGCTGCCGGCTCCCAGGGGCCAGGTGACCCTGCCTGGGAATGAAGCAGAACCATGACTCCACTTTGCCTGAAATGGAAAGTCCCAAGATGCCACCAAACTCTTACCCTAACAACAAGAACGAGGCTGACGAGCTACAACATCACCCCTTACAAACAAAACAGTTAAAGCAAGTGGTGAATAGAATGCAACTGATGCCCAGCCCCAGCTCAACTCCAGATCAGACTGACTGGGCCCCAATCTAGCATCCAAGTTGCCAGGCCAACTTTAAGGGTTTAGCCTCATCTGCCTTCTCCCAGGGAGAAGAGCTTCCTCTGCCACAGGTGTAGGAACCACAGGATTAGGTAGGACATTAGCCCTGAACCTGCCCAACCTGCCTCACAGGGGAATAACCGAGATGGGCAGAGATAAAGGAGGTAGTCTTTCCTGAGTTATGCAAATCTAAGCCTCGACATTGACTGCTCAGGGACTGTTTCTTCCCCTGCCTCTCAAATTACTTTGGGAAAGTCTTACCATCAACAAAATGAAGAGACAACCCACCGAATGGGATAAGTATTTGCCAACGACATAGCTGATAAGGAGCCAATATCCAAAATTTATAAAGAACTTATAAAATTCAACACCAAACAATCCAATTAAAAATGGGCAAGGGACCTGAATAGTCACTCCTTCAAAGAGGAGACTCAGATGGCCAAGCGACAAATGAAAAGACACTCAACATCACTAATCATCAGAGAAATGCAAATTAAAACCACAACGAGATATCACTTCACACTTCTCAGAACAGCTGTCATCAATAAATCGACAAATGACAAGCGTTGGTGAGAATGTGGAGAAGATAGAACTCTTGTGCACCATTGATAGGAAGGCAGACTGGTGCAGCCACTGTGGAAAGCATTATGGAGTTTCCGCAAGGATTTAAAATGAAAATGCTTTATGACCCAGCGATTCCACTTCTGGAAATATATCCACACACACCCAAAACACTAATTCTAAAGAATATATGCACCCCTATGTTCATTGCAACGTTATTTATTTACAATAGCCAAGACTTAGAAGCAGCCAGAGTGTCCATCCGAGGAGTGGTTAAAAAACTGTGGTATATTTATGCAATGGGCTACTACTCAGCTGGGGGGAAAAGAATATCTGACCCTTTGCAACAGCATGGATGGACCTGGAGAGCATTATGCTAAGTGAAATAAGCCAGTCAGAGAAAGACAACTACTATATGACCTCACTCATATGTGGAATCTAATAAACAAAATAGAAACAGACTCATAGATACAGAGAACAGACTGACAGATGTCAGAGGAGAGTGGGGAGAGGGACGGGATGAAAAAAGGCAGAGATTAAGAAAAAAAATCAAAACCTCACAGACAGATAACAGCATGGCGATTACCTGAGGGAAAGGGGAGCAGGAGGAGGCAGGCGAGGGGAAAGGGGGCTAAATGGTGGTGGAAGGAGACTTGACTTGGGGTGGTGAGCACACTATATAACATACAGATAAGGCATTACAGAATTGTACCCCTGAAACCTATATAATGTTATTAACCAATGTCACCCCAATAAAGTAAATAAAAAATAAGCTAATTAAAAAAAAAAAAAAGAAAACCCCCAGAATGCACACCGCTCTTGGAACAGCACTTGGTATGCTGGCATTTCAGGTGTCAGTGTTTATAGATGACACTTGAAAGGTCATTGTTTTGAAGGTAATACTTTCCCCCTCCTGTTCTTGGGGCTTCTCATCTCTCCCTTGGCCCACCCACCTTTCTCTCTCTCCCCTCCCCATTGATTCCAATGTCAGCCCCACTGACCTGAGGCAGCAGCATGGGTCTTGAGCCGGAAGCCAGTCCCAATCCAAGTCCACCAACACAAAACTGCCCCGTCTGGGAGCGTGGTGGATTTTGCCAGCACCTCTAGCAGTCTTACTAACCACACCTGTGCAAACCACCCAGCCTTCCGGCACAGGTGTTTTGACTTTGAATGCAAATCGAGGCCTTGAAATGCATCAGGTTTAGTTTTCATTTATACCTGAACATTTTCCTCTTTTCTTGCTTTATAGGGCTTGGATTTCAAGCCACTAAAAGGCATGATGCTTTCTATTTTCATAAAGGTCTGTCAGAGATTACTATTATTATTTAAATATATTTTGTTGATTCTCTACATAGAGAGTTAGGAACATTGATGAGAGAGAAACTTTGATCACCTGCCTCTTGCACACCTCCTTCTGGGGATGTGCCCGAAACCAAGGTACATGCCCTTGACCGGAATCAAATCTGGGACCCTTTAGTCCATAGGCCAACGCTCTGTCGACTGAGCCAAATCGGTTAGGGCAGTGTATCTATTAAGATTAGGTTCAGAAAATATATGCAAGATAGTCAAACAAATTAGAGATATAATTTTTTTCCACAAAAATAAATCAAACAGTAAACAGTCCAAGACTGGTATCAAGGTTCCATCTTCTGTCCACCTGTTTATGGGATGTCCACAGTCCTTACGTTGCCAGGATGGCTACCAGATTTCCAGCCATCATATTCACGAGTCAGACAGGAAGAAAGGGATGAACTGAGGGAAATAGACACTGAAGCCAGCTGAGTTAGTCCACTTTATTTTTCTATTTTTCAAATGGGAATTTTTTTTATTTCAAGAAAAAATTATTTAAAATATAATAATGTTACATGCAATAAACATTACTATTTTAAGAAAAATGGTCTTAAATATATTAATATATGCAATAGAGTTAGTCCACTTTAAAAACTTTCCCCAAATCCTCATTCCATGCCTTCTGTTTGTCCTTAATTGACTAGACTTGTGTCATATGATTATTTCTAGCTTCAGAGGAGGTAGACACATTACCACCCTGGATAATATTCAGGTTCTGTGAGTAAGAGAGAGGAAGACATCTTCAATGGGCAAACTAGCAGCCTCCCTGAATGGGGAGGGGTGGCTCCAGATGCCCCCAGGGATCCTTCCTAGTCTATCACATGGGCAGATAGATACATGGACGAAGCAGCCACATGCAGTGGGAATCCTTCAGGCCTCATTTTACTTGATCTCTGGGCCCTCCCTCCTGGTTAAGCCATTAGTTTTTCTTTGGCTTCCAGGAACTCATATCCTGCTTTCCTCCTGACACTGGCCTTGGCCTCTAATATTGGAGAGACCTGGGGTTCAGGCCTCAGATGTCTATGCAATCTAGTCTTCTCCCTGGAGGTCTCAGCCAGACTCAGACATTATAATATGATAGTATATTCTTTCTATGCTAAGGACTCCCCAGTTTTTATCTCTAGTCCTGTCCTCAACCTTCTAGTCTAATCTGTCTGCCTGAAATCTCCACGGAGATTGTTAAGAGGCCTCTCAAGACTAACAGGTCCAAAGCAGAACTTTGTATTCAGCCCCCTAAACCGATGTCTCCCCAACGTTCTCCGTTCTCATCTCCCTAATAACACAATTCGCAGCATGTCCATGCCCAAAGACTCAGTGTCACCCTCAACCCCTCTCATCCCAATCCCAAACCTTCGAATTGCTTCTGGAATCTAACCACCTCTCCCCAAGGCCAGGCCACATTCCCGGGCCAAACCACTACTAGATCAGCTCCAGTCAGGTCCATGCAATTGCCTCTTAACTGAACTCCTCGCCTGATGGTTCATCTTAAGTGTCCATTTGACTAAAGGTAGAAGTGCCGATATCTGGTGAAACAGTTGCTGGGTGTGTCTGTAAGGGTGTTTCTAGATGAGAGTGACTCTTGAATTGATAGACTGAATACAGCAGATTCCCCTTCCCAATGTGGGTGGATTTCATCCAGTCCACTGGAGACCTGATTAGCACACAGAGGCTGAGTGAGGGAGAATACACTCTCTGGGCCTTATGAGCTGGGCATTGGTCTTCTCCTGACTTTGGACTATCCAGTTTGCAACTATGTTTCTGTCACTTCTCAGCTTCCATAACCATGCAAGCCAGTTCCTTATACTTCATAAATAAGTAAATACATAAATTCTTTTGGTTTTGTTTCTCTGAAGAACCCAGATTAATACACCTTATGTTCATTCCTTCTTTAAAAAAGAAAACAAAACTCTTTATTGTTGAAAGTTTTACAGTTATTGCCCCCTTTCCCCCTCATTGACCTCCTCTTCCCCACTCCTGGCCCCTCCCCGGGCCTTCACTGCTCTATTGTCTGTCTCAATATAAGTTCTTCACATAAGTGCTTTGGTTAATCTCTTCCCACACCTCCTTCCCCCAGCCCCAGCCCTTCTCGCTGAGAATCCTCAGTTTGTTGCATAATTCCATGTCTCTGGCTCTATTTTTGTCAGTTTATTTTGTTCATTAGATTCCACATGTAAGTGAGATCATGTATTTCTCTGACTTATTTCGCTTAGTATAAAACTCTCTAGGTCCCTCCATGTTGTCTCCAAGGGCAATAGATCTTTCTTTACAACTGTATAGTATTTCATTATGTAAATGTACCATGGCGTTTAATTCACTCATCTACTGATGTGTACTTGGGTTGTTTCCAGATCTTAGCTATTGTAAAGAACACCGTTCTGAACAAAGGGGTGCATATATTCATTTCTTCTTTTCCATAGTAGAAAAGTTCTTCACACTGCAGCCAGAGTGAGCCTTTTAAAATATAAATCAGGTTATTTCCTTTTACTCAAAACTAGCCAATGGCTTATAGCATGTTCCCTATTCTTGAAATGCCCTTGGCTTAGACCTCCACATTGGTCATTTGCCCAATTAACTCGGGCCTCTGCTCCAATGCGGTTTCTTCAGCGAGGTCATCCCTGCTAGACTGGGCCTCATCATTCTTCACCCTCTTGTTAGTCCTTATTTTATTTTCATAGCACCTATTACCATCTAGTATTACGGTATATATTGATTTATATATTATTTGCCTGTCTTATTCATGAGCATGTAAAAGCAGGGATTTGGTTTTGTACAGCACTGCTTTATCCCCAGTGCTTGCTTGTGGAGTACATTGCAATGAATGGAATATTTGTGCCTCCCACCCCCTCCGCAATGTCATATGGTGAAGCTCGGTAATAGTATTAGAAAGTGGGGCCTTTGTGTATAATTAGGTCATGAGGTTGAAGCTTTCCTGAATGGGATTGGCATCTCTCAACTTCTTTCAACCAGTGAGGATACAAGAAGATAGCTGTGAACCAGGAAGCCGTTGGCACGCTGATCTTAGACTCTTAGCCTCAGCACTGTGAAAAATAAATGCTTATTCTTTAAGCCACTCCGTCTATGGTAATTTGTTTCAGCAGCCCGAACTGGCTAAGATTAGGTACTCAGTGAAGATTTGTCGAGTGAATTAATTAATTCATATTAGGGGGAAAAAACCCAAACCCTTTAGGAGACACAGCCACAATATGGCTTTTGAGTCTTTGTTAGGGAGGCTTATATGGGCTTTAGAACAGTATTCTTAGCCTACACAGAAATCCCAAGTGACGGGTGGATCAAGTTGGCAATAACCTAATAAGAATCCTCCGATGAAAGACATAATGTGGCCTATTTATGTTAATACAAATTCCTTCCACCTTACAATAACCACCGCTGACTTCCAACAGTATAATCCCTATCCATCGGGAGATAGAAATTCTGGGAAAAGGCATGTAAAGGTGTTGCTCTATCTTCCAAATGGCAGAGAAAATGTAACCCAAGTATGAGCCCAGGACACATGAGAAAGGATTCTGTTCTAATCCAGAGGCTGCTGCTGATCTCAAATATTAGGAACTGACTGGCTTCCTAACATCAGACCCCCTCTAGCAGAAGAGATAAGGACACCATGGGCTTTCTGACCAAGTTGCTTCTTGAATGGAGATACCAGGCGATTGTAAGAAGGGTGCACATATAGAGTGGGAATCAGTGAATGCATGTAGCCAAGTGAGAAAAAAGAGCAATTAGCCTGATGTGCGTGGTTTCAGAAAGGTCAGTAATCCATAGCATGTCAGTGGGGAAAAAAATGACAGTGAAAAAATGCTTAAGTGTAAGTGGAAAATGCTAGGAGAGAAGTTACAAAAGATTCCTGTTGCCCTGGTCGGTGTGTTCAGTGGTTAGAGTGTCGGCCTGCACACTGAAGGTTGCAGATTTGATACCTGCCCTGGTCAGGGCACATGCAGGAGACAATCAATCTGTGTATCTCTCTCAGACGTTTCTCTCTCTCTCTCTTTCTCTCAGTTAGCCAAAGGACATCATTTCTCAGTCTCGCTTCCTGCTATTGCCTTACTCCTCCTCCTCAAGCCCTAATCTCAGTTTGATGAAAGCTCCCAGGAAAAGAAATCTAAGAAGTCTCCAAGCTTCCACAAACCTCAGCTTTCCACCATTCTGCATGTCCTCTTAGAGACAATGGAGCACAGAACCTGTTATAAGAATGGATACGGTGGAAAAGATAAGAAAAAAAGAAAATTATGGAGAGAATAAAAAGTACACAATTAATTCACCAAAATATTTCCAACCAAGTCTTGTTCTGCTTTCTTTTCTCAGTGCTTACCCAGGAGGGTGCTCCCTTATAATGTGATATCAAGGCACATTTCCTAGGAAGTAGGAAATGCTAGCATGCGATCTCACACAAGGTGGTCTTAGATGTTAATCTCAGTGTGAATAAAGTTCCAAGCAGGAAGGTAAGAAGGAATTTAAATAACCCCTCTTTACCCCTGAGGTCTGTGAATTAATCTACTAATCTATCTAGTTTGAAGCTTTCTCTTTGGTTGAATGAACAGGCATCAAATAATAAAATAATTAGGCATGAGTTGATTAAGTGCACAGGTAATGGGGCTTAAATGTTTCTTTTTCGCTTTCTTTTCAGCTTGCCTGGCTAGATGCCATTGGTTTAGGATGGGACTTATTTATGAATAGGCAGTTTATAATGTCATCTGTTTGTGTGACCTAAGGAGCTCAAAACTTTCACCCCAAAGAACAAAAATGTTTTTCTCTATTGATCTGCCATTGCTATCTGAAATTCTATTAGTTGACCATCTTGGATAGCGAATGTGTCCTTTTAAGAATGCAAATATTAACCTTGGGAAAGAGAACACTAATATGATGTCATTTTATCTGATTGCTTTTAATTTGAAAGGAGCATCTAATACTCTGACTCCACTGATGCCCTGGGTAATGTAGCAAATGATTACCGAGAACACAGTGTGAAGCTGACATTTCCCAGTCTTCACATGCCTGGGCTATTAAATAAGGGCACTTAAAAAAATGCTGAAACCGGATTGGCTCAGTGGTAGAGTATCGGTCTGCGGACTGAAAGGTCCCAGGTTCGATGCCGGGCAAGGGCATGTACCTTGGCTGCGGGCACATCGGTGTGCAAGAGGCAGCTGGTCAATGTTTCTCTCTCATCGACATTTCTAGCTCTCTATCTCTCTCCCTTCATCTCTGTAAAATATCAATAAAAAATATTTTAAAAAAGAAGTACCCATAATTCAAAGAATCTTTATCCCTTAAATTTGAGAAATTCAATTTTCCCCTATGAGTTTACCTCCTCAAAATAACCTCTAGAGGAATGCTTGCTTACATATATGATCAATGTTATTGGTGGAGAATGGAGCAAAAGAAGAAATACTAGAAGTGAAAATATCCGGCTAAAAAAAAGTTGCAAAGGAAATGAGTACTATAATATTAGCAATCTTTCAGAGATGGGATATTTGTAAACTCAGGAATAGGGAGGAGGAAAAAATATCCAGAACCACCATCAAAATAGCAAAGCATTTTTGGTGATCGTGGAAAACGGAAGTAGTAATGTATGGGGCTTAACCATAGGTTTGGTTTTAAATTTGTCTAGCTTGAATAGGGAAGAGATGATTAATGGGCAAGTGTAAATGCATATCTGAAGCTCATAAGAGGGATCAGTGCTGACTTAATTATGAATAAATTAAAACACACACACATAATAGAGCGTAAAGAGGGAAAAGGAACAGTAACAGGAGTAGAAGCTAAATTGCAAGAAATTAATGCACGTGGGTGAAGAGGTTGTGAGTTATCCTTTCAAAAAGTGTGATGATGAAAAGCAAGTGCATTGGTAAGGTGGTTCCCTGGGAAAGAAATGTCAAAGAGAGGATTGCACTAGCAAGAGGAGAACTTGATTATGTAATTAGTAGAGGGAAAGAAGCAATGGAGGGAGAGAGATAGAGACCAAGTGTACAAAAAAATACAAAGAATGACTAAAGTATTAAGATGAGATCAAGGGCATAGACTAAATAATTATTATTGCAAAGTAGATGTTTTACTTCTTGCTCCCAAGGAAGATAAATGAAGATAATGTGATATCAAAATTTTGCAAGGAATGCACATTGAAAGGAAATAGAAGGTGGCCTGCAGAACAGGACTGGGCGAGACAGGCTAGACATGCCCTTAGAGCCAACATTTAGGTCAAGATAGGGTGTGTGAGGCCCTGGGCAAGCATTTTCTGCAAGGTCCCTGTTTATATAAACAAATAGATTTTAAAAGTCTTACAAAATCCATGGGCTCAAGTGAGGTATTATTATTAATCTATCAATGAATATTTAGAATAATGTCAGAGAATAAGTTTCTCTGTTTGTTTGCTATCCAGTCAGGACCATGAAGATCCTTTGTAATATCTCTCCCTATTCAGATGCAGGAACCGTCTCTTCGGGCTCTCTATTGTCCAATGCACCATTCCTGCCAATATCCTATAATGCGATGGCTCTTCAGAACCTGTTAATATTGAAACAATATAGATATTCTGGCCTTGCAAGATCAATACTATTAACCAATTCTATTGGTGAAGAATGGTTCCTTGATACCATTGACTTATTGATGCGTGTTGCATAATTACTCATGATATGGCACCATCCATCATGTTGTCTTCCAATGGTTCACTCAAAGCTTGTGAATATGTTTGGTTGATGATGACAACCAAACATGGTCATTTTTCTGGCCATGTTAAATTTATCACTTGGAATTTTATAGCATAAATGTAGAACAACCTGTTTTCCAACCATGTCTTCTCTTGAACTCTTTAGGCTATAATCACTGCATTTCTAGAATGTGATCTCTTTCCATGTTAACTGCACCATTTCCTTTCACCCTAGCACCAAGAAGACTAAGAAAAAGGAAGTAGGCAAAGCTAAAAGTCCCATTCACTCTAGGAATGCCCTTCACTTATCTCATCAACCCAGGAGAGTGCTGCACTACATTAGTGGAAGGCAAGAGAAGACCTTAATCAGAAAGACTCATCTATATTGTGGAGCAAACTCTCAGAAGCCCTTGGAGAAGATAGTTGCAGCCATCCCTGGAGCTGACAGAATCAGGGTGCCGAGGCTGTGGAGTGTAGGAGGTGATTACCCTATTGCCTGGGTGGCAAGAACACAGGAAAAGAACAGTTGCCAGCACCTCCCACCTTCCCATGCTGTAGACTGGAAGAAGAATTATAGTTAGAAGACTGGTGGGCTGGAGCCAACATGTGGGCTCACACTAGCGACTGAAGGCCAAGGGTCAACAATGAATTTTCAAAACTCCAAGTGCCACATGTAGCTATGCCTCTGTGAGGGAAACTAAGAGACCCTTTATGCAGGAGGTAAAGGTTGGAGTAGAAAGGCTGCAACCCTTTTTGTCATCTTTCACAGGGACCGATCACAAGCAGAGAGCTGATTCAAAGAACCATTTCAAAACCACTATTGGCATCAGACCCTAAACATTTTTAAAATCTCTACAGTGAATAGGTATAATGTTTACATTCATGAAAATAAGTTATTTAAAACTCAGAAGAAAGCAGAGTATCTTCTATAATAATAAAAGCATAATATGCTAATTAGACCAGACGTCCTTCTGGACGACCTTCCGGTCGAAGCTGGGGCTGTGAGGGAAGCCTGGGTCCCGGAGCCTGCTGATGGCTAGAGGAAAGACCAGGTCCCGGGTGCTGGAGGGAAGCAGGTGCCCACAGTCAGGGGAAGGAAGGCCTACTCTCTCACAAATTTTGGGCATCAAGCTTCTAGTGTCTATATAAGTGCCAAAGCTAAACTCTAGCCTACTAACAGTCTCTAATTTTGTTCCTAAATTAAGAATCAGTTTTTTAGCGGAAACTGGTTTGGCTCAGTGGATAGAGCGTCGGTCTGTGAACTGAAGGGTCCCAGGTTCGATTCTGGTCAAGGGCATGTACCTTGGCTGCGGGCACATCCCCGGTGGGGGGTGTACAGGAGGCAGTTGGTCTATGTCTCTCTTTCATCATTATTTCTAGCTCTCTATCCCTCTCCCTTCCTCTCTGTAAAAAATCAATAAAAATATATATATTTTTAAAAAATCAGTTTTTTGAACAAATACTCAAGGCTACCATCATAGAGTATTAACACCTCATTAAACCAAAAGTAAATTCCATCAAATAAACAAAAAACCAACATTTTTTTTTTAGGAATAGAGAGTCTTAGGCTGTCTCCTCTGTCACCCTGGAGGCACAGAGTTTGGACAGGAAATGGAAAATCCTCCCCATACTCATCATCCATGGTGTTGGTTTTAAACTGCTTTATTTCTCATTCCTATCACCTTGGTTTATTAAGCTTTCAATACCTTAGGCCAGTGGTAGGCAAACTCATTAGTCAACAGAGCCAAATATCAACAGGACAATGATTGAAATTTCTTTTGCGAGCCAAATTTTTTAAACTTAAACTTCTACTAATGCTACTTCTTCAAGATAGAGTTGCCCAGGCTGTGGTATTTTGTGGAAGAGCCACACTCAAGGGGCCAAAGAACCGCATGTGGCTCGAGAGCCGCAGTTTGCCAACCAGGGCCCGAGCCTATCTGAATGTGCACCCAGGAACTGGCCTGGAATCTGACGTCCAGGATAGAAACTGAAGGGCAGCTATTGTGCCTTCTGGGTCTCCTTAAAAGACAAATGTCATGTTCCTGGAGGCCTGATAATTGTGACACTTCCAGAGAGGTGCCCTGGGAATCCAGAGCAGAAAGGGGAACTGGCCGTGGAAGAAGGCCATCCATCCATGCTGGGGGCAGAACCCGGGTTGGAGCCAACACATCTCTCAGAGCCTCAGTTCCCCTCACCTCTAAAAAGACGTTCCTTGGACTTTTCCCCCTCTTAGCTCAACTAGTTTTAAGGAACAAATTGTTAAAGTAGTTGTCTTTAAAAGATGGAGGTTAATGTACAGCTAGAGGAACTGGAGATGAAAGTCAGAGAGTACAGACAGCTTCAGAAACCATCCCGAGCATTCTGAGAGCTCCATCCCCTCCGTGGCTGCTCCAGTCTCCTCTCTCTCCTCCAGCTGCCTCGGCTTCCACCTTGCATCTGTTCTGCTCCAAATAACTCCTGTTTGTACATAGCTTTCGGCTGCCATGACCCTGATTCATGCTCATCATCGTGTTTTACTTTGACCTTCACTGCCAACTGGTGAATCCTGCAGTGTCTCTTAGTTCACAGTCCCAAGAGTAAAAACTGTGATTTACCCAGTGTTTGGGGGTTGAATTGTGTCCCAAAAGGATATATTCAAGTCTTGACTCCCACCCAGTACCTGTGTATGTGACCTTATTTGTAAGTAGAATCTTTGCAGATGTAATCAAGTTAAGATGAGGTCATACTCTATTAGAGTGGCCTGAAACCCAATATGACTGGTGTCCTTAAAAGAAGAGGTCAAATTTGGACACAGACAAAAAGAAGCACAGGGAGAAAGCCATGTGACAACAGAGGCAGAGATTAGAGTGTTGCAACTAGAAAGCAAGGAACAAAACAGACCGTTGGCAACCACCATACCCAGCAAAAGGAAGGGATCTTCTCTAAAGTCTTTGGAGCCTGATTTCGGATCCCTGACCTCAGAATAAATTTGTTTTATTTAAGCCACTCTGATTTTAGGGATTTGCTATGACAGCCTTTGAAAAAGAATACACTCAGCTTGTCATTTGGGGCCTGGCCAACCTTGGAATGGGGCTCAGGTGGGACATTCACTCTTTGCCAGTCAGCCATGATCAAGAGAGTAAGGGCAAAGTCATCCAATCATGGTCACTTAAGAAGCAAGGCTGTGGGCAAAGCAATTTCCTATTGAAGGAGGCAATAATGTGCATAGGTATTTGCTGGTGTGATTTTTCCGTTACCAACTAGGTGGTTTTTAAATTCATTTCCTTTCCAAAGATGCACACTGCCCAGGATTGCATGCCATCTCTGGTTGTATTCTAGTCCAAGGAATGTTTTTGTGGTTTGCCAAAACAATATTTTCAGAATGAATTATTTGCCCACCTGCAATTTCCAAGGGATAATTTCTTTAAAAAAAAAAAAAGGATATGTTGGTTACTGCTTAGATATCTCTTATTCACAGGGGAGCCCAGTGGCAGTGCCACCCACATTGCCCAGCACTGAGGCAGAATGCATGTTTACCTGGCACAGCCAGAGGCAATCAACATCTTTTTAAAAATATATATGTTATTGATTTTTTATAGAGAGGAAGGAGAGGGATAGAAAGTTAGAAACACCGATGAGAGAGAGATATCGATCAGTTGCCTCCTTCACACCTCCCACTGGGGATATGCCCGCAACCAACATACATGCCCTTGACCGGAATCGAACCTGGGACCTTTCAGTCCCCAGGCCGACGCTCTATCCATTGAGCCAAACTGGTTTTGGTGACAATTACCATCTTAAGAAGAACTAATGATCTTACCTAGAAAGTTGAATACAGTCACAGTCACATCAAGAGAAATAGAGAGGGGGAAAAAGGAAGCAACGTCCATGGCCTAAGGCTGTGGTTGGAAAACTGCAACTCGTTTTTTTTTTTTCTTTTTCTTTTTTTTCCTTTAGAAGGGATGAGGAAGTGAAATGAAGGAGGAGAAGGAGGAGGAGGAGCAGAAAAAGGAGAAGGAAGAGGAGGAGGTAGTATAGCTTTAAGATACAAAATATTTACCAAGACAATAATAATGTAGAAAAATATTTGTTAAACATTACAACAGAAAAGCCAGATGCAGGCCAGTTCAGTGCGGCTCAGTTGATTGGGCATTAGTCAGTGTAACAAGGTGTCTTGAAACTTTGACAGAGGCCCCAAGTTGCAAGGACCAAAGAGAAAGAGCCAAGTGGTTCCTCATTCCAAAAGCTGGGCAGTGTGTTGCCTTCGCAAAGCAGGTCAAGAGAATGTGAAATGGTTTTGCCAGCATTGGCTGATCACCCACCTCCAGACTAAGAAAGAGAAGGTGAGAACCATGGGGAGATTAAAGAGCCTCCAGTGAGGATTTCCTTGCTAGGAGGGATGGGTGTGTTCCTCAAAATGGGTGCTTCCTCCTTACTTCAAGCTAATGAGAGGAGCTCAGGGAAAACCACATTGGAGGTTTGAACTTGTCTGGATGTCTGAGAGTCAATGGAACCATCGTCTGCCTCCTGCCTGGGAAGCCAAAGCCAGGTGGGGGGCTGTGGTGGGAGCTGGCCTGCCTGGCAGAGCTGCGGCAGCCGGGGAGATGGTTGCCTGGGAACCGCCTTTCAGTCTGGCAGGACAGAAAGGACTGTGGGCTGGGGGCCACGGAACAGCAGCTGGGTTTGGTCATTCTGAGAGGAACCCCCCTCCAAAAAGGCAACCTGGTGGAAGGCTGGGGGCTGGGGAGTGATTCTAACAATTGAATGAGCCTCTTTCTGGGAACCTGGAGCTAAGTGGGAACTCACAAGCAGAACCCAAAAATTGTCAGGTGAGAGACTCGTCAGTGATGGGGGATCTCCACGGAACCCCCAGGACAGCAGACTGGCTCTGGCTTTCATCCTGCCCTAGGGGCTCGGATAATGATTACAGCTGGGCACTTCAAGTTACCTATTCTGTGCCTTCCTTCTCATCGCAGATCCCTGGTGCTCTGTCCACGGAGAGCCCCAAACAGTGTCCAAATGGTGGGAGAGGTAGAACAAGCACTGAAGAAATAACTTAAAACTAAAGTATGCTCTGTCTGCACATTTCTCAGCCTGCAGTAGGCCTGACCCAGAAAAGGGGAAGTTTTAAATTAGAAGGGGCTTTCATTTTTTAAATTAAATATTGTTGAAGATATTACATATGTCCCCTCCCCTCCATTGACCCCTTCTAGCCTGCCCTTGTCCCCTGCCCCAAGCCTTCAACGCTATTATCTGTGTCCATGGGTTATGCATACCAGGTTATGCATATATGCATACCAGTTCTTTGGTTGATCTCTTCCCACCTACCCACCTATCTCCACAGAAGGGGCTTTTAGGTTTTACTATTACCCTGAAATGGGTTTTTTTTTTTTTTTGGACGAGTTTTTAGCTGTTATTCACCTTAGTTCATAAAAACTGTATGTGTTTTAAACAAAATAGAAACAAACTCATAGCTGTGGGAGGGGAGGGGATGGGGTGCAAAAAAGGCAAAGGGATTAAGCAGAAAAATAAAAACTCAAAGAAAATGTACTTATTTTAATCTTTTAAAAAAATATATTTTATTGATTTTTTACAGAGAGGAAGAGAGAGGGACAGAGAGTCAGAAACATCAATGAGAGAAACATGGATCAGCTGACTCCTGCACACACCACCCCCCCCCCCACTGGGGATGTGCCCACAACCAAGGTACATGTCCTTAACCAGAATCGAACCCAGGACCTTTCAGTCCACAAGCTGACGCTCCATTCACTGAGCCAAACCAGTCTCAGTGAAAATGTACTTACTTTAAAGATCCTATAAATAAAGTGACTAGCAGCTTAGGTATGTCACCCTTCATGTGGTATTTTTCTAAGGCAGTATTCTTATAGGAATCTTATTGATCACACAGTGTTATAAGAATGTCAGATTTAATGACATATGCAGTGTAAAGAAGACAGGCTAATTAAGATTTCACATGTAAAAAACATGCATGGTAAACATTAGCCATGTGGACAGATGCATGGAGAAGGAAGAGTATTGTGACAGGAAGTTGGGGGTTCCTTTATGGTAGATTGAGCACTTATGCACAGTGAAACTGCCTTTCCCCCTCCATTCCAGTAACTAAGTGACACTACTAATAGACACAGATATTCTACACACACCTACACACACAAGGCCTACTATCTACACCTGACGTTACTGAGAATTTTCTGTAAGACTCCAATTGAACATCTGAGAGTAAATCCCATGCAGGTAGCAGGAGGCATCAATTGTTCATTCTATGTTGAACCTAGAAGATACTTAACTCTTGGAGTTAATATTTGTAAAGAGCATATGTCTCCTTGACTACATTTACCGCACAATTGACATGCACTTCAAATGGGGGAATTTTGATGGTTGTTTCAGATAATAGTGGTAACTGAAGTACTCTAGCATGTAAGAACATTTTAATAACATACTTTCGTTATGTAACTTTAAGCCAAAAGAGAGAAGGGAGTACATTGGGATTGTAATGTGTTTAGCTTTTGTAATTTACTAGAGGCCTGATGCACGAAATTCCTGCAAGTGTAGGCCTTCGCAGCTGTGCCTCGATCACTCCCTCGCAGCTGCAGTGACTGCCTCGATCCCACAGCTGCAGCCTCAGCTTCTTCCAGAAGGTCATCTGGAAGGATGTTCAGAAGATCGTTCCGCTGTTCAGCTGTTCGGTCGATTTGCATAGTATGCTTTTATTATTATAGATGGTTTCAACCACTAATGAAACGGATACAGCTGCTTGCTTATTTACAAAATCAAGCACTAGCCTGAGTTCTTAGAGAAAACCCCACAACAGAAGAAATGCTACTCCTTTTTCTTCTGGGGACTTTTTAGAAGCTAGCCCCAAATTATACATTTTTCATGGCTTCTATGAAGCAGTGCTTGTGTGTATGTGACAAAGAATAAATCAAGTAAGAACCTGCTAACACTGTAAGAAAGTTAAGGTTGGTATAACTGTTATAAGGAATCAGCAACCTTGAACAGCCAGTCAGGATTTTCAAAAAAAATACACCCTTATGATTTCTGCTTTGTACCAAGTACTATAGCAAATGAGTTCTGGAGGGGTTATGCCTGGCAACTTATGTTTAAAGAGCCTCTTATGATGAATTCTTAAGTGGAATAGACTCCTTACTCTAAAAAGCCAGCAGGTTCTTGAACCCAAAGACAATGTCTCTTTGAGGTCCTTTAAGTTACTGCTTGAATTGCAAGTTCCTGTTGGGGGTGGAGGAAGGAGCATTAAAGCAACTCCAAGGTCTATTTTATTGGCAACTTAAGACGCAAAGTATTTTATTGTTAAATTTCTAACATTTTAAAAAGGAGAGCCTAGATTAAATAATGTAATTTTTCCCAAAACTGAATGTGCTCATTTGAAGCTCCGTTTCTCTGCTTGAATGTAACTACTGCTTCAATAACCTGCTTTCAGGCAATTGATCAGTCCCAGTTGGTAGCATCCCTGTTATCCTTGGTGAGGATTTAAAACATTCTATAGACTATATGGAGTTTGTCTTATGTGGGCATTTTCATTCTGAATGTTTCCTGTGAGGCTGTACCATATGCAGGAATCCATCTTCATCATTCTCACTTTCCTACACCAGAAATCACCATGGAAACGCTCGCCATCCAGTGAGCCTTCACCAACAGGAAGAAAGTTTAATTAGCATTCATCTGTACACCTTTTGAATTCTTCTAATTAATTACTCATGATGACATTATCTGGTCCAAGGAGCTTAATTTTATCCAGGAGCTGCTTCTCATCCTTATGTCTTTATGTTATCCCTGGGCTTTTGGTAGGATGCTTTTCTTGGGTCAGCCAGTCACCTTCTCCTCTTACTGAAGATGTGAAGCTGTTTGAATCTTTTCCCCCCACAGGGAGAGGGAGAGTGGGCTGGTGGAAGATTGGGTAGATGGTGGCTGCTGTGGCTCAGGCAATGGTGGCTTCCATTGTGCCCCTCCAGCTCCACGGCTGGGTCAGCTGGGATGGATGTTTTATTATGTGACAGTGGCCAGAGAGGTGACAAAGTTGCCTGAGATTTCTTTCAGAGCTGGCCTGGAATGGATCCACAGGGCAGGCAGAAGAGGGAGAAGTGAGAAGGAAAAACACTACATTTTGCTTGCATTTACCAAGTCCAGCTCTTTCAATAAACCAGCTACTAGAGAATTAAGAGGATTTGGGGACTGAGTAGTCAGCTGTCAAACAAGATGGTCTCTTAGTTGTCACCACTTATCTCATGTCAAGGTTCAGGACAAATTCCACAGCACCACACAGCATGGGTCCAGAGAGAGGCTTACTGGGCTGGATTGTCAAGGGTAGAGCAAGAGGCTGCCATTCTCCAATCACTCACAGAGAGGAGTCCTGGGCAGGGCCTTTGCTGGATCTTCATTGAGGGTCTACCTTTTGAAGAAAGGAACTACCCCCTGGATATTGCAGGGGAAGAAAAAGTTCTCCTCCACCCTCTTAGGGTCCCTGGTTGGGTCTGAAAATTAAACTACCAAATACAAATGAACAAAATATAAATTTATTCAGCATGGGTTTAATGTGACATGGGGCCTTCATAAGAAAATGAAGACCCAAAGAAACAGTTAGCCCAGAGTATTTTTATTCTAGGTTTGAGGCAAGTGGGCAGTCATGGAGAAATAGGATAGGTTAAGTGTATGGGATAAGTGTAATGAAGTGGGGGAAACTAAGGAAGACCTGCTTGCTAGAATCCTTCTTAATGTCACTTGGTCTTGGGAGGTAAGAATGCTCCTTCCCTCTAGGTATGGGGAGGGCACTTCTTAATGAGGGGAGAAAGGGATAGGGAGGTCAGAGGGACTGTCTTGCTTCTGCTGTTTTCTCAAACTCCTTCAACTTAAACACACACACACACACACACACACACACACACACACACACAACACTTCAATGTGCCAAGGTGCCATATTTTGGGGTACCATGTCCTGAATCCCATCCATATCCTTCCTTTGTACAGGGCAGATGTGAGGAAGCAAACTGTTTAAAATTGAGGGGAGACACACTGTGGGAGGCTGATGTTTTCAGAACTTGCCCAGGAATGCCAGTTGTCCAGCACATGACAACCATGGGCCCTGGAAAGTTATACGGGTTGGGAGGAAGAAGCGGGAGGAGGGGACCGCCCTGTCTTGAGCAGCTGGAGTGAGCACAGCCTCCTCCACTAAGAAGGAGCCCCCATCCAGGCAGGCTTACTGTCCTGGCACCAAGAATACACATGTGAGGTCACTTCCAGCTCTTCTGAGAAAGAAGGAAGAAGCAGGGACATACCCAGGTTGCAGGCCAGGACAACTGGATATCTAAAGGAGGAGGAGGAGGAGGAGAGAAGCAGGTAGAACATGAATGCAGAGGGAGAGCAAAGTTGAAGGAAAAGATGAAAAAGTATTTACATAAAAAAAGCATCCACTATTTCCTTGGGGCACAGAGAAATGAGAATGTGTTCAATACCTGCCAAGCTTAAATAATTTCATTAGCTACTTCCTGATAAAATGGATTACAAAATAAATACATATGAATTTATTTTAAAAATCTGTTATTTTGCTTCATCCCACCCCAGAATAGAAAGGGAAACCAATTATTTCAGTGGCATTCAGAGTTTTAACTTTGAGTCAGTCAATAGTTTAGTCCATGATGCCCTCAAGTTGACCATCAGTAGGTCAGGGCGGGGGGGTGAGCTATAGTGCTAAAAACCTGCATTCAGAAATGACACGTGGACAAGGTTATTCATCACAGCATTTTTCCAAAAAAAAAATGATTGAAAATAACTAAAGTGATTATCACAAGGGTAGTCATTACATAAATTATGTCACGCAATTTATTGGAATATAATGCAACTATAAAAATACTTTTTAAAAACTCTCATCATCCCCTTTTTTAAAATCCTCACCTGATGCCGAAACCGGTTTGGCTCAGCGGTAGAGCGTCGGTCTGCGGACTGAAAGGTCCCGGGTTCGATTCCGGACCGTACCTTGGTTGCGGGCACATCCCCGGTGGGGGGTGTGCAAGAGGCAGCTGGTCGATGTTTCTCTCTCATCGACGTTTCTAGCTCTCTATCTCTCTCCCTACCTCTCTGTAAAATATCAATAAAATATATTAAAAAATAAAAAATAAATAAAAAAATAAAATCCTCACCTGAGGATATGTTTTTACTAATTTTGAGAGAGAGAAAGAGAGAGAGAAATGAGAGAGAAACATTGAGCGGTTGCCTCCCTTTCACATTCCAATTGGGGATGGAACCCATAACCTAGGTACATACTCTGACCGGAAATCAAACCTGTAACTTTTTGATGTACTGGAAGATGCTCTGACCAACTGAGTCACCTGGCAGGGCTACAGAAATAATACTTTTTAAAAATATATATATTTTGTTGATTTTTTACAGAGAGAAATAGAGAGTTAGAAACATTGATGAGAGAGAATCACCAATCAGCTGCCTCCTGCACACCCCCTACTGAGGATGTGCCTGCAACCAAGGTACATGCCCTTGACCGGAATCAAACCTGGGACTTTTCAGTCCCCAGGCCGACGCTCTATCCACTGAGCCAAACCAGTTTCGGCAGAAATAATACTTTTTAATGTAGTATTACATAATGATATCCACAAGTGATTGCTAGGTAAAATATTGGCATTGTCAGTCTATTGAATATACTCTCATAGAATAAACTCTATTCTATGCTATTATTTGTATAAAAAAAACACTTGTGGTGATAGCATATGAATGGTCTTGTCCAGCAAGAATATTTCTGGAAAGATATGTAAGAAACTAGTAATACTGATTATCTTCAGGAAGGGACACTAAATGGCTAGGGGCAGAAATGAGATATATTTCACTGAAACACAGGTATCCCCCCAAAATGTATACACTCAATTTTGAAAATAAAGTGTATGTTATAAAACACTGCCTTTATAATTATTCCAAGTGTGTGTATACATTTTGGAGGGGACACCCTATATATTTCATGTCTTTTGAACCATGTGAATGTATTATATATATTCTGAAAATAATATGGCTTATAAACAACATATAAAATCTTACATTTACTATCTCTTTCAGACAAAGTCTTCTTGCATTTGCTCATGGCTTTTCATCAAAATATCTGTTGTATCATTTTTCTGGATTCTTTTTTCAAGGTAGTAGAGCATACTTTTGTCCTTTTAAGAGTGTGGGTTTGGAGCCAGTCACTAATCCAATCCAGAGCTAAGGGGCGGGAAACTAGGTTTTACCTCTTAAAGAGAGGCATAGCAAAGAACATGTGAACATATTTGAAAACCATGATTAAAAAAGTAACCATAAACTATATGGTTTAAACTCAGACACTGTAAGAGTAAAAGGTGGTGCTGTTCAAAATCAAGTCTGGGCGGTAAGTGAAAACTGGGGCTTTGCTGAGCAAAGCAGGATGCATGGTCACTGAGCTATCGTTCTTCAAGCAACCTCCCGTGAAGAGGAATCTCAGAGCCAGACACGTTTGCAAATATCTATTACAAACTGGCTCTCAAACACTCATACTCCTTGCCCTGTAAGTTCAGTGACATTTTTTCTCCCTGCTCATGTGGGGACTACAATCAGCACTTTGCCTGAGAAGCTATTTTTCAGACAAAATGAGAAAATGTTCTGATGGAAGAGCAGCTAAGTTTCTCATTGAATCAGACAAGAGAATCCTCTTAAGAGAAGAAAGTCAGGGCAGGAAATAAATCTGGTGTCTTTCCCAAGGTGTTAGGCTGCCAGGCTCCCCAGACGGCTCAGTCATTTTACCACTGAAAAGATCTCGTACTATCCCTTGAAAATCCCCGGAAGTACAGACAGAATAGCAACTTTTGAAGCTCCTGCAGAAATGTCACCCAGAGTAAGGCACCTTACATGTGTTCCTACCTTTCAAGCATGTACAAAATCTCTAGGTGTTAGCAAGCATCTTCTGGGGGACAGACTAAGACTCTTTTAGACAGACACCTGCATATTCACACCATCTATGCTGAAGTACTTACAAGTAAATTTCAGATAATATACAAAACTTAGTAACTGTGTCCCAAAGCAGCTTTCAGTTTTTATTTTTATTGATTTCACAAAAGAAGGAAGAGACACAGAGAGAGAAACATCAACGATGAGAGAGAATCATTGATCGCCTGCCTTTTGCACACCCCACACTATGGATTGAGCCCATGACCCCAGCATGTGCCTTGACCGGGAATGAAATTGTGACCTCCTGGTTCATAGGTCTATGCTCAATCACTTAACCGAGCTGGCCAACCGACCGTAAGCTTTTAACAATTCCATTAAAAACTATCATTTCAAGGGGAAAATGAAATTCCAGGCAAGAGAGGTTCAGACTGGTAGTAACAGATAGTATTCCTACAGAAATTCCAAGGATAAAGTATTCCCTTTAATAATATATTGCTAAAAATCCAAAGAGAGCAAACCCAGGACTGGATTACCTCTGGTTTTTCTTGCTAGTTGCTGCCTCTCCTTTTACTTACCACAGCAGCACTATCATTTGTGCCTTTGCCATTTGTTTCTGAGTAAAACCCTAATTACCTACTCCAACCCTTGGTCCTGGGTCCCAATTACGATATGGCAATAGCAGCATGTGCCCTACCTCATTGGCAGTGTTGTGTCTACCTTGAGTTGCTAAAATCAAATTCTGAGGGAGAATGTCCTTATCTGATGTTTAAGGTGTTCCATAATTTGGACCAGCACCATCCTGTAGAAAAATAATATCAGCCACATAGGTAACTTAAAGTTTCTAAGAGCCATATTAACAAAGTAAAATATCATATTTTAGTAAGATATTTTATTTACCGTATTTTTCGGACCATAAGACACACTTTTTCTTCACCAAATATGCAGTCCCCAAGGACACGGAAGGTCCCGGGGGACCTGCTGCCGCTCTGCAACTCGGACCATAAGACGCAGGCACTTTTCCTCCCACTATTTGGTGAAGAAAAGGTGCGTCTTATGGTCCAAAAAATACGGTAATCCAGTATATGCCAGAGGGGTTCAGAGTTTGCCATGCCAAAATATGTTAGGCTGGTATAAGGATTATTTTGGCTGAAGGCAATTGAAAAGAAGCAGATACCAGAAAAATTCTCTGCCTTCTCCCATTCTCCTAGGATAGGCAACAGGGGTCTTAATCACCAGAGACAACTCCAGACTTTCAGCCCAGAGGTAGCGCTGGAACAATATGCACAAACAAAGTTTGCTAAAGCAGCCCTTATCTTCCATTAGTTTCTCCATCCATATATGTGTCTTCCCACAACTTGTTGGCCCAGAAGCTCAAAGACCCTTTCCTTTGTCTAATTACTTCTCCACACATTTGTTGTCCTTTGTTAAGATGCTCTATAAGACCACGTTCTAGCCACCCCTTTGAGTTACTCATCATTGAGTTCTCCTGTGTTTATGAGCAATGAACGCATTACTAAAATTCTGTTTGTTATTCTCTTGTGAATCTGCCTTTGGTCAGTCTAATTTTCAGGGCCTCAGTCAATGAACCTAAGGTAGGCAGAGAAAAAAAGAATTTTTTCTTCTTTCTTACAATCCAAATATGATTTTAACACATAAACACTATAAAGATATTAATAAGATAGTGTGTTTTTAAATGTTAATATCTTATATTAATAAGATATTGTGTTTTTAAGTGTTCAAATCTGGTGTGTAGTTTGTCATTTACATCAATTTGACATTTACAGCAAATTCCTATTTGAACTAGACACACCTCAAGTGCTCAGTAGCTACGTGTGGCTAGTGGCTACTGTATTGGAAAGCAAAGACTAGTTCTACCAGACCTTAACCCTTTAAATTTCTATCAATCACAATACTTGTTCTTCCCTGAAAATACTCCAAGATTATTTGCCTCTTATCTTTGATAGGCACTGTTCCCCATTCTTAGAAATTCCTCCTTTTATCTCATTCTTTAAATTTTGCCTTATTATCTCAAATGCAAGGCAAAGCTTTTCCACCTGGATCAGATGTGTTCACTCAGTCTATCATAAATTGCAATGTATGCATGCATATCAGTTTGTCTCTATTGTCTTCTTGAGAGCAAGTAGTGAGACTTTTTGTTGGTTTGTTTCTCTTCCCCGGGCCTTCTAGATAGCTTTGCATAAATTGGGCACGAGGATCTGTTGTTTTGAAGTGGACTGCACTGAATTCACTGCAGAGGAAAGGATTTAGAATCAAGCCACTGATAGCCAGCGAGACAGCTGCATGGCAATATGTTCTCTGCCTATAGGGAAACCAAACCCTGCTGACTTAGTCACTCCACATCCAAAGCAGCCATTAATTATATGGAGACTGCTCACTTTGCATGGCAGTTCTAAAAAGTCTTCATGGTGAAGCTGATGACTGTATTTAATTTAGCTATGATCACTTTAAGGCTGCACACGCAGAGCTCCCCATCCCCTTTCGGCAGATTGTCTATTACCTCAGCTAGAATCTTCTTTGTCACCTCGCAGAAAACTGCCAGGTAGTCTGCATCAGGCATTGAGGACTACTGAGAGGGACTGGAAAGAGAAGCTAACTGCTTTGACTAAATATTTATAAAGTGCTCACTCACTGGTCCCACGTCATCCAAAATGAGAATTCTGCCTGCGCTGGGAAGCGGTGACACAATCTAGATGAGGTTTCCTCTTCCTGAGTCCTGTCTTTCCCCTTGGCTTGTCTCCGTCTGCTGGGAGGCTGCGGAAAGCACCGACCTGCCTTCCTCATGGAAGTCTCGGGATCAGGTTACTTGAGTTCCTTCTCCAAAGAACATAAACTATTCCTTCAGACCAAAGACTATGTACTAATAGTATCTAAAGTGTTACTTCTCATAGGTATCTGTACTGTATTTATTTCCCAATAGAAACGAAGCCCTTGTGGGTCTCTGACCTACTTTGAGACTCACCCTTTAGACTCCACTATTGTGTAGAGACTGGCTTCTCATTCACCTGCAATACTAGATTTTGCTGAATGTGGGGACCCTCAGGTAAAATGAGATTATTGCATGTTAAGAGCTTGAGCTTTGGCATGAAAACCCCTGGGGGTTAACCAATCACAGACTATTGGGTATTGAGCAAGTTAATAAACTTCTCTGAGCTTTATTTGAGGATGATACTGTTTAGCTCATCAAGTCATTATGAGGTTTAGGTGAGATAAGGTATATTACATAAAGTGCCTGATGCATGGCAAATGCCAAACACATAGGGAGACATTACTCACAAAACAGTAAAGTAGCATGCTGTTCATGCCTTTTGCAGTCTAGATCCTAGGCTGGCTTTTCACTTATGACCTTTTTCATGACCCAAAATGATCAGACTGGGGCAAACAGATCAGGCTGCCAACAGCTAACAGTGAGCAGTCCAATGCTCTGGCCAATATCTTGACATCCTGGGAACATATCTGTGAAGGGGGGCAGCATGTGCCACCCAAAAACATGCCTCCTTACTATAAGGATTCTTTTGAGCTGATTGTTTTGAGAAAGTGCAAACACGAGAGAAGCTCTGGAAATAAGTAGGAGTTACCCTTTTATAAGGGAATTTCACACTAGATGTGTGTCTGGAACAGGAAGAGCAATTATAAGAGGTAATTTTTCACGGGAGAGTCCCAGCTACAGGGCAATCTCAGGTCACCAAATATGTCCTCTTCGTACCTCCCTAGACATTGCCTTCTGCCTTTCAAGTCCAGGCCTTAGCTCGGGATGGTGTACAAGCGTCCATCATCTGGTTGCCTTTTAAATCTCATAGCTTTGTGGGCTCCCATAATTAATTAATTGAAGTTAACTCACATTTTAAATTTAAATGAACTCTATTAATTAAGTATAATTAAAATTATTTTTTTCCTTCCATTAATCTCTCTTTTACACAGGTGTCTCAGCCAAGAACCTAGAAGAGTAAAGGAAAAATAGTTTTCCTCCTCTACATTTGGTATGCATACCAGGGAGCCCAAGGATATCAGTTGGAAGTTTTTCTATAAAATAATAGTCCCACCTAATACATAGGAGGGAAGTTACAGCCTGGAACAGTTAAGGCTGTATAACTCCTAAGTACCTGGTAAACACTGGTGCTATTCCAAATAAAGAGTGGTACTGAGACTTCTTCTTCAATAATCCTGAAAATATTTACTCAAACCAATATATGTTTATTATAATATTTGTGTCAGTTATTTTTTATTAAAATTTTCACTTTGAAGCAATTGTAGATTTATATGCAGTTATAAGAAATAATACAGCCGAAACTGGTTTGGTTCAGTGGATAGAACATCTATCTGTGGACTGAAAGGTCCCAAGTTCGATTCCAGCCAAGGGCATGTACATTGGTTGCGGGCACATCCCTGGTTGGGGGGGGGGTGCAGGAGGCAGCTGGCCGATGTCGACGTTTCTAGCTCTCTATATCTCTCCCTTCCTCTCTGTAAAATATCAATAAAATATATTTACACACACACACAAAAAGAAATAATACAGAGACAAGAGAGAGATCCCATGTACCCTTTACCCATTTTCCCCCAGTGATAGCAACTTGCAAAACTGTATAGCACAGTATCACCACCAGGATATTCATGTTGATGCAGCAAAACATTTCCATGACCAGAACAATCCTTCATGTTACCAGCTTATAGCTACACCCACTTCCCTCCTGCCTGCATCTCACCGAAACCCCTGGCAACCATGAACCTATTCTCCATTTCTATAATGCTGTCATCTCAGGAGCAGTATATAAATGGGTTTCTTGTTGCTTCAGATTATAGTAGATGACAGTCAAAGCATACATAGATGATATCTCAGGGAGCAAGAAATATGAGTGGAGCATATATTAGAGGCTTGAAGGTTATAAAGCAAAAAAAAGTGGACAAGGGCCTAACATGCTGAATGCAATCATTTAGATATTATTCCATAGGCCATGGAAAGCTGCTTAAGGACTAATTTCGAATCGTTAATTAGAAATTAACAATTTCAGATGTGTGATTCAAAGAGCTCACTCTGGCAGCTATGTACTGGAGTCATCTAGGTCGGAAGCAGGAAGGACAATCAGAACATGATGTTAGAAATCCATGGAAGAGCCGGAACCAGTCTGGCTCAGTGGTAGAGCGTCGGTCTGCAGACTGAAAGGTCCCGGGTTCGGTTCCAGTCGGGGGCATGTACATTGGTTGCGGGCACATCCCCGGAGGGGGTTGTGCAGGAGGCAGCTGGTCGATGTTTCTCTCTCATTGACATTCCTAGCTCTCTTTCTCTGTCCCTTCCTCTCTGTAAAATATCAATAAAATATATATTTAAAAAAAAAGAAATCCATGGAAAAAATTACAGAGAGCTGAACTAAGCAGCGGCAAGAAGAGTAGGATAAAGAAGATAAGGAAAGTGGAAGAGAACGTGTGGAGGGGAAGGGCTGAAGGCCAGGACTCTGGCTTGGGTGACATGTTGGGGAGGAAAGCCATTTGCCAGGAAAAGTGAAGGACAAGATCAGAGTTAAGAAGGTGAGTCCAGTTTTCAAATACTCATTTCAAGGTACTTGTGGGACATCTGCAGACAACGTCCAGGATGACATGTGGGGCGAGAGCTCTGAAGGGAGGGCAATCTTCCACAGACACGTAAGAGGAAATTGAATCCACAGTGACAGAGAGGTCTGCAGAGACTGAGGACACAAAGAGCAGACAGAGCAAGACAAGTTACTCGTCTTCTATTTTCCTACCGTCACATGAGGTATAATGAAAACCATCAAGGGTACATCATATTTCCAGGGGGGAAAGAATGCAATACCAGGTGTAAGCCATTATAGAATTTTATAAATTCAAGGTGTTACTACTGCAATAAAGAACTATGATGAAATACTCGCAAGTTCTTAGCTCTTTTTCTTTTTTTCTTTTAGCACTAAGCACTTTTTAAATCTTTTCCAAACATCCAAGTCATGCTCCCATTTTAGAAGAACTCAGGAAGGAAGACATATAATTATGGTGATATTCTGAGTAGTTGTTTAGGCACAAACAGTAGCTTCCACATCCAGAATCTTATAATTAGGGGCAAGTGCTTAGCCAAGTCCAGAACCAGTGGGGTGAGACCATGTAAAGCAAAAGGATCAGATCTTCGCCGAAACAAGTGTAAAACCAACATCCAAGTGTCTCTTTTCTTCTTTTGGTACATCCAACTCTGAACTTTCCATTAGCATATTGCTCTGAATACCTTCTGCCAACAAAACTGAGTGGAGGAGAGAGTCACATGCAAGAGAGCTCTCTTGCAAATCGCAACTTAAATAGTCAGGTCTAATCATCTCCCCTCCCCTCCAGTTCTAGCACTATCCCCCATGGGAGTGACTTATTTCCTTCACTTTTAAAAAAAGTATATTTTATTGATTTTTTTACAGAGAGGAAGAGAGAGGGATAGAGAGTTAGAAACATCGATCAGATGCCTCCTGCACGCCCCCCACTGGGGATGTACCCTCAACCAAGGTACGTTCCCTTGACCGGAATCAAACCTGGGACCTTTCAGTCCTCAGGCTGATGCTCTCTCCACTGAGCCAAACTGATTTTGGCTTCCTTTACTTTTTAAAATAGTAACAGAATTCATAAATACTATAGTGACAGCACAGAAAGAACTCCGAATGGGTTAATAAAGAAAATGCACAGAAGTACCTAACTGCAAAAAAATTCAATGCTAAACCATAATAAATTCCATGTACCTGAGAAATAAAATCACAGGTTTGCAACTACACAAGAGACTTCACGAATTCCATCAAACCTACACATGTACTTATCAAGCTGTTTCCCTCTTATTAAACTGAAGGAAACAGGAATCATTTATTCAGCTTCTTCCTGTCACAGTGATTAGTGAATACTTTCATTCCTGGCTAGCCAGTATCTCTCTGGTGAGGACTGTAAGCAAGTCACTATGCCAGCCTGGGGCTTGAGGGAGAGAGACTAGCTTGAAAAATTTACAGTCTGGTGGATACCAGTGAATTAATAGAATCTTGATTGTGATGTTATCAAAATCTTTCCACATTTGTAAAGAATTCCATATTACCTAAGGGACCTCAGGAAACCACAGGCATGTGTACTGTGGATTCTCCATATTCGCTAATTCTATGTTTTGGCTAAAGCTACCTATAGGGAGTTATCTTATTTAGCACTGCCTGATTTCAAGGAGGGTGTGGGCTAGCAGCTAAGGGTCCCAGGTATGAACAGAATAAAGGAGACCCGAGCAATTACAATAATGAATCCTACCTAACCAGATGGTGTGCCAAGACTACATCTGCCCGGGGTGGGGGCGGGGGTGGAGAATGAGTATTGATGCACAGAGTCAGTGTCATTCTGAAGCTTTGCTGGATATCAAGCCAAGGCTGGTTTATGGTTTCCTAATGGATGGAATTCAGTAAGATATAAACGCCCTCCAGGAAGGCCCCATCCACCCCTAGCCCATGCCTCTGCTTGTCATGTAGGCTTCATCTGTATTGGGAAGAATTACTCTCAGTTACCAGCAAACTTAGTGATGCTGAGGTCCCTGCATGCTGGTATGAGAGTTGTGATGAGGTGGGAGGGGAAATCATGTTGAGGGCTGGTGCTGGAACTCAGCATCAACAGAACAGGCCTTCTTCAGGTTTGGGCAGGGCAGTAGTGTTTGGGAAAGGTTGAGAAGGGAAGACACATAACAGTGGTTCTCTGCTCTCACTGGAACGCATGATTTCTTGCTTTTAAATCAAGAATGGGTCTTGTAAGCTGGTTGGCTCTTTCTTCATTTGTCTAGTAATGATTGAGGGATACCAGACAGTTTAAATCTGCATTCAGCAAATATTTCTTGCACACTTGCTATGTGCCAGGCTGTTCCAGGGGCTGGAAAACCAGAAATAAAGAACTCAAGGAGGGTGGCGGGGGGGAGATAAACATCCAAAGAGTAAAAATCTAGCATCCCTGTAGCAATGAGCACCCCAGTGCCCTTGACCCAAGGACTCACCATTTTACATGTTTGCATGTCCTTGGCCTCCCACCCACAGGCTCTGCCTACGTAGGGACCATTGGCATGACAACAAGGCACTCATCCTATTCACCCTCATGCTTTCCTTCCTGCCACATCCACTCATATGCCTTGTCTACAACAGAAGCACAATGAGCAGTTTGTGGGATTTAACCCAAGGCCTGGGGTTCCACTCCCCACTTTCCATTTTGATGGACTTCTTGGCACAACTACACCACCTGCTTCGCCCTTGGTTTGTTACAACCCCTCAGCTTTTGTACTCGCCCCTCCCAGTGTTCACTTACTACATATATACTCTTCTCTGCACCAGCTGTCACAACTGACCAATAGATGACTCCCAACACACTCACCACTCTAGTGCCCGACACACCTGCCTGTGCTGAGAAACAACCGTATCTGTCCTCCTTCCCTTGCCCGGGAGGCTGTACTATGCCTATAGGCCTCAGCAGGGGTGATGCCTGTCCACCATGCCCAAGACATCTCTCTGCCCTACTGGACCCATTCTTATGGATACCTGCACTTTAAAAAAACCAGAATAACCAACTCTCTGCGGCCTGGTCCTAGACTCCCCAAGAAGGGTGAGGGTGGCAGTGAAAGCTCCAGAGCTAGAAACTAAATCAAAGGCATGGCCTCTGGTGAGCTTCTCTGTGTCAAAGGAAATCGGACCCTCCGGGCACTTTGAGGTCTTGGGGAGATGAGACACAGATTCATGAAGTAGAAAAAGAAGTCCTATATAAAGCAATATAACCAACAAATGCAAATAAAAATCATAGGGCTGTAAATTCTAGATGGGCCTGGAATAGAGATGCAAGATAGAGACGACAGTAAAAGAAGGCTTGTTGGAAACACTTCCTCCCGATTGAGTGGGTACGGTGCCTGCTGGCAGTCAGCACCACGTCAGCTGCCAAATAGAAGGAAGATTGGGCAGGGATGCTGGGGGAAAATCCAGTGTCTGTGACAAGCTGTCAGACAGGCATTAGCATTCCCCTGACCTCAGAGGAGCTCACATTTGAAGGTCTCGCCTGATCAAACACACTTTCTGCATAATGAAGTATTGAAATAAAAAACCCTAAAGGTCTCCTTGGAACTATCCTGCCATTTGGAACACATCATATCCCCATATGGCCCATTTTTTTTCTTACATTTTAACTCTTAATATTGAAGAAAATGACTTATTTTTTTTAAGGAGTAACTGACATCTGGTCCATGTTCTTTCTTCCAAACTGGTTAAGAAAGGTGTTAGTACTTCTCATGTAATAAATAGTACTTAAGCTGATCTAATACCTTCCTGAATAAGACAGTAAGACAATCCTAAAATAAATAATTTAAGGAGAACTGCTAAATTTATTTTACCCACTTATACATTATATATATACTTTAAGTACATTTGCTTTTCTTTTTTATCTTAATATTGATATTGTTTCTTTTCTAAATATTTTTAAATATATATTTTTAATTTATTTCAGAGAGGAAGGGAGAGGGAGAGAAAGAGAGAAACATCAATGAGAGAGAGTCATTGATTGGCTGCCTCCTGCACGCCCCACACTGGGCATGTGCTCTGATTGGGAATCTAATTGTGAGTCCCTGGTTCATAGGTCAATGCTAAACACTGAGCCACCAACTGGGCTGCTATTCTTTTTCGAAGAATAGAAACATCACTTTTTAAATTTATTATCCAAAGTTTAGAGGCATATTCTTTTTACTACATATTAGTGTTAACAGATATATATTCAAACTTCCTAAAGGAAGTCACCTGGAAATGTGTCCTACGTTAATACTTGTTGCATTATCAAAAATAAACACTAAGTTTACCTAAGATAGGCCGACTCTATGAAACAGTATGATTCAGGGGTCAGAACTACTGGGCTGCCATCCCATGCTTAGATTTTCAGGAGTCTGTAATTAATTCTCCACAACTCATCTTGGGTGTATGTATATCATTAGCATTTGTCTGGACAACAAAGAGTTCAAGGAACCCTAAGAGTGAATAGCCGCATTGGAGGTGTTTGGTTCTTATCCTGCTAATAACTTAATTTCTGAGAGGTCACACCCAAACTCCAACAGCTGCAAGAATGGAACCAGCACCTATAAGACTATGATTGCTGGGATGCTTATAGTCTTTAAAGGATTAAAATGGCAATTCTTTCCCATGCAGATTTAGGTTCCTCAAAATCACAGAACCTTATACAGAAAAAACAGGAAACCTTGGCAGACTCAGGTTGCACATATTCTTAGGGTTGCTAAAATATACCAACAAAGGCAGAACTTGAGATAGAAATAATGTTCAAATTATTTTGTTTTACATGAATAATATGAGTATGTACAAATTAATTTCCTTTTACCATTATTTGTTCACTGGAATTTTAACTGGCTATTCCTCTCTCACCATTTCAACATTAGAGATGTCTAATTAGTTTTATTTTGTTATACATATCTTCAAAAGGAGTATCTTTTTTTCCCAAGTGGGTGGGTTTCTTATTAATATACCTACACTCTATCTGTTAGAAATGTTTCCAAAAAAACTCACAAAATGAAACAAAACAAAACAAAAAAAAGGCAATTGCTCAAAGCTTTCATCAGGAACCTTGAACCTTCCACCTCTCAGCTCCTTCTATCCTTACTCATGAGATTTTCTTCCTCATGGTTGCAAGATGAGAAAGAGCAAGGGGGAAGAGCAACATGCATTTATTTCTCTGGGAGGCCATTTTTTGGGAGAAGGGAAGCCTGCAGAATATTTGTCTACATCTCATTGGTGTTCCATCACACCCTCAGCTGAAAGGAATGTAATTTTTACCTGACGATATTTCTATACTAAACAAATGAGCATTTTGTTAGTCAGGAGGAGATAATGGAATCCAGTAGATAGCTACCTATATTTGCTACAAATACCATTCTGCATGTGTAACTATGGGGTGGTTGACTTCCATTGCCTACTTCCCATTGTCTCAGCTCTTGTTTCTCTAGTCATACACTCCCGCAGGCTTCGGTTCCTAGGCCCTTTCAATATTCTTCTCTTAGCTTTCCATATTCTGCTTCAAAAACGTCTCTTCCTTTCTTGCCAACTGTCTCTGCCTTCTTTTGTCTATGCCAATTACTTTGTTTCTTCCACTCCTTTTTTTCTGAGTACCCCTAACAAAAGCTGCTCCTGATTCAAAATCCTTTTGTTAGCTAAAGCATACCCAGAAATAATTTAATGTTTATCCTCTTCTATGCCTCTCATTAAGTATCAGACATGACTTGGATATTTTTGAATCTATAAAAGGTATAGGTATAGGTATATCTATAGGTATATTTATACCTATAATATTAGTGTGAGCTTTCTGACAAGGGAGGCAGCACTCAGGTACATCTTTGGTTATTGATTAAAGGGCATGAGTTCAGGTGACTCAAAGATACATTATTGTGTCAAAGAGGCAGAGTCTTAGTCAAAACCATGAAGGTCTAAGTGGAGAGTCTCAGACTTTGGCAGGAGCAAGGCAATGAGGAGGTTGGAAAATATTTGCCTTTGTAGCCTTATTTTTTTAACTTAAAAACTTATTGATTTTTAGAGGGGAAAGAGGGAGAAAGGAAGAGAGAGAGAGAGAGAGAGAGAGAGAGAGAGAGAGAGAGAGAGATTATTGTTCCATTTATTTATTAATCCATTGGTTGATTCTCTCATATGTGCCTTACTGGGGGTCAAACCCACAACTTTGGTGTATCAGAACAACTCTCTAACCAACTGAACTACCCGGCCAAGGCTGCCTTTGCAGCATTTGTAAACATGTTTAATACTTTGCTGATTTACTGATGAAACTATGAAAAGAGAGTATACACATCGAGTAATGAATCTGCTGTGAGCACATGCTGTAGGGAGGAAGAGATGGGAGGTTGATACACTGAAGTGGGCAGCCAGACTCACCCAGATACACACAGAAATAGAAGCGTAAAGTCAGCATATAAGAACCCCTCTGTCACCTACAGCAGCTGGGGCTGTCTGGGAGAAGTCCAAACAACTGCTCCCAAGAGTAAGTTCATGCACCCCAGTTGGACAGTTTGGGACCTGAGGATGTGACTGCTGGAGAAAGAGTGGGATGCTGGTAATATATTTTATTGATTTTTTACAGAGAGGAAGAGAGAGGGATAGAGAGTTAGAAACATCAATGAGAGAGAATCATCGATCAGCTGCCTCTTGCACACCTCCTACTGTGGATGTGCCCTTGACCGGAATTGAACCTGGGATCTTTCAGTCCACAGGCTGATGCTCTATCCACTGAGCCAAACCGGTTTTGGCAAAAGAGTTTATTGAGAGGGGGGAAAAATACAGTGAACCACAGAAAGTTAGAAACTCTTTTGATATTCCATGAGACTATGGAGAGCATGGGGGGATATGAGGCTCATACAATCATAGAATCAAGGAACCACACATAAGAAATGGAAGGCCTTCATCTTTTTTTCTCTTTTCCCTTTTCTTGTCCTTTTCTTCTCTTTTTCTTTCCCTCCCTCCCTCCCTCCCTTTCTCCCTCCCTCCCTTCTCTTTCTGTCTCTCTCCCTCCCTTCTTTCCTTTCTATTTTTGGTAATATAAGTATATGTCATTGTAACTTCTCATGATTCATGGAGACTGAGCAAAATGTTAATGACTTATAATCACTTATATTGGCAAATGAGATTCTTAGGCCCCATCTTCCTTCCCAGGAAATAAAAATCAGGTTATGTAGGGTGAAGGTAGAGATACCTTTGCTTTGAGTTAAATCTTGAGAAGAATATAAGAAACTAGAACAGAGGTCCTAAATTGCTGTTTTCCAGCACAGATCTGATCTGATGAACTGGTTCAAGTATACTACTTTATATTAGTAAAAGAATTACTATGTACTTACATGTCCAAGAGACTATGTTAAAGAACTTACATACATGCTCATGATGTTGATTTTCTCTACTTTATAGATGAGAAAAGTGAAGTTTAAGATTTCATAAACTTAAGATTCCCTAGCTGGTAAGAGGCAGAGCTGGTATTCACACCCAAGGAAATTACTTGAGGTTGGCCTCATTAGTAGATAGAAATAATTAAAGCTACTTGTAGAATAATTACTAAATAAATAAATAGCTGGGATGTCCCAGGCATCTAGGACTAGGCATTGAAGCATACATAGAGTTAACTTTTACTTTCCCTAAATGTTTTTTCATTTAAAGAAATTTCTGCAAGTCTTTCTCTTGGTAGTTAGCTATTGTGGACCAGAATCCCCGAAGTGCCCAGGACCGGACAGGAAATGGCCAGACATTTCTTTGTACATTTAAAGAGAAACTGATTCTTCTCTGCAAATCACTGAATGGGGATATAAAGAGGGCGAGGCGAAAAAGGAAAGGATCTAAAAACTTGTGCTTTGATGCACTCACATGGTGAACGCAGACTTCATTTCCATATCCTAGACATTCTGCTGCATATAATGTACAATACCAGAGGTAGGCATCTCTGTCTCAAGGACATTAAGTGCCAATTACACTCGAGAAACTTACAATGTACATTTTTTTTTCTTTGAAATGGCAGCAAGTTATTTGCTGAGGGTAAATAGTCACCTTCCTGTTCCACGTGACCTTTCTAGGGAAGGTGTGTTTGGTGTTGGCTTTAAGGAAGGAGGCGCTGGGCACTGTGAGGCATGGACCTGGGAAAAGAGCTCATAAATGCAGAGAGCGGGCTCTGCGATGGAGTAGCTCTGTGACCTTTAGAACAGGACTCTGCTTTTCTGTGTTTTGGGCTCCCTCTGGAAGAATGAGCCAATGATATTTTCCACATGCCTCACAAATAGCAGTTCCCAAGAAGCTGTCTGTCTTCTGGGTCTTTTGAGACCTTGCAGTTGACATTGGCTGAATACTCTCTACTATATTCAAAGCATTGCGCCTTAGGTGATGGATAGGACAGAGAACAGAAGGGAATTCACATACAGCTTTCTATGCATGGAATAATTTACAAGTGGGGAATATTAGAGCCAACTCTAAGGGATAGTGATTAAGATACAAAACACCCTTTGACCTACATCACCCCACTTCCCCCTCCTCACCATTCTATTTTCTCTATAAAATTGGGTTTACAACTCAATATATAATAATTAGAAATGAGCAAAGGACCTGAACTGACATATTTCTAAAGAAGACATACAAATGGGCCACGGGTAAATGAAAAGGTACAAGCAGTAATCATCAGGTGAATGCAAATCAAAACCACGAGATCCACCTCACACCTGTTAGGAAGGCTATTCTCAAAAAGAGCTAACAAATGTTGGCAAGGATGTGGAGAAAAGGAAACTATTATACACTGTTGGTGGGAATGTAAATAGTACAGCCATTATGGAAAAACAGTATAGTAGTTGCTCAAAAAATTAAAAACTGAATTACCATATGATCTAGCAATCTCACACCTGGGTATCTATTGGAATGATTTGAAATCACAATCTGGAAGAGATATCTACTCACCTGTGTTCATTGCAGCATTATTCACAATAGCCTAGCCAACACATAGAAACAACCTGTCTGTCCATTGGCAAATAAATGGTTAAAGAAAATATATCTCTCTCTCTTTCACACATACACACACACACACACACACACACACACACACACACACACCAAATTGGTTCAGAAAATTACTCTTTTGGAGCAAAACATACCTATCCAGTGTATTTTTTAGTTTTCAGGCAAGTATGGTTTTATACTGATTTTCAATCTTGTATTGAAAGTGGGAAAGGCTTGAAAAATCATAACAAAACAATAAAGGTCTAAAGACAGAAGTCATGGATTTTCATGGCCACTCATCTACAGTGATTCTATACTGGACATTGTGGGCCAGTCCTCCCATGAAGTTTGAGACACCCATTCCCCAGCTGCTGGGAGTGTTGGCAGCTGCTGGCTCTTGGCTGAGTTTGTCTCAGGGGATTACCCTCAGCTAAAGAGAGCTGCCTTGCCCAAGATCATGCCCACTCCCTGGGCGGTCCTCACCCAGGGATGGGTAGATACAGCTGAGTAACAGCCAGGCAACCTTGCCCTAAGTAGGACAAGACTGAAAGAAAGGTCATTCCAGTTCCAGAGTTTCCCCTGAGGGGTTGGCTTAAGTCTTTGTTAAAACAGTTTTACAGGTTCAACACCTCCTTCTGCACAAACCTGTTTCTCCTACTTCCCTACAGGTGTGAATCCCAAACACCTTCCTGCATGTTCATCTCTAGCTGGCAACAGATTCTAACAAATCCCATCAGCCCTGAGGACAGATTGTTCACCAGAGACCTCCAAAGTGGTGTGTGTATGTGTGTGCACATATGTACAGGCACACATGTGTGTTCTTGTGTTTAATTTGTGAACATAAGAATGGGAAAATCATCTGGAAGTCTAAAATAGGACTGGAAAATAAATTTATTGGTTTTTAAAAATATATATATTTGATTTTTTTACAGAGAGGAAGAGAGAGGGATAGAGAGTTAGAAACATCGATGAGAGAGAATCATCGATCAGCTGCCTCTTGCACACCCCCTACTGGGGATGTGCCTGCAACCAAGGTACATGCCCTTGACCGGAATCGAACCTGGGACCTTTCAGTCCGCAGGCTGATGCTCTATCCATTGAGCCAAGCCGGTTTCGGCTATTGGTTTTTAAACTTCCCATCATGATGTTCAATTTTTCTTTTTAAAAGTCTCAATTTCCTCATCCAAAAGGAGTTACAAAGGCAATAATGGATCTACACCAGGAACTTTCAGAGAGGCAATAAGCGCTCAAATTCATTTCCTTCAATGATGCACTAGACTTACCATGATTTGGGCACAGTTGAGAGAAGGTAGATTGTCAACCACAGTTAGCTATCCTAAATAAGGCATTTACAAAAGAATAAAGCCTTTCCAAGTTCAAGTTAACATTTAAGGATGCTTTTTGGCTTAGTGATTAGATTGGTGGGCCCCGAACCAAAAGTCAAGGTTTCAACTCCCTGTACCTCGGTTACAGGTTCGATCCTGGGCCCAGTCAGAGGCAAGTTTGGGAGGCAACCAGTCAATGTATCTCTCTCACATGGATGTTTCTCTGTCTCCCTTCCTCCTTTTCTTCCACTCTCTCTTTAAGGATCAATGGAAAAAATATCCTCAGGTGAGCATTAAAATTAAAAAAAAAATGCTCTACCATCTTTGGAAAAAATAACAGACAGAAAAATAACTCAAGGAAATTATCCCTCTCCTCCCCTTTTCTCCACCCCCCAAAAAATTCATCTTAGTTCTTTTGTAGAGTGGTCAGCAGGGGCAAGTGAGCACGGGGCCTAAAAAGGCAGCCTGAGGGAAGTGCCACACCTTAGGATGTGGCTGGTCCTTCTGTAGAGCAAGAGGCCGGGCTCGCTGACCACCAATCCAGACCTGTTAAAGTGTTGATTTGTCTGGAACTGACATGCTGATGCTAAGCTAGTATCTGCAAACCTCCACAGAGAACAATACATAGTGTCTATGAATATGGTAAGGTGGAATCAGTTTGGATCCTAAAACATATGAATTAAGAACATTTCTTAAGCATTTTAAACAGTTAGGGCACAAGGTACTCTGAAATGTGGCGGGAAATCAAGAAGGCCAGATGTGGGCGAGAGGTGTGTGATATTCATGTGGGCTTCCTGTGATATTCATCTTGGGTAAAAGTTTGGCTTCAAAAGGTTTTTAAAAATGTAAAATACACATTTTTAGAGGAAATCATTTTGGGTTAAAAAATCACCTTCTTTAGAGTGATAAGTACTATATATATATATATATATATATACTATATATATATATATACATATATATACATATATATACATATATATATATATATATATATATATATATATATTGCTACATTTTAAGCAAACACTTGAAGCAAGAGTATACAGCATAACACAATGCTTCTGAAGTGAGGTTCCATATTACCTGTGTTAGAATCATCTGAAATGATTTTAAAAATTCAGATTCCTGGCCCCACTTCAGACCTACTTAGTCTAGGTCACAATAACTAGCATGCCAGGTGATTCCTGGGCACACAAAAATGTAAGAAAAACTGGCATAATATGTGGACTAGCTTTAGGGCCAAAGGAGTCTTCAAAAATAAATCTAACCCAAACCCCATAGATTGTGATCAAAGCACACAGGTATGTTACAATACAAGGTTTAAATAACAAAAGTCATCTGATATCCTTTTACTTGAACAAATATTTACACATGACCAACTCTCTGGGAGATGTAAAGATGAATGAGATATAATTATTGTTCCTGTAAGTCTAAAATGTAATCTAATTTTCAACTAAATATGCAATTCAAACTTTCCTCAATTCTGTTTTTACCCTTACATATTTTCATGTAAGATTATCTCTTGGAAGTCATTTAATATAATGCTCATAAAATTCCAACATAATTTTATTTTGTCCTCTTCTTTTATTTCCCCATTATAAGATCAATACTAATGTGGTGGATGGGTGAGTTGATGAATAGGAATAATTCCAATCTACTCTGCTATCAAACTTTAAGAGACAGGCATGTGGCTTTAAAAGACAAAATCAAATTAATATTTACGATGTCTGTATTAGTCTCTGAATGCAATTTGCAACACTACTATTAATTTCTTGATGTGAGCATGACCCAGTCCATTCATTGTTTCAAGGAATTCTTGGTTGTACAACATTAAGGTTCTAACTCCAGCAACAAAAACTCAGGCCTGGAGGTCTATGCTCTATTTTCAGACTTGACTTTTAACTTGAGAATTTGCAGAATATGTTCAACTTTAGAAACTCCTTGAGAGACTAACGTACTACCTATTCAGAAGTGCACGAGGGCCAACGCTTAGCCGTTACCATCTAGATGAAGACCAGAAAGTTTCTCTAAAATGTAGCTTTTAATGAATTTAGGTCAAGCTAATATACAGTGCGAAGCTGCCTTCTAAGACTCAAAAACGCTGAAGGAATCCAAGATCCTCAATCCTTGTTCTCTAAATTTGAATTTATGGAGCCCCATTAAGCTTATCCTCCCTCCAAAGACCACAGGGGTCTGCTCATCCTCTTTTTAAAAATATATATTTTATTGATTTTTTTTTATAGAGAAAAGGGAGAGGGATAGTGAATTAGAATCATTGATGAGAGAGAAACACCAATCAGCTGCCTCCTGCACACCCCCTACTGGGGATATGCTTGCGACCAAGGTACATGCCCTTGACTGGAATCGAACCAGGCACCTTTCAGTCAACAGGCTGACTGACGCTCTATCCACTGAGCCAAACCAGTCAGGGCATCTGCTCATCCTTGATGAATGGGACTTGAGTAGATTGAACACTAATCAGTACAATGTAGGTATTATACATATCATAGGAATCAGAGTGGGCTCCTCTCTCATTTGGTTCCCTGAGGGGGAAACCCTCTGCTGAGCTCCCTGTGACGTCTTCACCTCATAGGTCAGTCAGCAGAAGGTGAGTGGGGGTCTTGGGTTGAGATCTTCACTGCCACTGAAGATTTTGGGTAGCATAAACTTTATGGTTTTTATTCGGAGAGACAAATTCATTTGTCCTATTTTAAAGAATACTGAGAAATGTGATACTCAAAAATAACAAGACAAGGCCAAAACCGGTTTGGCTCAGTGTTAGAGCGTCGGTCTGCGGACTGAAAGGTCCCGGGTTCGATTCCGGTCAAGGGCATATACCTTGGTTGCGGGCACATCTCCGGTGGGGGGTGTGCAAGAGGCAGCTGGTCAATGTTTCTCTCTCATTGACGTTTCTAGCTCTCTATCTCTCTCCCTTCCTCTCTGTAAAATATCAATAAAATATATATTTTAAAAAAATAACAAGACAAGAAAATGTAACTCAATACCAAAAAGATAATAGGCAATAGAAATAGATCCATAGGGCAGGGTCCAGACAATGGGAATAGCAGTCATGGATTTTATTTATTTTTAAAAAATACATTTTTATTGATTTCAGAGAGGAAGGGAGAAAAAGAGCTAGAAATATAAATGATGAGATTCATTGATAGGCTCCCTTCTGTATGCTCCACACTGGGGATTGAGTCCGCAACCTGGGCATGTGCCCTGATTGGGAACTGAACTGTGACCTGGTTCATAGGTCAGTGCTCAACCACTGAGCCTTACTGGCCAGGCCACAGACATGGGTTTTATAATGTCTGTGCTTAATATGTTTAAAGACATAAAAAAATTAGATTGAGGACATTGAAAGAGTTCTGCGAATTTAAAAACAACACGAAAAGGAAATTCTAGAATTGAAATATTTGATAAATGAAACCAAGAATTCAATCAATGGCTTACTACCGTAGTAGACACACACTACCAACAAAACTTTTCATTACAGAAGTTACTGGTTGACCTCCCTCAACTCTAATCTCATAAAAACCTTAGCCTTTAAAAAGCAACCTCATTTGCCCTGAAGAGTTCAGGTAGCCAGGACCGGTTTGGCTCAGTGGATAGAGTGTTGGCCTGCGGACTGAAAGGTCCCAGGTTCGATTCCAGTCAAGGGCATGTACCTTGGTTGCAGGCACATCCCCGGTAGGGGGTGTGCAAGAGGCAGCTGATCGATGATTCTCTCTCACCGATGTTTCTAACTCTCTATCCCTCTCTCTTCCTCTCTGTGAAAAATAAAAAATATTTTTTAAAGAGTTCAGGTAAATGGCATCTGTAGTGTTTGTCTCCCTTTTGGCTTTTAAGTCCTTGCCTTCACTGCTCATTTTATCCTGACATATTTGAAGACTACCATTGGCTCTGCTCCAGTTAAGTTGTAGCCTTCTCCAGACAGTGAGTTCCTCTCTGCAACCCCAGAACCAGCAAAGCACCTGGGGACAAAAAATAGTCCTTCACACCAACACAAGAATTGGACTTTAAGAGTAGAAGGAGGGGACAAAAGGGGGACATCTGTAATACTTTCAAAATAAGGATTTTTTTTTTAAAGTGCAGAAGGAAAGTGAGGGGTTAATGAGAAAGACTGAAGAAACAAACCATAGGCCCAAACTGTAGGACACTTGGAAGTTGCTTCTCATCTCAAGGCAGTTTCTTCTGTCTGTGCTTTTCCTAGCTGCTCATCCCCACCCTCCATCTGGCCAGCCCTCCCTTCACAATGACTGATGGAAGTGTGAAACACTTCTTGTTACTAAAAGATAGCGTGTTTATTCTGAGAGTATTAAAAAAATGGAAGACTGCACCTAAACCCTTACTGCTGGTGATGGAGCAGGGGTCTCACCTGTTTCCACTTCTCTAGTAGTAATATTTCTCCCATCTCACATGTTTAGCAGAGAGCTCAAAGGTACAGATAAATATTACCCAATGGGATGGAATTTGTGAAGATCACAATATGATAGTGAAGTTACTGTTTAGACACCTTGACTCAAGACTAAAATACTAAAGCAGAAAAAAAGTGGTGAACTGACCTTTTCTTGTGTGCAGGACGTGAGATGGAAGATGGGAAAATGTATTTGTGTTGTCTCTATCTATCCCCTCTCCATCCAAACCACTGAACTAAATAAAGAGTGAGGCCCCTGAGGAATGAGTTTTGTTCCCTGCTTTGTTCATGGGAGAAGGCTACTGTTCCTAAAAGGCAGTTCTGGAATGTCAGGAACAGTTAAAATTTAATTAAACTATATTGTTTTTGGCCCTGGAAGCCAGATTGTTACTTGTCAGACTTTCTGCCATTCTTTCTCATATGAAAGAGGGTGTAGACTGACTGGTTTAGAATAAGGGTATTAGGAGATTTGATGTCTATGTTACCACACCCCAGTCTCCTAGGTGTGATTTTGACTTATATAAAAGCTAACAAAATAAATTAAGTATTTGTGTATACAGAATAGCTTGGGTTGAATCTTGGGAGGAATAACTATAGGGGAGGTGAAAGAGGAAATAACTGTGACAACTCCAAATTTTAACATGATATGCCATAGGGTGAGATTAATGTTTAAATCTTAGGTGTGAGAAGTACAATATTTTAGAGAGGAAACCACTACCATCCTGTCATATAAGGTGGAGTCTGGAGAATAACAGTACCAGTTCATAGGAAACCAATCTACATTCTTTAATGTAATTTAAAAGAATAATTAACCCCACTGATACTATTCACTGTGCTTTTGGGTAAAGTCACTGCTTCACATCTTCACAGCATCCATTTCTCTTGCTCTACTTATTTCAGTTTCAGTAACAACAGAAAGTTTGAGTTAATTACTCATCTAATTATGTATAATTAGGTGTAAAGAGGAAAAAAGAAAATTCTTTAAGACATCCTGACAAGTAAGTTTCAAATAATTCTATGCAGTGATCTAGTTATCAGAGAGCAAATTTAGAAAATATTCTGTCAGTTTAGGATTGGTAAAAGACTACTGAATTAGTAAGAGGCCAAATAAATTTCTTTTGCTTAATAAATTTCTTCTTGCTTAAGCAAGAATTTTAAGGCATTAATTTACATTGAGGTCATCAATTGCCCTAAATGAGGTCATTTGTGATCTTAAAATCTGAGCACACAGCTGTTTTTTCATCCCTGTCCACCCTCTAAGTCAACAGTGTATAATAAAGAACACTGGATATGGCCATGCTTGGAAAATTCAGATTCAGGTTCAATTTCACCACTCAGTTCTGCTTCACTTATCCTCACCGAGTCAATGGACTTCTGAATACCAGCTTTCCATTTGGTAAATTTGAGGATTTAGTAATCTAAGAGGGTCTAAAGACAATAAAACATGAAAATGAAGGTCTAACCTGATCAAGATCAGGAGACTTTCAGATGTAAAAATAATGCCAACTATCATGAATACTTAAGGATCTCAGAAATAGCTAGTCACATGTCTAATTTAGGATTACTAAGAAAATAGAGGTCATTCATTTATTTCACAACTTTTTTCTGCTCCCACTTTCAAAATTTTAGAGAGGGTGGACCTGATTTGAAAGTAGCTAGTTTTTAAAAAAGAACTTAATAAAAAATGAAATCGGACCTGATTTGAAAGTAGCTAGTTTTTAAAAAAGAACTTAATAAAAAATGAAATCATAAAGTATAATCCTGTTAAGTTTCAAAGCTGATTAGTGTTATAGCGAGGTGACCATGGCTGAAACTGGAGCCTCTATGTCTGAAACCCTAATGCAATGAGATGGAACAGGCACAGCCTCACCTGCGTTTGGCTGTTGCTGCTCCGTGTGTGATTCACTTACTAAGCACAAACAATTGACTTCCTGAAACATACTCATGTTAGACTTTTGGGCGACTTTCTTATTGGGGTCACAAATCCAGGCCACACTTCTCTGAAGAGAGTAAATATTTTCACTGTCAGTTTCCCAGGGGAAGGGTCAGTTTTCCAGCAGGAAGTGAGGAGTAACAGCTTCAGACTGGGTGAAGGGAAATCTTCATTTTTCTTAGGGTAGATGTCCATTTAGCTCAGACTCTGAACATATGGTCATAATCAGAATGCTTCTAGTGGGGAGTTGGGGGGTAGGTCAGCTACTTCTGGTGCTTTGGAAACAGGTGCTAAAGAAAAAAACCAGCGTGGTAAGAAGCAAGAGAATCCCACTGGGTCTGGGCAGCTCTCATTCATTATTCTGTGGAACTTTCCCTCTGTTATTCTGAACACTCCTGATGTCTGGTCTCTGTTGTGCTGTGGTAATAAGAGACAAGTCCCTCCTCCAAAGCCACATACGCGTCACAGCGGAAGATGGCAGTGCCCATTGCACAATTATGTACCAGGAGGCAACAGCAAAGCACAGGAGAATCCTCTGCCACACTTTTCACAAAGCAGAGAAATATCTGTGATTCTGTTCCTAAAAGCTACCCTCAGCCACAAGGAGTGCCATTCAAAACCTCACTCACCACTTTTGCCAAACAAAATGACATCAATTTAGGGTCAAGACAGATTCCTACTGATTTTCAAGTATTTAAAAATGTGCCCATATTTTCATTGGGTAGGTTATAGAAAGAAACATTTCCAAAGGGAAGAGGAAATTCTGGGATTATGCTGGCATGCATTCTTGGAGTCCTGTCTCTTCCTTCTCCTTTCAGTTAATTCCAAGAAAGTTTGTTCGGCTGATGAGAGGGAATTAAAATTCTCAAAAGATATGTAATTCTTTAAAGTCTTCAAAACATCTGATGGAAAGTGGAGCAATAAAAAAATCTTAAATAAGAATTACTGCCAATGAGAAGAGAGGAAAAAAGAAAATACATGGGATGAAAGAATATAAGAATAGGGAATTCAGAAAGAGCCATAATCTCAAAAGCAAAAAGTGAGGGGAAATTCAACCAGGTTTATAGAAATTATTTTTATCAACAATTAATCAATCTATGCCAAATTATTCTAAGCACATAGTTAACTGTCACCTCATCAAATACAATTACTTATTATGTAAACCTAATTAGTATGTAAAAGCAATTGTTTTAATTAAAGATAAATCCAACAATTAAAATAACCATAGCTTTCTACTCCTATCTATTTCTGACACACATACACTACTGAACAGTACAAATACAGAAAGACAGCCTTATATAGAACTAAAGAAAAAGTTGAATAATTGCTTCTTTTAAACTACTTCCTGGATTTTATCACCATTCCTCTACAATCTAACAACAGCAAAATTAATGGAACGTGAATTTAACTTAAATGCTAGCAGGATGTTTGTAGTGTTACAGGTATAGAAGGAGGAAAGACAATGCAGTTTAGAGTAAGTTCTATGAAGAAAGATTTGAAGCTAACAAATGTCAGAACTTGATTAGTTGTTAAGACTAAGATATTATACTCAACTTAGTTCTATGATAGCAAATCATCAAACAGTTCTATAAACCAGGAAATACTGTCAATCTTCCATTAGTCATTCAATAAAGAACCCAAGTAGCTTACATTCTAGGGAATTGCCTAAACAGAGACAAAGAGTATTTCACTATTGCAAAGTAAGCAGCTGTAATCAACTGCACTAGGCAGAGGCAATATATGAGAGAGTATAAATACCCTGGACAAATTTTCAGTCCTGTGAAAACAAGCATCAATAACAGAATACAAGTAACACCAGCACAAACATGTTTGAGATAAAAACATGTTTAGCAAGAAGATAAATTCAGTAATAATCTTGTATCACTGGACTATACCTTAGGAAAACTTGAAATAGGTGATAAATCTGCATGTTTAGATAAGTAAACCTTTTCTCTAATGACTTGTCAATTAGTGATACAACTAAACATAAATAATTTGAAAACTCCTTAGCTTTTCTAATCCATTTAATCCAAATGACAGATGTACACATATATGTATACATATGTATGTACACATATGCACTAATAAGGAACATATAGGGTAGCAGGTTACTGAAAATGGAAGCAGACAGGGTAGACTCAAGGCCCTTATGAACATTTGTACTCATTTGCTTAGGAAGAGGTACACAATTTTTCTTCTTATTTTAAAAGTCCCAAGCTGATTTAAATCAATAGACCTGAGCTATGGATGAAACGTGCCTAAAAACACAAAGTTTTTGGACTATAGATCACATTTCAGGAAGCCTTCACCTACACAGAATAAGCAAAGGTGGGAACATGTTTTTACATAGTAGGAGCAAAGAACTTCATATACCGTTTGCAGTATACAGTATACAATGTCTCATTCAGCCCTGGTCAGTGGTCAGAGAGGTGGCCTTCGCACCGCAGGGTCCTGGGTTAGATCCCTGGCCAAGATCAGGGCTTGTGCAGGAGGCAACCAATTGATGTGTCTCTATCACAATTTAAATTAATGTTTTCTATAAAATAACTTGCAAATTACCCAGAAGATGAGTTTCTCCCGCAACCTTTACATAAGTTAAAAATAATCAGATAAAACAGCTTTAAACATGGTAATTTATTTTACTCAATTATTTAAATCCATTATTTAAAAATGTTCAAAAGGCACTTTAAAAAACATATTTAAAAATACATTTCTCTGACTTATCGGTGATCACTTAAAATAAGCAAGTCACCAGACAGTGTTAAACCATTCATGACGCTATTACCTTACACAGTTTAAAAGTTCCAAAACACAAACATTCATTGTATAATGTAGCACACTGCTTAGCAGTAAGATTAGTTTCCCTCTAATAATATACTTATATGAATTATTAATTTGCAGGGCCGTGCAAAGTTATTTAAACTGAACTGATATAAACTGAAAACTAGAGAGGTAAAAAAGTTGAAATAGGACACTAGTTTTAGGTTGGTTTCTCTATAGAGATTGGTAAATTTTCTTACTCTAATCTGTATTAAAATTTCCATTTCAACATAGTACTTATATAAACATAAGTGATTTTAAAGAAAAGATACATTTAGCATAAATTAAACCACAGGTTATCCCCCAGATTAAGTATGTTTCTGTAAGGCCTACTATAAAGTAGAGAAATCAGGCAAATGAGTTTTTTGTTTTGTTTTGAGAAAGGGGGGAGGTGGAATACACATAACTTTACTTCATTTAATAATTATAATCTAGAATTACTTTAAAATTGTAGACTTTTAAGTAGGGCAATATTATGAGAGCCAGCAGACATTATCCTTGATAGATTTTTACTTCTAAATTCATAGGGAAACTTAGTTAATAGGTATGAAGTTATCAATAAGCAATACAAATTCTAATCACTAATAACAGCCTATTAACCATGGGAAGGCAGTATTAATAGTAGTTGGGCAGGGGAAGAGTAGTTAGAAAATGGAAAATAGTTTTAAAGAAAAGGCAATCAATACAAAGAAGCAGAAACTGTCAAAGACATAATACTCTAAACTGAAAATTTAAATAGAGAATAAAAGGACAGATTTTTAGGGAATAATCAAGTGAGGGATTTTTCAATCTTCAAGCTGGTAATATATAGGATGTTGTCCCCCCCCCCAAAAAAAAATGTATACACACATTAAATAACTACTAATTCCAAAAAATTGTGTTCACATTTTTTGGGGATACTCTGCAATTTGATAGGCTCAGGAAGTGAAAAATTAACACTCAAAAACAATTACCAGTTAGCAAATTTAATGCCCAAATCCAATTACCGTATTTCAAAAAATGTTCAAAACTGGTCAGTGATTTATTTCCTAATCTTCTTACAGTAACAAATACTCCTCTGAGATTTAAGGTATCTGAAAACAAATAATTTAACTCTGGGACAACAATCTGCTTTGCATCATCTATGAACTTGCCAATTGAAAATACAAGTATACTGTTATGGAGAGGCCACATTAAAACCATTTATCCAAATGACAGAGATCTTAATTTAAAATCTAAGTCAGTATTCTCATGAAATCTGGTTTTAAATAATACTGACACACTTTATCAAATACTTGAATTTTTTGCTTTATAAGGTCATATAGGATAGGCAACTGATTCTTAAAAGTGATGAAATTTTGATAGTGTCAAAATTAGCAAAAGAATACTATTGTACATATTTCAAAATTGTATTTGGCTATATCTATTTAAACATTTTTAGTAATAATTGTGGTCATTTGGGATGACACTCATTTAGGATGTTTTTAACGAATTAGTACTACTTAATGAACCCTTTCTGCACTAATGTGAAATTCCTGAACTCAAAGAATTACAGATTTTACTATGTGGGCCCTGATGTTAGTCACTCTGAAGAAGCTGAAGAATTTTGTCAAAATAAACAGTCCACTGACCCTTTAAAACAGCTTTAAAGACTTTTACATTTAATATAGTGTAATATTGGACTACACTTATTTTAAAGATGCCTTATCTAAATCTTTGAAAGATACTTTACTTACACAGCAGTTAATCCTTAATATGTTCAGGAGATGGCATTTCCAACAATTTCCAAATAATACTGACACACTGTAGATTTAGACCGCACTTTGAGAACCACAGCCCAAGGGCATCTGGTAAGAATGAACAACAGTCCTGGGCCCCATGCTGGACTCAGAATGTCTGGGCCTGTGGTCTTGAAATCGGTGTTTTAAGAAGCTTCCAGGCAAGAGTATGAAAACCACAATTTGAGAAGCATCATGACAATTTGGTTAATTTTACTATTACTGGCCAATGTATCACATGTCAGTAGGTAAAACTGGGAAAATGCTAAATGACTAACCTCGGGGCTGACACGGTACAAAGAACACATAGGCTTTGAGTAGAAATCCCAGCTATTACTTATTAGCTTTGTGACAGTGGAAAAGGTACTTTAACTCTGAGCCTCACTTTTCTCACTCATAAAATGGGAATAGCATCCAATTTGTGAGGATTAACGCTAATGTACAAAGAGTATCTAAGCACAGTAACTGGCATATAGTATGCATCAGATGAAAACTAGCTATTACTTATAAGAAATGAATAAAATATTTCCTTCAATAGATGATTTGATTAAAGCAGATTTTTCATTCATGTGAAACAAATATTTACACTCCAAGTTAACAGACTAAAACCTTATATTTATTGCTTCATACTCTGGGCCAGACAATATTCTAAAAGCCATACATACATTCACTCATTTAATCCTCATAAAATTCCAGTGAGGTAGGTAGTGTTATTGTCCCTAATTTACAGATGAGGAAATTGAGGCACAGAGAGATTAAGAAAATTGTTCAAGGTTACAAAACTAGTAAGTGATGAAGCAAGAATTTAAACCAAGGTAGTCTAACTCAGGACCCTAGGATTTATCACAATGTTCATTTCCTTTGAGTAAATTTTAAGGTTTTTGGATGTTTATAATAAACTATTTATGCTTCTAGTACAGAAAAGTGGCAAATATGGACTCAGATAAGTTCATATCCACACCAAAGTGAAGAGCTGTTTAAGAACAGAATGAATGCCTTGACATTTTGGCAGATGACCATCATTAAAACAATAAAAAACAATTTAATGGGTAAAAATTGGTGTGAGTTTTTACTACATAGACAAAGCATCCATAATTGGTCACTAAGATGAACATCCTCTCAAATATACCATCTAAACTGTCACATGTTTTGGCACAATAAATATAAACTATTTAGCTAAACAGTAGAGTCAATGGTGTGACAGCCGTGTAAAATTAGTATGATAAACATAAGAGAAATATACATCACTTATACCATTTATGATACTTTTACAGCAAGTCATAAAATATTGTTATGATATACTCAGGTAATATTGCTAAAGTAACAAAAATTTTTTTTTCTTCCAGAAACTCTTTAGAGGGTCACTAAAATAAGAAAAAATATTCATGAATGTGTTTTAGATGACAGTCTTGAATAGGTATTCTGCTCAACTGCAATTATCTATCCATCGGCTATACAATCATCCCCAAATAGAGGATGGGACAAAATAGCATTTACTCTTGTATTATTTATTAATTATTGTATTATTTTCTATACAAACAACTATAAACCTACTTTTGCCCCACACTGTACATAAGTCAGCATCAAATTTAGATATTATTCATAAAATATTTTGTCTTTTATTTTTTGTCTTTGAATACCTGACATATTTCAACTTGTTTAATCACTGTGCATTTTCTAATGTTTTTAATTAACTCTGGTCAAAATTTTGCATTCAAATTATCTTGCCAGTGCAATTAATAACCACCTTAGATCCTAAAACTGAATTTTAAAACTGTTTTAAAGAAGTTATGAAAGGCACAAAACAAGTTCTCATCTCTCAACAGGATAATAATGAAAAAAACTATAATTATGTAGTTGGAAAAGTTTTAAATGATCAATTAATTAAAAGTGTCGCTTAGTAATTCCTGAGTGGCTGTGATATCAAAAAACATTCCCCAAAAAGCATTAAATTTACTATTTATTAGTTACCCATAATTAACAATGGGTAAATATGGGAACAAAATATTTAATCAAATGCTTTAAAGCTTTGAATAAATATTAATAGTTTAAAATGGAATCCAAGAATGGTTAAACATATTTAGAAGAGATAATAGCAACTCAGCATAGTACCTTAGATATATTGTGGTTTCAGGTCCAGACCACCACGATAAAGCAAGTGTCGCAATAAAGCGAGTATTTATTTTTTCTTGAGGAGAATCTTGCCTTGTAAAAGGCGCAACATCTGTGAAGCACATAAAGCAATAAAACGAGGTATGCCTATAAACGGTTAGCTATTAATTGGAACCAAGTATATACACTATATATTATAGTCAAGGCCCATGATCATTTCAAAATGTGGTTTTATTAATGTGCATTAGGATGAGTGCCATTCTGATTCTACCTTCTTTTGAGAGAAATATTACCAATTTTAAATAATCACAGCAAAATTTAGATTAGCCAAAACTACACACGGGTCTGTGTTGGGAGAGGAAGGGTTCATTTATACCAGACTCATGTGGAGTTTATACACAACACTGAACAACAATACTTCCTTCTAAAATTTTAAGGCAGATCTGTTTAGCATCATGTGTGTGATACTAATATGGTGCAGTATAGTTTTAGCAACTGTTTTAATTTCCCAGTGAAAATAATACATGTGGTCAGAAACAGGCAACAAAATCTTTTTAGCCCCTCTGCCTTGCCAACATTATAAAAACACAAGTTTTCATATATATATATATATATATATATATATATATATATATATATATTACGTATCAAAACACATTTTAACAGACTTCACAGCTTACTAAAGCTTCAGTTTATAGGCGTTCATATGAAAGATTTCTAATACGGAATGTTCATTTAGAATTCTTCACTGGGCTTCCAGTGTTCTACATCAGAAAGCAGAAGTTCTTCTTCAGTGCAATGTTAGACATTTTACCTCTGTTTATCTACGCTTTTCTTTCAAGACTTCCCAAATTTTACTTTGGATCTTCATTTTTGTATGCTTGACTTATTTCCTTCCGTGTATTTTTCAGATAAGGCAGGTTGATATCTGTATAAATATCCATATGGACGAAGATGATAAACGAGGTATTCTAACTCATACATGGTTGTAGGATCAACATAGTGAAAAGAAACTGCAAGATCAGAACAGCAACCAGGACCCTGAAAAAGTAGTGGAAACAGACATCATTAAATACGTAGCACATTGTTAAATTACAATATGCACACAGTGATAAAGAAAACACTAATTTTAACAAAATCCGGTAATTAAAACTGGGTAGGTTTAAAGAGGCACTCAATTTATTAGGCCTGGAAGAAAGGATTTTTGAAAGCTCCTAATGATTTAAAACCAAATATGAAATTGCTAAAGCATTTCAAATTGAAATAATATTCTCTCACTCTATAGTGTTTCAGCAGAAAAAAATCTGAAGACTTTAGATTTAATACAAAGGATAAAGCTCTACTTCTTCGTTTTGCTTTCTCTTCATAATTTTCTCACTAGAAGTTGTTTGGCTGAGCTCCAGAAAGATACCGTCAGAACATTCAGTAACTAGAAAGCCTTGCCTGTTATCTGTCTGCAATCTAATACTTCATCTATTACATTACATTACATTAGTAGAATTACATTAATTCAAATAGTAAGAGAGGAAGTTCTGAGTCAAACCTAGGTTTGAATCCAAATTTTGCCTACTGGTGCATGACATTGGCAAGTTATTAAATCTTTATAAGCATCAATTTCCCCATCTGCAAAAGGGGTTAAAGGAGATAATGTGCTCCTTAGGACTATGCTTTGCCTATAATAAATGCTCAATAAATGTCAATTATTATTGATAAGAACAATCACATTCAGGTAAGTCAGAGTTTAAACCTTCATTCACTTACATAACTCTCATATATTCCAAATACAGTTGGCATGAGAACAAGTTTAAAACAAAACAAAATAAAAATACAACAAACAGGAATGAAAAAGCATAAAAATATAGAAAACTGGGGGGGGGGGGAAACTGGTTGTAGAATAAATCAGAGGTCATTTGGGGATCAGAACTGGTATCTGGAGAATGTTTCAGGTGATTCCAACAAAACTGGGATTCTAGCTAATGTCTTTGCAAGGACCCAGGGAGAAAGAGTCTGGTAAGTTACCAGAGAAGATTCATACTGACCTATTAAATTGAATATTTAATAATTTATGTTTGAAAGTATGCAGCTTACAATGCAGTAAAAATCATCTAGAAATTATTCATTGTATTTTCTCTGGTCAGATTCTCAACTTTTCCTTTGAGACATTGTGAAATCTTGGATAACTATGTAGGCACTGAAAAATTATCTGGTGCCTACTTTTTAAAGCTTGAGGTAACATAATAGAAACAAATATGAAAAGTAAACTGTAAGTCAGCTTGTGATTACCTAAACCAGCTCTATACAATAGATATATCTAACCACATAATGTAGTGTAATATTTTCCAATAGTCACATTTTAAAAAGTAAAAACAGGTGAAATTAATTTGATGTAATTTAATCTTACTGAATAAATCCATATTACTTTTTCAATATGTAAAATTTTTTAAATTATTTTTTTTAAATATATTTCATTGATTTTTTTTACAGAGAGGAAAAGAGAGGGACAGAGAGTTAGAAACATCGATGAGAGAGAAACATCGATCAGCTGCCTCTTGCACACCCCCCACTGGGGATGTGCCCACAACCAAGGTACATGTCCTTGACCGGAATCGAACTCGGGACCTTTCAGTCCGCAGGCCGACACTCTATCCACTGAGCCAAACCGGTTTCGGCTACATTTTTAAAATTATTAATAAAATTAATCTTCTCAGTTGTGCTAAGACTTTGAAATCAGTCATTAATTTTATAATTAAAGCAAATCTCAATGTGAACTTGTCATATTTCAAGCGCTCAATGGTTAATGTTAGTGGCTTTATACTGGCCAGTACATATTGAACTAAAAAACCAGAACAATAGCAGTTATTTTTAAATTGCTGATCCTCTATGGAAGCAATTTTATTTGACTCTGAAATACTGTAATAATACTTTTACAAGATTTACTGCATTAATTATGTTATACTCTATTGTATTATTGCTTTTTACTGGGTGGTCAGGATACTGCTATTATTAAGCATTATAAGCAATAATATATAATTAAACATCTATAATTATTAAAAATAAAATAGTTCTTTGCATATGATTATGGTTATTTAAAAAAGAGTCAAGGAATCTAAGAACAGAGCCAGATTTTAAAGATGATTTAAAAACCAGAAGCTGATTTAAAAACCAGAATATATATATATATATATATATATATATATATATATATATATGTTTTAAGAAAGAGCCTAAGTAGAATAGTAACAAAAATATTAGCTACCTGGGGAAATACTTAAGAAGGAATAAAATTCTGAAGAAAACTATAAAATTTCAATAGGGGACTTACAAGGCAAATTAAAAAATCCTAGGCAATATGTCCACTGTCCTTAAATTAATAAATTTATACTCAAGGATAAAGATATGAGTTGCCAGAACAGTCTTAGATTAATAATTTAAATATTTTGTAAAGCTACAAGGTTATAAACATATGGTGCTAAGCCAAAACCAAATAGAATGGAACAGAACTTGAAATTCAGAAACTGATCCTATACTATGCAATAGTGTATGATAAAGGAGATATTTTAAATCAGTAATGAAAATAAGATTCAGTTAAAATAATGGTATTGAAATAATTAGTTAACAATTTTTTTAAAAATCAGGAGCTCTCTACCTCATCATAGAATTAAAGTTAATGTAGCCGAAACTGGTTTGACTCAGTGGGTAGAGCGTCGGCCTGTGGACTGAAGGGTCCCGGGTTCGATTCCAGTCAAGGGCATGTACCTTGGTTGCGGGCACATCCCCAGTGGGAGGTGTGCAAGAGGCAGCTGATCAATGATTCTCTCTCATCGATATTTCTAACTTTCTATCTCTCTTCCTCTCTGTAAAAAAAAAAAATCAATAAATTAAAAAAAAAAAAAAACCCTGGTCAAGAATTACTATTTGGTGATGATTTGGAAGTGCTAGCCTGTCCTATGGAGCAAAGGGTCCTGGGTTTGATTCCAGTAAAGGGCATATACCTTGGATGCAGGTTCCTTCTGGGCCCAGGCCCTGGTCAGGGCTTGTGCAAGAGGCAACCAATTGATGTGTCTCTCACACTGACATTTCTCTTTCCCTCTAAAAAAAATCAATGAAAAAATACCCTCAGGCGAGGAATAAAAAAAAAAAGTTATAGTCTGTGAAGAAGAGAATGATAGCATGATGTATGTTATTTGTACCATAGGGCACAGAAAAGAAGGCATAGAATTCTAGAAACTTGCCTAAGGGCATTATTAATTAACTAGAAACCCAGTGCAAGGTGGGGTTCCTTAGCTTGGCCTGTGTCTTCTCACAGTCTGGGACCCCTGGACTGCTGGTTTCAGCCAATCCCCACAGCCCTGATAGTCCAACATCCCCCGAGGGATGTAGAAGTGTGCAAAGCTGCGGGCGGCTGGGGTGCCGCTTCCGCTGATCTGGTCGTGCTCTGCCTGCCTGCTGCAGAGGTGGAAGAGGTTCACGCTGCTGCAGCTATGCCCACCAGCCATGAGCCTGGCGTCTGGTGCCCCCTGGTCAGCTGAGTGGCGCTCCCATTGTGGGGGCACACTTAACCACCAGGGGTAGCTCTTACGTTGAGTATCTGCCCCCCTTGTGGTCAGTGTACATCATAGCTACAGGCCAGTAATTGGTTATCAGGTCGCTTAGACTTTTATATTATATAGAGAGAGTAGAGGCCCAGTGCATGAATTCATGCCAGTAGGGTCCCTTGGTCTGACCTTCAGGATTGGGCCAAAACCGGCTCTCAGACATCCCCCGAGGAGTCCTGGATTGCGAGAGGGTGCAGGCCAGGCTGAGGGGCCCCACCAGTGCATGATTGGGGTAGGAAAGGGATGCAAGAGGTTGGCCAGCCGGGGAGGGGCTGTGGGAGAGCTCTAGGGTATATCTGGCCCATCTCACTGTCTGGATTGACCAGACCCCAGCAGCAAGCTAACCTACCGGTCGGAGCGTCTGCCCCCTGGTGGTCAATGCACATTATAGTGAGCAGTTGACTGGCCTTAGCATATCATTAGCATATTATGCTTTGATTGATTGAACAGCCAACTGGACAACCGGACACTTAGCATATGAAACTTTATTATATAGGATAAATAACAGAACTGAGTATAAATGCTGGGTTTCATGATTCCTGAACTCTTTCAGTCATTCACTGCTGGAATTGGTCATAATAGTGAAAACCCAGCAACAGTCTATTAGATGTTCATAAGCAGGAGAATGGAGAAATTACAGTGCATTCATATATTAGGTTATTACACAGAAATCTAAATTAATAAAGCAGATACATAGATTAATGTTAAGTTTTACTATATAATTCATTTATTTAGAAATCTGTAAAATAACACTATATATTATTTACAGAAACATAAACATATAGGAAAAATATAAAAACAAGTCCGGCAATGATAAATATTAAATTCATGATATTATCTGAAGAAGGAGGTAGGATAAATGGATTGGGGAGGATATACAGGCCTCAACTATATCTATAACCTTTTTCTTTTAAAAAAATCTTAAGCAAATGTAGCAAAAGATTAATATTTGGTAAAGCTGGTTTGTTGGTACAAGACATTATACTTTTCTCAAATATTTGTACATCTGAAAAATTTAATAAAATAATGTACTTTAAAGTTCTCAAGAATGTAAGGTCAGGCGTCAAATGAGAGCTAAGACTTATTAGGTACTTAGTGTGTGACAGACACTGCCCTGCACTGTAATTACAACCGGATGAGAAAGGTAGATCATATCCATTTTACAAATGAGAAAATTGATGCTAGGAAGTTAGGCAAATTCTGTCCATACCAGGTCACTCAACTATTAAGTAGGAAAGCATTCAACTATTAAGTAGGTCTTTCTGAACCTCTGAGTCTTTTGATGTATTGTTTCTTCACCACCCAAACTAGAGTACCCCACTCTGACTCTAAGTCATTCTCCATCCCCTTGCCTGTCTTTTTCTTTAGAACACTTACCGCAACCTAGGTCCTAGAATCACATTATATCTTAATCAGTCTGTGTGTTTACTGTATGTCTCTTCATCTAGAATATAAAGTTAATGAGAACTGGAACTTGGCCATATTTACTGCTATAGTCTCAGTGCCTGGCATAGAGTAGTACTAATATTTGTTGAATGACTGAATATTACTCAGATTCTTATTTACTGTGTAATACTGTCACTCTACATAAAGAGACTATAGGAGATTCTCGGTATTACTAAAGAAACATACATATATATATATATATATATATATATATATTTTTTTTTTTTTTTAAAGTAAGCAAAAGTCAGTCCAAGTATTATATTGTAATAAAATTTCTAAACTTACCTCTACAGGAGGGTAATAGTTATAATTCCAGTACCAAAATGTTTTGGGTAGATAACCCTTGATTAAGTGGTGCTCTGGTACAAAGGGATGAAAAGTTTCTTTTCCAATGGTATCTCTGGAATCTCCTGCTTCTACATTTATAATTTCCATGCATCTTCCCAGTGCTAAATCTTCAATGGAGGAACTATGTGTACATTTCTCTGTTTTAAACGCATCAACAAATCTCTTCAAGGCTTCTTTGCTCAGTACATACCCTGCTCCTCCACTCATGTAGCCCTGCTTAACGTAGGGCTTAAATCTTCTCCCAAAGTAAATGGGTTCTTCAGGGTTGTGCTTTGAGAGAAGCCATCTCAAATTGTCTAGTATAACATATGTATCATCATCGGCTTTCATAAACCAATCTGCATCTTCTAGATAGTGATCATGAACATACTGAAAAGCTTTAATTGTTTTCCAGTATAGCTGGTCTCTGCCTTCTCTGGTTTCTAATCCCACAGCAGGGAAGTCTTTGTCTTCTACCGAACTCATAAACAACACTTTATTACAGCGCTGGGCCCATGTAGCTTTGACATGTTTAGCCTTTTTCTCTAGATTCTGAGGTCCTGTCATAACCCAGCAAAGAATTTTAACCTTCTGATAGAGGTTTTCAGCAATGTCAGTGTTCTCATCTATTAAATAGAAAATTTCAAAGTTAGATTTATATATATAATGTGAAATCCAAATACATTATGCTGAAGAAGACATTTTCTTAAACAGTATCAAAGAACCACCCCACCTCCTGTCCCCATTTCTATTTACCTACCTACCATTAATGATTTAACTGAAAGAAAACAAAACTCAACCTAATATGAACTGTCATTCTGATCTATTGGTTTCCAATCAATCTTACCCAGGAGATCAGTGTAGCTAACAAGAGTTGTCACTATGACTTCAAATTTTCAATAATTTTTCATTACTCTGAATAAACTCTAAAAGGCAGGAAGACATGCTGCTGAAGTGGCAGTTCATTTTGAAGCTCATAACTATGAATTTCTATAAGTACCCTAAGGTGGCTTTTTAAAAAAGGTTTTCCTAACTACCCCAGTTCCATGAAGAGGCATTTATGCAGAGCTGAGATTACTTCCAATAGTAATATATCTCATTACAAAATGCAAAACCACCAGTCAGAAAAAGAACATATGAACAGGAAGAGGTAGTATTTCCAAGATCAGCTAGAGTAGTGTTTTTCAAAGTATGGGTTTGCAAAGAAATACATATGCCAGAATATAAAGCAGCATATTTTTCTTTGAAAAAGTGTTGCTTCTCCCTCCCCCTCAAAAAAAGTTCTAAGTAGTGAGTTGAAATGATTTATATCCTGGTTGCAAGCTCCTTATCTGGATGCAGGTAGGTAACAAACAATTCACTGACTGTCATGCCAAAAGCACATTTTGAGTAACAATAGGCAAGTTACCATAAAATGTCTTTTAATGGAGATTTCAATAATTCTTTAGTTGTGGACCAGCATGAGTCTGCAAAACCACACTTGTGTAGCAATGCTCTAGGCATAATCCTCAGAAAGCACATCCCTAAAGTTAAGGTCAACTAGTGAGTTATAAAAGCTAACACCTGTGAAAAATTAACAACTAAAGACATAAATTTCTAGTTAACTGATTGTGAGGGAATAGAAGGCAAGGTTGGGGCAGGGCATGAAAATATACTCATGCCCCACTAAATATCAAGAATTCACAATGTAAAAATGGACAAAATCACCCTATCAATCAGAGAATATTCATGGTTCTTATACTTGGGAGCCCAATTTCCTAGCTATACAGACATACCAAATCCTGAATGGAAAGGGAAAATGGTGGAGGCAGAAATCTGCAATATGCTTCACTAAGAGCAAGAGAACTTTCTCTCCCCACTGCTAGGCGGATATTCTTTCTCATTCTTTCAATCACTCACTCATTAATTACTTGGTAGTAAGCATGTGCTAGCACAGGAGATAACAGGAAGAATAAGATACATTTGCAAATCAATACTTGCCACAAACTAAGAGATGCTATAATTTCTGAGGTATGTACAAAGGGTTTGATGTGCTGTGGAAAAAGAAAGCAGAGGCTGGCAAATCCTATGGAGCAGTGCAATGGAACTTGGCTAGAATAAAGAAGGGGGAATGAAGCAATCTCAGCAAAAATAAGAGATAATGCAGAAAATACATCTTTAAATGAGGAGATGCTCACCAGAAGAAAGGACAAAAGGCATGGTGAAGTTTGGTTGAGTGCAGGTAGTTGGGTATAACTCAAGGCCTGATCAGGGGGAAAGCACTATAGATTGAGAGAAGAAATCTGAAAAATGGTAAGAAAGTGAACTGTTAGATTTAAGTGACAAATGAGATTGACTGGTAAGCAAAGAAAAGCATCTACCATGACTGCAACATTTCTGACTTGTGCAGATGATAATAAGATATATAAAATAAGGGATACAGAAGGTAGAGTAAGTTTTAGAAGTAGGAAAGAAAAGGAGTTCATTTGCATATTAAGTTTGAGAGGAACAGAACTTTTAGCATATCCTAAAAGGGCATTGGAGGAGGACAACTAGGTACCTAATATAAGTGCCTGCAGTAAGGTCAACCTAGCACAGCTTACTAGTAGTAGAGGCACTTCAATCCAATTGACCATTTCAAGACCTAGAGCAATGCTATAGAGTAAATACACTTTGATCAAACTGCTTTCCAATAAGAACACCTGCTCAGAGCTGAATCACTGTTATATAAACATTCACACAACATAAAACAAGTTGTAATGTGCTTGCTAGTTCACAAAAATCAACCAAGATTTGACATCTTGCCCTACAACCACCATTTGAAAGGTAGGAAAGAAATAATTTACTGCTAGAAGGATAACAGAAACAACTGTTAATGAGGACCCTCTGCATCCTAGAATTCTAATTGTTTTCAAGCTGCTTGCATTATTTTCTATCAAATAAACCACAAAATTTTCAGAGATCTTTGAATTATGTTAATGCCTTTTTATAGTGTCTAGAACTGGGTTAAAGACAAAGATAATAGACCTAGCAGTTTGGCTCAGTGGATAGAGCATCGGCCTTCAGACTGAAGGGTCCTGAGTTTGATTCTGGTCAAGGGCACATGCCTGGATTGCAGGCTCGATCTCCAGTTGGGGATATGCAGGAGGCAACCAATCAATGATTCTCTCTCATAGAATGTTTGTCTCTCTATCCTTCTCCTTTCCTCTCTGAAATCAATAATATAGATAGATAGATAGATAGATAGATAGATACACACATACACATACACACACACACACACTTTTAATTGTGTGCTGGGCCTCTAATCTACACTAATAAAAGAGAAACATGCAAATTGACTGTACCTCTGCTACGCCCACCAGCCAATCAGGAGCGAGTATGCAAATTAACCCAAACAAGATGGCTACAGGCCAGAGAGCATGCAGGAGGCTTGGGATTCCCCAGCAATGGAGGAAGCCAAGCTTCCCGCCCACTCTGGCTGGCCCTGGCCTTCCCTCAAGGCTACAAATTATAGAAAGTAGATAAATCCCAGATACCAGGGCCTCTGCTTGGGTCCCCAGGGGGCATGGCTGGCCTGCAAACCACCACAGGCCCCTTGCCCAGGCCTTCCCACGTCCCAAGGGAACCCCCACCCCCTGATCTGGGACCACCTTCAGGGCAAACCAGCCGGCCCCCACCCATGCACCAGGCCTCTATCCTATCTAATAAAAGAGTAATATGCAAATTGACTGCCACTCCAACACACAAGATGGCTGCCCCTATGTGGACACCACAAGATGGCCAGCAGGGGAATTCAGCTGGAAGGGACCAGGCCTTCAAGGAGGGCAGTTGGGGGCAATCAAGTATGCAGGGTAGGGCAGTTAGGGGTGATCAGGCTGGCCAAGAAGGGAAGTTGGGAGCAATTGGGCCTGTATGGAAGGACCCTGGCCTGTAGGGGTGGGCAGTTAGGGGCAATCAGGCTGGCAGGGGAGCAATTAGGCATCAATCAGGCCTAACTGATTGAAGGGGTCCCAGATTGAAGAGGGTGCAGGCTGGGCTGAGGGACACACACCCCTGTGGACGAATTTCGTGCACCGGGCCTCTAGTATACATATAAAAGGTAAAGACAATAAGGAAGAGATGAAAATTAAAACTGTGGGGGTTGATGACAACACACAGACAGAGAAGAGCCAAAGGACAGAGACTTGGAGAAAGCCTACATTTAACAGGCACACAGAGGACTTGATTGAGAAAATCTAGTTAGAGATATGAGGCAAGGAGAAAATAAAGTCATTATAACACTTCCTTAGTTTAATTCCCTAGTTCTTTATTCTTCTAAAAAGGAAAAAAGATTAATGATATTAGCTATTGATAAAATTATAAATTAAAATTTATGTATACATCTTGTGTTTCTCTAAGAAAATATAACTAAGCAAAAACAAAGACCAAAACAAAATGATAGCAAAAACCAAAGATGCAGATATAAACCATAACACAATTAGACTAAATAAAAATTTCAGAAACAAATCTAGACTGAAAAGTTTTGCCTTTTGCCAAATTACAGTTTCTGAACCAATTCTATTAAAAAATGAATTTAAAATTAATATTTTACTACCTAAGTTCGTCTGGGTTTTAGCAATTTTCTTCTTCTGAGGCAAACTGAGAATTGTCATTTAACATCTAAAATTAAGATCATTTTTATCAAAAGATATACTGTGATATAACAAAATTCATATAACTCTTTCAAATTCTTTTAATACTTACATAGACTGAAAAATACTGTTCAATACTGAAAAATACTCCTTAATAAAGTAATCCATACCTTTATGTTGGCTAGCATCTGCATTGAAGTTCATCTGTCCTTCTAGATGATTCTGTCCATCATCATCTGAATGCCCAGCATGAGGATCATTATGAAGAATCTTAGGTTGGGTATCACCACCCTGTTCTCCCAACAAAATACTAAATAGCTGAGAACACAAAAGAAATCCAACTGCTGATCCACAGAGGAAGATTAAAAAATTCAGCCAAGATTTAGAGGCCATTTCCCAAAAGTGTATTTCTGTAAGAAAAAAATTTAACAGGATGTTATAAACTATAGAGCATTATGCATTAACAAAAGTAAAAAGTCTGATAACTGTTAGCTACGCTGGAAAATTAACTCCTTTCTTATAAGAGAACATAACTAAGAATATTTAACTTTTACTTCTGCACAGGAGATAAAAGGATGAATTCACTGCTAAAACAGCACATTATAGATAAATCAAAAAACTGAATAATCATTGTTGAGATGGGCCATGGGTAAATATGAATATGGGAAAATATGATTCAATCAGAATAATTTGAGGAGCATTTTAGAAATAGAGACTTCTAGACTCAACAAATGAAATTTCAGATGCAAAGTGCTGATACAACTAAAGTTTATATTTTTACTTTATTTCTTAAGGAAAGGCTTTGTGTTATTCTTTGTTAAAAAACAACAAGCAAGCAATAAAGCACTGCATGAAGAAAGAAATCACTAAATCCTGGAAACAATATTTTGATGAATAATACAGGTATGAATAGCATCTTATATAATAAAAGCCTAATATGCAAATTGTCCCCTTGACCAGAAGTTCCACCGCTCTTTATGAGGTGCACTGACCAACCAGGGGGTAGCGCAGAACATGGTGGGCGTTGGCAATGCGGCAGTGGAGGCGCTGCTGGGCCCGATGGGCCCGATGAGAGCGGGACTGTGGTAGGATGGTGAAAAAGGTGAGCGGGCAGTGGTAGGATGGTGAAAAAGGTGAGCTGGCAGTGTCAGGCCAAGGTGGGTGCGAGTGGGAGTCTTACTGCCTGCCTATGGCCCCACGGATGGCAACCAGCAGCAGCGGCGGGTGCGGTGGGGGGATGCGGATAGTAACCAGCGGCCAGCAGGCCTAGATTGCCCAATTGGGGCCAGGCCCTGGGCTGGGATGGGGAACTGGGGGTGGGTGGTGGAAACCTCCTGTAGCAGCGCCTGGGTGGGGGGCTGCAACCGCTCGCAGGCTATCTGGGGGTGGGGGTTGATGGGGATGGAGGTGCAGTGAGAATGTGGAGTGCCTGCTGAGCTCACTCTCACTCCCCCTGCAAACTTTCCCCCGGGCACAAGGGCTCGTGTGCCAGGGAAGCCCCTGCGATCAGGTGCTGGGTGCCTGGGCCACAGGCACCGGGACCACAGGGGCTGGTTGGGCTCCCTGTGGGTTTGCACAGGAGCAATCTAAATCAAGAGTTCAGACTCTTGCCCTGGCCAGGTGACTCAGTTGATTGGAGTGTCATCCTGTACACCAAAAAGTTTCGGGTTCAATTCCTGGTCAAGGTACATATCTAAGTTTTAGGTTTAAATTCTACTCAGGGCAGGTAGGAGAGGCAACTGATTAATGTTTCCCTCTCACATCAGTGTTTCTCTTTCCCTTCCTCTCTCTAAAATCAATAAACATATCCCTGGGTGAGGATAAAAAAAAAAAGTTCAAACTCTTCACCGCTTTGCTATAATTTTACAAAATTTGGCTTGTAAATTTGTGTATTTACAAAATAGTCATGCTAACATATTAAGTTAGATTTACTTGAATTTATGAAAAAAGAGAAATTAAATAAATCTGAACAAACTTTGAATGTTAACTAAACATTTCTGACATGACCTCCCTCTTTTCAATGATCCCTTTGAAGATAAACATTATGAAAAACAAAACAATTGGAAGCATGTACACACCTTGTATGACTAAAAACTAAATAATGCTGATTTTAAAAATCAAGTAAACATAACTAAAAAAAACTGGGGAGTCAGACTATGTTGATGAAATAGAAGACTCAACATAGTAAACATGTCAATTCTCCCTAAATGGATACACAGATTTAATTCAATTTCTATGAAAATTATTTCAAGATTCCTTGTATAGGCAAGACTATTCTAAAATGTATATGTTAAGGTGAATGAACTAGAATAGTTACAACAATTTTTAAAAAGAAGAATAAAGCGGGAGGAATCAGCTACGTGAATTTAAGATATCTTATAGCAAATGAAATCAAAACTATATAGTACTGGAGTACAAGGCTCATGGACCAATAGAACAGAATAGACTACTGAAAAATAGATATTTGATAAATGTATAATGTCAAATATCAACTGATATTTGTATAAAAGCAGCTGAGTGGAGGAAAAATAAGACTTTTCAATAAATGTTACTGGGCACCTCTAGGCAAACAAACAAACAAAAATATTGACCTAAATATCATATCTTATACAAAAATTAACTCCAAATGAATCCTGGACTTAAATATAAAATATGCAACTACAAAACTTTTAGGGGGGGAAAAAACTACAAAAGAAAATATTGATCTAGAAGTAGGCAAAGAATCCTTAGACTTGACAGCAAAAGCACAACCCAAAAAAGGAAAAAAATTAATAAATTGGACTTCATCAAAATTAAAACTTATGCTTCACAAAAGACACTACTGAGAGACTAACAAGACAAGCTAAACTAGAAGAAAATATCTGCAAACCACATTTTTACAAAAGAACTAGTATTTAGAATATATAAAGAATTCTTAAGCCCTAGCTGGTTTGGCTCAGTGGATAGAGCATCGGCCTGAGGATGGAAGGGTCCCATGTTCTATTCTAGTCAAGGGCACATGCCTAGGTTGCGGGTTCGGTCCAACATGCAGAAGGCAGCCAATGACCAATTCCCTCTCATCATTGATGTTTTTACTTCTCCTTTCCTCTCCCTTCCTCTCTGAAATCAATAAAAAAAAAAGAATTCTTAAAACAAATAGCCATAACAAACAAAAGTCAATTAGAAAATGAGAAAAGGACAAGAACAGATATTTCACTGAAGGGGAAGTACAAACAAGCAAATGAGAAAATGTTCAATTTCATATGCCACTAGGTAAATGCAAATTAAAACTGAAAAGAAATTTCTCTACAAACCGATAAGGATGACTAAAATAAAAATAGTGATTCCAGCCTGGCCAATGTGGCTCAGTGGTTGAGTGTCAACTTATGAACCAATAGGTCATGGTTACATCCCCAGTCAGGGCACATGCCCAGGTTGCAGGCTCAGTCCCCAGTTTTGGGCAGCCAATCAAATGATTCTCTCTCATCATTCATGTTTCTCTCTCTCTCTCCCTCTTCCTCTTCCTTCCTCTCTGTGAAATCAATAAAAACATACATGCATTTTTAAATCACACTTAGGGAAGAGAGCAACAATGAGTTATTGTTTAATGGGTATAGCATTTCAGTTGCACAACATTATAAATGTACCTAATACCACCGAAACTTACACTTAAAAATGGTTAAAATGATAAATTTTATGTGTATTTTACCATAATAAACATAATGGAAAAACAAATCAATGATAAAGATGTTGATTTTCTCCAAATTAACCTATATATGTAATGCACCCCAACAAAAATATGAGATTTTATAAAGCTAAAGAACTTGGTATAAAGTATTCAAACAGTATGGAAAAATAAACATGTGAACATGAGGAATTTTGGAAAGGGATGTGGGAGTGAACTAACCCTACCAAACCCATTTAAATACAAGATTTTAAAAATCTAATAATGACAAAATTATTCTAAATGCTGTCTGGAAAAATAAACATGTGAGTATACTAGGAAATTCTTGAAAGGGACATTGGGGGCTGGAGGGTAGATTAGGCCTACCAAATATTAATATATATTACCTACAATAAATGGTGGTATAATAATAAAAATAATTTTATATTCAAGTCAAACAGGCATATGAATGTATCTGTGAATCTGTAAAAAAAATTTTTTTTAATTTAAAAGACACAGCCCTGAGAAACGTGTTTTTCTCTATAACCAGACTGTCACAAAGTGCATCAATGATATAACATCCTACTCCTGCATGGATGATGAATCATTAATGAAACAGAAGCAGCCTCAATTTCCAAATCAGTCAGATAAGGGTTTCTCAGACACAACATTCCACATTTATCTTAACTTTGTAGTCTCCAAGGCAACAGGACTCTGAGTGGGCTTCTAAGCTTATCCCGGATGTTAATTAACTCCTTGACACACAGGCTCCCTGTGCTTTAAGCCTATAAAATATTGATTTATTTAAATTGTATCTAAACCCCACTCTTCAAAACCCTATAATAGCGCTGTCCCTTCTTTATTTAGTGAAATGCTGGCAGTTCCTCTGGTGTTCAGTCTCTCTCTTAGTAAGTTAATTAACCTACCTTTGGAAGCCCAAAGATAGCCCTGTTGGTTTTTATCAGATCAAAATAATCTATTAGAAAAACAAGCACATATGGAAATTTAATACATAATCCACATAGCATTTCAAATCAAGAAAAAGATGGTTCATTCAAGAAATGATATTGAATTAATCATTTGGGGAAAAGTAAAAAAGCACAGATGGATCCCTATCTTTCTCTTTCAAATTCCAAATGTTTCTAAGATTTCAATATTCAAAAAATAAAATTAAAACAAAATTAGGTGAAAACCTATTTTTATATTTTTATATAAAGAAATGAGATCTTCCCCAAATTCAAAAGCTATGACTAAATTATATGAGGTTATTCACTGGATAAATTTCTGGCAGTGAAACTGCTGGTTCAAAGGTATGTTTCTATATTAAATGTTTTTTTAAAAATGTGCACTAAAAATAACAAACAAAATAAAAAGTATCATAAAGAAAAAAACAAGCCCTGACTGGTTTGGCTCAGTCGATAGACAGTCAGCATGTGGATTCAGAGGTCCCGGGTTCGATTCCAGTCAAGGGCATGTGCACAGTGCGGCCTGTGCAGGAGGCAGCTGATTGGTGTTTTTCTCATCCTCATCCAGATACTTTAAAAAAGGACTTACTTATAATAAGAAAATACAATGGTCAAGGATGTTCAAATTTCATTCATATTAAAGAAAGTTAAATTAAATGGAGATAGTATTCTTAACCTATCATACTAGAAAACAAATTTAAGAGTAGTAACACCCAATATTGACATAGATGTAAGAGAAAACTGGCACTCATACATTCTTTCTCACAATATTTACTGTCTTTTGGAAGGGCAATTTGACAATATTTTTTATCCTCTCCTGAGGTATATGTTTACTGATTTTAGAAATGAAGTGAGGGGAGAGAAAGGGAAACATCAATGTGAGAGAAACACTGACACGCTGCCTCCTCTACCCGCCTGACTGGAGATGGAACCCCAACCTCTGTATAACTAACATGCCCTGAAAGGAATCAAATCCAAAAACTTTTGGTGTATGGAACAACGCTCCAACCAACTGAGCAACCTGGCTTGGGCTGGCAATATCTTTTAAATTTTTTAAATTAATATGCCTTGACCTATTATTTCATAACCAGAAATTTCTCTTAGGGGCAAAATCTAAACGATGTTCTTGGTAACCACAGCAATGTTTGTTTACTGACAAGAAATTAGTTTATACAGAAAATAATACATTTTCTTTTTCATCTCTACATCTAGCTCTTCCCAAAGGTAACTACTACTGCTTCTTATGTAACCATGGAAAAAAAGTAATGCCTATATAAACATATATGTATGTACATCCTTTAATTTACATCAGAGATGATGCTCCATATAGATTAATCTCCACTTTACTCTTTTCACTTATTTTCTCTCATAACACCTATGTAAAAGATTTGTTTTTTAAGACAAAGCTCTACAGTGTGTATAGTGGGATTGCACTTGGCTTTTTTTTTTAATATATATTTTATTGATTTTTTTTACAGAGAGGAAGGGAGAGGGACAGAGAGCCAGAAACATTGAAGAGACTCGAGAAACATGGATCAGCTGCCTCCTGCACAACCCCCACTGGGGATGTGCCCACAACCAAGGCACATGCCCTTGACTGGAATCGAACCCGGGATCCACAGGCCGATGCTCTATCCACTGAGCGAAACCGGCCTTGGCACCCAAACTGGCCTTGTCGCATTGGCTTTTTAAATGCTTCTGTATATAAAAAAATTCTAGAATGATATACAATAGCTCCTCCTCCCCTTTATCTATAGTTTCACTTTCCATTATTTCAGTTACCTGTAGTCCGAAAATGTTAAATGAAAATTTCAGAATAAACAATTCATAAGTTTTAAAATGCCTGCTGTTCTAAGTAACATGTATGAACTCTCACACCGTCCAGCTCTGTCCCACCCAGGAAATGAATCATCCCTTTGTACATCTGGGCCTGGGCTGTATATGGTTCCCCCTCCCGTCAGTCATTTAGTAGTTAGGCTATCACATGAACTGGTATTGACATGGAAGTGCTCCGTATTACTATGTTGAAGTAATCCTTATTCTACTTAATAATGGCCCCAAAGCACAAGAGTAGTGTTGCTTTCAAAGAGAAATCATAAGAAGGTATGTATATGTGTATGTATGCTGAGGGGGGGGGAGATAGTATTTACAGGCATACCTCTTTTTATTGCACTTTGCTTTACTGTGCTTCACAGATGTTGCCTTTTTTTTTTTTTAAACAAATTAAAGGCAAAACCCTCCACCAGCTAAAAGATTATGACCTGCTTTATTGCAATGCTCTGGAACTGAACTCACAATATCTCCGAAGTATGTATGTATAACAGGGTTCTTCGGAACTATCCACAATTTCAGGCATCTGCTGAAGTTCCTAGAACATACCCCCATGGATAAGGGGGAACTACTGAATACAAAAGATACCTCTGGGAACTAACACTGGGTGGCATGGGCAGCAAGGACAAATTTATTTGCATTTTATAACTTTTTTATGTTTTACTTTTTAAAATCAAGTACATAACTACTACTCTTTGACAAAACTTAAAGATATTTTATATAGGGAATGAAATAATATAAGAAAAGTTAAATTGCACTAATTTCCCACACTTGTTACACAAAAAGGCTCTTGATCCTTTGCAGAATTTCTCCACCTTTCAGATTTATGTACACACAAAACATTTCCACCTGGACCACAGGCATGTTAAATCCAATATGTCCAAAAGTGACTCACTGCCTCCCTCCCTTAAGCCTGCTCATTTGACCTAATTCACTGGGAACTACCTAAATCACTGACCAATGGGTTCCTATTTCACCAGGAGCCATTTGATTATTTAATGTAAAAATTAGGGAGACATTGTTAACACTCTCCTTAGCTTTACCCCACACCCAATTACCAAACATTGCCAATTTTATTTCCTATTTTTCTAATTCATCCTCTCCTCTCCATTTCTACTATTTGTCCTATTTCAGACCTCCTCTCTCCCCTAAGAGCCTGCAATAGCTCACCAGTCTACCTCTCCTCAATGTATCCCCATTCCGTTATCAGAATGACCTATCTAAAATGAAAAGCTCAACTACATCAATCCATGGAACCCCACTGCCTACAAGACAGAAACTAAGGACATGGTAAGACCTAGACTCTATCCAGTGTCCAGCTTCATATGTCATTACTCCTTACCTTACAATGTATGCTTCAGCAATCCTGACCTCTACAGTTTGCTAACTATCCCAGTGAAATGAGCACCTCTATTCCTATTATCTTCCACACAACAAATACCCTCTTCCCTCCACCATCTCTGACCCGACTGTGTAAGTCCCAGTAAGCCAGGTTTCTTAACTTGGCACAGCTGACATCCTGCCTGCATCAATTCTCTGTTGTGGGCTGTTAGCTATTTACTGTCAGATAGGTAGCGGCATCGGAGCCTTTACTCTTAGATGCCAGTGGCACTCCCCCTAGCTGTGACACACAAGTTTTTTCCTCCAAGGGTCAGACACATTTCCTATTTTCACACATTACAGATTTGGGCATTTATGTTTGAATTTCAGTACAAAGTGAAAATTTAAGTACACATTAGATACACATTTAGATTTTATGATAAAATGCTACTTCTCTTTTTATGGAACAATACCCCATTTTTTTTTCTTCTTGCTTCTTTTTAAAAGAATGACCTTAATTCCTCCTGAACTTTCAGTAAAAGAATGGTGTCCTGCCTTTCTTTCAATCCTGTTAGTTTGTATACTAGCCTTTTTACTCAAATCTCAACTAATCTTCTAAAAGTCCCATACTTATACTTGGAGTCTTAAAATTGTCAGTGAATCTGACCTGAAGTTCAGCATGACTGTCCATTTCCATCTAATGATTGTTTATACCTGTACCGTCACAAGAATTCCAATCAATGATTTTACCACACCGAGACTATTTTATATTGTCATGGTTTGTAAAGTTCCTAAGCTACATATAATCAGTATACAAATATATAGTATAAGGTATATGTCTAGTGACAAACTTGTGTATTGCTATGACTAAGTGAACATTAATTCATTATATGTACTCCTAAATAAGTTTGCGATAAAATTCTAAGAATTTCTGAATAATGAATTTACTCAGCAATATATAATCTACACCAAAAAGCATATTTAAAAAAAAAAACACACACACACAAAAAAACCTATACCTATCTTTAAGCATTTTTTAAATGCTGAATCCTAAGTAAAAAGATTCATTGAGGCCGAAATCGGTTTGGCTCAATGGATAGAGCGTCGGCCTGCGGACTGAAAGGTCCCAGGTTCGATTCCGGTCAAGGGCATGTACCTTGGTTGCGGGCACATCCCCGGGTAGGGGGTGTGCAAGAGGCAGCTGATCGGTGATTCTCTCTCATCGACGTTTCTAACTCTCTATCCCTCTCCTTTCCTCTCTGTAAAAAAAAATCAATAAAATATATATATTTTTTAAAAAGATTCATTGAAACATTCCAACCAAATTTAAGAGACATTTAATAGTTCTCCACTAGTACGGGGAAAACCATACTCTTTTCCTGTGAAGAACTTTAAATGAGTCATACCTTCCTGACTAAATCATTATTTCACTTAACATACGGCAAAAAAGAGTTAACTGTTTGGTAACTTGGAACTTTATACTCACTTAAACGGCACATCCATACACCATAAGGCGGGCAGAAGACGCCTCCAGTTTACTACATACAACACTCAGAGCACACGGCATCATCATACGCAAGGCTCGTTTCACATATATCTGATGAAAATGTAAAAAGCTGCCTACACACCTCTCACTGGTAAAAACTCGAGTCCCCCCGTCCAAACCTTCACCGGAATGAAACAACCTGAAATCACGCACACCACTTTTTTCTCCCTGGTGCCCGGCACAGCTGGCTCTCCGTTCCATGCCCGGCTTGTCCCAAATGCACCTACTTCTGGTCCCTCACCCTGCGATTCGCTCGAATGCATTTAAATTCTCACTTGTATAAACTAAACTTTTAAACCTCATACAGGAACCAATGCATGGTTCGCCTCACCGTTCCCAACCTGAACACGTAAAAAAAAAAAAAAAAAAAAAAAAAAAAAAAAAAAAAAAAAAAAAGGATACGCCACAGTGTCTACAATGAATTTAGAGAACCGGGTTCTAAATCTAAGTCGGCGTTTCCAGGGCGCGTTGTCCGTGCACTGGGGTAAGAGCCAGGGAAAAACAAACCCCCTACAACACATCACGGTCGTCTTTTACAAGTGCATAATCTGCCCAAATTCAACTAATCTGCCCAAATCCAAGCTGCCCGGCCGGCCGCCCGGACAGCACCCCCTACGAACCCGACCACACACACCTGGGAAAGGGGGAGCGAAGAAGAAGAAGAAGAAGAAGAAGAAACCCTTTTCCTGCCCCCCGTCCTCGCGGCAGGTGCCCGCGGCGGCACACCGGGCTGGGTCACCCACCCCGCCACCCTGAGAAAATGTGCGAGCGTCGCCCACAAACCTGGAGGTCCCAGACGCCCGGAGGAAGTCGCCGGCGCCCGGGGAAGCCAAGCTGCCCCCGGCCGAGCCACACGTCCCGCTGGACCCACGGGCCGGGGGGCGGGCGAGGAGGGCGCGGCGGGGCAGGACCGCGCGCCGGTCCCGCCGGAGCCCGGGCGCCGCCGCCGCCGGACGGCAGGCAGCGCGCGCGGAGGAGGAGGCGGAGGAGGAGAGAGGCGGCGGAGGCGCCGGGAGGGAAGGAAGGACCCGCGCGGCCGAGAGGAAGCCGCGACCCGACCGAATAGCGGCCGCTCGGGCGGCGGACGCACCCGCCGTCCGCGGAGGCGCCGGGAGCAGGAAGTGCCCGCGCGGCCGGCCGCGGCCCCGGCGGCGACACCCGGACACCTGTTTAGCGGCGCCCGCGCCCGGGTTCCCCCCTCCCCCCGGCAAACACTCCGAACACGGGGGGGGGGGGGGGGGGAGGAGGAAGGGGAGGGCGAGGAGGGGGGTGCTGAGGGGGAAGAGCAAGACCTTGGACTCGCAGCCGGAGGGCGCCTCCGCCGGCCGTACCTGACATCCGCGGCGACTCCCTCCCGCCCCTCCCGGGGGGCGGAGAGGAGCCCGGCGAGAGCCCGGCGACCTTCGCTCCACTCGGCAGCCGCAGAAGTGCACGGCGCCGCCGCTAGCCGGGGCGGCCCGCGGCCGCCTAGACTTCTCCCCCGGCGGCGGCGGCGGCGGCGGCGGCCGAGGGGGGGCCCGGCGCCCGCTCGCGCCCTCACGCCCCGCCCCGCCCCGCAGCCGGTCCAGGCCGCGGCCGGCCCACGGCGCAGGCGCCACCCAGGGGTCTCCTAGCGGTGACGTCGCCGCCGCCGCCGCCGCGGCCCCGGCCCCGGCCCCGGGGAAACGCCGAGCCGGAGGGGGGCGAGGTGGGCGGGGCTACGGCGACGTGCGGACGCGGGGATTGGCCGCCGCGCGCACGCCCCGCCCATGGGCGAAGGTCGCCTGGGAAGTCGGGGCTTCGGTTGAGCCCGAGTGGAAGCCCCCCTCCCCGGCTGCCCGTCTCGGCCGGCTGGCAGCTTTCTTCTCGTGTTTCGGGGTCGCGCCTTAACTTCCGGACCTTGAGAGGGGGCTGAGGCAGTGAGGCCGCAGGGGCTGAAACTGGGGGCGCCTTTGAGGACCTTGGTCTGGCCCCGCAGGAGTCTTTGGACCTGGAGCCTGTTCTTACCTGGTTTCCCCACTCCTCACCCGCACCCCCGTACTCTCTTTCCCCTGTATCTCTCCGGCCTGAATGACAGGAAATGCGGCAGGGTGAGATATGCAAACGAGCGCTGGTCACCAGTTCTGTGAAGTAGGAAGCGCTGAGAATTCCGTTGATGGTGATACCACGAGGCCTTCTGTAGGCAAAAAACGGGGCCTTTGGTTCTGCCATTGCTTCAGTGCTGCCAGGCAAATGGCATGAAGAAGTTCCTTAGGGCTTTGCAAAACTTACCTCCTTTATAAAGTTGGCAAAAGGGCATTGAATCAGAAACCTGTCTTTGAATAGGGAAGGGGGAAGCCTGTGAGCCATTGGAGGCAAGCAAGCAGTCAGGAGATGGGGGTGAGGTCTCGGCTTTATTGGAGTTAACCATCATCTACAAGGCCTAACTTGAAGGTGGGAAAGCTATTTTGTTTCCTTCCAAGGCCCTCAGATAGTTCTTCAGTGACTTTCAGCATAGCTGTTTAGGAGTGTAGGCTCTGGGCTGGAATCTTGGTCCCTCCACCTATTTGTGTGATCTTGGCATCTTACTTAACAACATGCCTGGGGAAATTAAGAAACAACGTGTGTAAGTTGTTGTTGTCATTTTTTTTTAAAAAAAAAATTTGTTTAGATTCAGCCCTAGTGTAGTTTCCCAGGATATGCCATTAATAGATCCAAAAGAATCTTCCAAAAGAATTTGAAAACACCCCGTGATTCTTATCCAAACATCCCATGTTTCAGATGAGAAAACTGAGGTCAGAAAGGTAAACTGGTAGGTGAGTGCTCTTTTCCAGACCCATGCCTCCAGACTTCTCCCTCTTACGTCTTTACCTACATCCTCTTCTCTCTTCCTCAGCCTTCCTTTCCACAGCTGCTGTAAAAGGGCATGTCACAGTGCTCCAAATAGAAAGGAAAACAAAGCAAAAAAAAACCCAAAAAACTCATGATTGCTTACCCCATTATAATTTTAGTGAAATTTATAATGAATAAGGAATGACATTTTTCCAGTGATTGAAAGTAAGAAACTAAGAAACCTATCCAAGGATAAGTTCAGCCACAGCATGTCTGAGAAAATTCACGGCAACAAGTGATGTTGATATGAAGAATACCAGATGAAGTTAGCCCCTCCCACTCTCGGGTATTTTTAAATAGCTACTATTTTGATGAAAACAATACATACTATTCAAACAAATACAGGTTTCCTCCACCCCCCAAATCTCACAATCCAGATAACCATTTAACAAATATTCATGTTATGGTCTTCTATACATCTCTAGGAATAAAAAAAAAAAAACACACATAAAGACAAATACAGTACTTCATAAATTGGATCTTATGTGCACAGTTCTTTTCTCACTGAACAGCATGTCAAGCATAACATCATTTTTAAAAGTTACATAGTGTCCATTGTGTGGTCACTTATCATCATTTATCTAATCAGTTTTCTATTGATTGGCATTTTTCCCCAAAAATGTTTCCTATTTTAAACAGCTCTTTGATGAACTTCCTTATGTATGCCCCTTTGCACCACTGTGTAGTTATCTTTGGGGACAAATTCCTGGAAGTGACATTATGTCAGCCCATTCTTCAACATTACCAACTAGAAAAAAATAAAGTGTGGCTACTTTGAAAAATATACTTTCTATGTGAGACTCAGTGCAACCAGATTCTTTCATTTGAAACGCAATTAAACCTCAGACAGTGTTGTTGTCAGTCTGGTGTTTCAGTAATCTGTCAGAGCTCACTGGAGCAGAATAATGTGTGTTGAGGCTCCTTAGAGCAGGGTGGTTGACACTGCTAGTTGTTTAAACCAAAATCCTTTCTTCTTTTAATTTTTTAAAATTTTATTGATTTTTTTTACAGAGAGGAAAAGATAGGGATAGAGTCAGAAACATCCATGAGAGAGAAACATCGATCAGCTGCCTCCTGCACACCCCCCACTGGGGATGTGCCCGCAACCAATGTACATGCCCTTGACAGGAATCAAACCTGGGACCCTTCAGTCCACAGACCGACACTCTATCCACTGAGCCAAACCAGTTTCGGCTAAAATCCTTTTTTCTTTACTAGCAGAATTCTGATCTTTTTTTCAGGGTGATAATGTGTCCAGTTAAAAATCTTTACTTCCGCCAAAACAGGTTTGGCTCAGTGGATAGAGCTTCTGCCTGTGGACTGAAAGGTCCGGGGTTTGATTCTGGTCAAGGGCATGTATCTTGGTTGCGGGCACATCCCCAGTAGGGGGTATGCAAGAGGCAGCTAATCATCAATGATTCTCTCTCATTAATGTTTCTAACTCTCTATCCCTCTCTCTTCCTCTCTGTAAAAAATCAATAAAATACATTTTTTTTAAAAAAAAATCTTTACTTCCCCAGACTCTTGAAAGCCATGGTTGGCCATGCGGCCTACAGAATTAAAGGAGCTGTGCCTAAGAGGACCTGGAAGCTTTATGGAAGAATTGTTCCTCTAGCCATTGGACCTGCAACCATTCTTTTTCTTACTGGGAGCGATGGCATGATGCTGGAGGTGGAATAGCCACGTTTCAACCACAGTAACAAAAGCCCCACACACTGTTCATAGTGTGAGATGTCAGAGGTGCCTGGCTCATGGTTATTCTGGAAGGTCAGCTTACCAGCTCTGGACTGCCCATTTCTGAACTACTGAGTGAGGGAAAATAAATCCCTCCTATTAAAGGTTTCGGTGTTTGGATTTTCTGTTACAAGCACTGAATGCAATTCCTAATTGATACATTAAGATAGAACAAGTCATCATTTATTTAGCACTATATATAGAATTTTTAATAAACAGGGGGAACACAGAATGGAAACAAGAAATAACAACAAAACACCACTCTCTTCTCTGATAAACTTAATTTTCCTTTCAATATGTTACATGTTGACTTCGGATATGAGAGTGCAGCAAAAACTGATGAAAGGTGTGAGAATGTTACAATTAGATTAACAAATCGTTTTGTGATGATTTGATTGAGCTCTGTAAAGTAAATTATATTCACTGGCATAATAGTTTTAAAATATGGCCCAGCTGCTGTGGCACAGTAATGGACTAGTCATTAGGGGATCACAGTTTGATTCCTGGTCAGGGCACATGCCTGGGCTGTGGGCTCGATCCATGCAGGAGGCAGCTGATTAATGATTCTTTCTCATTATCGATGTTTCTCTCCCCCGCCCTCTCCCTTTCTTTCTTAAATCAATACAAATATATATATATTTTAAAATAATATATGTTCACAAGCTTTGATACTTCTTCCTTTAAAAGGTGAGCTGAGCCAAAACTGGTTTGGCTCAGTGGATAGAGCGTCTGCCTGCAGACTGAGAGGTCCCAGGTTCGATTCCAGTCAAGGGCATGTACCTTTGTTGCGGGCACATCCCCAGTGGGGGTGTGCAGGTGGCAGCTGATCAATGTTTCTCTCACATCGATGTTTCTAACTGTATATCCCTCTCTCTCCCTTCCTCTCTGCAAAAAATCAATAATATATATATATATATATATATATATATATATATATATATTTTTTAAAGTGAGCTGAATTCCCCTTACCTTGAGTTTGAACTGTATTTAGTGACTCGTTCTCATGAATAGACTTGTATTCACTGTAGAAATGACATAATGTGGTTTCTTGGGGAGGAGAGGGGGGAACGTTAGAATACATAGCCCACATTAGGCATAATTAAGGCTTCCAGCCAAAAGCTAGTGAGGAAGTGAGGACACATGACAACAGCAATGTGAGCGAATCTGGAAGCAGGTCCTCCCGCCCTAGTCAAGCTCTCAGGTGACTGCATTCCTGACCATCTTTACTGAACCTCAAGAGAGAACCTGACCCAGAACCACTTGGCTAACGTGCTCCTGAATTCCTGGCCCAGAGAAGCTGTGAGTTAAAAAATGTTTTAAACCATTTAATCGGGGATCGTTTGTTATGCCATGAGGATAGCTAATGGAGTTAGGTATCACAGAGCCTCGCACAATGCCGGGCATGTATTTCAGTGTTTATTTGTTGTTTGAATGAATACGCAATTGAATGAAGTAAAATATTTCTTTCTCCCTTTAAACAGTAACAGACAATGCTGGTATTGTCTTTGATCCCTGTATTATACTGTGGTTTTCTGACATGATCTCAGGGAAATCAACTGTGAAGCTTGCTGAGACCTAAACATTGACATTTCTGAAAGAAACATGTGGTGAATAGAGTGTTAGAACCCTTGAGTCTCGAATAATGCCCCCAGTTTTATCACTGAATAGACAAGTGGTCTAAGGCAAGTGATTTAAGACCTCCAAATCTCAATTCCCCTACCCATAAATTAGGGGAAATAAAATCAACAAGCCTCAAAAGGTGGTCAATGAGATTATATGTGACAGTGCATTTGGCATTCTCTTAATTATACTGGGGTTTTTTGGTTTATCTTCACCTGAGAATATTTTTTTCCATTGATTTTTAGTGAGGGAAGGAGAGAGGGAGAGAGAGAGAGAAACATTAATGTGAGAGAGACACATCAATTGCTTGCCTCCCTCACGAGCCCCAACTGGGGCCAGGAATCAAACCCATGACCCTTTGGTGTGTGGGCCTACATGCTAAGCATGGAGCAACATCTGGCCAGTGCTACCTACTGTATTTTTAAGCAATAAATATTTTATTTTTTAAGAGAACAGATTCATTTTAATGAATGTGTATATGAAAGGGGAAAGCTAGAAATAGAGCTTTATACAATGGTCTGCTGGCAAACCATTTAACAACCAGCTCTGTAAATATATATATATATATATATATATATATATATATATACATGTATGTATGCATATCTATTAATGCACATTAATTTATAATGGATCTCAATGATGTAAATGTTGTGTAACTCTCAATTTTACAAAGAATAACAAAAATATCAAATACTTTTCACTGAATTTCCATATAGCCAATTGGTTCTCACACCTTTCATCAGTTTTTGCTGCACTCTTATATCCAAAGTCAAACTGCAGTTAAGCATTAAATATTTTAGATGGTGCATTGTAGATGTTTCTTTCAAGAGGTGATAACTGGTTGTACTGTGTTCCTTTGTAGAATATTACCATCGTTCATAGTAAGCAGTTAGGATTTAATCATATGGCAGGATGGGGGGTTATTACATGTCAGATCTCATTTTATTAGCCTGGTGAAAATTTATTGCACTTTTAAAAGAATACCTAATTATGACTGGCTTCTTTTCCTCTCCATGAACTAATTTGTAATTGTGGTCGGGTGTGTGCCCCTCTTTATGGTAACAGGGGTCGTTAAACATGCTTAGCAATAAACACACATTTAACCAATAATTTGGTCTGAGTGTAAGAGTTTATCTTAAAGCAAAATTGCACCCCGTAGCTAGAAAATAAATGGTAGAATACATGTTTTTCTCTTTCAGAAAAGAAGACAATGGAACATCAGAGATAGAGATGGTTATTGACAATGCACAATTTGGTGGTATGGCTAACCCCAGAGGTAAATAGGTGAGGATGAGTAAGATTGGGCTTTCGTGTAGGATTCAAGTCCCAATTATGTAGCGGGTGAATTATCCACACACCCTGATTTTGTTGTTCTATCTGGCTTTCTGCTCTTCTGTTGTGATTCCAAATTGGTTGAAATTACTAGTTTAATGAGACAGTTTATTTTTGGTTGTAGATGACCCCTGCTACCTACCATTTTTATTTACTTGAGTAGTAAGACCCTACCAAAAAACAACAACAACAACAAAAAACCAACAACAACACTGACAGAGCTTCCTTTTCTGGTGAATATATGCTTTCCAACTGAGCTCATTCCATATAGAAATACCTGCCAGGATAAAGTATTTTCACCCTACGCAACCTGAGAGAGCATTTTTCAAACAGTTTTTATTCCTTGCTGTTACTTCTTCACAAAAATCTACCAAGATTTTGAGATAGCCGCAAAGGTTAGTATTATTTTCTGAGCTGACTGACACATGAAGTAGATAAAGGTGGAGAACCTAGCCAAAGATGAGATAAAGAAAAAAAGAGAACGTCTCGGAAATACTTTTAACCTCCAGGGAAGAGGACTCAGCATGACTCACAGCATACTAGCTTAAAAGCCGAAAGGGCAAGGGCAACGTGTCTGCTAAGCAATGTTGTCATCTAGAGAAATATTCTTAACTTATGAGGTTGGGCTCCCTGGGGTCCCTTGGTGTTTCTCTGGTTCCTGGAATAAGACTCAGGATGTTTTCCTAGTGGCTCAACAGAAGCAGGGAACATTTGTTGTAAATGGAATAGGTGACGCTGCCTTTAGTTTTAAATCCCTAAGCAGTAAATGATTTATAAATATGTATGCTACCTCTGTGATTGTAAAGAACTGACTTACAGATTTTAGCTGCCTTATGTGGAACTTTTTTTTTCTTCTTTAAGTTGTATCTAAATGTATTTAAATGTAAAAAATGGATTATGACATACTTTGTTGGCTTTCTGTCCATCCTTCCTAGAGAAGCTTCCCCTTCCTCATCCCTTTCCCCCTATATCCCTCCCACATCTTAGGTCCCCATAGCCATGTTTATGTGAGAGGACACTTCTTTCCTGCCACAGCTGATTAAAGAGGTCTTGATCCTTTAAGAAATATGAATCAACCCTAGCCGGTTTGGCTCAGTGGATAAATCAGTCGGCCTGCAAACTGAAGGGTCCCAGGTTTGATTCCTGCCAAGGGCACATGCCTGGGCTGCGGGCTCCATCCCCAGTAGGGGGCGTGCAGGAGGTAGCTGATCGGTGATTCTCATCATTGATGTTTCTATCTCTCTATCTCTCTCTCTTCCTCTCTGAAATCAATAAACATATTTTTTTAAGAAGAAATATGAATCAATTAGATTCTTCTGGGAATTTGGAATTGGGAGAAAGAAGCCTTAGTTACTCTCTTTTGAGCCCTGAAACTGTATTCCAGATATGGATTATAGCCCAAACATGTAAACCCAACATGAGGGGAACCCATTCTGCAGGGAGAGTCAGGAATGAAGCAGACTATTTGAGAACTGTAATGACCCTGAGCTGTGTGCTCCCTGAGAGAGAGAAAGAGCAAGGAGAGAGTCACTTTCTAGCTTTCACATATTTCCCAGGGCCCCCTTCCCTCAGATGGCCTTGCTGCTCTTGAGTTCCATGAATCCCTACACTGTATTCATATATTAAATTACACCTTTTTTTTGTTAAGTTAGTTTGAATGGGTAATTTTCCCATTCTTTAAAAAACATTTCATCACTTCATTTAAAACAGATCTAAATCGTTCTTTTCATTTATAAGAAGTATAAAGAATTTTGAAAACTTTGATCTGAGGAATAATCTAAGACTTACAAAAAACATGCACAATTTATAATCTGTTGTATAAAGATATCAAAATGGCAAAGTGGGGAGCTTTAAGTTCCGTCCTGCCACAGACACAGAAAAACAAGGAGCAAGCAACTGTCCGAACCAATTTGGTGAGAACTCTGGAAAACACTTAAAAGTTTATAGCAACTGAGCGAGCCCTGAATCAAGAAAAAGGCACTTCAAAGCAGTAGGAAAATTTTGTGGTGATTTTACTTGCTTTTCCCTTCCCTCCTCCCCTCCATGGGAACAGTCTTATAATGTCAGTAGTCTTTGAGTGGCGACAGTCTTAAAGCAGCAGTAGTCATAAAGTTGCTTCAATCATAAGGAAACAACAAACAGTCTGGAAGTGGCAGCAACCTGTGTTCCCGGTGTGGGACTGCGCCCTGATTCGGGAAGGAGCAATGTTGATCTTGCTCACAGACTATCGTGATGTCTGTTCTAATCTGTCTGGGGGTGCTAGGGACTGAATTGTGCCCTCCAAAATTTATGTGTTGCAGTCCTAGCCTGCAGTGTGCCTGTAGAGCCTATAAAGACCGCAATAAAAGTTTAGTGAGTTCATAAGGGTGAGATCCTCATCTGATAAGGCTAGTGCCCTTATAAGAAGAAATACAAGAGCTCTCTCTGTCCCTCGAATGTGGACACAGTGAGAAGGCAGCTGTCTGTAAGCCAGGGGAAGAACCCTTGCCAGAAACTGAATTGGCTGGAGGTTTGGTTTTGGGTTTTCTATTCTCCAGACACATGAGAAATAAATTTCTGTTGTCTTGAGTCATCCAGGCTGCGGTATTTTGTTATGGCAGCCCAAGCATACTAATACAGGGGGCAACGTGAAGGACTGTGGTGTTCTATGTGTTACCTAGCTGAGAGCTCCGGTGAAAGAGCTTGAAAACACTGCAAGCTGGATTAATAACCCTCAGGCAGTTGGGTCAGAGAATACAGTGAAACATACAATAGACCATCTAAGGCAAAAGATGAAGAGAATTTCTTTAGAAATTAGGACATTCAAAAGCAACCATCCAGATGGGAATTTATAGAGCCATATGCATACCTAGGGCAAGGTACATGCTCAGAAAAAAAAATCTTAGACGACCCTAAGCTTTCGCCTGGGCTGAGCCGTTGGCACAGTGCAAATCTGACAAATTGAAGGAAAGCTCTAGCTCAGAGACAAAGGTTCCTGCATTCAAGGAAATTTCTATCAAAACACTAGCTGCCCACAAGGGAAGGAACACAGACATCAGTGACCACATTGACAAAGAATACTGTATCTGCAATAATAGTTTGGGAAATAAATTACATAAACTGACTACTGCAGCCTCCAACAACCCCAAACCAGCAATCCTTGTGAAAAGGGGAGAATCTGACTTCCATGTACCACATCATATTAATTCGGTGTTCAATTTTTACCAAAACCATTACAAGGCACACAAAGAATCTGACTTCCAGTTACCATCTTATATTAGCCCGATTTCCATTTCTTGTTTTAAGAAGTTACAAGCAAGCATGGCTCATTCAAAGAACAAAATAAATTGGTAGAAACCATCTCTGAGGAAGTCCAGACATTGGCATTACCAAAGATGTTAAAATAGCTGTCTTATGCTCAAAGAACTAATGGAAAACATGAGCAATAAACTAAAGGAAATGAGGAAAATAATGTAGAAATGAAAGAGAATGCCAATAAACACGAGGAAGTAAAAAAGGAACTGGGTGGAAACTGGAGCTGAGGAGCACAATAGCCACAACTTCAACAAATTATTGGCTCTGAGACAGGTTTTATGCGGAAGTCTCTGGGCCTTGTCCCCCACTGGGGGATGGTGTCCCTTAAATCATAAAATTGATCACAGTTTAGTGTAAAATCTTGGGCTTCAGAGTAAGATGGATGTGTATAGATGATAGCTATAAATAAAAATAACAGTGACTAACATTACTAATTAAAGTGGAGAAAGCTCTAAGAAGGAAGAACTCAGAGTCTAGGACTTCTTAAATGACTTCTGTGCTGATTACTTACCATCTACTAGACCCCCTGTTATGTTTTAGGCACTCCACAGAACACTTAAGCCACTGATTTGTTTTAAACATCACACCAACCCTCTGAAGTAGGGGTTATCAACCCTATTAACTAATAAATAAACTAGTCTTAGAGATTAGGCACTTGTGAATAGTATAACATGGATTTCAACCCAGTTTTTAAACAATTGCTTCATTGAGGTATAACTAGCATGCAGTAACTAACTATACATATATAAGGTGTATAATATGATGTTTGGGCAAGTGTACACCCATGAAACTATTACCACAATCAATATAATAAACATATCTATCACCACCAAAAGTTTTCTCCTGCCACTCCCACCCCATCTTCAAGAAACAACTAAACCGCCGAAACCGGTTTGGTTAAGTGGTAGAGCTTCAGTCTGCAGACTGAAAGGTCCCAGGTTCAATTCAGGTCAAGGGCATGTACCTTGGTTGCGGGCATATCCCCGGTAGGGGATGTGCAAGAGGCAGCTGGTGGACGTTTCTCTCTCATCGATGTTTCTAACTCTCTATCCCTCTCCCTTCCTCTCTGTAAAATATCAATAATATATATATATATTTTTAAAAAAGAAACAACTAAACCACTTTTTGTCACTACAAATTAGTTTGCATATTTTAGCATTATGTGAATGGAATCATACCATGTGTTCTCCCTTTTATCTAGCTTTATCACTCAGCATAATTACATTGAAATTAAACCATGTTGTTGAGTTTATTGCTAGCAGCACTCCATTACAATCTGTGTATCCATTCACCTTCTGATGGACATTGAACCCAATGGTTTCTGACTCTAAACCCATGCTATATGCTCTCCTCAGCCTCATAACTTACAGAGTGGTCTTAGAAAACTGAATTATTCTCCTTGAGACTCAATTTCAGTCACTGGAAAATGGCAATAATATTTCTCCCACAGGATTGTCACTAATAAACGAGATAATATGAAAGCATCTAATACTGTGCCTGGCACACAGTAAGTGCTTATAAACATTCTTTTTTTTTTTTTTCTCAAGAAAGAAATTTCTCCAGGAAAGAAGTGAGGAAAAAATATAGCAGTAATCACTTTCTGTACTCTTTATTCCTGCATTTCACTTCCTTCTTGAAACTTTCTCACTTTAATTTCTCCTGCTTGCATCTTATGTGCCCCTCATGAATATGATAGTCCTCCCTTCTTCTCTCTACTACAAATATGTACAGCAAACTTTTTTCCCCCCAAGTTCTGAAAATTTCAGTTTTATGAAATTTGGCTGAACTAGAGCATTGCCAGTCAAGACAACATTATGCATACCCCTATGCGTTAGGCTTTTATCAAGGAAATAAATGATAAACGGGAATGGCAGAGGCTAGGGGTGGAGGGGAGAAAGCAGAGATGGATGAGCAAGGAAGTAACACTTTATAGTTGAAGCCCGGAAGATCTAGACAGGAAGTGGAGTGATAACCAGGGGCGAGAAAGTCATACATGTGGGGCAGGAGAGAGTTGAAAAAAGAAATAAGGACCTCAAGTACAAGTAGCCATTTATGCTATTGCTGCCTTTTATCTTTGAAGTACAGACACATCCCCCAAATTATCAACAAAGCTCTCTGGGGTGTGAGAAAGGAAATGAGAAGATATGCTACATTCTGATTTATCAAGCTCCCAGCCGATGACCCAAAGTCAGTTTCCTTTTCTTCCATTACAGGTTAAAATGTGTATTTATAGATTGTTGTGATACTGTTTTAAACACTATTTCTGTAGGAAAATATTATATGTTTTATTGATTTCAGAGAGGAAGAGAGGAGGAGAGAAATTTAAAAAATCAATGATGAGAATCATTGATCAGCTGCTTCCTGTATGCCCTGCACTGGGGATAGAGCCCCAGCCCAAGCTTGTACCCTGACCAGGAATGGAACCATGACCTCTTGGTTCATAGGTCGATGCTCAACCACTGAGCCACACAGGGTAGGCTGGAAAATACATTGTTACTTCAATGAATTTTTGGAGACAGATGACTTTGTCTAGTTTACTGACATTAACTATATAGATGTTGCAGATAAAGAGAATTCAGGTAATAAAAAAGTGACTTGACAAGGGCATTACAATGAAATTAAGATCAAATTGGCATTTCATGTACCTTGATTTAATCTGTAAAACTTCTTTTTCTATTGGATCTCTATGGAGCCTTCTTGGCCTTGAAAAGATTATTGGGAAAAGGGATAGGAGGAAGGGAACAAACTAATCCCTCTCCCTCTCTTCCCTCCCTCCCCCCTCTCCCCTTCCTTTTTCCCCCTCCTCCTCTGTCACCCCCCTCCCTCTTGCTTTGGATCTCTGTTTCTCTTCCAAGTGCTTTTTGTCACCCCCCCTTCTCTTCCTCTGTGTGTGGTGTGTTTGTGTATGTTGGGGACAGGATGTGTGTATATGGGGGGAGGGTGTTGTTTGCTTTTCTCTTCTTTTTCTTTGCTTCCTGGTCTTTAACTGTACTCAATATTTCGCCAACCTCCTTTCAATCTCTTTATTTTTAGTCCTTATTTTTATACCTGCCCCTGCCAGTAGAAAAAAGAATGTCATTGTTACTTTCTTTTTTTTTTAAAGTTTAAGTTCTTAATTCTTTCTGGCTCTGTGCTAACAACTGTTATAAAAAGGAAATGACATAGACAGTGTCTGACTTCTAAAGTATAAAATCTATTGTGAGACCCAGCTGTGCTTTTATAACATCCTTATGATTTTGACTTTTTTGTTTGTTTCTCAGTGCTGTTAAAAATCTAAAGGCCTAAGTCACAAACATACCCTACTCCTGTACAATTTCAGAAGGTTCAAAAAGTCCCTGAAACCCCTAAGGAGTTTATGATCTCAGATAAAGAATCCTGCTGGTTGTCTCAATACATTTCACAAATGTCACTCAATTTTTGAGATAGGAGGAATATCTTGAGACACGATCAATTTGAATTCATTTAGATAAGAAAATCAATAGGATATTTAACAGCCATTTTGTGTGGTTGGAGAGGTAAAAGAGAAAGGAATGTTATCAAATCATAAGTAGTAAGAGGTAAAAGAGAAAGAAATGTTATCAAAACATTATCCAAAAGGGACAAACATTTATCAAGCACCACCTACTACACACATACCTATATATAAAATTCCTACATAATATAGCTGTTGTAAAAATTCTAATTGTATGTGTGTCTTTATATGTATGCACATATAAAAATATCTATATATGTATACATTTGTATATATATTATATATGTGTATAGGTAATATATTAAGTATACATAATCTAAAAAGTATATATAAATATAATTTTCATAATAACTATATCATGTAGGAATTAATACTCAGCTATGGAAATGGAGGCTCAGAGAAATCAAATAGCTAACTCAAGTCACCTGCTAGTAAATGATAGAGATTAGAATTCACACCAACGTCTAATTTAATGTCCCATTTGGAGGTCGATTTCTCATCTTTCCTACTCAACACGAAACTTAGCACATAGGAGGCACTCATAGAAGGTTGGAATATTGATTGAATTAAACCAAACAGAGTCAAGTACAGAGTCCTGCAGTAAATCACTGGAAACTACCACTTCCACCCTTATTAACACCAGCTGCGCCCCCTCTCCCCCCCATTTCATTTCATTTCTTTCTTTTTTAAATAAATATATTTTATTGATATTTCACAGAGAGGAAGGGAGAGAGATAGAGAGCTAGAAACATCGATGAGAGAGAAACATCCACCAGTCACCTCCTGCACACCCCCCACCGGGGATGTGCCCGCAACCAAGGTACATGCCCCTGACCGGAATCGAACCCGGGACCCTTCAGTCCACAGACGGATGCTCTACCACTGAGCCGAACCGGTCTAGGCTCATTTCATTTCTTTAGCGAAAGGAGGCAGCATTCTAGCCAGTTCTGAAGAGTAGAGGAGACTCTCCCCAAAATTGCAGAGAAATACAATAATTTTACTTTACTCATCAGAGGACTGTGTCAGGTCTAGCATACTGAGAGGGTAGCAGGCTTGAATGTGCCAGTTTTCATCAGGAATAAATGTACTGCAAAGTTAATGCAATATTAACTTGAGGGAACCGTTTTTGATTTAGTGAGTCCTCTGAACATTAAAGAAAGCATTTTGGCTGAGGCTTCTGAAATATAAAGAACAATTTGAAACATGCCTAGGAAGAAAATGCAGCAATTTTAACCTAAGGAGATTCTCAAATGAAGACCGATTTTTAAAGGAATTGATCAGAATTATATGCACATACTCTGAGGCTAGCTAACAAAGGAAGCTATCATGTGAAGAGAGTTGCTGAAGAAATGCAAGCAACTCTTAGGTAGAGAGGATGGTTATACTTCAAAAGTAAATCTTTGGCCTGGCCGGTGTCGCTCAGAGGTTAGAGCATTAGCCAGCACACCGAAGAGTTACTCTTTCTTTCTTTTTTTTAAAAAAAATATATTTTATTGATTTTTCACAGAAAGGAAGGGAAAGTGATAGATAGCCAGAAACATCAATGAGAGAGAATCATCGATCAGCTGCACCCTGTACACCCCCCCACAGGAGATGTGTCGGCAACCAATGTACATGCCCTTGACCGGAATGGAACCTGGGAGCTTTCAGTCCACAGACCGATGCTCTATCCACTGAGCCAAACCGGGTTCGGCCGAAGAGTTACTCTTTCAATTCCTGGTCAAGGGCACATACCTAGGTTGCAGGTTCGATACCTTTCCCAGTCGGGTGTGTGTGAGCGGTAACAAACCAATGTCTCTCTCACATTGATGTTTTTCTCTCTCTTTCTCCCTGCATCCCCACCTCCCCTTTACTCTCTCCTAAAAATCAATGGAAAAATATCCTCAGGTGAGGATTAACAACAACAAAAGCATAGCTTTATGGAAGCTAAGAAACACTTAACTATGTTGAATGGAAACTGTATTGGAAGTCATTATAATTTTAGAAGTCAGTCAAGACAATGGAGTAATGCAGAATTAGGTAGTGTTACCCTGCTTGATAGGTTCATGATTGAAAAATAAGTCCATCTTGACTTCAGGTCAGGGCAAGATCAGGATGCATAATTTTTTAATTTCCCCAATTCTTTCCTAAAACATATACTAAATAATATAGCTCTACTCTGATTCAGTGGCTGGTATATTATTATCATTGTTGCTGTTATTTGATATCCTTGGCTCTTGGCTCTGCAGCCCCAAAGTTCAGCTCTGTTCCACTTCATACCCAGTTTTCCCTAATGCTTGCCTGAATCTCACTTACCAGGGCCTATTTAACTGGGTTCATAGAAGAGACTGGATCGTGAAATGAAATAAATAAGGGTTTGGGAATTACATGGACCTGGGTTCAAATCTCAGTACCACTATTCGCTGATTTTATAAGTCTGATCTGTCACAAAACCTCTCATTCTCTCATTTTGACTTCTAGGACTATGTCAAGTTCCTCCAATGTTCAAGTAACAGGATTGGCAATGTAATGGCCCATTGAAGAAGAGAGTAACAGGTAACTCTAGGAGAGGAATTAATTGTAGGTACACACACACACACACACACACACACAGAGCACTGAGAAAGGATAAAAGGTCTTTGTCCTTCAACATTTCTAAAATCTGAACCCCCAGGGAGGATAAACCGGCTTTTCTAAGTTCTGAGCCCTTTCTCAAACCTGAAAATTCTATTTGCAGAGAAATAGGAGGTCCTTTGTGCCTAAGGGCCTATAGGAGAGGGGATGTGGAGTCCTAGAAATTGGTTAAGGCCCAGGAAGTGTCAGGATTTGTGCAGAATAAGAATCACTTCTATGAGTATTGCTTTATGTCCCATGTGGTGGCCCGGCCCTGTTTTCTTGGCATTACGCTACGTGTGTCATTAGATGGATATTTTCATCAGGCAAGAACAGAATGAGGAGGACCACAGAAGTTTTACGTTTCCTTTGTAGGTTCTTTGATTCCATTGGTCCCTGTTACCTGTCACACTCTAGCATGCTCACCAGCAAACACCCGGGAGACTCATGCTGCTGACTGAGAACTGCTGACAGCTAGGTAGTCATCCAACAAAGATGTACTGCGTTCTTCATATATGCCAAGTTCTTGGTCTGGGATTAGATCTTTGAAACGGAGAGGATAAAACCTAACAAGGTTCATAACCTCTCCCCTCCATTCTTTATCCTGACTTATCTTTCTTCCTAGAACTCAATCATTTATTACCTGTCTCTTTGTTGAGTGTTTTGCTCCATTAGAATTCAAGGCCCAAGAGAGCTGGAACTTTGTCTTCTTTATTGCTGTCTCCCCAGTGTGTGGCCCAGGCTATTATGTATTTCACAGTTACTTGCTGAATGAATGAATGAATGAATGAATCCCATTGTTTTAGTCAATGAAAGCCAAGTAGTCTTGTATATTACTTTAGTTTCTCTTTCCAAAGCCCTCTTACATTTTTATACCTAAAATAAATACTGTATTGCCTTTTCTGCCTCTTTTCCAAAAAGTGCGTATAATGATGCATCATTTATAGCCTACAGAGCAGCATAATGAACACATAATGAACATCTGAGGTAAAAAAGGAACACTGAACATCTTGTCTTCTCGAGCCTTATAGAGCCAATTCTGTTATGAAAGTCCTCTTAGGAAAGATCTATGAAGTTTTATAATGTTCTACTTCAATTTGTATTTATATATTTTCTCCATGAAAAACAAATCCTTTTTTGGTAGCCATTATATATATAATAGAAACAAGGAAGCAGTAGCCTCAGAAGTTTCCACCCACCTTCTCCCCACCACTGCTGTGGTCACTCAGACTCTTCTTCCCACTGCCCTTCCTCACCTAAGGGAGGGAAGTAAGGGCAGGAAAAGGAGACAGTGAAGCCACAGTAGGCTGAAGTTAAGATTACAGGACAATTCTCTGTCATCTTTGCCATTGAAATTTAAAGATGCATCATTCCTTATTTCTACAGCAGCTGTTTGCTAATATTCTAATAAAGACTTCATTGATGTGTCCCCAAAATTATTCAGACAATCTCAGTGACCATCTCTGCGACTTTTCTTTCATCAAATATAAATCACAGCCTTATTCAACTTAGTTAGCATGATCTTCTTTTAATAAAGCCTGTGTCAATAAGGTTCAATCCTTTCATCACTTGGTGCTTACATATTGATTTTCTTTATAGTCTTCTTGAACCTTAATTTGAAAACTGACATTAACTTTTTAACATGCTAGCGTTTTCTTTCTTTCTTTCTTTCTTTCTTTCTTTCTTTCTTTCTTTCTTTCTTTCTTTCTTTCTTTCTTATAGAGACAATCATTTTTCTGTGTTTTGCTCTTTGGGTAGTTTTCTTGACTCTTGAGATTATAATGCCTTACTATTTATTTTACCTAGCCTCTTTTTTTCTGCTTGTAGTAGTCCTTCAAAACACTTTGTTGATATAATCTACCTCTTCCAAAAGATCAAAACAGCATTCTTGAGAAAAGAATGACATTTTTAATACTTAAATGACATAGTTAATGCTCAAACTTCTCTTGACTTTCTAATGAAGAGTTTTAATGTCTTTCTTTTTCCAACTTCTTAGATTTATTTGTATTAAAAAAAGTGCAAAAAATAAAACAAAACAAAAATACTCTTTTAGGGGAAATTTTATTATGTAGAATGCACACATAGCCTACATCAGACCCTGATTTTTTTTTTCTTTTAGGCATTGCCTTTCCCAATTCTTATCTGAGTGATCAATGGTAAATATTCACTAAGCCTTCATTATGTATTCACACTGAGATAAGGACTGTGCTTTCCTTATCTCTTTTGAGCCTCACCACAATCCTGTGAGATGGGTACTGTGAGATATTTATATTTATTTTTCAAATAAGAACACTGAGACTTGGAGAGCATCCCAGTCAAAGGAATAGCATAGTACTGGGAGGAGCTGAACTTTAAATCAATATGTCAGACTCAAGATGCTATACTCTTAACCAGTATATTATAATGCTTCTAGAAGATCCATGCCTGGGATAATTATCCCTTTCCAAGTATTTCTTCAGTTTTAATTTCTGTCTTCACTCTAATTATTTACATTTTCATGAAGGCATTAAAGCCTGGTGGTTCCAAGTAAGGTTCTGGAGCCAGATCAAGCGTAGCCAAATCCAGGGCCACCACATACTGTGTAATTTGGGGCAAACTATTTAGCCTTTTGTATCTCAAATTCCTAATCTGAATGTGGAAAATATTAGTGCATATCTCATAGGGTTGTGATACTTAAATGAATCCTTATTATATCTATGGTGTTTAGAACAGTTCCTGGTACCGTATATAGGAAGTGCCCAGGAAATGGCATTTTATTTATTTACTAGAGGCCCAATGCACAAATTCGTACATGGGTGGGGTCCTTCAGCCTGGCTGATGATTGGGGCCTATCGTGGGGGCAGTGGGGCGAGGTAGTTGGTGGAAAGGAAGGACAGCGGGAGGTTAGCTGGGTGGCCAGGGGGAGGGACCGCAGGAGGCTGGCAGGCCAGGGTACGGCAGGGAGGGGAGGTAGGGGAAGAGGAAGGACTGCAGGAGGTTGGCCATGGAAGCTCACTGACCACCAAGGAGCAGTTCCTGTGTTGAGCATTTGCCTCCTGTTGGTCAGTGCATGTCTGTCATAGCAACTAGTTGACTGGTTGTTTGGTTGTTTGGTCATTCAGTTGCTTAGGCTTTTATATATCTATATATATAGATAGATATAGAAAGATATAGATATATAGATATATATAGATAGATAGATAGATAGATATAGATAGATAGATAGATAGATAGATAGATAGATTTCCTACTTTTTTGATAATTCAGCTCATGTATTTCTGAATGCTTTACTGTGTTACTAGCTTCCAGGGATTCGGCTAAATTTCAAATATAGAAAATGATCGCCACAGAATCTTCCCCTTAAGGTATTCAAATCTAGTGGTGAATCAAATTTTGAATCAAATGGATAATGAGTGATGGAATATGAATCTGTAGCCAAGTATGTAGACCTCCCAAACTAGAGCTTTCCAATGAAGTAGATCATTTCCAGAGCCAGCTAACTCCATTTCACTTGCCCTTTTGCAACATGACTTTTCTAGTCTTCCTGTCAAGAGGTGGTGTCTACAAAAAATTAAGATACCTAGGAATAAACTTAACTAAGGAGGTAAAAGACCTACTATACATGGAAAACTATAGGACACTGAAAAAAGAGATAGAGGAAGACATAAACATATGGAAGGAAGCATAGTAGAGCATCGGTAACACCTTGTTGTTTGTAAGCCAGTTTATCAATTGGACTGTGAGCTTCTTAATTCTTTATTCATCTAGTGTCCCCTGGACTTGTGCTTAATAAAAGAAATTATCCAAGAGGGGAGAGAAGTGAGACCAAATAAGGATCAGGTCAAATTGTCAAGGGCCTTGAATGTCATGGTGATTTAATGCAAGTGCCTGTCACCTGGATGTCTTTTTTTTTTAAATATATTTTATTGATATTTTACAGAGAGGAAGGGAGAGAGATAGAGAGCTAGAAACGTCGATGAGAGAGAAACATCCACCAGCTACCTCTTGCACACCCCCTACTGGGGATGTGCCCGCAACCAATGTACATGCCCTTGACCAGAATCGAACCCGGGACCTTTCAGTCCGCAGACTGACGCTCTACCACTGAGCCAAACCGGTTTCTCTCACTTGGATGTCTTTAAGTCCTCTCATTCTTCTAGGACAGGTGTGGGCAAACTTTTTGACTCGAGGGCCACAATGGGTTCTTCAACTGGACCGGAGGGCCGGAACAAAAGCAACCTGACCATGTTGGCACTCTCATCTTGGGCTGCTGGTGAAGGAGCGGAGGGGAGAGCAAGAGAACCCTCGACTTTTTCAGCTCCGCGGGCCGGATAGAACAGCTGAAAGGGCCAGATCTGGCCCTCGGGCTGTAGTTTGCCCACGGCTGTTCTAGGACCACCCTTTCCTAGGACCACCCTATCCAAATTTCCAAAGATTCCAACTTCTGCTTCATGTTGTGCGGAAAGCTCAATAGCACTGTACTCTTCCTTGGGTTCTCTTCCAAAGGTCTCTGGAGCTTTGAAGAGTGAGGAGTTGAGTCAGGGGCTTCCGGTTCCCTCCACCACCTCTTGCTCCCATTTCCTGCTTGTGGTGACAGTCTGATTTTCCTGTCGCTCCTGTCCACTTTCTACACTGCTTCACTCTTGATAGATTCTGCTTTGATTCTTTTGTTCTCTCAAAGTAGCTGTGGCAGTTGGGAGACTCATTTTTTTTTTGCCGAATTGCTTTAACAGTTTGAAATAGATAATATATTCACATAGTTTGAAAATCAAATAATATAAAAGGGTGCATAGTGAAAATTCTCACTCCTACTTCTACCCTTGTCTGCCCTCCTCCCCTTCTCCCCTCTATCCCAAATACCTATTTTATTAGTTTCTTTGGTATCCCTCTCAGATTTATTTATGCAAATACAATACAATGAAAATATGGAAAGTTTTTTTTTCTCCTTTCAGTTGGACTCTGCTGCCAGAAGCTATGAAAAATATCTCGCTGTACCTGATCTCACATCTGTGCTGTCACCTGCTCTCCATGGGAACTTTTCCCCTTGCCCAGAAAAATCCTTTCTTTTCTGTTTTCTCACAGGGATGGCTTGACAGTGACAATCTTTTTCTTTTTTTGGGGGGGTGGATAGGGGGGTGGGGGATGGAGGGAAATTCGGACACATGGTCTGCGATGTGAATTTTTGTAAAATATGGGACCAACCTTCTTTAATGCTGAAGGCCAGGCTCTTTCTCTGGGGTAGCTGCTGTTTGACTGTTGAGACCCTCTCCTCATGCTTTTAACTTCTCTACCAAGTCCTGGAACTCTCACTGCCCCTGAAAACTCCTACTTTTTATTTTATATTGTCTAATGGGAGGAATCACATGTGGGGCCCTCCTCTGGGAACTACCAGAAGTAATGGGGGAGGGGGAGTTTCACTTGAGCATCACTTTAGGTATTAGTCATGCTATAATAATTTGCATATAGATGAGAAGGCATCAGTGTGCCCCTTTTAAGCTAAATGAGGTCAGATTCTCCTTTGGATTTTTCATCCAGCAAGCATCTTACTTTTGGACTTAGTGCATTTTATACACTTATTCCCTGTATAGTTTCATGGCAGACAGAGATCATTAATACGCCCCTGCATATTCCAGGTGTTTTCCTATATTACCCAGCCTCACCTGCAGCTCGGTGGGGCCATTTAACTTGCTCTGGGCAATGATCTATGATCACAAGCGGTGTGAGTATCTCCTGGACTGAGGCAATTAAGAGCCAGTGTGCCTTCCCCATCCCTCCTTTTCCCTCCCTGGAAGCCAAACTTTCCAGATGGCATAGCTACAGGCTGCAGGAGGACCATCTGATCCACGCTGGACAGATGTGAGTGAAAAATAGTTTATTGTGAAAAGCCACTGAGATTTTGAGATATTTTTAAATTAATATTTCATTGTATATCTATGCTACTTGAGTCAATAGTTTTGGATATTAAAACCTAGAATCTCTAAAACAATAGTGTGTGTGTGTGTGTGTGTGTGTGTGTGTGTGTGGTATGTGGTGTGTCTTATTCAGGACATGCAAATGTGTCTCCATATTATACATAAATTACAATTTGAAAATCTATGTTTGGAGGTCTTATGAATGTTTAAGTGAATTTTATTAAAATTTTCCTGTATCTTAGCATTCTTATTCTCAAAGCCATCAAGAACATTAAATATTAAACATAAGCTTAGACTGTGTTGCCCTTTCATTTACTCCTAGTTCTGTGAATTACAAGTACCACTTCCTGTTAGTCCGACTCTAAATATCTTTAGACTTTCCCAGAAACAACTCTGCAAAGTTCTGGTGTGGGATTTATGTTTTCTTAAAGATTTTCGTGGTATAGTTAGTAATCCTTTCTTCCTAGGGAAGTGACATTAATTCAGAAGCTTCCTACTTAGCAGCCCGTTCCAAGGTTCCTAATGACCAGCTCAGTTTTCTGTCTCCCAGCATGGACAAATTCGAGGCCCACTCTGGCTGCTGCTATCCCTTTTCTTCTCTTAGTAGCTCAGATGTTCTCTCGCACAGCACTTGTTTCATTGGCACTTCAATCACATGGGCTGTCCCATTGTTGTTTAATTTATCTTCTAGGACTGCCATACCAGGTACCACAAACTGAATGTCTTGCAAACCAGAACCGCATTGTCTCACGGCCTGGAAGCTCACAGTCTAAGATGAAGGCGTCTGTCTTCAGGACCATGTTCCCGCTGAAGATACTAGAGAAAGACCTGTTGTAGGCCTCTCTCCTAACTTCTCCTGGTTTCTTGGTTTGCGGCAGCTTAACTCCAGTAATTATGTGGCTTTCTTTCGGTGTACATGTCTGTGTTCAGAATTCCCCCTTGTTGTACTGGCACCGGTCATGTCGGAATGGAGACCTATCCTGCTCCAATATGACTGCATCTTAACTCATTACATCTGCAAGCATCCCATTTCCGAGTGCGGTCACACTGGGAGGTGCTGGGGGTAAGGACTTCAACATGTGAATTTCAGGGGACATAATTCTATTCATGTCATCAATGTTTTTTTAGTGACAAATATTTGGGGGTGGGTAAAAAATAGGTTTACAGTTATTCAGGTTATGATGATTATATAGCTTTATTAATGCAAAAGCATGTCGTAATGCAACTGCAAACCAACTTTTGTCCCTCCACTCCCCGCTCCCCATCCTCTCTAATAAAAGAGAAACATGCAGGCCGAAACCAGTTTGGCTCAGTGGATAGAGCGTCAGCCTGGGGACTGAAAGGTCAAGTACCTTGGTTGCGGGCACATCTCCAGTAGGGGGTGTGCAAGAGGCAGCTGATCGATGATTCTCTCTCATTGATGTTTCTAACTATCCCTCTCTCTTCCTCTCTGTAAAAAATCAATAAATATATTTTTTTTTAAAGAGAGAGAGAGAGAGAGAGAGAGAGAGAGAGAGAGAGAGAAACATGCAAATTGACCGTACCTTGGCTATACTTACAAGCAACGCTCACCAGCCAATCATGCAAGTATGCAAATTAACCCAACCAAGATGGCAGTTAATTTGCATATCAAGCCCAGAGCAAGACACCATAGAAAGAAGCCAAGCTCTGCAGAAGGGAACAAAGCTGCGGAGAAGCAAGCAAGTGGGGCGGCAGAGAAGGAAGGGAAGCGGGTGAGGCGGCAGAGACTGCAGCAGGAAGCCCTATTGCAGGAATCTTCCTACAAGAGGCCTCTAGTGTAATCATAACTGTTAACAGCAAAGGCCTTAGAGTCCTTCTCATTTGTGTTGGAATCCCCTTTTCTGGTATTTGAACCTCAGTTTGTCTCTAAAATGGGAGCATGACTCATCACCTTATAGGGTTGTTGTGATAATTAATAACATTCTGTCTCAGTTTTAACCATGGAGACCAAAATTACAGGATTCAAAGACCAAAAACAAAATAAGTAACTGCCAATTACCTCCACATTCTAAAGTGAGTTGCTTCCCCACATATGTAAGACATGCTTACAGAGGACGCGTCACCCCTCTTCTGCTGATAAAGCAGACAAAACTGATAAGGCCAAAAAGGGAAGAGAGTGCTATTTTGTTTTATTTTTGAGAGAGTGTTTCTCCTGCTCTTCATGAGGGAGGGGAGAAGGGTGCTCTCGTTTCACCTCAAGTCAGGTAACAGGGACCCTTCAGAGAGCTCCAGGGAAGTAGGGATCGGTGTTTGACGCAGCCTTGGAGATTACATGAGAAGTCTATGGCTGAAGTTGCCAGCCTGGTGGCTCCAGGGGCCCAAATGCTCCCCCTGGACAGTAGAGCAAAAATCGGTGTGGGGGATCTACCAAGCCCAGAGAACTCCAAGGCCAGATCATAGCCAGACCAGCTTAGAGACTTTTTTAGAGACTAGCTTTACCCCTTTCCCTACCTCATTTCAACCCAGAGGACCCCAAGGCACCTAGTGAAGGAGGGGACATGAGAAGAAGAGGGGAAATGAGGAAAAATCTTCCAGAAATAGGGAGCAGAAGCAAGTGTGTCCTCTTCCTCAAAATGACAGGCTTCCCAGCCCAAGGAAAGCTCCAGCTGGAGACATACATAGCTTTCCACCGAAGAGAATGTTGGGTGATATGCTAATGAGATGGGCATTTTAATGGCTGGAATGAGAGCATTTGGGGGGCTGGAATGAATTGGAGGACTTTTTAATGATCTGAGAGCGACTGAAAAAATGAGGAGACCTGCCTCATTTCACTCGGGGAGTAGAGGTCAAATCTACTCGAGGAGTTTGAGTAGAAAAGAATAAAGCTGTCCTCTGCATGTACCTCATTGAGTTTATCCTGGCAGGAAGTCAGTACTCAATAAGTGTTGCTATTAATCTGGTGATGCTGGTAATTATTTTAGTTGCCACTATGACTGAAGCCCACACCATCATTCATGATGTCAGTGTATAGTTCCAGGGAAACAAATTATTCAAGCAATTATAAGTAGCAAGGGGTTTAAAACAGGTAATTAGATGCTTGCAAAATAATTGGAGAGCTAGAGGAGCAGTCTCTAAACTGAGGCTGCAGAAGTAATTCCTGGGAGATAGCTATCAAACAGACTTGCCAGGGAAGAAGCTATTGCTCCTGCCACAGTCATAAACGTGGGAAGTCAAGAGTCTGTTGGGAAAACAGTATGTTGAATTCTTGCACACACTGCCGATCTGAGCATCACAAAGCCACTGTCATTCTTAGAGTCATGAACTCCGAACACTCGTGAAGCTGGACGCTGGACATTGAAATGCTGGTGCAGAGAAACCCGATGCCTGCCTGACCCTACTTGCCAGCAGCAACAAACATCAGAGCAGACCTCGGTGTCTCCTGATTTTCAAGTGTCCCCAGTGCATTTCACTCACAATCTGAACAGGAGACAGAAAAATATAATGTTGAGTTTTTCAGCTTTTGCGATGCAAGAAGGTGGCATAGAAGGTGGTTGGAATGCATGCTAGACCTAGTGTTTTTTCAAAAAATATTTTTTTATTGATTTCAAAGAGGAAGGAAGAGGGAAAGAGAGATAAAAAGATCAAAGATGAGAAAGATTGATTGCTGCCTCCAGTACACTCCACAGTTGGAATCGAGCCCACAACCCAGACGTGTGCCCCAACCTGGAATTGAACCCTGACCTCCTGGTTCTTAGGTTGAAGCTCAACCACTGAGCCATGCTGGCCAGCCAAGACCTAGTATTTTTATATGCACCGCTCTGATCCCAGGTACACGAGAAGACACATTATTCCAGTGGCCCCAGCTTCTGTGTAGAGGACCTAATACTGGACTCAGTCCGAGTTCTTAAAAATCAACTTTTTTGAGGTATGACTTGCACATAATAAATGCACTTGTTTTAATTATTCAGTTCAATGAATTTTGACAAATATAATCCATGCCATAATTAAGATTAAAAAAATCTTGCCATCATTCTAAAAATGTCCTTGTATTCCTTTGCAGTGAGTCCCTTCCTTTCCCCTGCCCTCCTGCAACTCTGATCTCGTTTTCTCTCCAGATTAGTTTTCCCTATTCTAGAATTTCAAATAAATGAAAGCATACAGTAGGATACAGCTGTTTTTAATATTTGAGAATGGGTTTTTTTTTTTCTTGCCAAAAAGCCAGCATGGCATAGAGGAATAAGAAGGATTTTTGAAGTTAGACAAACTCAGGATTGAATCCCACCCCTCCCACCTCGCAGCTCTCTACTTATTTCCAGTTGAACTTGCTGACTCCAGATTTCTCAACTGTAAAATGGTATTTAAAACAAACCCAAAGAAGACACATGACCATTAGAGCTCATAAATGAAAAGCACACAGATGGTACTTCATGAACGGCAACTATCATTCTTCCTCTTGATGATAGCCCGTTATTTTCTCTCTATGCTGGTTTTCCAGTCAATCGCGTCTGAACGCCAGTGCTTCTGTGGAGAATTTTACTGCTGACTTTCACATGTGAATGCCATCACAGCAACCAGAAGCTACTCTCTGTGAGTGTCAGATTGCTTAGGTCATATCTGGGTTCTGCCACTGGCTATGTGGCCTTATGAAACTTCTTAATTTTTCTACACTTCAGTTTTCTGTAAACAAGCACAATAACAATGCCTAGGATTTTCATGGAAACTAAAAGAGATAATACATATGGCCTTAGAACAGAAATACTGGATTGGTTAGCAACTGTTACGACCATTGTTCGTTCGTACTGAAATGTCCCTAACATCCCTGAGAGTGGGCCAGGCTTTATGTTTTCACTCCAGCTTCTCTCCCAAGAGAATTGGCTCTTTCTTTTCTTGCCAATTGAATGTTTCCACGTTAGCCTCCAGGAACCTCTCCCTCCTATAAAATACATTTGTATCCTCTCACTTGGCACTTATCCCAATGCTGCATATTATCACTGAACCACAGAATGTTTGAGATAGAAAAAAAAATGGCTCACGGAACCCTTTCATCTTACAGCCGGTGTGACAGAGGTCCAGCGAGGGAACATTATTCATCAAGGTCGTATCTTTAGAATGTAGACTAGGTTAGAACGTGGTCTCCTGACTCTCAGACTGGTGTCTACAACATGATTTAAAGTGCTTACCACATAATATTTAAAGTGCTTAGCACACAATATTCAGCCGTTCACCGGCTTATCGTGTGGATTCTTAAAATATACTTTGCTCAGTTGATTTCTAGAGCCAAATCCAAGGACTTTGCTTGTCACAGTGAATAAGCTCTTGTCAGTCTCTGAAATTAAAAAAGAAAAAAAAAAAAGAAAAGATGTTCAGCCCTGTCAAAATATAATCATCGCAAAGTTTATCAGGAAAAATGTCTGAAAATAGTCCTGCATATTACACAGTGTGAGGTGGACAGGCTGCACAGCAGGGCATGCTGCACAGTTTGTGTGGAGGGTATAAATTCCTGCCGATGTTGGGGTGCCAGTTCTGTAGTGACTAGCCATACATTTATGAAGTCTTGAGATATAATTGCAAAGAAAATACTTTGTATCACCAATTCCGTCTCTGGGTAAATACTTTAAAAAGAAATTTCAATGATATCTTCATCTCAATGAGATGAAAGTTTTTACACCACACACCCCCATAAAATGCAGGAAACCATTGTTGTGTGTATTTACCTAATAAAAGAGTAACATGCTAATTGACCATACCTTCATGACACCCACCAGCCAATCAGGAGTGGGTATGCAAATTAACCCAACAAAGGTGGTGAGTTGATTTGCATACACAGGCACGGAGTGGCTGGGGTTGGGGTGGGACACAGGCTTTCCACACCATTCCAGCCGCTGAGGGCCTCTGGGAAGCTGGGAAGGCAGAAAGATAGCTCTGATCAGAGCGAAGGAGGTGCCAGCAGCCAGGGGAAGGAACACCCATTCTTGCATGAATCTTTGTGCATTTGGCTTCTAATACACACACACACACACACACACACACACACACACACACACACATATGCAAGATAGCAGTCACACAGCTTCTTCAGAGCTAAAGAACAAGAGTGTCATCTCCAATAGTGTGTTCATGTCCATGCACCACCTTTGACTTAGGTGGGAGGGAAGTTCAATATGAACTTCCTGGGAAAAGGGAGAAGGGGAAGAAAGCATGAGAAAGTTAGGAGGATTTATCCTTTCACCAAAACAGAGTTGAAGTGCTCTCCAATATTTCTCTCACAATTTTTAAAGTGCTATATATCAGGAGTCCCCAAGCTGACCTCCTCCCAGCGTCAAGTCCAGTGATTTGACAGAAGGTGTCAGAACTCAGCATCTCTTTTTACTCATGACTAAGATTTATTACATGAAAAAAAATATGAAGCAACACCAGAAGAAGAAAAAGGTGCATGGGACAAAGTTGGGGGGAAAGTGGCTGACAGCTTCTAAGAGTCCCTTCATGGTGGCATAATTCCTTCAGCAATAAGTTGTGGCATCACGTACACAGTGTTGTCTAATGGGGCAGTTCAGGGGTGACTTGGTGCCCAAGGTCTTTACAGAGGGCTGGCTAGTCAAACAGGCACCCTCTGCCTACTACATACCCAAATTCCCGAGTCCCAGAAGGAAAACAGATGTTCAGCGTAAGCCATACTTTTTGTACAAACAGTCTAGCCATAGTGAGCCACCCTTGGATTCTTACACACTGGATGGCCTCCCTCCAAGCAGACATCCTAAGAGACCCAGGCAGAAATCCCAGGACATCATTGCTGTCATATTATCCGTTAAGCAAGTTACTAAAGCCAACCAAATTCAAGGTGGAGGGAGTTAGACCCAATAAGAGGAATAACAAAGAAGTTGTTGTTCTTGAGCATATTGTAATAAATAATGTATTTGAATTTCTTAACATATATCCATTCCCATTATAGCTGTCTCCTTTGCATGTTTTATCTCTCCCACTGGACTGAAAATTTCTTTTAAGGGTAAGGACCAGTCTGTTTCTGTTTTCAATTTGCTACAATGTTAAACTGTACTTTGCTTAGTTTAGCAAGCATTGAATAATTATTTGCTGAGCAAATGGACGCTGTTAATGATTGCGCTACATGCCAAGCACTATCCTTAGCTCTTTAAATTTATTATCACTCTGACTGGTGTGGCACAACTGGTTAGGCATAGTCCTGGGCACAAACGTTGCCAGTTTGATTCCTGGCCAGAGCCTCAGTGTGAACAGGGCACATGCCCGGGTTGCAGTCTCAATACCCAGTAGGGAGCATGCAGGTGGCAGCCGATAGATGTTATGCTCTCACATCAATGTTTCTCTCTCTCTCTCTCTCTCTCTCTCTCTCTCTCTCTCTCTCAAATACAATAAAAATCTTTAAATTTATCATCTTGCTTAATCCTTACAACAACCTTGTGAGGTAGACATTATAATTCCCATTTTTATAAGAGGAAACAGTCACAGATTGGTGAAGTTATTTTCCTAAGGGGATATAGTTAGTGCCAGGATTTGAACTCAGACTGACTTTAGAACCTACATCACATTATCCCTACTCTACTGATGTCATCATGGGCTGGACTTTGCATGAAGAGGAAATAGCCAGAGAATCCAAATTATGGTACTGTGCTGTGCAAAAATTGAGAGAGGTCTTAAGACACATGAAGCCCTTTCTTTAGTTATTTTTCCTGTCTTATTGAAGAGGGAAGGGAAGCATGAAGGAAAAACAAAGGATGGCCTGGCTGGTTTGGCTCAGTGGATGGAGTTGTTGGCTGCAGACTGAAGGGTCCCAGGTTCGATTCCGATTAAGGGCATGTACCTTGGTTGTGGGCACATCCCCAGTAGGAGGTGTGCAAGAGGCAGCTGATCCATGTTTCTCTCTCATCGATGTTTCTAACTCTCTATTCTTTTCCTTCCCTCTCTGTAAAAAATCAATAAAATATGTCTTTTTTTAAAAAAGAAAAAAACAAAAGATGGCAATAGACCTAAAAGGCATGCTAACAGCAAAGCCATGTTATATAATCTGATTATTTTGTAGTCGAGGCATTTGTAATCTTGAAAAACTGCTTTCTTAAAAAAAAAATCTGTGAAATGAATGCAAAGGGTAAGAGAAAGAACACTGAAAATGGAGAGAAGTCTCATACCATATTATATGAGCTTTGGGTTATATTTGAATCTGCACAACTGATCATTTTTATTTTTAAAATCATGTCTTAGGATGTGGAGTTTAAGGGCAAAATGCCTGACTTGTGGTATATCTGTCATTTGGAAAGTGGTTAAGAATAAAAACACTTTTCCTTGAAAAAGTGAGGTGCTAATCAAGGCAGCAAGGTCATAGAGGATTCTTCTCTGAGAAGGTAAATATTTCTGATTTCTCCCAGAAGGGCTTGGAGGGGAGCACCAAGTACCTGAAAGTAGAAGGGGGCGGGGAACAATTTTAAATACAGAAGAGAGCAAGCAGGAGGAGGGGGGTTAAATTAGGAAAGCCGTCCTGGGATGGTGACTGAGCCCACAGCAGGCCCGTCAGGATAAGTTCTCCAGAAGTAAGAGGGAAAGCACCTGACACAACCCGGAAATGTAGTTCTCTCTCCGGCATACAATCACCGTCTGGAGGAGAGAGGGCAAGTGCTCTCTGGCAGCTCCATGGACTGCAGGGAATCCAGCTCTCCCGATCCCTCTTGCTCTGGGCTGTGAACTGGCACAAACCAGTTGGGTCTCACACAATTCCTCAGGTCTTTTCGGTAAAGAACAGTAGGTTAGAGGTGCTTCCCAAACTTTGCTACCAGGTGACATGAAAAGCAAGTCTCAGAACAAAATCTATCACAAAAGCAGACATTTATTTAGTATTTCTTTTTCTTTTTTCCCCCATCCCCATTTATCCCCCCTATACTCTCTTCCACCTCCACCAGCCCCCATAATTGCCACACTGTGGTCCGTGTCCATGAGTTATGTCTCTCTTTTTCTCTTTTTTTGCTCAATTCATTCACTTCCAGCACCCTCCCCAGAGCTGTCAGCTTGCTCTCTACCTATGAGTTCGTCCCTATTTTTAAAGCAAACATTAACAAAACATTTATTTACAAGCAAGAAAAAGAACAGTTCTGTTTTCTATTCTTTCAATTCATTGAAATCTCAATTCTAATCTGGGCAGGTATGACAACATTCCAGGAGCAGGAATCTGTTATCTATCTATGATATCAGTCAGCCTGAACCCAAAGGCTTGACCCACCCAGGACTATTTAGAGATCGAGTCTCAGGCACCATTCCTAAAGGTGTAGGCTGCAGACCTCACTGGATTCTTTTACTCTATTTGTGCAAGAGTGAGGAGACTCTCTGAAAGATTTTAGCCAACCTTATCTCTTAAATATCTTTAAGTTAACCAATGAGAGTTGCATCCTAGCATTTGTTGTACTAGTTAGTAAACTGCTAATTTTACCCTAAAAAAATAAAATATTTCTGAAGTTCACTGAGAACATTAGCAAAAGGAGTCTGGTGTTGATCAGGAATTGTTGACAGAAATATTTAGAGTAATCACTTTTAAGATGTGTGTGTGTGTGTGTGTGTGTGTGTGTGTTTATTGAAACTTCAGCAACAACTTCTGCCCTCTCAAATAAAATTTTAGCTGACCACTCCTGGATCGCAGCTTTTCCTAACTAGGATAAATAAAATACCTTAATTGAATTGCCATTCTCAAAGCATGGCTTGCAAGTACTTCTGCTTAGATCCCCATTGACTGAAAGTTGGTAACATGGCCACATTCTGCTGCAGGGAAGGCTGGGAAATGTAGTTGCTATTCTAGGAAACCTTGTGCCCAGATATCATAGACATTACCACCAAAAGAGAAGAGATGAACAGATACTTTGTGAACTCTGCAAGGCTTCCAGAGCAGAAGAGAGGCGCACTATAGTTGCTCAATATTTTCACTTGTATTTTGTAATAAGTCCTTACTCCACCCTCCGCTTGTAGGCATCTTTCCAGGTATGAGAACAGTCCCTTGTGTTCCCAGAAATGGGTCAGGGATGTGGCAATGGCTTACTGGTGGATAGATGTGTGAAGGCAAAAATTTCTTCCATCAGTTCTCTTATGTTCCAGGTTACTTTAGGATCTTGCTACTAAGTGGGTTCATGGGTTAGTAACTTCTGCATCATCTGGGGGCTTGTTTAAAATGCCTACTCTTCATTTTAACAAGATGGACAGGTGATTCTAATGCAGAGTCAAGTTTGAGAAGCATTTTCAAATGTTTCCCTTCCTTCTTCCATACACATGAACATAAACACTCTGATTGGGGCCAAAGTGTTTCCTTCATCAGGGCAACTTTGACCGAGAGGGCAGAAGTGTAGGAGAATTCATGGACATGCGATACCTTAAAGTTTAGATCATACTCAGCATTTTATGCATGTTAGCTTTCTATCGAATGCGAAAAGCAATTAATATATATTTTTTGTTATCTGAGAATAAAGTAACTAGAAGAATATATTAAGAGTGAGCATGTTTAGATGGAACTCTGCATCATTTATTTTTCCAACTTTGTCATTCTTTCAGAATTTTCTTTTATTAACAAAAACGATGTGAAAGTGGAAAAAATCATTGTTTGGAGATTATCTGAAACATTTGTTGTAGCTTTTGCAGTTAGTTAGTTGAATCGGAAAGAAATCTCTCACTGGTCTGGAAGAGAACAGCAATGCTCTGGGATCATGAGGAATCCACCCAGGACAAGCGTCTGCAGTTGCCAAAATAAACTGCTTGTTCACAGGAGATGGGCAGTACTTGTTTTAGAAAATTGCTTTAATTGCTGACTTTTGCAACTCAAAAATTTTAATGTCATTTTCTAACTTTGCTTTCAACACTTTTGTATCTTGAAACTTGGCTCAAGCATTTAACAATATTTTCTTCTAGTAATTAAAATAATTCAATTCAACTGCATTTATTAGGCAGTTGAAGGTTACATGGCTCTGAATCTGTTTGTCTTTTCTCTTTTGAAGGGAATGTAGAAAGGAATTAAAATATGTAGTCTGCATTTGGGAACTCTTTTTGGAGGACTATTATAAAAATATTTTATGACTCAAAATTAGAATTTAAGTGTGTTTAAAAAATTTTAATTTGTTTGGATAATCTTGTAAGTCTACACATTCTTTCCAAAACCCATGATATATTTGATATAAAAACAAGAAGGAACTCTAGCTTCACAGGTCAAGATGTATATAGAAACTAGACCTACACTAAGAGAGTTTCACACAAGCAAATAGGAAAACACATAAGCAAAACACATTGAAAGCATTGGGTCTTTCTCCTATTGTTTCTGGAGAAAAATGAAAAAGAACAAATGAAGGAAGCAGAGAAACATTGGGTTTTCTTATCCAGTTGTTGGCAGGAATTCCAATAGGAGAATTTACAATGAAAAATCCATGCCTAATTCTTGTGTCTTGAAACAAAAGAAGTTAATTTCCTCAGAATGCATTTTTATTCTAGTGATTGGATTATATTAACATGTCTAAAAAGTCAGGATTATGAGGAGGACTCTACATTATGTCAGAGAATTTTTAAAAAGAGCAACCCCCCACCAAAACCGGTTTGGCTCAGTGGATAGAGTGTCGGTCTGCGGACTGAAAGGTCCCAGGTCTGATTCCGGTCAAGGGCATGTACCTGGGTTGCGGGCACATCCCCGATGGGGGGTGTGCAGGAGGCAGCTGGTAGATGTGTCTCTCTCATTGATGTTTCTAGCTCTCTATCCCTCTCCCTTCCTCTCTGTGAAAAATCAATAAAAATATTTTTTTTAAAAGAGCAACCCCTAATTCTCTAACATTTTAATTTGTGTACTCATTGATATAGATGTTAATTTTTATACACAGCCTTGTTAATAAAGAGTTCTTTCTATTAAAAAACAACACTCCAGGAATTAAAATACTAAAGCTAAGGATTTTTATTTTGTTGGTTGCAAGATATAGATACCCACTCAAACTAACTTGGTCATTACAAAGGAAGATTCCTTTAATTGTTACATATACTTCACAGAATTCTGTGTATTTATGCCTTACACAATCTGGAAAGCTGTTTAGAACCAATATATTATCCCTCTCTTTCTCACTTAATCTCAGCTTCTTTTCCACTTACATACCATTTTCATCTCTCTGAAGATCAGTTTCATTTGCTTACTCGTCATCTTGCAAATGGCTGCCTCCGCCACTGAGCTCACAAGATTTGCCATTCCAATGCCTGCCCCTGACTGGTCACAATCTTTGTGTTTTATAGTTTGAATTCACAATGGAGGGAATCTGATTAGTCCAGATCAACTGTTATAGTGAAGCCACACCAATTAAAGGTCTGTGATCAACCAGTGGATTGGCTGCCGTGTGGGGCAGAGACCTAGCCATGGCTGGGAGAACTAGAGTTACTATCTGATAGGTTGGGCTTCCCTGTTCTGGGCACAGTCTTACTTTAGATAAAGTATAAAAAGGCAGTAAATTGGGTTTGGCCTTAGCAAGCCCAAATCTATAGTGAAACGATAGAAGACAATGCACGTGAAATAATTCAATAATATAGCTTGACAAAGTGTCCAAATAAATAGTATGACAAAAAATACTAAGGCCTGAGAATTCAATGCAATCCAAAGTGATCTGAGAAAGCTTTAGACAATATGGAATGTCGAAAAGCTGAAGGACTCACAGCCCGCAACAAAAAAAGTAGGAAAAGGATGTATTCCTTGAGTAATAAATTGCAGATTAAAATTAATGTTAAATTGTCTGAAGAATTCTGGTTTGAGATGGCTAATGAAGCACATGGTTAAGAAAAAAATATGTAAAGGATGAAAACTAAAATAACATAGTGAAGGTGCTGGGAGGGGTCTTTGCTACACAAGAGATTTCAACAAATTTCTGCAAAATGCAAAACGGATTAATGAGTGTTGATAGATGAAGCAGAGGAAGCAGGTGTGTTCTTGGAAGCCACGGCCAAGAACACACCATGAAGCTGACTGGCAGAACCCCAGGCATGTTCTACATCTAGACTTTGACACGGCAGATACCAATAGTGGATGAGACAGAGAGCCTACCTGGTGTGGTTCAGTAGTTGAGCATCGACCTATGAATCAGGAGATCACGGTTCGATTCCCAGCAGGGGCACATGTCTAGGTTGTGGAGGGGATGCACAAGAGACAGCCAATTAATGATTCTCACTCATAGGTGATGTTTCTCTCTCTCCCTGTCCCTTCCTCTCTGAAACCAATAAAAATATATATTTTTTAAAATCCATAGTGGTGCTTGCATATGAGGTGGATTGGAAGGGATTGAGACTGAGAATTTTGAAAAAAAAAATATGTTAACCTTTTAGAAGTCCTGCGTATTCTCCATACCAGATTCTCTCTGCCTCCCTTTACTCCCCCTGTATGCTGCTGTTTCCTTCTTTGTACTTATATTTATGCTCTTAAGCTTATTTGTTCACTTACATTTATACTCTAACTTATTTGTTCACTGACTTGTTTATGGTCAGACTCTCAGGCTGGGGACTGTGTCTGTTTTATTTGCCAATACCCTATACCCAAAGAGTGGTAGGCATTCAATAAATATTGTTGAGCAAACAAGTTCCCAGAATAAGGTAGCAACTTTGATGATGGGAAAGGGAAGACGGGTCTGAGAGGTAAGATAGAGAATAGACAGAACTTAGTGACTAATTGAGAGAGTTGTGCTGGGGTGCGGCTTGAGGGTTGGGGAGGGAAAAGACTGAATCTTCCAGGGGCCTGACTTAGGAGACATGAGACTGAAGCTAGAGGTTGTAGGGTGAGTGTGGGTGTGGTGAGGTGAGGTACGGGGGTGGGGGGTGGTGGATGTGATGAGGTGAAGCAATAGAGAATAAGCTCCCATCAGGAAAGGATTGCAACCTGAACTCACCCACAAGCACAGCTGCCTTGCTTTCCTCCTCTTACAGTGGTTCTGAACCCTGGAATCACCTGGAAAATCCCCTTAGCTGGGACCCCCCCTCTAGACTAATTAACTCTGGAGATTGGGGCTGAGCATCAGTGTTTTTTTGAAATTTAAAACACTGATTTTCAACTGAGACCTTTGTCCTGAGGGCTTCCCTTCCTGCCCCTTTATCTGGAAACCCTAGGCTTCTCCGTCAGCTCACTGCAGCCCCACCTGCTTTCAGAGGTATCGGCGGACTGCCATTCTTCCTCTTCATCGGGGTTGGGTCGTGGCACTTTTTTCTTCTACAAATATTTGTGCTTCTTATTTGCCACTGCCTGGCATGTAAGTCACCTTGGCCCACGTTTGCATTTACAGAGGACTGCACCCAGTGCTGAATGGGGTGTTTGTGTAGGTGTACACAATGAGATTTAGTACTTGAGTCTTCCTGTTTCCTTTTAAGCCTTGGAAAGCATCCAGGTGACTGTCTTTTGCCCTTACACATTTTCATCAAGCATTTTAATTTGAGCCTATAAAAGTCAATTCAATAATGCAATATCCAATTTTTAATAATGACCGTGGATGACCGCCAATAACCGTGGATGATCTTACTGGTTGGGTGGGTGCCAAGGGGGAGGCACAGTATGTTATGCACCAAAGTAAAATTGGGCCTTTGTTGTCTTCTGGGGTGACCCCTGGTGGCTTTTCACTGTAGGTACTACTGCAAGTTTCTGTGGTAATCAAGACCCCCCAGTTAAACCACTGAAAATGGCTCAGGAGTGCTGAGGAACTACTGAATGAAATGTTTGTAAATTAATGTTAAAAATTAATATATCCCCCCCCCTTCAGTTTGCAGGTAATTCGACTATAGAACTTGTTCATTTTGTGTTCTTTATTTGGTTTATATGCACTCTTTGGTCATGAGACAAGTCTTGCACACGGAGTTTTATTTTATGCAAAGCTCCTAAGAGTGTTTCTAAGAGGGGAGATGCCTCTTTCCCAGTGTATGCCTAGTAAAGGGGGCAGAGAAACGGTCTTTCAGGGGGATGGAGCGCCAGTGCAAAGCTGGAAGCCTTGATTTGATCGGAAGAAGTGCAAGTGGTTGGGTAGCAGGCTTGTATCTGGATGGAATCTGGTGAAGGATAAGGTTGGAGTGGTACGGGTGGGCAGGGGCCAGGTCATAGAGGGCCTTGTATACTCGTATCACTTGTAATCATAGTGGATGATTCATTGTTATGGCTGTATAGTATTCCACTGTGTAAACATACCACAATCTAGTTATGAATTCTACTAGTGGCCTGGTACACAAATTTGTGCAAGGGTGGGATCTGGCTGGCCCACTGTGATTAAGGTGAGGGGGGGCAATCTGAGGCAGGGCCAGCTGAGGGAAGAGGCTGTGGGTGGTTGGCGAGCCAGCCCACCCCTGATTCAAGGGGGTGGTAGCCAGGGGGAGGGGCCGTGGACTTCCCACCAACTGCCTTCAGCCCTTCCCTTGGCTTACTGGCCCTGCCCTGATTTGGGGAGGGACAATCAAGGCCAGGGTCATGGGCTGTTGGCTGGCCAGCCCTAACCCCTGGTTGAACTCTCCATAGAACTCCCAATCAAGCGGACAATTTGCATATTAGCCTTTTACTATATAGGATTGTTGACAGGCCATTTCCCCAAATAAGAGAGCATCAACAAATTGGTATTCCTGACTCCAGTTCTATTGCAGTAATTAATGTAAAAAATAGACTTATGTGAATACATATTTTGACTAGATTCTTGTCACCCTGGGGAATGAAAAGGGTTCTAGGAACCAATTCCAAACTAGGAGAGGAGGCACACCAACAAACAATTCTCAAGCATCAGCCAGATGTCCAAGAGGTCAACTCAATTCTGACACTGTATACCTGGGGATAGCATCATATTCTACAGGTTAAGTGTTCAGTCCAAAAGACTGCCTCCTGTTCCCACCCCCCATCAATCCACCCACCAAATTTCAGACTCCAGTAGCAAGTTCAGGCACTTACCTGTGCTTCTGACCAACCAGCTATAGACTGAAAGTTTCAACAACCTCCTCCAACTCAGAATGCCAATCGCAAGTTCGGGTGTTAGCTGTACTTCTGACCAACTGGCTTTAATTCAGAGCTTCCCACAAATACCTCCTTGGGTTTGATTAATTTGCTAAAATTGCTCACAGAAGTATTGCTCACTAGCTTACTGATTTATTACAAAGAATATTAAACAGCCAAATGAAGAGATACACAGGATGAGGTCCCAAACAAAAGAGCTCTGTCTTCATGGAGCTTGGGGCCCAGCATGGTGGCACTTGGAAGTGTTCTGGTTTCCCCTCATGGAAGTTAGGGCCAGTGAACTGTCCTCTGGGTTTTTATGAAGGCTTAATACATAGTCACTATTCTATAAAACATAGTGGCTATGTAATAAGTGGCCATTGGCAATGGAACTCAATCTTCAGTAGGTGTTTAGGCTGGGCCTAAAAATTTCAAACCTGTAATCATTTGTATGGTTCTCTGGACAACCTTTGGGTGGGGTTAAAAAAATTATATATATATATATATATATATATATATATATATATATATATATCGCTTAATACAGGCACCGTTAGCACTCTCAACACTTAGGAAATTCCAAGAGTTTTGGGAGCTGTAAGCCAGAAACTGTAGATGAAGAACAAACACTCTCTAAATCATAATCATTGCAATTAGTGACTTGGATGGAACCCAATCTGGAGCTTCTCAGAGAAGCAAATATACCCCTTGCAACATAGGGTGTGTTTTTATGCCTTCATCAACACTCTAAGTTTCCATGGTGGGAAGGAATTCTTGCTGGAGGGAGAGAAAGCAATGTGCATTTCTTTCTAAGGCAAGGCTCTGAATGAAGGGTGAGCACGCTTCAGTTTTCTTCAGTGCAATCTCCGTGCCTTGTTTATTCCATTGCTACTTGTATTGAGCACTCTGAGGCCTACAGTTTAAGAATGAAATAAAGATAAAAAACAGATGTAAACATTTAAAAAATTACACCCTCTAAGGCAGTGGTTCTCAACCTTTCTAATGCCACTACCCTTTAATACAGTTCCTCCTATTGTGGTGACCCCCAACCAAGACCATCGGAAAACACAGACATTTACATAACGATTCATAACAGTAGCAAAATCACAGTTATGAAGTAGCAATGAAGATAATTTTGTGGCCGAAGCCGGTTTGGCTCAGTGGTAGAGTGTCGGTCTGCGGACTGAAGGGTCCCGGGTTCGATTCTGGTCAAGGGCATGTACATTGGTTGTGGGCACATCCCCGGTAGGGGGTGTGCAAGAGGCAGCTGGTCGATGTTTCTCTCTCATCGACGTTTCTAGCTCTCTATCTCTCTCCCTTTCTCTCTGTAAAATATCAATAAAATATTTTTTTTTAAAAAGATAACTTTGTGGTTGGGGTCACCACAATATGAGGAACTGTCTTAAAGGGTGGCGACATTAGAAAGGTTGAGAACCACTGCTCTAAGCAGGTGTCCTTGTTAATGTTCATCTCAAAGCAATACTGACACCTATTGGTTGAAAAGAGAATTTTATCTCAATGATTTATTTGCAAGTCTTAATTATAGAGAGCCCCAGGCACTTAACCATGGGTGAAAATAAAATGGATGTTAATTCAAAATTGTCATCCTGCCTCACCTCCCAGAACGTCTCCCCAAGGATATGGCTCATAGAATTCCTAAAAGTATGCCACAAAATCAAACACAGGACCGGGCATCACAGGTCCCCCCAGAAAGCTGAAGTCGTTGCGCTCTACCTTTGCTTGAGTCACATAACAAGATTTTAAGGTCCGGAGACTAATTTTTCTGTTCTGTATGGTAGCAAATTCTCTCAGTAAATGTTACACTTACTAGAACAGATGTGTTCTTCCTGTGTTTCACTGAATGATGTATTTATTCTGCAAACCTTTTGTTCATTGACTTCTATTTATTACATTTTACAAGTTTTTATTCCTGGATGTAATAAAGTCTAACTTTGGCATGAAAACAAATGCTTTCTAAAATCACAATTAGCCTGGCAAGCATGGCTGAGGGATTGAACATTGATCTATGAACCCAGAGGTCACCGTTTGATTCCCGGTCAGAGCATATGCCCAGGTTTCAGGCTCAGTACCTGGTGGGGGAGGGGGGACATTCAGGAGGCAGCCAATCAAGGATCCCTGTCGTCATTGATGTTTCTGTTTTTTCCCCCCTCCCTTCCTCTCTGAAATCAATAAAATGTGTGTTTTTTAAAAATAAAATCACAATTAAGGGAAAGTAACACACTTTTTCTGATGAAATACTAAAATGTTATGTTAATAATGCTAGTTATATACCCCAAATACTGTTGCAATAACCGCTTATTAATTAATAACTGGAAAGGAGCAAAGGGAAGTTACAATTTAGACACGTGCCCAATAAGGTCTGGGTCACACCTACAGGTCATTGGCCAGGACAGGTATGGCCCCTGCAAGGGTGTGAAATCTGAGTCACTTAGCTCCTAAACAAAGGAAGTCCTCTCTCTCTCTCTCTCTCTCTCTCTCTCTCTCTCTCTCTCTCTCTCTCTCTTTCCTCCCATCTGACTCCTGCCTTGCAGGGCTCTGGTGCTCTGCACTTGCCCACGTGGCCCACAGCCACACAGTGGATATGAAGGTAGAGATCAGGAAGGATAGAAGGTGATCTGAGAACAGAACATTGGAATTTAGAATTTCTGAGCTGGGACATTTCCAGGCTATTAAGATCCAGTGTAAGGGGCTGAAATGCATGCAGCAAAGGAGATTCAGAAATCCTGAAGTAAAATTGCTCACAAGCTGACTCCATAAAGGTTAAATACTTCCGCTCCAAATCTTGAGAGATTTCAATCTCGGGATTTGGAGTGGAGGGGCTTTTGCTCAGTGACGGAGAGTGGCCTGAAGGGTGTGACTAGTAGATGAAGAGGAGTGGAGGATGGATATCTGCTTGGCCTGAGCATTAACGGGAGACGCAGGAGCAATAGCCCTCTTTCCAGACTCTGCAGATGCCTGCCTGGGGGCCTTGCTGAGCAAGCACACTTTGGTTGCCAAGGAGATCAGTCCATCACTATCTCCACAGACAAGGCTGGCTGGGCCCTGTTGTTCAAGATAAGAGGAGTCTGCTGCTATGCTAACCCTCACCTTAATGCCTGCAGGCCTTGCTGTGAGTTTTCTCTTATTCTTCCATGACATAGTCCTGTCAATAAAGACTAGGTCAGGCTTCTCTGCCTGCCTGCTGCTTTTTGCTTGTCTCTGGTTCTATTCAAGTTGGATAGAACAGTTCCAGTTCAATAATGGATGTTCTATCCCCTCTCTCTTCCACCAGTAGACAGGCATTCCCATCTGTCCAAATGCGTCCCTGGAGAAGAGCCAGGAGGCCTTCTTAAATGATGTTGGCACACCCTCGAGGGGCAGTGAGAACTGGGCTGTGGCAGAATCCATTGGGAATCTCACGTCGGGGACAGTGTGAATTGTGACCAGCCAGTGACCACCCTTCTCCCGGTTCTGTCCTGAGAGAGGCCTGGAACCGGGATTTCCCAGGTGGAGGAATCTGAGGAGTGTCCGGAGAGAGGTATAATAATGGGCTGAATGAAAGAAAACAAATATACTATGTACAGCTTATTTAAACTACACAAAGTATAGTTTTTACGGCATTGTTTTAACCATTCTGGTTCAACTTAATAAGCCCCCTTTTTTCTCCCAGAAATTGAAACTTTGATTTTAGCATCAAGTGGGTGCTGGTCCTTATGATTTAGGGACAGGGACAAAAGGAGGCAAGACTGAAAATGCCAGGACCTAGGGCTGGGCCATGCCCTCATCTATCTCTGGAGCCTTAGAAACAGGAACTGAGTCAGTACTATTCCGCAGCTGTTGCGTCTGAGGGTGGGCTTCTCATCATTATTTAAGTAACAGCTGAGGAGGAGGCCTGCATGCCTGGTCCCCCTCTGCATATCTTAGGCATGAATCATACCCAAAGGCTGGCATTTGTCCCCTGGATTAAAAGCTGTTAGAAGCTAAAACCCATATCTCTCCACATAAGCATCTCATGGGCAAATGACCCGCCAGTTGGACCCTTAGAGATTAGGAGAAAGAGAGCAGAGACACATGCCCAAGGATACAAGCCATGGGCATGCTCTAGAGCAAGCATATCAAAGTCAAAGGCTAACACGGGCCAAATAAACAAGGTTTGAGTTTATGTGTGCTACAAAAAACACACACACAAAAGCTTCCATTTTCATAGAAACGTGGGTTTATTTCAATAGAGACATGCTGAATACAAAGGGCTGAAATAAATGAGTAATCATTCACATAAAATAATAAAACTTTTTTATAAAAATTAAAAAAATTATTTTTTTCTTGAAGAATAATTTACTAGATACTGAATAACTCCACAAATTAATAAGCATAACTATTTTTTCTTGTTCTCAGAAAACCAAATATTTCCTGTTGCACACACCAAACAAGTCAATCCAAGACTAATGACGTTTCAAATCAGCTGCTAAAATATTTGCTGCTGGTATTAGTGGAGAGAAATGGTGTGCCTGGGTGTAAGGCGAGTAAGGGAAAAGAATGCAACACGATTATAGTAATCAGTCCTTAGTGAATGTTGTAGTTCATTATTGATAATTACGTATAACAGGATATTGTAAAAATTAAGTTATGAAAGTTTATTAAAACATCTCTTGCATACCATCATATTGGCTGGGCCGAAAAAATATTCGCTGTGGCCTGCAAGTTTGACATGCTTGCTCTAGAAAGAGCATGCTGTGGGTCTTTTGTCTTGAGGCCCTTTATCTTTCTTTAGCGGGTGGGATTCCTAGGGGAGGTCTTAGGAGAGAGTCTGAACAGAATATTCATTAGCTTTCCAGGTGTGACTTTCAATATGTGATTCATCAAAATCTGGGTATAGAGGAGTCTGAGTTATTTTCTGATTTGTTTCATTTTCAAAGAAGTCATGAAGGAGGAATTGAGACCTGCCTGCTCAGTTCATTTCCCTTATGCGCCTTATGTGCAGGCCCACCATTTCTCTCCACTACTACCAGCAGTGAATATTTCAGCAGTCAATTGTCACATCATTAGTCTTGGATTGACTTGTTTTGTGTGGGTAACAGGAAATATTTCCCTTTCTGAGAAAAGAAACATAGGTTTATTTGTGTTATGCTTATTAATTTGTGTAGTTATTCAGTGTCTGATAAGTTAATGTTCAAGAAAAAATATTAATTTTTATTAAAATGTTCTATTCTTTTATGTTTTAATGATTACCCATTTATTTCAGCAGTTTGTATTCAGCATGTCTCTATCTAAATAAACCTACATTTCTATGAAAATTGAAGCTTTTGTGTTTATTTATTTATTTATTTTGTGACCCACAAAAATTTAAAGATTGTTTATTTGGCCTGTGTTAGCCTTTGAGTTTGACATGCTTACTCTAGAATGTGTAAACCATTTGCTCGAAAGTGCTCATGATTAGAGAAGTAAAGCCTTGTGATTTCTATTAGTTGGCTGTAAATTGCTCATATTGTTTGGCCTTCTTTAATTATGTTGTTTTCCTTATGCTTTCCTTATGCCACTCACCAAGGAATTTCCCTAGCTTCTTACTATCCTGCCTCAAAGTTAGCTGTAGAAAAGCTAGGAAGTGCCCTGAAACTCACACCATTGTGATCAGTTGGTGCATTTTCTAAAAGTCCTGCCCATGACTTTCTGGTTGACTTGCTCTTTTATCTCCTATGTGACTGTTTAGTCAACTCAACTTCCTTCGGGATACTCGTGTTTTCCTGGTGAGCCTCTAGTAGCAAAATTTGTAACTACATTCTTGAAAAACTTAGATCCTATCTGTTATTTGAAAGACTTATAAATCAAGGCCACCTGCTCTGAATTCTGTAGACTTAGTATTCTAACAAGGTTCTAATACACTTTTTGCTAAATAAAGCATCCAGACTCCGTGACTATTCAAATCCCTCTCCAATGGTGGGCATATAACTTTGCAAAATATTAATCACCAAAATGGTCCCATCTTGAAGCAGAGAACAGTCCATCTCCCAAAGTTGTGATAATTAAGTCACAAAGAAAGTTCTGTCTCATCCTTGTTCAACACACATGGTAAACTCCCAAAAACGAGTTAGCATGATATAGTATTCTGAAAGCTTATCTAAGTTCAATTATAAATAAGTTTGAGCCCCATCAGAGCAACTCAGTTGGTTGAGCATCGTCCAGTGCATGGGAAGGTTGTTGGTTCAATTCCTGAACAGGGCATATACCTTGGTTTTGGTTTCAGTCCCCACTTGGGGCACATATGGAATGCTGGCGATACATGTTTCCCTCTATATCTCCCTTCTTCCCTCCCTTCTTTCCTCTCTTCCCTTTTCTCTCTAAGCATGTCCTCCATGAGAATTAAAAATTAAATAAATAAATAAATGAATTAATTTGAGGATATAAATGGAAGGTGGGTAGTGTTTGGACATCATAAGGCATGCAAGGAAGAAACAAAGAAGCAGATGTCAGGAAGTTTGGGATCCTAAATATAAGAGCAAGGAGCAACTTACCTAGTTTGGTGTGTGTCACTAAACTGGATGAAATTCCTTACAGAAGTTAACATAGACCAGTGCTCAGCAAACTGTGGCTCGCAAGCCGCATGCGTCTCTTTGGCCCCTTGAGTGTGGCTCTTCCACAAAATACGACAGCATGGGCGAGTCTATTCTGAAGGAGCGGCATTAGAAGAAGTTTAAGTTTAAAAAAATTTGGCTCTCAAAAGAAATTTCAGTCAGTGTACTGTTGATATTTGGCTCTGTTGACTAATGAGTTTGCCAATTGCTACTGTAAGAAGTCATTTCTTTTCAATCTTGTCAAGTTTTCAGAGATGTTGCCTCTTTCTGTTGTACTAGATGTGGGTGAAAATATCTGCCTTACCCACCTCTCTGCTCTTGGTGATTATTTTTTAAGTATTTGTTTTGCCACCTCTTCTTTCCTGAAGAGTGATCCCTCACCTTTTAGATATCTTTCGTCTCTCCCCTCAGCAAATGTATTTGCTGTCTCCATGTGAATTCATGGGGCTCTTTCCTTTTCCTCATTTCCCGACTCTCTCTTGTCCATGGCCTCAGCATCTCTTCGCTGGTTTATTGCACACAGTTTCTCAGCGGGACTTCCTCAGCTGCTGCTGTGGAGAATTCGGAGCTGAACTATAACACGCTTATTAAAAACAGTACTTTATACAAGGACTTAAAACTGTTGCTTTTATAATCATCCGCCAAGACTGAAGCTGAAAGAAAAAGAGAGTCTAGCAATGTGGGCAAGAAGAGAATGGTCTGGTAGGAGGGAGAAGGCACTAAAACATAAAGAGATACAGATGCTCAAGACCGGAAGGACAAACAGTGCAACTCTGGGAGGTCGGTGATATTTACAAGCCGATTTAAGGCTTAATGTGCTGGCAGATTTGCTGAGCAATTACACTCAGACCAGACAGACCCAGGGAGTGAGAAGGCGAAACCAGAGGATCAAACATAAGATGCCATGGAAGCTGAGCTGCTCGTGCACAACGTTCCTTTCTGGAACAAACAAACTGTGACAGTTATTCCTCCCAGGCTTCCACCCGAGGGGAGGGCCCGGATGAAAGGAACACAATAGTTTAAACATAGCCATTCTGGTTTACATGACTCAAAAAAGGAAGAGGTTGATTTATTTCTAGGGTGGCTCAGCTGCCTGGTTTCTCCTGATCTTGTCTACGCACAATTTATAAATTAAGTAGGAGACCTGATGTTCCTAGAGCTACCTTCTACTGAGTCTCTAACAATGGAGACATCAGAATCATCCTGGACCTCCCTCATCTATTAGGCAAGAAAGTGCATGCGGCTGCCTTCCCTCTCCCGTTTTTACTTAGCCTGTACACCATCCCTCCAGCCCTGCAGTCCAGTCTGTGTGGGTGTCGGAGTTATGTGTCCAACCGCCACATGTGATCATGACACCTCCTGCTTAAAAGCCTGCGAGCTCCAGAGTGAGGTGTGGTGCTCACAGCTCTGCTTTTCTGGACTTCTGGTATCTGACCCACTGCATCTGCTTCCACCACTGATCTCCACACACCTGAGCCCATTGGGGCTTCCCATGTCGCATTATTATTATTCTTGCCTGAAATGTCCCTCCCTTCGGTGTCTGACTAGGAAACTGGTACTCCCTGAGTGACAGTGCAATTCTTCTCAAGCATGAAAATGATCTGGGGGCTGCTTTCAAAACACACACATACATATACACACACACACACACACACACACACACACACACACACACACTCTTTATGTCTTTGGGCCATGCTGCAGAGCTGTGGCTTGCTAACATATTGAAGTGTATTTGAGAGTCGCTTCCAAGGATGAGAACCATTAAAGTATATAACATTTTTTATTTATTAGTCTTTTGATTTGAAGGTTCTTTTTTTTTTTTGCTTCACCTAAACTTGATAAGTATTCATATTTTTTGAATGGCAAGTGCTAGTAATAGTAAAACTTAAAAAATATTTATAAGCAGTTGTATATGAATTAAATCTTCCCCATTTCACCCCAAGCCCTGTGAGGTTAGAGTGGTATGAGACCCCTGTGGGGAGGAGGGAAGCATCTGTCCCTGGTCCTCGCATCTGGAGAGCTGGGCCGGGCAGCCCCAGGTGTTCCTGACCTCAGGTGCAGAGTACCGAATTATATTTCTCAGTCATGGCAATCACCCCTGGATGACCATGCAACGCCCCTCTCATATTTTGTCTATTCCCTGTTTATCCCTAAATCTCCCATATACACTGAGTGGCCAGGTTATTATGATCTCTGAACACATAATAATCTGGCCGCTCAGTGTATATCCTATAGAATAAAAGGCGGATATGCAAATTGTCCCCTCGACCAGGAGTTCCACCAGCAGGCAGACTGTGAAGATAACACAATAAGGAGACCTTCATTTGGATGGAAAGGGAAGGTCTTTCTGAGGCAGTAGCATTGAAGTTGAGACAAAGCTATCATGTGAAGGTCACAGGCAACAAAGTTCAGGAGGAGAGAACATTCTGGGCAGAAACCCTTAGGGAGAAGGCTCGCTTGATGTGGGTGAGGAGCAGAAGGTCGTCCAGTAAGCAGGGGAATAGCAGGAGGTCAACCAGAGCCATGCATCCAGTAGAACTTTCTGTGATGATGGAAATAGTCTACACCTGTGCTGTACCCTGTGCTAACCACTAGCCACGTGTGGCTGTTTAAATTTAACATAAAGAAAATAAAGTCTGAAATCCAGCTTTTCAATCACACTTGTCACATGTGGCTCCATGAATAGAAATATTAAAAAATGTAATTTTACTATTACTAGCATCTCAAATGCTCTGTAGCCCTATGTGGCTAGTGGGTACCATGCCGGGCAGTATGGAAAAGCAAGGACCATACATTGGGGCTTTGCTCACCAAGATGGTGGTTTGGATTATTTGCTAGTTGTGATGAGAAGTCACTGGAGGGTTTGGAGCAGGAGACTACTGTGATTGATTTACATGCTAAGAGATCTCTGGGGCTGCTGGGAAGAGGGTAGAGATGGGGAGGAGATCTGGAGAAGCAAGAGAGGAAACAGAGAGACCAGTTATAGTCATTGCAGTTGCCAGGGACACTGATCAGAGAAGCTTGGACTAGGGTGGTTCATTAGTGGTTCAGGATATTTCAGAAAATTAAAAGGGTCATCAGAATGATTAATATAAAAGGATGGAGAATACCAAGCAATAAGAATATGGAACAATGGGGATTCTCATACACCAGAGATGTGAGTGTTAATTTGTACAGTCACTTGGAGAAACTCTTTGGGAGTATCTACAATAGCTGAGCACATGCATAGCCTATGACTTAGCAATTCTAGTCTCAGATATACACTCCACAGAGATGGATATATAGGTACCCCCAAAGACAAGTACAAGATGTTCTTAGAAGCACATTTGTTATGGCCCCAAGCAGGCATCTTTAAAATGCTTTACAGTCCTGAGGATCAATCAGGACTTGGACCCATGAGAATATCAAATGTATTTCTGATAGAATTATAATTTAACAGCTCATTTTATATGCTGGTTTAGTAGGAAAATCATAAGCCACTACCCTTCTCCTTTGCATGAAATAAATCTTACTTGATGAAAATGGCTAAAAAAATTACTTATTTATAGAATACTATATTTTTATTTGTTGAAATACTAAATATTTAAAAGATGTACTCTTGCCGAAACCGGTTTGGCTCAGTGGTAGAGCGTCAGTCTGTGGACTAAAAGGTCCTGGGTTCGATTCCAGTCAAGGGCATGTACACTGGTTGCGGGCACATCCCCGGTCGGGGGTGTGCAGGAGGTGGCTGGTCAATGTTTCTCTCTCATCGACGTTTCTAGCTCTCAATCTCTATCTCTCCCTTCCTCTCTGTAAAATATCAATAAAATATATATATTTTTTTAAAAGATGTACTCTTATGCAGTAGAATCTGAAGTGGCCTTTGGCCCTGATGGTAGGATCCATTATAGGAAGGGGTTGAAGTCAGGAAAAAAAATAATTCCATAGTAATAAGTCTATACTGTGATATGATACAATTTGGTTGTCAGTTATATCCTGAAATTGAAGGGGGGAAAAAAGAGGCTGGAAATTATTTCCCCTCTCAGAAAAGCCACCGGCATCTCCAGGGCAACTATCTTGTTAGTTAGTCTCTCATTAGAGAGGCCCCAAATGGGAACCAGTCTCTCTGCTGGGTGTCTAAACTTCTAATTGTCCCAACTCTCATGACAACCCTGAAAGCAAGGAAAGGGAGACCTTCCTATTAGGAGAGCAAAACTGGTTCAATCTCTTTCCTTCAAGGTAGGAAAATATCCCAATTTCATATTATACACCCTGGCCCAAAATGCCACGAGTGCTAAAGTTGCCCTGTGGCTCAGTTGGAGGGTCATCTCATACATCAAAGGGTTGGGGGTTTGATTCCTCATCAGGGCACATACCTTCATGGCAGATTTGATCCCCAGTCTGGGTGTGCATGGGGGGCAACCAATTGATGTTTCTCTCTCTCTCACTCTTCCCCTCCTTTCTCCCTAAAACTCAATTTAAAAATACATATCCTCTGGTGAGAATTTCTTTTTAAAGCGTGCTAGTCTAACAAACTTTGCTTTTTGCAAGAGGCCTGTGACCAGTGAGTTTTAACAAGCAGAAAGTGAGTTAACATCCTCATAAATTTTGGTGATTCAGTAGGATCAGGACCAAATATTAAGGTTGGATTTCATATATCTAATAAATCAGAGTCACAGCACAGATTGGAGAGTGAAGTGAGCACAGGTTTCAGGCACTCCTAGAGCTCTGAAAGTTTAATTATCCAAAACATTATATAACTGCAAGAGGGAAAGTTATCTAGATTAAAAATAAAAAGAATATAGTTAGCCATATTAAGAAACCAAAAGAAAACTTTGTTTAAATGTCAATCGATCCTCTTTCTTTAACTTACCAAACCCAACTCATTGGCAACTGCATTCCAGAAATCAATCCCAACTCCAACCCTTATCTCTCTCTTCTGCTGCTCCCACCGCCTGCCTTGAAACCACCACTATGTCTCTCTTAGAAAGCCACTTTAATAGCTTTATCTTTTCCCTTGTTCCTGCCATGTGGTTCTCTTAAAATATAGATTACTCACACCCTCCTGAGCATCAGAGTCTAGTATCAGGGGTGGGCAAACTTTTTGATTCGAGGGCCACAATGGGTTCTTAAACTGGACCGGAGGGCCGGAACAGAAGCAACCTGACCATGTTGGCACTCTCATCTTGGGCTGCTGGTGAAGGAGCGGAGGGGAGAGCAAGAGAACCCTCCGCTCTTTCGGCTCAGTGGGCCGGATAGAACAGCCGAACGGGCCGGATCCGGCCCGCGGGCCGTAGTTTGGCCACGGCTGGCTAGTTGTAGGTCTAGAAGTAATGAAAGGCATCAGTGTAGCTCCTGAAAATCAGCTGTTTTCTGGGAAGCAACTGCCTTGAGGGGTGACATATTATGCCTCAGGCTGGGGAAGACTGACTTCTTCAATCAGGCATGGAAGGGCTGTCTACTGGCACAGGAGACTCAGTAGAATTTAAGGGTTCAAGGTCCCCAGTTTCATTGCAATCTTCTCACATATTCCCATCCCAAATTTTAAGTCCAATTTCTTCTCCATCTATGTCCTGACCTTAACATAAGAAACCCTGCAAAGCTGAGGATTCAACTTGTAATTCAGCCACCCACAGGATTAAATTTCACATTTGGTTTTCAGAAATCTTGGCCTTATGGTACAGGATATCCTTATCTTCAGGACAATCATAAATCCCTGAGCTTATCAGTTTCTTTCCTCACATTCTTCAGTGCACTTGGAAGCAACCATTCATTCCCAAACTACTTATTTTCACTAAAATAGTCCTTGGTCTTCTGCATTTGAGTTGGTTCACTCAAATTCTTGCCTTCTATTGACACTTGATTACAGATGTCTACAGGTGATACTTCAAGTACCTCTTTTGCATGTCATGACCAACCAGCATCTCCTTTGCTATTGCCTCTCTTAATTCTATCAGAAAATCAATTACAGGTAGCCCAAAACTAATTTAGAGAACCATTCTTAAGATTCTGTTCTCCCTGAATCACTTACTTAGTATAGTCTCAATTTCTGTATCAGTTAGGATTCACTCAGGGAAACAACCACTAAACATGATATGAAATATTGGATTTATTGTAGGATGTAGACCTTACACAATTGTGGGTAGTGATGAAAAAGTCTACAGAAAGTTGTTGCCTCTGTGGCTGATGGTATATCTGTGGTTGCTATAGTCAGTAGGTCCAGGAGTTGGGAAGAAATGCTAAATTTCAAGCACAGGAGAGTGGGAACAAATTGAAACTAGGTGTGTTTCTCAATGCCTTCAATTTTGTGATGCAGATGACCTACCTTCCTCCTCAGCCCACCCCCAGTACCTGACCCAGGATATGGAGGGAGCTGGAGGAGCTCCATGCCCACCAGCTACCCGACTCCAATAAGGTGAGCCAACAATGTAAGTGATATAAACGAACTGCAGCTGGCACCCCAACTGACCTTTTATTTTTCTCTCCTTTGCTTTCCAAGAATGATAAATTCCACTATCTCAGGGAATGGTACTACTACCGGGGGGGGGGGGAGGGGGTGGCTTGCAATCTACATAATAACACCTGCTATTTTTTGAGCAAGGACCATATGCCATGTACTTTACTAATACGGATAACCTTTAAATAAAACCCCTGCTATAATCTCTAGTAAGAAACCCTTGATGGAGACATGATTTATCCCAGTTTTCAAATGAGGAAACGAATGCTTGGTGAAGTTCAGGATTGTCCTTGAGCCAATTGGTAAGTGGATTTGAACCAAGATCTATCGGACTTGTAAGCGTTGTCATAACAACTGTGGTTTACTGCTGACTACAGACCCAGCTCGGATTTCATTCTCGCTCACATATCCAATTACAGGCCAAAAAGAGATATCATTTCAAACTTCATGCATATAGATCCCTATCAGCATTATTAGTCTGACCAATTACCCCACCAACTGCAAAACCCTCAACTTCATCCAAAATACACACTCCTCCTCTGCTATTTCCTCATTCTTTCCAAGGTAACAGTCTCCAAAAGTTTCCAAATTTAGAACATCTCTGGGTACTCCATCTCCTGCAATGTACTTGGTTGCTTGCCAAGGCCTCCAGTGTTGGGGTCAGAGGCACCCTTGCATCACTGTGGCTTCTGATATCGTGTCCTACTTCCTTGCTGAACTCCTGCCAATGTTCTCTCCATTGTACAATCGGCTCTCTACACTGCTGCCAAAATTATATTCCCGGGGAAAAAATCAATCTGGTCCTGTCAGTTTGCTTTAAAACCTTTCGACTTCATTTTACCTATAGAATAAAATTTAATCTCCTTGGTATGCCAACCCAAGGCCCTTGACAATTGGCCTAGCCTATCTTGCAGTCTGATGTTTTTTAGACATACAAATATACAGGTGCCTCAGAGATGCAGACATTGCAAACATTTCAAAATGACTTTTCATCACGTATTTTCTCAATCATTATGGGTACTAAAAATAGCACAACTGTCATCATGTGGAGGTGAATTTTTATGTTTGGTAGGAAAGGGATTCTTGTAATGTAAATATTGGGAACCTACTAGATTTTCATTAAATATTTCTTCCAGATTTTAGATTTTAATTATTTCAAGTAATTTTCTTAGCCAAAGCTGTTAGAAGGCTATGGACTCTAAGTTCAAAGGTATACCTAGATTGATCAGTCAGTTTGGTTTTATAGTATATTTGGGGGAGGAATGGAAGGATTATAAGGTAGGTTGGTGAAGGGATACTAACCTCAAGGTTCATAAAAAGCAGGGAAATTTTTGTTCCTTCTCAATAATTCAAATAAAATAATTTTAAAATTCTTTTGGCTCTTCTAATAGACTCCAATGAAGGAATACAGACAGGGAAAAAATGCCATTTAGTAATATTGAAATGTCACGCTATGAAACTCTGTCTTCTCTTATAACCTGTGATCAAAAGGAGGATGAGCCCAGCCAGTGTGGCTCAGTGGATGAGCTTTGAACTATGAACCAGAAGGTTATGGTTCGATTCCCAGTCAGGGCACATGTCCAGGTTGCAGGCTCGATCCCCAGTAGGGGGCGTGCAGGAGACAGTCGATTGATGATTCTTCTCATCATTGGTGTTTCAATCTCTTGCTCCGCCTCCCTTCTCTGAAATCAATTTTAAAAAAAGTGTTTTGTTTTTTTTAAAGGGAGGATGAAAACTATGTGCACTCTAAAGAAGCCACTGGTTCCTCAGCAGCATCCCCCAGGACACCGTGTTGTGCAGTCAGTCTCCCTATGGAAAAGTGCATATGAGTTTAGAGACAGTGGGCAGTGGTTTCAAAGAAACATATTTGGGTTGAAGTCCTAGGCGTACTATCTGACTTGGAGCAAATCAAAGCTCTGAGTCTCTATTTTTTGTCCTTCAAGTGGGAATACAATGCACATTTCCACATTATGGTGAGGTTCACATGAAGTAAGGCTGATCTGAAGGAGACTTAGACAGGTGCATTTGCTTTTCCATAAGGTCAACCTTCCAGATACCTTCTGTGTCTTTAGTGCTGCCATATCTGGCTGGAAATGTCCTCACAGCTGATGTGGTCTACTTGCTCTACAGATACAGAAACTCAAAGAGGTCTTATAGATTGTCTGCAATTACATCAGAAAGGAGCTGGCTCACCAGGACCCTGTGTTTTTCCCTTCCTACCATTGATTTTATTCCTCATGATGAAGAAATAAGACACCTGTCAAGTACTACTGAGAAAGAACATTGGTTTGCATGTCGCAGACATTCAAGAGCCTTTCCAGCGCCAGCGATGTGCCATGAGCTGGTGGATAAACTGTCCTTTTAACCGAGTTGCTCACAGCCCTGTGGAGACGCAGATCTAACCCAAGATCTGTAGGTCAGGTCAGTCTGGATTAACCGCAGCACACCCAGAGGAAGGAAGGCTGCGTTTCGCCTGAGGACAATAGATTGGCACCTAAAGTCCTCAGCGCTGTGTGTGGGGAGGCCAGTCGCCGGGCCCACCATGCATTAATTCAGCACAAATCGGTGGGGTAACCGCAATACTGTGCAACCAGACCTGAGAATAGAAGGAAAAATAACCGAATAACGTACAGTCATAGAGTGGGGACAGGAATAAGACACAAAGGAAAATAACAATGCTAGGCAATAATTTTCTCTAAAAGAGCTATGAAAAGAAGCAGAAGCAGGCAAGAAGAGCAGGGATGAGGCTCTTTATTCTCTGTGGTAACCTCGCTTTTATTTGGTCACATTTCTTTGCTGACAGTCAGAGGCATAGACGCAGGCTTACTTCCTGCCTTCTCCCTGCTCCTCTGCTCTTTCTTCCATTCTATACACAACTCCCTCCCACCCATTTCTTTCCCTTCCCAGGTTCTGGCCTGAGGTAGCATCGGCCTAGGGGCAACAGAGGCTCCACTCCTTAGAAGGCCTGCTGTGACCCCACAGGAAGGAGACAGTGTCCAGTCTGCACGAGCACATCTAGATGAGCAGACAGTGGGGGTGGCAGGCAGAGAGCATGCTGTTCCAGGAACGCATCTATTTCTGCATCACAAACGCTGGAACTCTTTGGTTGGAGATCAAGCCCGAGACTGTTTCATAAAGCTCCACAGGTATTTGTTATGATGTGCAGTTAGAGCTGAGAATCACAGGAGTCTATTCCATTTTGTATAGGGCAGGCGTGGGCAAACTACTTAACTCGTGCTCTAAGCATTGAAAGGGTACATCCTATTCTTCTGGAGTAAGCTTAGTGCACAAGTTAAGTATACAATTTTACCTATATGTTCCCAAAAATTCTAGTTTAGCATTTCTTAGTTGGCCCATTCGGCTGTTCTAACCGGCCCGCGCGGAGCCGAAAGAGTGGGCCATACCCTTTTATGTAATGATGTTTATTTTGAATTTATATTAGTTCACACAAACACTCCATCCATGCTTTTTTTCCGGCTCTCCGGTCCAGTTTAAGAACCCATTGTGGCCCTTGAGTCAAAAAGTTTGCCCACCCCTGGTAGAGTTTTCATCAAAAACTTATTTTGGGTAGCTCCCTTTAGGGAAAGCCAGCTCCTCTCACATGCTGAAGAGTTAAGCTTAAATATTATAAATAGCTAAGAAAATTGCAATTTCAAAATACAAGTTAGCCTGAGAGTTTCATGCATGCTGGCAGAAGAGGTGAGAATCCTGAGTCAGAGGCAAAGGGTTTAATTACAGTACGAGCAGTAGCCAGAGGGTCGGCAATTTTTTTTGCAATGTTTTCCTGAACCCAGATTCCCGCTGCGCATTGTCAACAGGGCTATGCGACAGCTGCACACACAGTGAGTTGGGTTGCATTACAGAGAGGAGCCCTGAGCTTAGAGAACCTCAGTCTTTTATAATGGACAGTAAACTAAATTTCCCTTTTGCTCCAGAGGGACATACTTTCTGTTTTTTAAAACCGTTCACTGTACAGACATTCTTGGAAAGCTAGTTTGGTACATGTCAGTGCCTCTGCTCGCCAGACATACCGAAACATGGGGGAACTCTGGGTAATTGTCTCTCAACAGCAGGGGCACCCTTGGCATCTGCTTTCTTCATTTCTGTTTCTGCCAAGTATTTTTAAAGAAAAGTCCCCTCCCCAATGCACACCTGTAAGTTTTGTTTTGTCTTTTAACCTCTGCTAACCTTGAAGATTACCCCCCGCCCCATTTGCCTTTGTGGTTATTCCAAATATGACCACTTCATGACGTAAAGATAGGTAGCCTGCACAACCTCTCTTGGTTTCCAAATCTGGAAACTAAGGAAGGTGTTCTAAACAAGCACGAGGGATCCTTCCAGATTAAAAAAGCTTGAAGCTTTAAACATATATAAGGTGTTTGGGAGCATGGTAATTTTAGTAATAGTAACAGGAAAAGAGGAAAAGATGCATTAATGCCCACAAAAACAACTCAATTTCATTTAAAGTCATCATATTATTGTACAATGTGTTTATTACTCATGTTACAAATGAAGAAATTGAGATTCACAGAAGTGACAGTTACCAAGAAATAGTGTTCCCAGGACTTTGAACCCAAATCCATTTGAACCCAGAGTTCACTTCTTTCAGCTACCAGATCCAGATTCTGTATTGAAAGATTGTCCAGTACAAGCTGGTGTCCTGGTGATGCCTGAAGTTAGTGGCTTCAGTAGGGTGGGAAACTGTATCTTCCCTTACAGGACATTTTGAAAGCCTAACTTTTAGTGTATTATATTGAAGTGCTTTTATCCCAGTTCCCTTATTGAAGCCTACCCGGGGAGCCAGTGGTATTTTAGTTGAACTATTAAAAATAAAAAATATAACATCCTGCCCTATTTATATAAACCTTGAGCTAATATCCTTTGTACCACCCACTGTTACCCACACTAGTTATGCACATGTATACACTAATGCAAAATTAAACTTATTTCTCAGCCCAGGATGCACAATTGTTCTCAGAGCCTATGTCCTTAGAATGAACCAGTGGCAAGAAAAAGTTACTTAACATGAATAAGCACTGAAAGTTGAAAGAGGACTTAAAAATTATATCAATCTAGTTGATTCTGAGACAAAATCTTTTGCCCACATGCATATGTTATTTTTTAGATACAGATAGATGCTATTATGATGAAGGAAATTCAAGTTTATCTGAAGAGCTATCTAAATCCTGGCTGCTTTGTATTATCTATTTCCACAATCAATGGCTACTGAAAGTATAATTTATGGTGCTTAAAATCGTTTGATCAACCAAATCAAAACTTTTTATAAAAACCCTCTTTTTGTTTCAGAGCTTAGAGAACTTACTCAGCCAGCAGTATCTCATGTCTGTGGATCCTGAGGCCAAAAGCATATCTTTTGTATAATAATTTGGGTTTATGTGAGAATATGTGGAGGCATTAGATGGGGAAGGAGGTAATGATAGCTCAAGTGCTTTTGTTTAGTGGGAACTGAGTTCATTCTTAATAGCGCATTTCAAAGAACTTTTACTGTCTCTAGCACTTACAAATTCCAGTAAGTGAATGGAGCAGGAGTCAGCAAAATTATTTAGTGATGATATTATAGTGATAATTTTATACTGTTAATCCATGACAATTTGTTTACTATTGTATCCTGTAATAACAAAGTACAACCCCCAATAGCAAAAGGAATGGTTTCTATCCTAGTGAAGCCACCCATCTGAGTCAGCTTCATACTACATGGACAATGCATTGGACTTCAAATCAAATAGATTTGGGTTCAAATGCTGGACAAACACAGAGCAACCACTTCACTGGATCGTGACTTTGAACCTCAAGTCCTTCTCTATAAATAATTTTACAAGGAATAAAATACTCTAAAATACTATGAGTTTTAAATGAGATAAATTTTTTTTTATATATTTTATTGATTTTTTTACAGAGAGGAAGAGAGAGGGATAGAGAGTTAGAAACATCGATGAGAGAGAATCATTGATCAGCTGCCTCTTGCACCGCCCCCCCACTGGGGATGTGCCCGCAACCAATGTACATGCCCTTGACCGGAATCGAACCCGGGACCTTTCAGTCCGCAGACCGACGGTCTACCACTGAGCCAAACCAGTTTTGGCTAAATGAGTTAAATTTGATCTTTTGAAAAACCGATAGTATTTTCATTACTTAAGAGTGCCATATTTTACTAATTCACATCTATTTAATGCTTAGAATTCTAGAACTATGAGGACTCTGATAGTATATTCATTAGCACTCATAATTTAACAGGTGTGAAAACCTCAGAAGGGAATGCAAGTTGCTTATGGTCACATCCTAACTCAATTATGTGACTGGGGCTTAAGCCCCACATCGTATCTTAGCTGTAGTTTTACCTCTATGGATGGAGAGATTATCTAGCAATTAAATATAATGAAAAATCCATATTGATGTGAACTGAATAAATATTTAGGTCTTCTTAGTGCTGATGAATGTAGTTGTAATTCAGTTAGTTTCAACATCAAAGGTACTTCCAATATGGTGGAGACAAAGATGTCAACTCAACCAAACCCGCTGCAGTTGGGCTGAAATAAAAGCTTGAGACTACAGAGGGAGGCAGGTATTAATTTTTGCCTGTCGACAAAAGACAATTTACTAATATGCCTGCTTCTTTTGTGCCTCTATATTCTCCTTCTCCATAGATCTGCTTATGGTTTCACATCCTTCCACTCGCAGTCCCAAACCCCATTTTAAAAAAATATATATTTTATTGACTTTTTACAGAGAGGAAGAGAGAGGGACAGAGAGTCAGAAACATCGAGAGTCATCTATCAGCTGCCTCTTGCACACCCTCTACTGGGGATGTGCCCGCAACCAAGGTACATGCCTTTGACCGGAATCGAACCCAGGACCTTTCAGTCCACAGGCCGATGCTCTATCCACTGAGCCAAACCGGTTTTGACCAAATCCAAATTTTATCACATTAATGACTCTTTCATCAAAAGTCTTATTTTCCTTGGCCTTTCATCCTTTTATGTTTGCTCCAGTATGGAGCAAATTAATCTGTATTCACCAACCATCTGCTTTCTTCACTCCTGATACTGGCTGCCAAGTGGTTGTATCACGAGAAATGAGTGATTTCCAGCCTCTGGGTGACCTCAGTGATATCCATTTTTCCCTCTCATTTTCCCCCAGTCATCTCCTCTCCCATTTGCTTTCTCGGGTATTCTAAACTTTCACCAGTGTCTGCAAGCCCTTCCCCTAACCCTGCTACTCTTAGCATATTTCTTGGAGAAAATAGAATCCTTGAAGTATAAGCTCTTCCAACTTCTCTTCTATTTTTCTCTAGGCTTACATGTAACTTATTAATCCATTTCTACCCCTTCTCTCCTTCTGAGAGAGAACAGAGGACCCTTCTCTCAGAGATCAATCCCTTCTTCTGGATACTGAATTATATAGTTGCTACCTTCTTTTGGAGGTGGACTATTCTTCCTAAAGGTACTTCTTGCATTGTTCCCTCTGCCTCATAACAAGAAACTTGCTTTTTACATGGCCCTTCCTCAAAGCCTGCCTTTGACCATAACCTCACAGTAAGCTACCATCCTGTGTCTTTCTTGTCCTTGCCCAATGGGCTTTCAGAAAGAAAAGTCTTTGAAGGCTGTGTCTTCTTTGGCTAGTATCACTGCTATAATATATAATATGGGGCACAGAGGGAGGGAGGGGAAGGGGCTGTGTGACTAGACAGGCAGACAGGCTGGCCATCAAATGATCTCATGGAAAAGTGTCATTTCCCAAACCATCACAATCTGAGCTTTGAACCTCAGATTTTGCCTCCACAGTGAAAATTTCCAAGAAGTGTCCCAGAAGTGGTCAGATTGGAGGTGGATAGAATTACGGTGATCACACTCACTGTGGCCTGACATTAAACCAGAATCCAACATACTACTTTTAAAAATGAGAAACATTTCTACCCTGGGGACAAGAATGCATTCCCAGTAGTGAAAATTACACAAGAAGTCAAATTATATAAAGTTGTTTGTGAGTCAGCATTTTATTTAAGCAATGAGCTTGATTGACTTAAGAGGTTGGTATTTTAGTGGTTCATGGTTTCAACTGATCACACGTGGAAGTAACTATTTTTAGAATACTCATATTTGGAGAGCTTGGGTTACCTGTGTTTGTAGTTCAGAGTCCTCAGAGTCCCAGACGTGTGCTGTACAAATAAATTTTGTGTCTTTGGCAGATTCGTGGTTTCCATGTGAACCATTTAATCTTCCTATAAATACATTAGGACCATTAGTGAGGTAGAGTGAAATATCTTCTTACTTAGCTTCCACTTTGCTGTCTTTATTAGAATTATGTACTGATTTTACCAGTCAGTGCCAGGGCCAGCCTGGCAGGTTGAACTGGGCTGAGGTAGGGAGGTGGGAATTGAGAAAAGAAAGAGAGACAGGAAAGCGGGGTCCGGAGGACTACGAGTCATGGAGGAACTATAGTAGTTTATGAACTGCGCAATGCTTTTTATGCACAAAACACTAATTAGGAGGTCTGTTAAGAGGAGTGTATTCTTTGTTCCTCCTAATCTCTCAAGGAGAGATAGAGCCGAAGGACAACTTCTTAGTACAATAAATCTCAGTAGATAAATACGGACTTCTTGGCAAGCCATGAAAGGTTGCTCTCATTCTACTGATAGTAGCCATCCAAACAAGTCTGGGAAAACTGTGTGGGTAGGGGGCCAGCCCTGCTAGCCCCCTCAGATGCAAGGACCTGGTCAGCTTACATCCTGGCTCCAACAAGTCAGAATTTCAGAGCCCCAGAGATATACGATCTCTGCCCTCACTACAGCAGGTCACCAGGGACGTCCTCATTGCCAAATCCAGGGACAGATTCACTCCCAATCCTCCTTAAAGATGTTACTTGGTCTCTGGTTGTTCTACCGCATTATTCCATTGGCTTCTTATTCTACCTTCTTCTGATTCTCTTCTTGCCTCTCTGACTTGTCCTCCTTAATGTTGAAGGGGATCAGAATATGCCTCTTAGGCATGAGGATTATTTTAGCTGCAGGCCATTGAGAAACAGCAGAACCAGGAAAAGTTCTCTACCTTTCTTGCACTCAAATTGGGCAGACATTTCACTTGTGAAGGTGTCTCCCTTTCTCATACCTGGAAGGGAAGAACAATCTTCATCCCTGGCGGTGGAGATAGCACCAAGATGAGTCTAAGTAAATAAAACTTTAATAAGTAACCCATATCTTCCATTACTTTCCCCACATATTTATCCCCCACAATTTATTTCCCAAACTCCTTTCATTTATCTAGTTTGGTCTCCACCACTTATCACCTTTTATTAAAATGATATATAAGCCCCTTGGTCTAAATGCCTTTTTGGATCTTCACTCATTTTCTAAGAAGACCTCTGTGTACATGCCAAAATAAACATCAAATGAAATTTGTATGCCTTTTCCCCTCTTAATCTGTCCTTTGTCAGTTTAATCAGATCCCATCTAAAGAACCTAAGAAGATAGAGGAAATGTTTTTTTCCACCCCTACAATGTCTTTACTTATCGTCTTCCTACTTGTAAAATATTGCCTCTGTTTTATTTTATTTTTTCAATAGTTTGATTTACATTTATTATGTGCAAATTCTAACATTTTTTCTTTATTATTTCTATTTTTTAATTAAACCATCTCTTGCTCTTTCAGGGCAACTGATTATGCCCCCTAAACAGTATGCTGCTGCTCAGATCTATATCATTTATTCACTCAACTAATACTTGTTGAGTACCCCTGTCTCAGGCCTATGGAGTTTACTTTCTAGAGAAGTGGATTTCAAAACAAGGGAATACATGTATAATATATCATGTGAGGGAATGTAGAAAAATAAAGCAGATTCAGAACACGTGAGAAAAATAATCACTCCTATCATTTACTAAAATATGTGCCGAGATCTATTTACATGCCTCCATCTGATCTAATCCTTACAATGTAAACAGCTAAATATTACAAGCCACATTTTTCAGAAGAGGCTCATCATTGTCCAAAGTCACCACTAACACTAATAAAAGGTAAAATGAGATTTAAGCCCAGATAATCCAACTATAAAGCTTTTCTTAATCAGCACACTGTACTGCCAAATACTGAAAATGCACATGAGAACCATCTGTGGAGATGTTTTTTTTAAAACCACAGGTGTCTGTGCTTTAATCTAATACTACATCTCAATAAACATCTCAGTAGGTAGAGTTAGGACTGTGTATTTTGGTTAAGTACCAGGTAATGTAAAATCCAGTTCTTGGCTGTTTCCTGAATGCCTGTCAAATACCTTAGTTTAACGTGTACAAAACAGAACATTTTTTTTTCTGAACCTCCTCCTCTCCCTCTTTTTTCATATTTATTAATAAAACTACTATTCTTATGAATTTAGTTTAGGAACCATATATTAGTCTGGCCCCGCTAGGACACAGAAACCACACAGTAATGGGAAAGTTTAATATAAAAAACTATGAACTATTAAAGGGAATGGAAGTAACAAGAGATGGGCTGGGAAGAGGTCAAAGGAACCTAAATGACTCTAGGAGTAAGAGATAAAAGGAGCAGCCACTTCCCCCAGGGCTGAGATTGGATGCACCCACCCCTTCCAGGCTAAGGCCAGACCTTGCTGGAGGGGGCAGAGTAGCTCACTGGGTTGCAGTCGTTATGGTGCAATGCTGGTGGAACTTGCCAGAAATGAGCCCTCTACGGCAGGGATAGGCAAACTTTTTGACTCAAGGGCCACAGTGGGTTCTTAAACTGGACCGGAGGGCTGGAACAAAAGCAACCTGACCATGCTGGCACTCTCATCTTGGGCTGCTGGTGAAGGAGCGGAGAGGAGAGCAAGAGAACCCTCCGCTCTTTAGGCTCAGTGGGCCGGATCTGGCCCAGGAGCCATAGTTTGCCCACGGCTGCTCTAGGGTGACAAGAAAAGCTGTTCATAGGGAGGTGTCCCATTGGAGGCATTCTAATACAAAACCTTCGGGGGCGGGGCAGAGGGGGCACGAGTAATGGGGAGTTTCTGGGGAGACCTGCTGTGACCCTGGAGAAAGACACACACACTTCTCCAGAACCCTTCCTCCTGTGCTGTCTGTCTACTGACAAACTTGAACGTTGCAGCAGCTGGCAATGGGAAAGCATTGAAGGGCCCTGGTTTGCTTCAGAGAGCAGGCTTTGGGTGAATTTGCAGCTGAGAGGCCGTCAGTGACGAATGGGCACATGGGAAGCCACCCCAGACTTCTCCCCTCCCCTCCTCATCTTTCTGGTCCCGGGGGTCGCATGCCCAGCAGAGCTTGCCGTGGGAATGCCTGGGCTTCCCCTCAGCTGCCGCACCATCTTCTGCGTCCTTGCTGCTCCCCGGCTTCTCAGCAGTTCACATTCCAGCTCTCCTTCCCATTGCTTCCAGAGACATTGTTCTTACTAGTTAAAGTAAAAAATGCTCCCATTGATGGACGGTGTTAATAATTCCTCTATGAACTTAATAAGGGATGCATGTGAAACCAAGAGGCATAATACCAGCTGGTCCAAAAGGACAGCAAATGAGCATGGCAACACAAAACTCTATCTGTAAATGAGAAATTCTCTTCTTGAATTTTTCTAACCTGATGAATTATGGGTTTAGAAGCAGTCATATGCTAAAGGAATTGTGAGAGATAACTGATGGAGTGGAGAATTAAAGATCAGAAGCTTACTCTCTCAAGCCTGCATTTTAAATACCAAAAAGGAAGACCTTTTGTTTGTTTTATTTTTTAAAAGGAAGACCTTTTGTTTTATTTGCTTGTATATATATATATATATATATATATATATTGATTTTGGAGAGGAAAGGAAAGGGAGAAAGAGAGAGAGAGAGAGAGAGAGAGAGAGAGAGAGAGAGAGAGAGAGAGAAACATCAATGATGAGAATCATTGATTGGCTGCCTCCTGTTTGCCCCACACTGAGGAACGAGCCTGCAACCCGGGCATGTCCCCTGACCGGAAATTGAACTGTGACCTTCTGGTTCATAGGTCGATGCTCAACCACTGAGTCACACCACCAGCTGGGCTGTTTGTTTTATATTTTTTAAAATCTTTGTTGTTGAAAATATTACATCCGTCCTCTCTTTTCCCCCATTACCTCTTCTATCCCACCCTGTCCCCACCCCAGGCCTTCACCATTCTATTGTCTGTGTCCATGGGTTATGTATATATGCATACAAGTTGATTGGTTGATCTCTTCTTACCCAACCACCCTCCCCTGCCTTCCCTCTGAGATTCAACAGTCTGTTCCATGCAAGAAAGTCCTTTTAGGCCCTGGATTGAAGTGATGAAAAAAAATATGACTATGATTCTTGACTAATAACCCAAACAATAGTGAGTTCTTGCTAAACACACTGCCCTGAAGGTGCTTCCTAGTACACCCGGGCAGGGCGGCTTCTCCATTAGGCACAGTGTTGAGGACCCATAGTGAAAATATTTTCATTTCTTTTAATATCAGAAGGAAAAAGTGAACTTTCAAGTTAAAGAAAATATTTTAACATATCAGTAATATTTGTCTGTGTACCCTAACAATTGTAAAATATAAATTTTAGGGTTTTCTTTTTAATAGAGGGAAGGATCCACAAGGCAAAGTACGGATTTGAAGTCATGGCATGGCCCCGTGGCTGGGGACTCTAAGCTGGGCATCTAGTTCAGTGTTTTCTCGTCTGTGGCTCATGAACTCACAGTTATTTTTGTAGACTGAATAATCATCTCTTCTGATAAATAACTAGGCGTACCTTAGTGATGGATAAGATAGGAATTTATTTTAAAGGGTTTCTAAAGTCATTCTTTTATATATTTTCTCACCAGTGACTACCAAGAGAATAGCTTCTATGATGCATGTCCGGCAAAGGTCCAGATGTTAGAGAAGTCATCCATAAACTGGAATGGCTGGGCAGCATCGATTTAGTAGATTTACATAGCAACCATATCAATATTTTTAAAATCTTAGTTACTACAACTGACACTCTCTGGGATGAGCCAGGATGTGTTCTTTTAGGCCAGTGTTTCCCAAACTTCTCTCATGATGAGAATCACCTGGTGGAGTTGTTAAAATACAGATTCCTGAATCCCAACTAAGAAGTGCTAAACTAGAATTTTTGGGAACATATAGGTAAAATTTTATACTTAACTAGTGCTCTAAGCATTGAAAGGGTGCATCCTACTCTTCTTGAGTAAGCTGAGAGCACTAGTTAAGTATACAATTTTACCTATATGTTCCCAAAAATTCTAGTTTAGCACTTCTTAGTTGGGATTCAGGAATCTGTATTTTAACAACTCCACCAGGTGATTCTCATCATGAGAGAAGTTTGAGAAACACTGTTTTAGGCCAAGGACATACATGTAATATGGAATTTGGAGAGATGACTCACCTGATCTTTAGTTAGAAGGGGAGGATTTTGTTCTGAATCTCCAATGACTCAGTTAAAAGAATGATAAGTTCTTCCAGTCTTTACAGTGGTTTTCTAAATTGTGAATGGAGTTGAGTTTAGAGATGTGCATGAATGACTTCCTTTTGTTTTATGTTTAATTTTTAAGAGAGGGTATTTATTGTTTTTTGTTTATCCTAGTTGAAGCCATTCTGTAGGTGAGCAATGCTATAATAGAACTCCAGCCTTCTAACATCCTAGGAAGTTCTTGTGGAAGAAAGACAATGGGCTCCAGATTTGGAGAAACCTAAATTGAAATCTTTAATGAACTTTTTATGGTTATGTGTCCTTGGAAAATCACTTTATTTCTCTTGAATACAAATTGCTTTTTATTCTTATAAAATGGGGAGAAAATATTTTCCCCAGATGTTCCCCATTTTTATCAAGCTATCTTCTGGGTTTAATATCCTCTTATTTTGTCAACAGAGGATTAAGGTGAGAAATGAATACAGTTTTTTCCAGAAATAGTATAACAATTGAAATTCCATTTTAACTCTATAGAAAATTTACTAATTTTATTTATAAAATAAATGATTTCTTAAAAATTACATTAAATTCATAAAATTCTTGGCATTTTGTCTGTATGGAATTATCTACTCAGGGTATTTCATATAGATAGGATGATACAGTATGTGACCCTTGTGTCTGGCTTCTGCAGTGTTTCCCAAACTTTTGACATATGTGTATCCCTTCTATAATTTTTGTAACGCTGAGTACCCCTTGTCAAAAAATAAATGGATATATTCTAATAGCGATCAAAATATATTTATTTTTTCTTTTTCTGGTACATACACAAAATAATAATAAACAAAAAATAAAATTATTCATAATAAAATATAAATAAAAGCTATATTATAAATAACATTTATTTGCACACCGGACCATCTCACGCCTCACAAGACTGTCTTGACTTGACTCATGAGAACGTAGAATTAGGTGCAGCTAAGCACGGTGCAGTGCATATCTCCACCAAACTCTGGTGCAACACATACCCCCACCAAACTCTTCCCGTACCCCTGGGAAGAGTTTTGGGAAACACTCTTTGGGAAACATGCTTTGGGAAACACTGATTAAGGGTAATGCTTCTGAGGCTCACTCATGTTGTAACAGGTATCTGTACTTTATTCTTGTTGTGCCTACATTTGTACATACATACATAGGTACTATTGAATATACTTACCACAGTTTGTTCATTCATTCATCCATCAAAGGCCATTTGATCAATTTGGCTACTGTGACTAGTGTTGCTGCAAACATTCTTGTATATGAACTTCTTTGAGTAATTTTTTTCAATTCTTTTGAGTATATTGCTGGGTCATATGGTAGCTCTGTATTTAACTTGTTGATGAATTGCCAAAATGTTTTCCGCAGTGGCTGAACCATTTTACGTTCCCACCAATGTATGAGGGTTCCAATTTTTCCACATCCTTGTCTTAATAGACTTTGCCAGGTTGTTGAGTGGCTTAGCTGAGATGGGAGTTTTGAAAGGGAGAGCACTTAGCAGCCATCCTTTAGCTCCCTCCCATCTAGATTTCTCAGCACTTGTGTCAACCAAGGACACCCTTGACCTTATAGTGTTCACACCTCCATGGCTCTGCCTCACGCAGGTACCGAGGGGAATGCCTGGCTATGGGCGGGGCTTGGGAAGAGTTGGAGGAGGTGGTGGCAGGCCAGAAGGCTTCCTTAGGATGACATTTCCTTGTCCATATCCAGCACAGCTCCCTCTCCATTTCCCTTCCAGACGACCTCTCTCTTGTTACCTGCTCTCTACTCAGACAGCATTTTTTTCCTGCAAACAATTATAATTAATATTTTCTAAATGTAGTATTCAAAGAGTATTATAATAAAACATTTGGAACCACACCCTCTCCACCCCCCTAAATGTGCAGAACTCCATCATCCTGAGCAACTGCTGTCATTTTTCTGGTGCTTTCCAAGCCCATATTCCTAAACGTGAGCTTAGTCCAGTGATTTTCACTTCCAATACCCACATGTGTCAGCAGGGATAATTTGAAATATAACCAGGTCTGGGCTCCTCTTCAGAATTATGGATTCATTGTCTCTGGAGTAAAGTCTCCGAATCTGCTGTTTTGGGGTTTCATTGTGATACTGGTTCACAGCCAGGACTGTGAACCACAAGAGAATATAGAACTTTTTTTCTTTGACTTTCAATTTTTAAGTCCATTACCTAAAATTGACAAGTAATGATCATCTATATTGGTGAGATTTGTTAGAAACATTTTTAAAAATTTGTTTTATAATCTTTTGATTTATTTTTCTTTTTTAAACATATATATATATATATATATATATATATATATATATATATATATATATAAATTTCAGAGAGGAAGGGCAAGGGAGAAAGAGATAGAAACATCAATGATGAGAGAAAATCATTGACCCGCTGTCTCCTGCAACGCCCCCTACTGGGGATTGAGCCCATAACCTGGGCGTGTACCTTAGATGGGAATCTATCTAACCCTTCAGTCCACAGGCCTAGGCTCTATCCATTGAGCAACCCAGTTAGGGCCATTCCTTTAATTTTACATCCCCCTTCCACATGCCGTCTTATGAGGCAGAACAGAGGGTGACCTATGTGGAGAGCAGGGGAGTGTCTGGTCTGAAGTGGTCTCTAGTCTGAAGTGGGGAGGGGCGGCAGGCTAACATGTCTCTAAATCTTTGAGATCTACTGGTAGATGCAAGGACTCTGGTTTGCAGCTGAGGTGTGAATACATTCAGAGGGCAGATACCAAATCATAGTCTATAATAACTCCTCCCATTTATCACCCCCCCCTACCAGATTCTGGGGATTGTGTTTGGTATGTTACAAACATTATTTTTCATTCTCTTCAACATAGGTATTTTAAGGATGAGAGATGAAGTAACTTATTTAAACCTCTCATCCATACAACATGGTTTCTCTGCCAAGAGAGCTTGCTGAGACCACGCCAAGGAAACATAGGTTAGTTAGCATCATGGTTCTGAGCGTGGAGGGAGGGGATGGCTAGCCAATAGCAGCACCAGAGGCAGGAGGTTATAGTTGCTGGGCCTTTTTTTGCCTGTTCAGTTTGAATACCCCACCCTCAATTATGGCTTCCTCAACTTTGCTGGGATAAAGGCTTATTTATGCTCCAAGGTATACAGTGGGAGGGAAGACAGTCAGCATCTCCTACTCTCATCGCTGGGAGCCCTACTGGACATGGCCTTTATTTTCATTCTTTGGAGTACCAGGAGGTTATCTGAGAGGGCTTAAATGGGGTGGCTGCTAGAAGGTTACTGTGTCCAGCAGAAATGGGGAACGGAGGGGTTGGTACTGAGTGGTCTGGACAGAGAGAGAAACAGTGACTTGTTCTGGGCAGACTCCATGGAGGCTGGAAGCGTAGTGAGACTCTCAGTGGAAGCACCCTGACCAGCTGGCTGTTGATGAGCTGTGAACAAGATGCAGCTTACATGGCTGCCTTTGAACTGTGTCACCCAAGACTGGAATACACACAGGTTTATCATTGGAATCCAGGTAGCTGACTGCGCCAGGACGATGGGAAACTTTGGATAAAGTTATAGCAGTCCCAGCCACAGTGAATAGAGAACATCCTACTCTTCTAATAATTCCACTCCAACTAGCCATATGATAATTCAACCAATATTTATGCAGTAACAAGAATTCCAGGTAGTATTTGAGTTGATCTGAAAAGACAAAGAATTTCATTCAAGGATGAGGGGGAAAGAAAACACAGAAGAGCATAGTTATAGCAAGTAGTGACAAGTGAAACATTATGAGATGTCATAAATTGAATTACAGTGGCCAGAGAGTGAGGGAAAGGGACCGAAGTAGTCCACCAGTTAATAGCTGTGGGCCCAAATGTGATGTTGGAGATTTCCATCAACCTCCAGGCATCCGTTGGCTCATGTCACCGCATCCTGCTTCTGCATGAACTTTCAGGATTGTTGCCTGTAACCAATCAAAAGTAGTAAATATTTCTTCCTCAGAGGCTGCAGCTACCATAAAACCATCCCCACTCCACCTTTTCCGGCTCCCCCTTCTCTGTAACCATGCAAATTCTTTCAAAACAACTTAAAATCTCTCTTCCCCAAAAGAGTTCTCCACTCAGGACGACAGCAGTGCTGTCTTCTCCATCTAGAGTTGGTGCTGGTGGTTCAGACTTCATCCCAGGACCTGGTCCTTCCTTGTCTGGCTGGCATTTGGCTAAATAAAATCCCTTTCTTTCAGGAAAGCTTTAAGAGTGAATTTTTTTTTTAAACATAGTGATTATGTCTCTAACAAATACTGAAGCACCTTCTCGTACATAACAGCAAACTGGGAAACCTCCAAATAGCTAGGTATGACTATGAGAAATAAAGAGCCCCTAGTCAAACATTTCCCCCCAGAGCAATTTTCTTACTGCATGGCTCAAAGATACAGCTTTAATAATTTCCTCCCATTTTTGTCACTTCCTGTCATCCACTCGCCTATTTCCAGGGTTTTCTTATTCCTTTAAAAAAAATTTGTCTTTATCATTGTAAGTATTACAGATGCCCCACCCCCCCATCCCCCGCTTTTTTTCCCCCTTGAACCCCTCCCTCTCACTCTCCCCAGGTCTTCACCACCCTATTGTCTGTGTGGATGGGCTATGCATATAAATTCTTTGGTTAATCTCTCCCCACCCCACCCCCCATTCTTATTTCTTTTTTATCCACTCATCTCGTATTTGGTACTACGTAAACGTTTTGCTGAAAAAGTAGATGGTTCCCAGTTTTATGAACTTTGTGCCATTACAAGATGCATACGTACACAACCCGTGTTAATAGTCCCCTTTTTGTTTTACTGAGGCTAACTAACAGATCCTGGAGTGACAAATCAAAGAGTGTTATGATAGATCAGTGGTCGGCAAACTGCGGCTCGCGAGCCACAGGCGGTTTGCCGTTCTGTTGACTAATGAGTTTGCCGACCCTTTTCCAGAAGTTTTGACTTTGGGTTAAAGACATTAGTACATCATTAAAATGTTTTTTAAGTGGTTTTTCCCTAATGAGTTTGACGACCACTGTGAAAGACTAATTCTTCTTGGGACTTCGGAATTTTTCATATTATTAGTTGACCTGCCTGCTGATTTAAATGTAGGCATCACAGGGAATTTCTATGAAATCAAAAGAAAAGTAAAGGACACAGAACTGAAGGTCAGAAGTCCTATTTCAAATTGCATTTTAACACCTGGTCAAAAGCATCGTTAAAAATTAAGTCAAACAGCAGAGAAACAGCAGCACAGGCTGCTGAGAAGGCCCGTGGCTAACATTTGCTGGGTAGGGCAAGAGTTCGGAGGCTCCAGCGCCATTTTATGGCATTCTTGACTTCATCCTGTATCACGAGAGCTCACCCACACAGCTGGCACCCTGAATTCTGCTCTGAATGGGCAAATTCATAGCCAGCAAAAAGCTCAAGTGTGGGTCCTAGGTCAAGCGCTCTGGTTATTGCGATCCAAAGGTGGCTCTATGGCTGGAAACCCATCTAGAGTTTAGGAAATTGCTGCTAGTAACAATGTGGCCTGTTCTAGAAGCATGTTCTATTTGGGGGGCTGAGGTGGGCTTATGAACTAATTGAAACTCTGATTCGGTGTTATTGAACACGTGGGACATAGGCTCCTAGTACCTCTGGACTTACTGACAGAGGCTGGCAAATCTGAATGGCTAAAGACTTAATAAATATGTCTTATTAACAAATATTAATGTTACAAAGCTGTACTGGGTTGAATAAAATGCAACATTAGTTTAAGTGTTATTAACACGAATGAAGCTTTTTGTTGTATTTTTAGTCCATGAATATCAGAGGATAACTACTACCATCATGTGGTATAGTCTAATTACTACATCAAAAAAGAAATTCTAGAAGATGAACTCACCTACAAAAAATAATTAAGAAAATCCAATTTAGTTGTTATTTAAAAGAACTTTGAAGTTATTTTATTTTACTTCATTTTAATTAATGCTCTCAGGGCTGAACAAGGCAGTTGGTAGAGGAGGATTTTATTCTGATTCCTCAGTGACTCAGGTCAAAGAATTTTAAATGTTCCAAGGCTGCTTTCAGAGGGTTTTTTTTTGTGTGTGTGTGTGTGTTTTTTTTACTGTGGGGGTAGGATAAGATGTGGGAAAATAGGCCAAGATCATTTAGTTTTTATTTGTGTCTAATAATTAAGAGCGTATATGAATCACCTCCCTCTTTAGTTAAGTCCACCATATCCTCAGTTATATCTTAGATCAGTGTATCGGGTAGGGCTCTGACAGGAAGTCCAGTGGGAATTAATGACAGAAGTACGGGCAGGCTTAGGAAAAGCAAGAGAGTTCGGCACCCGAGGACTAGGACTGAAGGGGAGAGGAGAGAGCAGTTCCTGGAGTCTGAAGAGAAGGTGATAGGGAGAGGGCCAGGTGACAGGCGCTGTGCACTGCAGGGGAGGAATTTCGTGGTCAGGGAGTCAGGAGAAGAAATGCCCTGATATTTCTCCTTCCCGTCCTCTGCGTCTCCTTGAAGGGTCACATTGGGACATTTCCCCTGAAAGAGGGAGGGCCAGGGACCCAGGGCCCAAAGTGAGGTGGAGAAGGATGGGGAGCGGCTCTGGAGGGACAAGTGGAAGGTACTGGTACAGCCAGTCACACTAGAGAACATATCAAGTATCTGTCTTCCACCGTATAGCCAGGATGGTAAGGGAAATGGGATCTGGATTTACACGGATTACGATTCAGTTCTTTAGGATGTAACTGAAACTGTGTGTGCCTGGCTAGCTCCCTCACCTTCTCTGAGCCTCATTTTTATGTTTGTAGAATGTGGGTACAAGGGCTACTTCCCCAGGTTTAAGAGATAGTATGTAGATGAGGATATAGTGAAGTCTGTTTGATGCCGAAAACTTTAGGGCACTAAGGAGCCTTAGAACTTAGTCATCTGCCATCTTGGATCTTGCCAACTACTTGTCCACTACTTCGTGTCCACTGCATGCTCTGTGCTGAGGGGCTTTATAGTCCTGGCAATTTTTTGAACCCATCAGGAATAATATTGTGTGGGGATATCAAACGTGCCTAGTCTAGAAGTGCTGACAATGGTCTACTCGAGTTTGTCTTGCATTTGTCATTACTGTTTCTCAATTTATTTTGGTGCTGATGTGATTAATAAAATACAATTTTATTTGAGAGTTATGAAGTCATTACCTTGCTTTTTTATTTTTTATTTTATCATGGTGGTATATTTTCTCTATCAAAGGGAGACCAAAAGCACACTATTTGCTTGTGGGGTCAGGTGAAGAAAACCTTTGTGTGTGATTCTAAAAGGAATCTTTGTACTTAAAGTGCTTAGGGACCAGTGATCTATTTTAGCTACCAACTTGACTTAGATTTTGTATGAAGAAATGTTAGGCCTTAAACACCTGTTTTTGAGGACACATCTTTCCGTGTACTGTATAATAAACCCAAGGGTAGTACTGGTACCAGTTCAACGGTGCCTTTAAAATGGAGTCTTCCCTTTCAAACTTTCAGCGGAAATAATCAGGGGGGGGGGAGGAGTCCAATTTTAGGGCCATGTTCCAATCTAGGAACAGGGATGAAATCTGGAAGAGAACATGTATTTAGTCCTAAATGGAAATCATTCATGTTCAGTAAAAATAAGAGAGGTTTGTCAGCCTCTCACTCTCCATCAGCGTTGCCAGTATCCCAGCTCTTCCTGCCATTTTGTTGCACAGGCAGAATGTGATGGAGAGAGAACGGCCTGTAGGTCCAGCTAGCCCTGATTTCACATCCTGGGACTATGAGTATCAGGGCCCAATGTGAAAATATCAAGATTGCAAAGTTATTTTGCATTACAATGAGATAGCATTGTGGAGATGAAAAAAATTAATTTCCCTTCTGGAGTGCTGTGGTTCTACAGAGTTCTCATCATTTTAGTACTTAGAATTTCAGGACGGCAGGAAGCCCAGTCATCTCTCATGTCCTTATTTTAAAGATAGAAGCAAAGAGGTTATAAGACATGGCTATGGTCATATAAGCAGTGAGTGGTAAAATTCAGACTGGAGTTCAGTCTTTTCCTGAAAATGAAATTTGTCTGTGACCAAATGTAATGAGGAATTGAACTGAATACATGTTTGAGGATCTACCTAGTAGTAGTATCCATGGAGCTGACCCTGGGACTCAAAAGGTGAATACCTCCACACAACCGAGAAGGTGACAGTCTGACAGGACACAAATACAGTACAACCACCTCACAAGTTTAAAGGTGACCCATCACAAAATACAAACGCACCGGGCTGCATATCCAAAGAAGGGGAAATTAACTCTGCCTGAGGGAGAGCATAATGAAATCTAGTTTGTATTTAATAAAAAGAGGTTGCCCTTCCAGCTATTCCTATCTGTCTGCCACACTGTTCATTAGTCTAGCAAGTATTTGTGTGCCTGCATCTGTGTACCAGACACTCTCTTAGGAGTAAGGAGGAACTAGTCTCCCTTGCAATTGAGGATATGAGGAAGATCTGATGCTGAGGTGTTACTGCAATCAATTGGGTAAATGTTACCACTAACCGCTTAGATGACCATAGCCATGTCTTATAACCTCCTTATGTTTCTATCTCTAAAATAAGGACATGAGAGATGACTGGGGTTCCTGCCATGCTGAAATTCTGAGTACTAAAGTGATGAGAACTTGGAGCCACAGCACTCAAGAAGGGACATTAGTTTTTGTGTTTTTTTTCCATCTCCACAATGCTTATCTGTCTCATCACAACTCAAAATAACCTTCCCTTAAGAACCGAGTGCAAAGCATCCCCTGGTGGTCAGCACAGCAGGCAGGGTAACCAACCCCAGGTGTCCAAGGGCCCCTGGACTGGCCTCGGAAGCTATTCTTCAGCAAGCGCAGTAACACGTGGAGCAGCTGGAAACGGGGGAATTTCTCCCAGCTCCTCCTCGCACCCGGGGCTCCCCGCCCTCCCGCCCGGCCACGCCCACGCCACGCCCACGGCCCCGCCCCGGCTCGCTGATTGGCTCCCGCGGGCATGATGAAACTTCCCGCACGCATTACAGGAGGCCGGCGGTATAAAGTGCCAGGAGGCCGGCCGCGCCGCCCCGCCCGCTGCCCTCCGCCCGCTGCCCGCCGCCCGCCGCCCGCCGCCCGCTGCCCGGTCTGTGCTCCGGCGCCACCTGCTCGCCCGCCCGCCCCGCTCGCGCCCAGGTAAGCCCGGCTCACGGGCCCAGCGCAGCGCCTCGGGGCTGCCCCGGGGGCGGGAGGAGGATGCGCTGCCACCTGGCCCCGCCGATGCGTGGACCGAGGCGGCTCCGGGCTCGGGGGGCTGCGGCTCCGCGGGGTGCAGAGGGCGGGGCCGGCGGAGAGGGGAGACCTCCGCCCGGTCCGCAGAGGGAGGATCTGAGAGCGCAGAGGGGAGCGGCGGCCGCCCGAGGTGCCCCTGTGGGTGTTCCTGCTGGTTGCCGTGCTGCGTGGAGGCCTGTGGACACGGTCGCAGTCCCCAGACCTCCCCGTGCACCGCACCGGCTGGAGGGCGCACGTGGCCGGAGCTGCGGAGAGCCCCGGGGGTTTGGAGGCCCGGTCCGGGTCCAGAAGGGGGCGGGGTCGGGGTTGTGGGGCTGGGCCCGGGGATCCGTACTTGCCTCTCTTTTACCTGAACACCTCCCCTTCCCTCTCACCCCCCCCCCCCATCCCCACTCAGGTGACGTGCTGAGCAAAACCCTTGGGGAGAGAGATGTTTGTACCACAGGCGGCGAGGTACAGAAAAGGGCTAAAGATCTGGCTTACTCGTTGTCAGTGGGTGACCTGTTCAATTGAAATAACTGCATATTAATGCTACTATTTTTGAATAAAAGACCAGTTTTCTTCTCATCCCGTGGCCCACAGACCCAGCATCTGTTGCTCTGGGTGCTTGACTAATAATAATGTAAAGGCACCGAGAACTCTTCTTTTTTTTCTTTTTTTCCATTGATTGATCACATTGCAGTAAGATTAATTAGAGGCAATTTAGTCTTGCCCTGGCCGGTTGTTCAAAGCGTCGCCTGTGGACCGAAGGGTAGAGGGTTCGATTCCTGGTTAAGGGGAACCAGCCCATGCATATGTCTCTCTCCCTCTTCTCTACCTCTCTCCCACTCTCATGCTCTAAAGGTCAATGGGAACATATTCTTGGGTGAGAATTAATAAAAATAAAAATAAAAATAATAGAAGCAATTCCTGGTCTTCAACCTGACCAGGAGTTGGTTGCTCAGATCTTAATGTAAAAATAAAGTGACATGAAGTTTAAGTAGTTGGTAATCAGAATGCAGTGCACCAAAACCACTATCCAATTCCGTGGGGACTAGCTACATGTGATTGTATCGAGAACTTGAAATGCTGGCTAGTCCCAGTTGAGATGTGCTAGTCCCAATTGAGAAATGCCTCCTTGATATTAATACAGTACTGATTAAATGTTTAAATGATACCATTTTTGGTAAAATGTGCTAAATAAAATATTTTATTGTTAATTTTACATTTTCTCTCTTTTTTAAATGGAGCTGCTAGTATATGTAAAGTTATATATGTGGCTCCCATTTGTACTGGACAGCACTGCTCCAGAAGTTTTTGAGGAAACTAGAGGCCCTACTGGCATGAAATTCCTGCAAGAGTAGGCCTTCTTTTCCCCAGCTTCCTTCTGGCACCGGGACCTGGCTTCCCTCGCAGCCCAGGCTTTGTCCGGAAGGAGGTCAGGTCTAATTAGCACATTATTACCCTTTTATTATTATAAATATGGATAATTACTAGTGCATCACAATCTCTAGGGTGGAACAAAGGCATTAGTAGTTATCAAAGCTCCATTGATTCCAAGGTGCAGACAAGTTTGGGAACCACTGCTTTAGGACATTTGGATAGTGAACATTGTCTACTTCTGTCAATGTAATTTTTGTTGGTAAAAAGCCAGAATATCTGTATCAGATAATATTGCTTTCCTTTACTCTTTATAATTTCTTTGATCACATTTGAATAAATCACTTAGTGGTAAACTAGAAGTCGTGAAACGCTTATAACAGCTGTATATCTTCATATTACACTTTATTTTTAAAACATATATATATATATTTTAAATTTGTATTTTGAGCAATTTGTATTTTTTATATATATATATATATATATATATATATATATATATATATATATATAATTGATTTTACACAGAGAGGAATTGAGAGGGATAGAGAGTTAGAAACGTTGATGAGAGAGAAACATCGACCAGCTGCCTCTTGCATACCCCGCTCTGGGGATGTGCCCGCAACCAACGTACATGCCCTTGACCGGAATTGAACCTGGGACCTTTCAGTCCGCAGGCCAATGCTCTATCCACTGAGCCAAACTGGTTTCGGCTAAAAATATATATTTTATTGATTTTTTTTTTCCAGAGAGGAAGGGAGGGAGAAAGAGAGTTAGAAACGTCGATGAGAGAGAAACATCAATCAGTTGTCTCCTGCACACCCTCTACTGGGGATGTGCCCACAACCAATGTACATGCCCTTGACCGGAATTGAACCTGGGACCCTTCAGTCCAAAGGCTGACGCTATGTCCACTGAGTCAAACAGCTTAGGGCCTTCATGTTACACATTAGCAGTATGTATTATCTTCCATTCCACCTGCTATCTTCTATGTGCAGTTAGTAAAGGTAAAGGGATATATATTTAATTGTCAAGGAGACCCTGAGAATACTGTCAGAATCTAGAGAGTACCATGTGCTTTTGAGGGCTTTTGAGATTCTGGGCTGGAGAGAGTAGGCTGGGGTCTCGGTAGAAGCCAGTCTACATGTCATCTGTATTTTGGGAGTGACCCTAGCATGCAGAATGGAATGTGGCCTGAACATTGCCAGCTCTTGCTGACCAAATCCCAAGATGAGAGAGATGTGGGCTTTGGGTGCTAAGCTGCTCTAGCTGGCTGGACAAAAGGGCCATCCATCTTTCCTGAATACTTGTAAGTAAAATAAGTTATTTTCTGCTCCCGTTGGCCTGCCATCCTATGTTGTAGATAAGATAGTTTATATTTCAGTCTTTGAAATGGTTTATGCAAGTTTTTGGAATCAAGATGTAACACAAACTCAGATTGGATGCGGAGTATCTAACGGGTCCGCTTTTCCCTCCACAGAGAACACTGCACCATGTGTGGCATCTGGGCCCTCTTTGGCAGCGATGACTGCCTTTCTGTCCAGTGTCTGAGTGCTATGAAGATTGCACACAGGGGTCCAGATGCATTTCGCTTTGAGAATGTCAATGGGTATACCAACTGCTGCTTTGGATTTCACCGGTTGGCGGTGGTGGACCAGCTGTTTGGAATGCAGCCAATTCGAGTAAAGAAATACCCTTATTTGTGGCTATGTTACAACGGAGAAATCTACAACCACCAGAAGGTAAACAGAATGAAACCAGAAGATATCTTGATGTGATGAAGCCTCAGAGCTCATTGGGTGTAATCATTTTTACATATCTTATATAATAGTTTTTACTTTCAAAGCACATTCCATGTTCATGAACTCATTTGTTCCAATTATACAGACCAGGCACTGAAGAGCAGAAGGGTGAAGTGACTTGGTCACACACAGAAAAGATAAAATGTGAATTACAATTCAGGTTTTTAATTCTTAGTAGGCCCCCCGCCCCCGTCCTCTGCGCCCCACCCCCACCCCACCCCCGCCACACCCTATCATGAATTTAAAGGTTCATTAGAGCCTGTGCTAGACTCGGTGTTAGATACTGGGGATTCAGTAGTAAATAAGAGAGGTAGGTTTGCACTGTAAGGAGCTTATTCTATTTAGGGAACAGACAAAAAAAAAGTCATTGTACATATAACAGCATTCTGAAATGAATATGGGGCCGGTGGATATGGGGGATCCGGTTTTGGGAAGGGTAGTCGGAGGGGGTCTCTTGAGAAATTGACACTCGAGCTGAGAGGCAGTGGACATGCGTCAGCCAGCACTGGGAAGAGCATTTTCTGTAGAGAGACTAGCAGGTGCAGAAGCCCCGAAGCAGGAAGCTGTCCTCAGATTGTCTGAAGAAAACAATAGGGTGGGGAAGGCAGGCTGCACCAGATCAAGTAGGACTTGGTATGGCACGGAGTTGGAATACCATTCTAAGAGCACAGAGATTTGAGATTTAATAGTTTGGAGGTGATCATACTTGTGGCTTTTCTATAATGCTGTCCTTAAGATATTTATTGTGACTGCATTCTTCCACTTAATCCGAACAAAGGACAGAAAGGTAGCCAGATGCAATTAAATGCAAGAAGTAGGACTTTTCGCAGCATTAAAATTGGAACAGCTTTCTAATCTGGTAAAAGTTTACTCTTAGGATGAGAATGGATGAGGTGATGGAAATTCTGACCTGAGGAAGCTAAATTTAAGAACATTCCAATATGGAATGATTTGGCTAATGTTTCATAAGAAAAATTAAATCTAAAATTTGCACGGTCATCCTTCTTTCCAATTTTTAATTTTAAAAGGAACAGAACAGCCCTAACTGGTTTGGCTCAATGGATAAAGCTTTGGCCTGCGGACTGAAGGATCCCAGGTTCGATTCTGGTCAAGGGCATGTATCTTGGTTGTGGGCACATCCCCAGTAGGGAGTGTGCAGGAGGCAGCTGATTGATGTCTCTCATTGATGTTTTTAACTCTCTATCCCTCTCTTCTCTGTAAAAAAATCAATCATATATATATATATATATATATATATATATATATATATATATTTTAAAGGAACAGAACAATGAAAACCAGTTGAATAGCTATTAATGTTTTGCCATATTTGCTTTATCTCTGTTCCTCTATATTTATACACATACACATCTATTTTTTGTTGTATTTAGAGTATATTACCAATACTACGACTCTTCTAAACATGCAAGCATATATCTCTTAAGAATAAGGACATTTTCCAACCTAATACCAATGCTATCATTAAAACTAAGACTCCATACTACCTTCTAATACAGGGGTGGGCAAACTTTTTGATTCCAGGGCCACAATGGCTTCTTAAACTGGACCAGAGGGCCGGAACAAAAGCAACCTGACCATGCTGGCACTCTCATCTTGGGCTGCTGGTGAAGGAACGGAGGGGAGAGCAAGAGAACCCTCTGCTCTTTTTGGCTCCGCAGGCTGGATAGAACGGCTAAACGGGCCAGATCCGGTCCTTGGGCCCTAGTTTGCCCAGGCCTGTAATCTAATATCTAGTTTATATTTCCCCAAGTTTCCTAGGAATATATTTATAGCTTGGTTTTTTATTGTTAGTTAGTTTGTTGGTTTTGAGCCAGATTTCACTCAAGGTTCCTATCTCTGGGTATTTTTTGAGCCTTCTTGTTACACACTTATCATTCGTGGGTAGGGTTTTATATTCTAACCACCCTTTGGACTTTTAGTTTTTATCTCTAAACCGTAGCTTTTGCCATTGTTTGTTGTCTGCTTATAGGAACACTCAGTTACAGACTTCTCATTTGAGAAGTGTTTATAGTTACTCATCAAATGCCTTTCACATTTATTAAGGGCCTAGTATATTTACATCAGGCATCGTTTGCCTAGGTCAGTGGTCAGCAAACCGCGGCTCGCGAGCCACATGCGGCTCTTTGGCCCCTTGAGTGTACTAACGCCACTTCTTCAAAATAGACTTCCCCAGGCCAAAAACCGACTTCTGCACATGGGCCACGAAGTTGCAATCACACTGCACGTGTTCTCCCGCACGTGGTATTTTGTGGAAGAGCCACACTTAAGGGGCCAAAGAGCCGCATGTGGCTCTCGAGCTGCGGTTTGCCAACCACTGGTCTAGGTGTTTGAAGACAACGTGGTGAACAGGGAAGGTACGAATGGAGTTTCATGCTAGTGGAGTCCAGGAGGGGAGCTGTTAAAAAAACTTTTCTCTTAAGCTAAATTAGTACCAAATACACAAGAATGCTCGATTGTACTATGGTACTATGAGTCTGACTTGCGCCTTAAAGGAGACAGGAGATTCTTTATTTACTTGAACTGCATTGCTGCTTTTGTGTGTTTTGTTAATAGTTATAAAAAGTTAAGTATTTTCTTTTTAAATATTGTACATTAGCGAAGTGTGTTGTATTGTCAAAAGCAGAGAGGTTCCACTGCTTCTATCTGCCATCAGTGGTAATGCAGTGTGAGCAGCTAGGCACCTGTCTAAAGAATGGACAGTTCAGGCTCTTGGAAAGTGTTCTGCAACAGAAACTCCAAAGCCTTCCTGGTGTTGATGAAAGTAAAATTTACTGCTACCACTCAAATGCAGCCTGAGGTGTGTTGGGGTGGAGGGGAATGAGGCAGGAGAGGAGGAATCGAGTGAAGGCGGGGCAGAGAGGAGGCCCCCTCCCTGCAGGGAGCGGCGGGCCCTGCAGCCAAGTCCAAGGGCGCTGTGATTTCCAGATGGTAGCAAGATATGGGAGCTTCTCTCTCAGGAGAGTGGGAGGTGGTACATGCGAATCGTTAACCCATAAATTACCTGCAAAGTTTACGCCTGAGAGCGGTGGTGACATGGTAGGAGGGAAGGTTTGGGAGCTGCTGCTTGCTGAAATCATTGGATACTTCGGGCTCTCTTATCCCTCAGGTACTCAGGTCCAGAAGGGTCAGCAGAAGGCCGTTTCCACACCTCACCTGCCTGTGACAGAGTTCATCTCTGATGGCCTCTCAGAGCAGGGAGAGGCAACCAAGAGGTGGCTTTGTAGCCACTGGAGGCGGCCAGCCCCCATTTTGGACTGTGTTCTGTGAGGGCTTAGAGACAGAAGGTCCACAGGTTTATAAAGTGAGCGAGATTGTGAAGCACGTTTCATAAGCCATATGTATACAAACATGTAAATTTTAAAAATATATATGTTTTTTTATTGATTTCAGAGAGGAAGGGAGAGAGAAATAGAAACATCAACAATGAGAGAGAATCGTTGATCGGCTACCTCCTGTACACCCCACACTGGGGATCGAGCCTGCAACCTGAGCATGTGCCCTGCCTGACTGTGCTCCTGGCTCATAGGTCGTCGCTCAACCACTGAGCCGCGCCAGCCAGGCTAGACTTAACTTTTTGAAAATTAAAAACGTGTTTTAAATGTTTAAACTTATCTAGAATTTCCACCTGATTTTATAGGAACCTTTTTCTCTCCATTGTCAGCCGAAAATCATGAATTGAGTACCGTTTGCCAGGGATGATGGAGATCCAGGGGGTTTGGGGGCATGACTCAAACCTTCTTACTCTGTGTGATAGTGCCGGTCTGTGCTGCTCCGTTGGAGCACGTGCTCTAATCAGCCCGCTGCCGTTTTGAGCATCTGTGAGAAGTCCCTGAAATTCCACTGCAGAGTGGGGGGACCGGGTGTCCTCCCCTGGGGACTCGCAGCTTTGTTTTAGACCACGTGTCTCTATTATTATTTATTTGCCGGGGAATCGTGTCAAATAAGTTTGTGCTTTTGCTCTCTATTTCCGTAGGTGGGTCTTTTAGGCTGACCTAGAAGAAACTCAGTCAGTACTACATTTGGAAACCAAAGTTTCACAATAGTAGAAGATACCTTTTTAGGGTCATGGCAACCGGACAGCCCAACTTACATATATATATATATAGGGGTGGGCAAAAATGGGTTTGCAGTTGTGAATATGCAAAACAGAGTTTGTTCTTGTATTATTATTTATTAATCATTTTATTATTTTCCATACAGACAGCTATAAACCTGCTTTTGCCTCTCCCCCCCCCCCCCCCTCGTACCTCCAAGCATTGCTGTTCTGGTGCATTATCTCCGAATTTTGTTTATGAGAATGCAACTAAAATTTTCACGGAATGCCATGATTCTTCTAAACCACTCAAGTGCATGAAATGATTATTGAGAGCAGAAATATTGAAAGAACTTGGCATTAAAAAATTATTAGTGAGATCAACCAAAGGACTTGTATGCATTCAAATAAGCCTAAACAATGGACACAGACATCAGGGAGGTGAGGGCATGCGTGGGGGAGTGGGGGTAATAAGGGGGAATAAAGACATATACCGTATTTGCCGGCGTATAAGACGATTTTTTGGCCCTGAAAAATATGCCTCCAAGTGGGGGGTAGTCTTATACGGCGAGTATATAACAAACTCTGTATTTTGAGTAGAAATGTTAGGGGGTCGTCTTATACGCCCAGTCTCTTATACGCCGGCAAATACAGTATTTTTCAAGGCCAAAAAATCGTCTTATACGCCAGCAAATACGGTATGTAAAATCTTAATAAAGAAAAAATCCTATATAATAAAAGATTAATATGCAAATTGACTGTAATGGCAGAACTACCAGAATGACTGCTCGACCAGTCACTATGAGGCACACTGACCACCTCTTGATCCTTTTCCTTGGCTGGCAGGCTCTGATTGCCCAATGGTGAATGGGGAACTGGGGGTAGGGGCTGGGGCCAGCTGCCAGCAGCTGGGGAAGATGGCCCTGACCACAGACCAGGCCTAGGGACCTTACGGGTGCACAAAGTTTGTGTGCCAGGCCTCTAGTTAATAAATTTTAAAAAGAATTATTAGTGAATGTAAGGATTCTAACACTTTAATTTTGCTATTATTTCTTTAAGCTGCAACAACATTTTGCATTTGAATATCAAACCAAAGTGGATGGTGAGATAATCCTTCATCTTTATAACAAAGGAGGAATTGAGCAAACTGCTAGTCTGTTGGATGGGGTATTTGCGTTTATTTTACTGGATACAGCGAGTAAGAAAGTGTTCCTGGGCAGAGATACCTATGGAGTCAGACCGCTGTTTAGAGCCATGACAGAAGATGGGTTTTTGGCTGTGTGTTCAGAAGCTAAAGGTAATGATATATTTTTTCTACAGATTTTCATTATTACCCTGAATTTTATGGACCCCCCCCCCAGGTCATATTTGCAAATCTCATAGGGGGCAATCCAGAATTTTACAATGGACTTGACTAAATAATTCACAGATCCTCTTGCTTGTGTTTTTTATTTTTATTTTTTAAATATATTTTATTGATATTTTACAGAGAGGAAGGGAGAGAGATAGAGAGCTAGAAACGTTGATGAGAGAGAAACATCGACCAGCTGCCTCTTGCACACCCCCCACCGGGTGTGAGCCCGCAACCAAGGTACATGCCCTTGACCGGAATCGAACCTGGGACCTTTCAGTCCGCAGACCGATGCTCTACCACTGAGCCAAACCGGTTTCAGCTTGCTTGTGTTTTTTAAACCAAGTGGTTGGATCCTCCTTTTTAGCACTTAAATTCTGTAATTCTTGAAGTATGAATCTATGTAGTAAATTCATTTAATTTTTGTTGTGCTGATATGCTTTGCATATAGTTTGATCCCATAAGTCTTGGCAAGTTTACCTCTATCATCTATCTATCATCTATCTATCTATCTATCTATCTATCTATATAAAAGCTTAAACAACTGCTCCACCGGTCACTATGGTGCACACTGACCACCAGGGGGCAGACGCTCAATGCAGGAGCTGCTCCCTGTGGTCAGTGGGCTCCCACAGTAGAAGCGCCGCTCAGCTGACCGATGGACGCCAGACACAGGGCTCATGGCTGGCGAGCGCAGCTGCAGTGGCAGGAGCCTCTCCGATAGGGACGGACGGGCACAGGCCCGTGGCAGGCGCAGCAGGGCCAGGGTGAGCGGGAGTGGAAGGCAGGAGCAGCAGGCGGCATCGAACTGCCGGTTTCCCCCCAATCCCCACGGGCTACACCCAGGGGCCCCACCAGGTGCAGGAATGTGTGCACCGGGCCTCTGGTATTATAATAGGATTGGCCTTGCAATTGTTACTTTGTGGAACCAGCCCATATAGCTATAGCAAGTACTTATTTAGCATTCTGAAAACAGCTTATTGGTAATATAATCCACATACCTTACAATTCACCCATTTAAAGTATATAATTCAGCGGTTTTTAGTATGTTCACAGATATCTGCAACCAAAACTCCTATGAATTTTAGAAAATTTTTCATCCCCTAAAAAAGAAATCCTGTACTCTAATTGTCACTCCCCATCCCTCTATACCCATCAATAATTGTTGAACCTCTTTGGATTTTCCTATTCAGGACATTTCATATGAATGGGATCATGTCATGTGGTGTTTTGTGATGGGCTTCTTTCACTTGCATAATGTTTTGAAGATTTGTCTATCTAATAGCATGTGTTATTCTTATTTACTTTTTTTTACTTTTTTATTTTTTTTACTTTTTATGGCCAAAAGATATTTTGATACATGGATATACCATTTGGTTAATTCACTTGTCAGTGGGTGGACATGGGGGTTGTTTCTCCCTTTTGGCTATTTGAATAATGCTAATATAAACATTTGTGTGCAAGTTTGTGTTTGGGCATATGTTTATATATATATATATATATATATACATATATATATATATATATAATTGATTTTTTTTTACAGAGAGGAAGGGATAGAATAGAGAGCTAGAAACATTGATGAGAGAGAAACATTGACCAGCTGCCCCCTGCACACCCCCTAAAGGGGATGTGCCTGCAAACAATGTACATGCCCTTGACCGGAATAGAACCTGGGACCCTTCAGTCCACAGATCGGCACTCTATCCACTGAGCCACATTAGTTTCGGCAGGACATATGTTTTCGTTTCTCTTGGGTATATCCCTAGGGGTGGACTTGCTGGGTCATGTGGTAACTCTGTGTTTGGTTGTTGGAGGAATTGGCAGACTGTTTTCCGAAGTGGCTGTTCCATTTTATATCTCCGTCAGCAGTATATGAGGGCTTCAGTTTTCCACATCCTCACAGACACTTTTTTCCTACTTTGATTCTAGCCATCCTACTACATATGAAGTACTATTTCATTGTCCTTTTGATTTGCATTCTCCTGTTGACAGGGATATCATCTTTTCTTGTCTGTATGCCATTGGTATGTCTTCATTAGAGAAATGTCTATTTAGTTCTTTGATCCTTTTTCCTGCTGAGGATCATTTGATTTTTTTAAAAAATATTTTAAAAAATCAACAGACTGTTTTTTACAGCACTTTCACATCGCAGGAAAATTGAACAGAAAGTAGAGTTCCCATAAAGGGTGGGGCTAAAGTAGGTTTACAGTTATGAGTACATGAAATGGTTTATTCTTATATTATTCTTTATTAATTACTAGAGGCCTGGTGTACAAAATTGTACATGGGCATAGTCCCTAGGCCTAGCCTGCAATCTGGACCATCTTCCCTGGCTGCTGGCAGCTGTCCTCACCCCCCCCGCCACCACCCACCCTGGTTCCCTGTCCCCCATCCCCCATCTCCCCATCGGCGATGGGGCCTGACAGCCAGGGGAGGGACTGAGAGGTCCGCTCTTCCCTCCTGCTTGCTGGCCTCACCCCCACTGCAGGTTGCCCTCTGTGTGTGGGGTGACCTGTGGGGCAGGGGCCTTGGCCTGGTGCCACCTGCATCCTCCGCCTCCCACCCCAGTTCCCCATTCGCCATCAGCGATTGGAGCCTGCTGGCTGAGGAAAGGGACCAAAAGGGGGTCAGTGCGCCTCATAGTGACTGGTTGAGCAGTTGTTCTGCGGTTATGATCGCTGGGCTTTTATTATATGGGATTATATTATTTTGCATATGAACAACTGTAAACCTACTTTTGCCCCACTCTGTATATTCCTTCCATTATGTTCATTAAGGTTACAGAATACATGATCAATATGCAAAAATGAGGATCCCCCAGAGAATGGAAAGGGGGGAAGAGGTGGGGAGAGAGGTAGAAACATCAACATGAGAGAGATTCATCGATTGGTTACCTCCTGCATGCACTCCCACTGGGACTGGGGAATCTGCAACTGAAGTATGTGCCTTTGATCAGGAATCGAACCCGACCCTTTCGTCTTAGGGCCAGTGCTCTAACCTGTGAGCCACAGCAGCCAGGGCCACAGTCCTCTTTTATCTTTTATCTAGACGGTGGTAGCATCCTAAAATCTGGTCTACCTGCATGTCTCTTTTTGCTTTGTTTCAAGTCCTTTCTCACTTAGTTTCTAGATTTAATCTTGGCTGAAGCAAGAATAATGAGATCAATAAAAGGGTCCTTAGAATGCCAGTCACAGTGTGGGTACCAAGAGCTGTCTGAATTGGTCTATTTTCAGGCATTGCAAATGGCACAGAAGAAGTATATATGTTAAGTACTATTAAGAAACCCCTATAAGGAGAAAACAGGGAAAAGCAGACTTCCACTGTGTCTCCTTTGGGCCCGATAATTTGATATGATATAGAATTATAATCTTAAATTCAATTTACCCCTTGAAATTTCTTGACTCACATTTTACCTCCTTCGTAAGACTGCCCTTTTCCGGACCGAATGGTCTCAGCCAGGGTACTGCAATGGTTTTTTATTTCTCATCGCTTTTAGAATGACTTCCCAAAAACTCATTTGATTTTGCTTCTGCCATGGACATGCATTTGTATTAAAAAGGGAAAACAAATAGGAATTTAAAGGATATTAACTAGTCATGAAAGTTCCTGTGAAGTGTGCTAATTCGAATAAAGTTGTCCTTTTGAATTTGTAGGTCTTGTTAACTTGAAGCACTCCACAGCTCCTTTTTTAAAAGTGGAGCCTTTCCTCCCGGGACACTACGAGGTTTTGGATTTAAAGCCAAATGGCAAAGTTGCGTCGGTGGAAATGGTTAAATATCACCACTGCAGAGATGAGCCTCTCCACGCCCTCTATGACAGCGTGGAGAAACTGGCCCCAGGTAACAAAGCAAACGCCCACCCACCCGTTCCCCACCTCTCTCCCAACGGAGGATTGGACTCGTGCGTCACTGGAATGATTTCCTTTTGCTGATCTGTTTCCTATTTAACTTGGAGGTGGCACAGTGGGGTCCGACAGACTCCCCTGCTGAGCAAATGCCGCCAAGATAGATGTCCATGACTGCACACCTCTTCGCAGAAAGTCACTCAGCCTGAGCGTGTCTGGCGCTGTGTCACTTACTTTATGTGTTCGCAGGTTTTGAGCTCGAAACCGTGAAGAGCAACCTCAGAATCCTTTTCAACAATGCCATTAGGAAACGTTTGATGACAGACAGAAGGATCGGCTGTCTTTTATCAGGTGAAGACCTTTAAAAAACAAACACAACTAGTTATATTTACCATGTATTTATTTAAGTTGAAGGATTTGTAGCTATCCCTGAGGTTTTGCCTATAAAATGTTTACTTTACGACTTAATCTTTTCTTCATTATATGATGGAGAAACAGTTTTCTCTAAGCTGCATTTCATATTTCTGGTTATCTAGCAACTTAAAGTTACACTATAATTATTGTTGGGATGAGTGAGTAAACATTTTTTTAGAGTTGTGTGTAGTGATAGTTGAACCAATTCAAATACCGTTACCATGATCACTGGCTGTGTTAGATTTTTCTCTTATTCAAGTTGGCTTTCAGTTTACAAAAGTCGGGGATTTTAAATGGCAAAACTCCAATCTTGGTGCTTAATCCGAATGCAAGTCATTTGTCCCCATCTGTGCACGGCGCATGACTGATAGTCCACCTGTCGTCTGCTCGTAGGGGGCTTGGATTCCAGTTTGGTTGCTGCCACCCTGTTGAAGCAGCTAAAGGAGGCCCAAGTCCAGTACCCTTTCCAGACATTCGCCATTGGCATGGAAGACAGTCCTGATTTACTAGCTGCCAGAAAGGTAAGACACTGTCTCTGCCTGTCACTAGAATGAAAATAAAGTCAGTAATGATGTTTCTGTACTTCTGCTATATTGACTTTGGTAATTGTTTTAGCATTAATTATGCTAAAATGTAATGAAATGTCAGCTTCAACTATGTCATACACTCTATTCTGGGTACTTTTATCTACCATGGCCAATGCAGTTCTCACAAAAACCCTATGATAATTATTCTCCTTTCAAAAGTGGTTAGGCCTTCAGGCTTAGGAGTCTGATTGCTCATTTCAAATCCTAGCTCCACCTGGCAGTTCCTCCCTTATGTAATGGCAGTAATAGTATCTACTACAGGATAGTTTTGAGGTGAAAATTATATAATTCACAAGTTGATTAATGATTAAAGAATCTAAAATAGCCACAGAAAATAGAATAAGGGGAGGGGCCATTTCATTTAGGCATAACATCCTGGGTATAAAATGAGGCATTGCAGGAGGGCTAAAAGATGGCCAAGGTTAGAGCAGGACCACGCTGGACTAGAGAGAGATGAGGTAGTTTAGGGGGTAGTAGATGTGTGTTTGGGGGGTGGGGTGGTATGCTAGTTGGAAGCCTCTCACTGTTAGGGTGAAGTCTTTAGTGAAGGGCTGATGGGAGTTCTACCTCTTGGTGGTTAAGTGGAGGGGAGAAACTGGGGAGGCAAGGAAAGTTGATTAGATGGGACTCCTATATGGTGGCCTGGACAATCATTTCCCCATATTGTGGGGGCCTACTGAACCCTTTCCCCTTATTTTGCCTAGTTTTCCACTATTGTTAGTTCATAAGACATTGTGAACTGGAGTCAAGTTTCATTTCCAAGGGCAGTTCTTTTCTTTAAATAACAAGTGTGTGGGTATTTCTTTCTATAACAGGTGGCAAATCATATTGGGAGTGAGCACCATGAAGTCCTCTTCAACCATGAGGAAGGTATTCAGGCCCTGGATGAAGTCATATTTTCCTTGGAAACTTATGACATTACAACAGTTCGCGCTTCCGTGGGTAAGGTATTTTATAACACCAAAAAGACTTTTAATTCTGAAAAACTAAGTTTTAAGAATATTATTTCAAGCAACAGTTTACAGGGCATACTCCAGAATGAATGGATATAGTCACCAATTGTCTAAGACAAGATCATTTAATAATTCCCTGAATTTCTTGGAGTGAGAGGGACAACAAATATGTAGTTAAATTTCCACATCTATAGTATCACTGTTTATATTTCTCTAAAGAGTAGATATATATGTTCTGTAACCTCTTCCCTTAATTTCTCTGTATAATGTTTCTTGGCCAAATAGGGAAATAGGTGTATGCTATAACTAATTCTGTAAGAAATACTCATTTTTGATATATTCTGATAAATATTTCATCATACGACTTATCAATCAGTAACAGGCAATACTAGTTTTATCTGGTGGATACACCAATATCAGAAGTATATTTCAAATCAGACTGATCCAATGTTGTTGAGCCTCTAATATGTACCGGCTTAGATATGCCTCTTTTAAGAGACTCAGAATCTGATAGGACTCTGACAAGGGAGCTAAAATACATGAACAGATATACTGTACAGTTTATCTGGTGTTAATACTTCGTTGGGGGGTGGGGGAGCAATTAATAAAAATGTCTAAAAAGTCTGCCTAGGGAAGTGTTAAGAAGAAATACTGGTTTGCAGGGAAATGGAGCAGGAAGCAATGGGCATCTTTTAATAATTTATATTAAACAATATTTAACTATATGTGAAAAGTGGTGGATAGATAGTATTTAAAAAAATTAAAACTAAACAACCAAAACATTAACTCTCTTACTGTTTTTTGTATACTTAATCTAAAACTCATGCTTTTACAGCCCAGACCATTCCACAATTTCACATATAGGTTTTAAACATTTTAATGCTTTTAGACCAAGAATATCCACCTTAAAATTTTGCTAAGCTGAACAATGATGCAAATATCTTAAAAAATTCATATGTTTCATACCAGTATCACTATACAAAGATGATGAGTTTAACCTAAGAACAAAACTTGTAGTTGTTTCCAAAAGTCAAATAAAAGACATTTTTGGTGAAGAGTTGTGTCGACATGAATAGTAATTTCTGTCTCTTCTTTAAGGTATGTACTTAATTTCCAAGTACATTCGGAAGAACACAGATAGTGTAGTGATCTTCTCTGGAGAAGGCTCAGATGAACTTACTCAGGGTTATATATATTTTCACAAGGTAAGCATTCGGAAACAGGAGGATATTGGTGTTAGGTTCAGAAAAGCATGAAAAATTAAAAGAAGGGGGTGGGAAGTATTAATTATTTCACTATTTTCAGTATAGCAATAACACTTTTAGTGCCTTGGGAGGTATCTGAGGAAATCTGACACTGTCTGCTTTGTGTGTTCTTGAAGAAGAAAGAAGTCTTAATAATGTCAGATACTCTCTATTCTTTAAGCAGGGAATCATGTTTCTGACTCCCCTGTGATATTGTGGTTATTGCACAGTGTGCCCACTGCCTTTGTTCTTTGGAGGGTAGACATGTTTACTAGAGCATCCCTCCCTTCCCTAAGCCGTGTGGCTTTTGCCTTACTCACCTTTGGAATTGGAGTATGCATAAGAGTAAGAAGCAGAAGCTTTTATTTGCTCGAAGCACAGCGTCTGTGCACTTCTGACGGCCAGCTGTTGTTGGTACGCTAGGCTCCTTCTCCAGAAAAGGCCCAGGAGGAGAGCGAGAGGCTGCTGAAGGAGCTCTACCTGTTCGACGTCCTCCGCGCTGATCGAACTACTGCTGCCCACGGGTAAGCCAGTGTTTTAGAGGCGATGCTAGTAATTAACCTCAAGCACAGAAAGTGCAATGGCCGACTTCTTTTCTTTCCCGTTGGTTATATGTTGCCACATGACTTTCATAGAGAAAATGAAGCTTGTGTTGCCGAAACCAGTTTGGCTCAGTGGATAGAGCGTCGGCTTGCGGACTGAAGGGTCCCAGGTTTTTTTTTTTCTTTTTTCTTTTAATATATTTTATTGATATTTTACAGAGAGGAAGGGAGAGAGATAGAGAGGTAGAAACAATGATGAGAGAGAAACATCGACCAGCCGCCTCTTGCACACGCCCTACTGGGGATGAGCCCGCAACCAAGGTACATGCCCCTGACCAGAATTGAACCCGGGACCTTTCAGTCCGCAGACTGACGCTCTACCACTGAGTCAAACAGGTTTCGGCAGGGTCCCAGGTTCGATTCCAGTCAAGGGCATGTACCTTGGCTGTGGGCACATCCTCAGTGGGGGCTGTGCAGGAGGCGGCTGATTGATGTTTCTCTCTCATCTATGTTTCTGGCTCTCTATTCCTCTCCTTCCTCTCTGTAAAAATCAATGAAATATATTTTTTGAAAAAAAATAAAAAGAAAATGAAGCTTGTCTCTTAGCCCCAAAGAATTAGGCTACAGTCTAAGTGCTGCTGTGGGAATGTGGGAGGACTTCCACAGGTTGTTCTAGACCAAGTTTCCACCTTCGCAGCATAGCAACCTTCTGCTCAGATTTGAGTAATCGTGAGGGAAGGCAGTTGCAGCTTTTTTAAGTCTTGAAGGGAAGTAAAAATTACACACCTCCTTGTCTCAGGTGCCGAGCACCTGCTGCTGGGGGCTGTGGTGATCCTGCACAGGGGTAAGAAGATGCAAGAGGTTTGATGAGAGTATCAAACCAGGTTTCTATGGCATCATTTCTGTTGGCTAAAGCTTTCACTTTTCCCCTGGTTGGTTGGCTTGTTTGGAACATCATTCTGTACATCAAAAGGTTTCAGGTTCGATTCCTGGTCAGGGCACATACCTAATTTGTGGGTTCGATCTCCTATTGGGGTGCATGGGGGAGGTAACTGATGGACGTTTCTCACATCAATGTCTCATTCCATCTTTCTCTCTCTCTCAAACAATAAAAACATGTCCCCGAGTGAAGATTAGAAAAATATATGTTATAAAGTTATAATATATGTTATAAAGTTTCACTTTTTAGCTGGTCATGTCGGAAAGTTGAAGACACTTGCTATACATGATAAATAACCAACATTAAATGTTTCTGTTGCTTCTACCAATCACACTAATTTTAGAGAGTAATGCAATGAACTGAATCTGTGGTTATGGTCCTAGCCATTTGTCCTCATCAGTCACGAGGATTCGGGATGCAAATGACACCCCTGTGAGGAAAGTGGAACATTGGTTTATACTGAATCTTGTATATAAATTTTTAATCAGTTGAGCAAAAAATTTTGAGTTGTCATTACAGCTTTTAATAGGACAAGAAATGGTCTCACCCAGAAAAACTTTTGAGTCTGAAAGATCCAGGCAAAGGATGTTCTTTTTCTTTTTTTTTTTTTTTTTTAAATAAAGTAATCCCATTTAAAAATATATATATTTTATTGATTTTTACAGAGAGGAAGGGAGAGGGTTACAGAGTTAAAACCATCGATGAGAGAGAAACATTGATCAGCTGCCTTCTGGGCTTCTACTGGGGATGTGCCCGCAACCAAGATACATGCCCTTAACTGGAATCCAACCTGGGACCCTTCATCCGCAGGCCGACGCTCTATCCACTGATCCACACCAGTTAGGACACAAAGGACGTTCTTAATCATCCATGCCACTCATGATTCTTTCTCTGTTTTTTTTTTTTTGAGATAGGTGTTCACTTGTTCACAGAGGGAAAGTAAAAGTAATTCTTCTCAAACTGCTTGTTTCACTCCCTAGATGAGGTAATACATATGTATTTATGCATTCTTACAGGGCAATAGGAGGGTTGAAAAAAAATGACATTATAATCTTAACAGTACTTAGAGGCTGGTTGAATTGCTAGGAAACTCTAAACTAGGATCTAAATGGACAGGCACTAAATAACCATCTTGACTTGGATCTCTTCTCTTCCCCTATAAGCCTTGAGTTGAGAGTCCCATTCCTGGACCATCGGTTTTGTTCCTATTACTTGTCTCTGCCGCCTGATATGAGAATTCCCAAGGTAGGCGCATCAGTTCAGGATAAAAATGGCCATTGGTGTTGGTTGTATCTGGAGCTTTTCCTGACGCTCCTTTTGTTTTCGTGTCAGAACGGGATAGAAAAGCACCTCCTGAGAGAGACATTTGAGGACTCCAACCTGCTCCCGAAAGAGATCCTCTGGCGACCGAAAGAAGCCTTCAGTGATGGCATCACCTCAGTTAAGAATTCCTGGTTTAGGATTTTACAGGAACATGTTGAACATCAGGTAGGATGCTTTTAAAAGTATTTTCTGGAATAGGACGATTTGGGTACAGAGTTGATTTTGCGCTTAGTTTCAATGTTTTGTATCTGTAGAAGAGATTTCCTCTTTTTTAAGAATTAACTAGCACACAGGATTATAAAGTCGTATCTCGTGTTAAAAGAGCCAAGAGACTTAACCAATCATCACCGACCTTCATTTAACATATCTCTGGGCCCCTGCTGGGCGCCAGACACCATAAGCTATAAATGAATAAAACACAATCATCAGAGATTAGAAATAGATATCTGAATGTTCTTTAAAAGTTCCACAGCTATGTGCTTTGTGGTATTTAACACTTTCTAAGTGATGGGTGATGCAGAAGGTCTCCGGCCGTATTTACAGTCAAGCCTTTTCATATCTTTTATCTTTTGGTTTTATGAAGCCAAATTAAATACATCTATTTCTATGCTGTTTTTTGTTTTTTTTTTAATTTTGGTTTTATACTCTCATTCTTACAGGTTGACGATGCAATGATGGCAGCTGCAGCCCAGAAGTTTCCCTTCAACACTCCTAAAACGAAAGAAGGCTACTACTACCGTCAAATCTTTGAACGCCACTACCCAGGCCGGGCTGACTGGCTGACCCACTACTGGATGCCCAGGTGGATTAATGCCACCGACCCTTCTGCACGCACTCTGACCCATTACAAGTCAGACGCCAAAGCGTAGGCCTTTTCTAAGCTATAGAGTAAATGTTCTTACTGTGAAGGGTAGAGGACTTGGGGGCTACAGGGGTGGCATTGAGTTTCATCTACTCAGGCGGTGAAAAAAATAAAAGTCTTAAATGTAAAACATTGCCACTGTCATTTATATTCATACTGTTCTTTCATTAGCAGTGAGTGACTAGGAACCGAGCAGCCTTTACTATGTCACAGTAAGGTAGAGAGTGGGTGAGGGAAGGTGGGGACAGCCTGGTGTTTGCTGTGAGAATGCACTCTCCTGGCAGGTTGCTTTGTCTCTTGTCCACGGGGCCTCCTTCCGGTCCTTGCCGGTCAGAGTGCACATGGTCTCTCTGACTTCCCTCTCTCAGTTCTTTCTGCATCCTGACCACTGGCTAGGCTGACTCTGGAGGACTTAGTCCTTTGCAAGAGTTCAGGACAGTTCTGTTTTGTAAGATAGTCATTTGGATTGTTGTTGAGCCGATGTAACGTGACTTCTGGGACTGTTGATGCTGAGCAGCACCAGATGTTGGACTTTGGTCCTTAAGTTTGGCTAAGAAAGAATTCAGAGCCAAGTCTCAAATACAAGCAAAAAGTTATGTAGAAAGTCACAGAGGTAGAAGAAGTGAGCCAGCTGGGGCTACGTGGGCTCAGGAAACCAGTTACAGAGGCAGAAGAAGGGCCCTGATTGTTTAGTATAAAGAAAGCAAAGGCATGTGCCTTGAGGGAAGAAAGGGAAAGATAGATGGACTTGAGGGGGGGGGAAGAAGTGCACTGGGTTATTTGTCTTAAGGGGTTTTATCTGTTTTCCAAATGGGGGATTTTAGGGAGATTTTGGGGGAGGCTGTCAGTGGAATATTCATCATCCAAGTGTGTCCTAGCGTTGTGGTCTCTACTGATTGGTCAGTATTCTTGACCAGGGGATCATTAATCATTAATCAATACAGCTGGTCTTGATTCAGCCTTGGTGTCACCCCCCATAGCTTACTGCCTTTCTGGGTCTGGATCTGAAGCAGAGCTGAGGCTTACATGTGATCTCCAGTTTGACTGAAACTGTCTCGGTGTGGTCAACAGACCTGAAGCTTTGCTCCTGAGATTATTTGATGTGGGTCCGAACCTCATTGCCTTGAGCGCGTGATGCTGAAGGGAGTGGCTAGGCCAGGGTTTGGATGGGAAGTGTCTGAGGTTTTTCTTCAGCCCCCTTGTTTCTTCTCTCAGGGGCTCTGCTGTGTGACTAGTGGCATGCAAGGGCAGGAGAGGTTAGGGAAGAGTCTGAACTGCATGGCCAACAATCTGAAAGATCGGGGTCTAAACCACGTGACCAGCAACATGCTAGGGGAGGAAATGGCACCCTGGGAGCGAGGTCCCACCCTGTAATACTTGTCCTCTCTGTTCTGCCCATTGCTAAGTACCGGGGGCTTTCCGTCCTGGTGCCCTTCCATCCCTGGCTTATCATTCCTACTCCACGCATGTCTTCCTGGCTACTTTATCAGGACTCTTGTTCTTGGTCACGGGTCAGCAAGCTTTGTCTGCAAAAGGCCAGACAGCCAATCTGTTAGGCTTTGCAGACCTCTGTTGAGATTGTGTAACTCAGCCATTGGAGCAGAAGCATCCATAGGCAGTGTGCAAAGACATGGGCAGGGCCGTGCTCTGTTAAAACTATAAAAATAGGTTGGTAGTATTCATGGGCTACAGTTTGCCAAGCTCTGTTCTAGAGGAATAATGCAAGGCAAGCATTTCCCATAAGAGGAAAAAGCATTTCGAACCCAGGTGGGGAAAGTATAAGAAGGACATACTTTTGGGAGAAAGAATTATCCTCTGTGCTTCTAATAATCAAATGAACGTGACAGGTTAGGAGAAGAAAAAGCAAAGTTTAAAAACTTGAATACAAGGGAGAGACCCAGGACAACTGAGTAACTTGGCATTTCCGAAGCCACCACCTTAAATTCCAAACTCCGCTGAAGACAAAAGATGCTGGGGATGGAGAGAACAGGAGGTTACCAGGAAAAGCACCTCAAACCAGGGTAAGATTGGTATGTGGATAAGTCTCCTTTGATGGTGAAGGGGCAGTGCAGTGAGGGAGACGCCCTCACACATACAAATGTCCTTTGACAAAGAGAAGCTTCTAGTTGGTGTTCAGAGCTTTCTCCCAAGTCTGCTCTTGATGAAAATTAACTTAAAGTAATCCATATTCCCAAAGAGGCATATTTTGGGGTGGTTCAGATTCTGTTCCCCTTCACGTCCAGTGAACAGGTAGAAGATTGTCATTGGAATGCTCATCGGTTGTGTAGGGGCAATATTTTGAAATATATTGGAGATGAATTTAGTTATTAGCAATTTGAAGAGGAAACTGGTGGCACACAGGTAAATGTAAGAATGCTTGATGGGAAGAGCGAAGAGACCAGAATTTTCTCTGGTAAGTTGGAGGATGGAGTCTGAAGCTAGCTAAAGACCTTTACTTAAAACTTAAAAATGTCTCTAGGAAGCTGAAGAAATGTCTCTAAATAAGATTGGCTGGCTCTTAATGTATTTGCAGTGCTTAAATTGCTTAAAGCTAGCATGATTTGGTTCCAGATGTATGCATAGTACAACACAGCCGAGTTAAGTGACCCCAAGAATGCTTGGGAAACTTGGCTGGTAGTGATTCTGAGGCAGGAAAGTTAGACTCGGGGACAAAGGCCTAGAGCTCCCTCCCTCCCTGTCCTCCCTCTTGGCTGGGACTTCATAGGCACTCCCTTCACTGACCACCTGTCCACCCCCACTCCCCCTACCCCCCCCCCCTCTGCTTCCCCTTCTCACTCCTATAATCAGGAGGACCAAAAAAAAAAAAAAAAAGCTATTTAGAGAGAAGACAAGGATGAGTGGCATCAGCAGTCACCCCAACAGTGGGCATTGGGAAGGGGGTGACTGCCCATGTTTAATAAAAACCTTCCACACAGATCCCATCAGGGCGTCCAATTCTCTGAGGTTGCCTGCTCTCACTTCTCCAGTGCATTCCATCAGTTTAATAAATTTACTGTGCTTTGCCAAATCCTTCTGTCACGCCCTTGAATCCTTTTTTATTAGGTAACAGGAACCTGGATTGGATGAGGCCTCCCTTGGGCTCTGGATGTCACCCAGCATCCATTGTCCAGTGTACAGATGACCCTTGAACAATGCTAGGGTTAAGGGTGACAAGCCCCTGCACAGTTGAAAATCTACATCGAACTTTGGACTCCCAAAAGTTATTAATTTTAATTACTGTTGACAGGAAGCCTTACTGATAACAAACAACTGATTAAAAACATTTAATATGCATATTATGTGTATTATATACTGTATTCTTACAATAAAGTAAGCTAGGGAAAAGAAAATATTAAAATCCTAAAGAAGAAAAAGGACACTTATAGTATTTGTTGGAAAAAATAAGAAAGAAATCCGTATGTAAGCAGACCTGTGCAGTTCAAACCCATGTTCAATGGTCAGCTGTTCCCTGCAAGATTAAAGTGTGCCATACACCACAAACTGGCAGTGTTTGAGGATGGGAGTTGGCTCCAGATTTTAAACTTTGGTGACTATGGAATCTGGCACATTTAAATACCACCCACATGTTTGACAGTGGAGGTCCTCATTCCAGCCAATTTCCGAGCAGTGAACTCCGTCCTACAGGCCAATCATAACTGTAGCAACTCACTGCACGTGAGAGCTACACAGAGTTTTTGGCATGTGGTATAACCTTAGCCTTTTCTTTTGCAACGAACATGGGAGGGTTGAAGAAACTGCCACTGGAGCATGTACGGATGACTCAACAGCTTTGTACTGGCCAGGCCTGTTTTCCGGGGCCAGCTAAAGAGGTATGTTGGTTTTCCTGCTAGCAACAGATAACCCAGTCCTCTCAGCACATACTAAGGGTGATTAGCTGATATTGCCCCGCCTTTTCAGCCTCACCCAAGCACCCTAGAGGATGATGTGCCCCTTAAGAGGCTCCTCCCCCACACACTTTGCCTTAATACTGATTAAAAAGAGTACTTGATAGTTTTTGACAGAATGATATACTTCCAACAGTATGGAGATTCCTCAAAACATAAAAATAGAGCTGCCATATGATCCAGCAATTCCACTTCTAGGTTATTTATAAGAAGAAGAAAAGAAAAAAGAAAAACACACCACAAAAACCCCCACTCATTTGAAAAGACATATGCACGCTATGTTCATTGAAGCATTACTAGTAATAGCTAAACTATGGAAGCAATGTAGATGGTGATTCATAGAGGAATGGATAAGAAAGATGTGTGTGTGTGTGTATATGTATATACACACACACACACAATTCAGCAATAAAAGAGAATGAAACCTTGCCATCTGACAATATGAATGGACAGAGGGTATGTTAAATAAGTCAAGAGAAAGACAATTACCATATGCTTTCACTCACATGTGGAATCTAAAAATAACAGGAGCAGACCCATAGATATAGAGAACAAGCTGATGGTTGCCAAAGAGGATGAGAATTTTAAAATACCTGGGGAGTGTGTTAAAAAGTATAAATAAAAAACTTAAAAAGAAAAAACACAAAATACCTAAATCCTACCACCGCTGTAAACAATGTTAATATTTTCTTGCAGATCCCTTACTGTCAAGGCACAATTGTACACATGTGAGTATATGATCTTGGTTAGATAAGTCCTCGAAGCTTCGGAAACCCTTCCCTGGGGAAGTATAGGAAAGAACTAACCCCGAGCCTGCTGGAGTCAGACTTGTGTGAATACCTAAGGCTGAGGCTGCCCCTCATGTCCTCTGTCTCGGGGTTTCCTTAGTTTGGTCTGGAGTCTGAGGTAACAGATCCTTGGAGTGGGTGGGTCCCAGGGAGGCAGCTCCATGATTCCAAACCCATGCAGTGGACCCATCACACCCAGCATCTACCTACCAACACTTTATTTGCTTGCTCAGTCAGTGAGTTTACCCTCATTTGAAGAAGTGTGGCAGATTTTATTTTCTAAAAGTGGCTACAGCTATAATTTTGGCTCCACAGACTTGTAGAGCCTTGCCACTCCTGAGGAGGCCACCTCTTCTGCCTTGTCCTTGAGCCTGGGCAGCATTTCATGATTGCCTTGACTGGCAGAGCACAGGAGAAGAACATCAACTTCCAAGACTAGGCCACAGAAGGTGACCTGGCTTCTGCTTTCTCTCGGTGCATATTGTCAGGAAGCCTAACCCACACGAAGAGGCCAGCATCAATTGTCCAGGGTACAGATGACCCTTGAACAATGCTAGTATAAGTATTGGTATAAGTCAGAGCTGATGGCCCCAGCCAAGGTCTTGGTCAACAGCCATCAACCACCAGGTGTCTGAGTGAGTGGCCCTCCAGGTTATTGGAGTTCCTTCTGAGTCTGAGTCTTCCAGCGCAGGCATGGGAAGGAGAGAGAAGCCATCCCACTGTGCTCTGTCCACATTCCTGAATCATAAATCCATGAATGTACCAGCCTGGGTCTATGCAGGGAGTTTGCAGACCAAGGGAAAGGTAGGGACAGGGATAGTAGAGCTACCCCCCAGGGGATTCCAATGACTGGTCATTTTCTATAATAGGGTAGGTTGGGTGGTGAGAAGACAATTTCAAATTTTCAGAGCATAACCACAACAAATGTGTTTCTTTGCTCAAACTCTAGGTCCATCTGGATCTCTAAGAGGCTCTGCTCATTGTTGAATTTATAATGACTTCAGGAAAGGCTGAGGCACAATCTTTTTTTTTTTTCCTTTAAAAAAAATATACTTTATTGATTTTTTTTACAGAGAGGAAAGGAGAGAGATATAGAGCTAGAAACCTCGATGAGAGAAACATCGATCAGCTGCCTCTTGCACACACCCTACTGGGTATGTGCTCACAACCAAGGTACATGCCCTTGACCGGAATCAAACCTGGGACCTTTCAGTCCGCAGACCAAGGCTCTACCACTGAGCCAAACCAGTTTTGGCCTGAGGCACAATCTTGACACATACTTTCATGACCAGCAATGAAGGGGATGGAGAAAATGAATCATGTACCGAAATGCAGAGCTTCCACACAAAAGGTGACACATCACCTTTTCTCACTTTTTATGGGTCAAAGCTAGTCACATGATGACTCTTTATTTTGAGTGTGCCAGGAAGGAAAAGAAGATATTTGGTGAACTATTCTAATAACTGCCCAAATCCACCCTTCACTCACCAAATAGTTCACTGTCCTACACACAAACTATACTTGTCCCCTTTTCAAGAGTGCAACCCAGTAATCCCATTGTGTCATGGCCATGAGCCCTAAGTTAGTATTTCTGGATGACGTACTGATGCGGAAGTCTGGTGGTGATACCTCTCCCTGAACTAAGAGGGGACGTTCTCGTCTCCCGATCTGTTCAATATATATATATATATATATATATATATATATATATATATATATATATATATATATACTATTAGGGCAGGGATAGGATCGTTACAACAACATCCTATATGTACTCCTATTTGAAAAGGATAGAATGAGAGACGTAGCAAACACTAGCTGGTAGCAATTCTGACACCTTGCTCACTAGCCATTTTGAGGACAGAAGATTGTTTTTCAAGGTTCACCGACAGACAAGACATCAGTATGTTGGCAGAAGTGAAAGGCCTGTGGGAGAAATCGGGAACACTTTTGGGGAAGTCTGATTTCTAACAATTATAGCTGGTTGGATTCAGGCCATCATGATTTTGGTTACCCAGAATAAGGGCTATCATTCATTGATCACCTTTCCAAAGTAGAAAGACTGCTCTGAAACCTGTAATTGACTTCTATGAGGTCTGCACTATTGAGCTCCTCCACACTTTATGAACGAGGAAAGTGGCACAGTGGTATTATGTTGCATGCGCAAGTTCATATAACTAGTAAGTAAGTAATCAGAGGAGGATATTTGATCCCAAGTTACTGGCATTTAGAGACTTTGTACTTAATTCTTATCCTGTTACCCTTCAAAGGATTAGACTATAAGACATAATTATGTACATTAAAAATAATTAAAATAATTTCTAATTCTATATCTTTGATGGGAATATGTGTTCCATTTTATAGGTAATTCATAAGTATTCAGCATGTTTAATTAAGCATGATATATTTTTTCAATTTTTAAAACTTGTAACAAACATATAAGCACACATCACTGGTACAATTTAGACAGATGTGACTTAGAGCTTATGGGATTTAGATCTTTTTTGAATTTTTACCATATTTCAGGCCCTTGCTAGCCAGTAAGTGGATGAAAATAAATTAATTCATAGTCATCCTTGCAACTTGGAGAATTTTTAACAAGGCTAGGGGGAAAAGCCTTACACAAACTGTTCGTGTATTTAAGAACTTGGTTTTTGCAATGTAAAATGTTTATTTGATGTCTGAGGGCTAATATACATAAAACCACAAGGTGGCAGTCATGACACATGAGTTTTGTCTTCAGGCAATTTTATGCATTTCTCAAAATAGTGGTGTGGACAAACTATTTTATGCCAAATTGGAGAGATGTTTTGTTCATTTCATAAAATGAATCTGAGCACAGACGCTCCATGATTTGCTATAGGTAATTAGTAAGTACTTTTTACTTGCTAACAACATATAGCTTGTATTTTTTCCCCCTGAACCTTTTATCTCCCTTCTCTTAAAAAAAAATATATATATATGCAAATATATGCAAATATATATGCAAATATATATATATATATATATATATATATATATATATATATATATATATATATATATATTTGTATTTATTTCAGAGAGGAAGGGAGAGGGAGAGAGATATATAAACATCAACGATGAGAGAGAATCATTGATTGAGCCTCCTGCATACCCCACACTGGGGATTAAGCCCACAACCCCGGCAAGTGCCCTGACGGGGAATTGAATCATGACCTCCTGGTTCATAGATCCTTGCTCAACCATTGAGCCACGCTGGCCGAACTATGTCCCGCCTCTTTACCCACCCTCATAAATATACCTGTGCAAAGTGTGCTCTTAAAAGGTAAGATCTCTTATATTCTGAAAGGTAGGAAGGAATAGGGATACCCCCAAATCTGTTTTTATTTGCCTTCCAAATGCAATAAAATATATACATAAACTGTTATTTTCGTAATAACCCACTCTAACTAGCCTGGACTCATTTCAACTTACTCTAACCCACCACCAAGATAGAATCATGTACTGAGCACTTTGTTTACACATAAAATCAGTTAGCATGTAGCCAAAACCGGTTTGGCTCAGTGGATAGAGCATCGGCCTGCGGACTGAAAGGTCCCGGGTTCGATTCCGGTCAAGGGCATGTACCTTGGTTGCGAGCACATCCCCAGAAGGGGGTGTGCAGGAGGCAGCTGATCGATGTTTCTCTCTCATCGATGTTTCAAACTCTCTATCTCTCTCCCTTCCTCTCTGTAAAAAATCAATAAAAAATATATTTTTTTAAAAAACACAAAAACCAGTTAGCATGTATTGTGACAACCCACTGATCCAAGACCATATGTTGCTGTAACAATTCTGAAAGGCACCCACTATTGTCATCCCAATTTTATGGAAGGAGTGGAATGTACAAGCAGCCTAGATAGTAAAAGAGAAGCTCAACTTGTGGCCACTGGGATTATCCAATTCCATTGGAATTGCCTATTGATTGTAATGGGTACCACAAAAAAAGAGTTCTGTATCAGCAAGGTGGTTTTTCTTTGCAGATAGATAGCCCATAGAAATTTGCTGAGCTCCAATGACAGTGACCATTATCTTGTATAAGAAAGGTCTTCTTTAGTTCTTACTAACAAAGTTGTAACTTCTATCCATTAGATGGATACTCTGTCAGGCTGAGCTCACCAGTGAAGATTTTTGTGGCAATGCTAGAGGTTCTGGAGCAGGAAAGTGAAGGGGCAGGGAAGAACCCTGGATCTGTGGTTGTTCTGTTTTACGGAATGGGAAGAACACAGAATTGAAAAGAAAATCGTTCATTATTGTGTGAAGTGACAAGGTTTCTGGGGCTCTGCACAATTTTTTAAATCCTTTATGATTTAAAGTATTACATGTGTCTTCTTTCTCCCCCATTAACCTCTCCCTGGCCACTCCCATTTCTCAGCACATGTCCTCCCCCACCCCCCAACCCCCTCACTGACTGTGCCCATTGGTTATGCTTATATGCATGCATACAGGTCTTTTGGTTGATCTCTTACTCCCACCTCCACACATCGTCCCCTGCCTTCCCTCAGAGATTTGATGTCTCTGTATCTATTTTTGTTCATCAGTTTATGTTTATTATATTCCACAAATGAGTGAGATCATGTGATATTTATCTTCCTCTGACTAGCTTATTTCGCTAAGCATAATGCTCTCCAGGTCCATCCTTGCTGTTGCAAATGGTAAGTGTTCTTTCTTTCTTTCTTTTTTTTTTTTTTTTTTTTTTTTTTTTTTACAGCAGCGTCATATTCCACTGTGTAGATGTACCACATTTTTTAATCCACTCATCTCCTGATGGGAACTTAAGCTGTTTTCAAATCTTAGCTATTATAAATTGTGCAGCTATGAACACAGGGGTGCAAATATCCTTGCTGATTGGTGTTTCTGATTTCTTGGTATATAATCCTAGAAGTGGCATTATTGGGTCAAATAGGAGTTTCATTTTTAATTTTTTGAGGAAACTCCATCCTGCTTTCCACAGAGGCTGCTCAAGTCTGCATTCCCACCTAGCAGTGCATAAGGGTTCCTTTTTCTCCACATCCTCACCAGCACTTATAGTTGGTAGTATACGGTAGAGATAAAAGCAATCCAGGATGATATATTTCCTGGGCTGACCTGAGCCCTCACATTTCAGAAGTCTAAACTCGTAGGTAGGAAGGAGTCTTTGCAATTCCGTGCCCTGAAGCTGGTAAGGCATGTTGGGTCAGAGGAAATAATACTTCCACTCCTGGACTAAAGTTCCCTAGAACCATGTGCGTGGTAAGTCAGCTGCCACAAGGGGGCGCGCTTGCTTGTTTGTCATACTAGGTATAATGGAGATGGAAATGTCACAACTATTTTAAAGTAGCTAAACTGTCCCTCAAATTATAATTATAAAATTAACCTTCAAATGTGAACCAAAGCTAACATAAAAATCAAAGAGCCAAACAACTTGTCTACATTGCTTGCGGGATTTCAGAGTTAGAGTACTAGAACTTTGTCTTTCTCCCAGGGCTCTTCCGCCCAGTTACCTGTCCCTGTTTCCCATGTAAGGGGTGTGATTCAGAGGCTACTGCCTTACTTCTGAAGTATGGGGGGTTGGGGAAAGGGAGACAATCTCCTCCCCCCTTCCCCCCAAGCTGGTGAGTAGGCACTTACATTAGTTCAAATTATAGCTAAGAGACAGCTTCCTCTATGATTTCCACTTTTTTTAAGTACAAAAGTAATACATATTCATTAAATAAAACCCAGGGGGAAAAAAGCCAAAGAGAAAAACAACAATAACTATTAATCTTAGTCCCAATAAGCAATATGAATAATTCATTTTTATATGTGATTGACTTGATATACTCATGATACACACTATGTTCTGGGTACCATGCTGGTTTTGAGTTTGCAAAGAAAAACAAGATAGTCTCTCTTGGCAAGAGATCATCACTCTCTCTCTCTCTCTCTCTCTCTCTCTATCTCTATCTCTCTGTCTCTCCTTGAATCAAACACATACACACAGTTATATATGCTTTATAAAAAGGGTATTAAGCCAATGCATCCTTCTTTGTTCCCTTAATGATAGTCTACTTCACAAAGGCATTGTTTTTAATTCATAATCATTTATTTTCTACATATTAATCTAACTTTCATACTCTTGAAAAATGTAGGTTGTATCTACTTTGTTACTATAAAAATGATGATTTAAAGATTATTTTTATGAATATTTTTGTTTTGCTAATCCTCTCCCAAGGATATTTTTTCCCATTGATTTTTAGAGAGAATGGAAGGGACAAAAGGAGAGAAAGAAAGACAGAGAGAAACATTAAAATGAAAAGATACATCAATTTGTTGCCTCCCACATGCAACCCAAATGGACCTGCAAGCAAGGTACATGCCCTTGACTGGGGAACTGGAGACCCTTCAGTAGGCAGGCTGACACTCTAACCACTGAGGAATACTGGCCAGGGCTAAATTTGTGCACTGATAGGGTCCCTAGTGGCTGCTGGCAGGGTACTCCCTCCTTTCCCCTGGCTGGCCCCGCCCCCTGGTCCAACTCTTGGACAAACTCCCTGTAAGGGGACAATTTGCATACTATGCTTTTATTATATAGGATTCCCCAGTAGAGACTGTGACCTCAGTGTTGCCAGCACAACTGCTTCAGCTCAACATTATTCTTCTGTTTTCTCTGGGTGCTATCTGTTCCAATGCAAATGTGGAGAGCAGGAAATAACCAAGTCTGTTTTTATCTGTGAGTGCATTGTTTCCTGGAAATATAATTATTTTGTTCACTTGAAATTGCCTTGATCAAACAAGTTGGTACAAACCAGAGATTTTTATTGTTGTTGTTGCCTGCAGATGGCAGTGATTATTAACTTGTCATTCTAAATATAAGGTGTTGGTTTTACCCCAGAGTTCTAAAGTGTTATATTAATGGCAGGGTTTATTGTGTTCTAATGAAAACTAGCAAGAGTCACACACTGCCTTTGAAGAAGAGGGCTGATCTTATATGCTTAACATTATGTCATTTAAAATATTAGGTAACTAGATATGGAGCACAAAAGGCTTATTGAATGAACATACTCCACCTGATGGCGCAAAACACTGAATACTGACAAAAGAGTTTGAGAGCAGGATTTGATGATTGTGGTCCAACTCAAGTAATGTGTCTTAGAAAATTAGATTCCAAAATATATTTAACTCAGGATCAACATTTTCCTTTAAGTTTCCAGAACAGGATGTAACAGTAACAGTTGATTATTCCTCAAAAGCCTTGGCAAGATTCAATCTGGAATGCAGACAAAGATGCTGTCCACATGGAAGGAGTCATCAGAAGCACATGGCCCCCTGGGACACACGGCTCACCCGGGGCACAGGGCCCCCTGGGACACACGGCTCACCTGGGGCAAGCAATGGAAACAAAACACCATCTTCCTCTTCCATAAGCTCTTGGATAATGTGTGCAATTCTACAGCCAGGAGGGAGGTGTAATGGAACTGCAGGAGTCCAAGCAGAGTCCACTAAAATGGTCAAGGGAAATGAGTAGGAATCGTGTGCAGGTTGATTCAAAAGGTGGGTATTCATCAAGGCAATAAAGGAGGAGCGGGAATGTGACCAGAATTACTTTTTCATGGTCACTGTGAAACAGGAATTTTGGGGAGTGAAAAAGACAGGTTGTAGGAAATTTTAGAAATTAAGGGGACCATGGAGGAAGCACAGGGTTGCAGAGCAGCAGAAGGTATCTTAATATATAAAAACCCAGGATCTGTAATGACTGACTGAAGACTCCACCAAACACTGGAAGTCAGTCCTGCAGTCAGGGCTGGGTTGCTGTGGAGACCCAGCACTGACTGCTACTGGTGTGGGTGCAGCAACCCAGCATTGACTATCAACAGGGCTGTGGATCAAACCTGGAGAAAGGCCCTGAGAAAGAACTAAGATCTGATCCACAGCCTTCATGGCAGCTGTTGATCAGCCCTTGCCTCTCTCTTTCTCTCTGGGCTTCACCTTGCCTCTCTCTGTTTTTCTCTGGGCCTCCATGGGGGCTGCTGATCATCCCTGCCTCTCTGATCAGGCCCAAAGATAGGCTTGGAGACATTGACTGGCATAGAAACTGAGCAATCAGAATCAAATCTGGGTGAACTGTGAGGAGCCAATGGCTGCCTAGGAGGAGGAGCTTTTGATACTGACTGGCATAGAAACTGACCAATTAGAACCAAATTGGCTAGAGGGAAGTTGGGGGTGAGATCAGGCCTGCCCGGGAGAGCAGTTGGGGGCAATTAGGCAGGCAGGCAGGTGAGTGGTTAAGAGACAGTGGTCCCAGATTGCGAGAGGGATGTCCGATTGGACAGGGTGCAGTATGGGCTGAGGGGAACCACCCTCCTTCCCCGTGCAAGAATTTTGTGCACCAGCCACTAGTATTTCCATAGAATAGGGAGGCTGAAAAGCTGCAACAGGTATATTTCCATAGGGATCTGGGAACAGCAAAGGTATATATTTACAAAATAAGGAGAAGGAAGCCCTTAATGTAGAAGGAGAAGGAGAAAGCCCAAAGGGAATAGGAAAACAATAAGGAAGGAGGGGTGGGGAGAACCTCACATGTCCCATGTGAGGTTCAACCTTTGAGCTTAGGAGTTACTATAGTAACCAATATAAGGAAATAGTGACCAATCAGTAGGGATATTAAGGCACCTATGTCTTTATAAGCCATAGGAAAAAGGACTCAGTGGGACCCTTTCCCCATCCCTACGTGGGAGTCTGTACTTGTTCTTCAATAGATCTCCACCTTTGCTATACCACTTTCTGTCCTTGGATTCATTTTTTGATACCTGCAGACAAAGAATCCGGGTTCCAGTTCAAAAATTCCGTTTCACCTGGGCATTGCTTTACCTTTGTTGGTTAATGTGGGCATATGCTGAAGAAGGACTGCTTTTGGTTGTGCACATTCATGGAGTCTGTTGACCAAGAGCTTATAGAAAGTCATGTACCCAAATATGTTGTTACCTAATGAGTTACAAAGGGAACAAAATGGAAGTTTGGGGGATGCCCCTTGCTCTTCTGAAGACAGCTTTGCCTTTCTATAAACTTTAAGTTTTTAATTTTTATAATTTTTTAAAATTGATTATGGTATCACATAATTGTCCTTATCCCCCCATTCCCATCCCAAATCCCTCCCTACATATGCCCCCCCCTACTGTTGTCCATGGCCACTGGGTAGGTCCATATGCATGCACACAAGTCCTTTGATTGATCTCTTCCCCTTACCCCCACCCTCCCCTACTTTCCCTCTGAGGTCCCCTACCCCCATGGCTGCTTACTTCCCATGCACAGCTGAAATTACTTCCCATGCCCAGGTAACAGACAGAGACTTGGCTGACAACAGCTGCCCTCTCACTGCAACAAGACTTTTTGAGAGGTCTTGTACTCACGGTATGGGCAAGTGGATTTTTAATATCCAAATCCAGCCTAGTAGCAGGAATGGTCAGGCCCTTCTCAAGAAGGCAAATAATCAATTCCACTAATACACACATGGTAAATAAGATTGTTGCTAGAGTGTTGAGTCTATAAACTCTTGGCTATGGAGGCAGACTACTCAGTGCCAATGCTGACATTACCTTCAATTGAATTACGAATCAGTCAAAGGTAAATCTAAAGCATTGCTCTATCATGAATCTAGAAAATTCACAGACATATTGAATAGTTGCCCTGGAAGTACTGAGAGGACGCAGGACAAGACCTTGTTGGAAATGTCAGTGATTTGCATATTAGATGGGACCAGATTAGATTTGTAATTCTATGACTTGCTCTTTTAAAAGAGAGGAAATGAAGATCAAGATATGAGTGGAATGAACCTGAACATGAAATGTTTTGATTTAGCGTAGCTATCTGGGCAATGGAACTGCTAACTCTCTTCATTTCCTTTGTTTCCCTCTCTCTGAGCCAACATTTTCTCATTATGGATTCAGAAGATACTTATCAAGCTTCTACTCTGAGCTGGTGTTGTAGGCCAACAGTAGTCTCTCGGTACATGATTATTTAGTGGGTGGGTAAGTTATGATAATTAGACAAAGAAAATAAAATCATAGTTTCCATCCTCATGTGGGCAGAAATAAAATAATGAAAGAGGAACAGAACTGAAGAGATGGGATACAGATCTACTAAATATAATTATAATATAATGAGGAATAAATTTTCCTAAGTACAACTTTATTATCATCCCACAAATTCTAAAATATTGTGTTTTCATTTTTATCCTAGTCAAAATAGTTTCTAATTTCTTTTCGATTTTCTTCTTTGACTCGTGGGATTTGTAGATGTGTGTTATTCAGTTTTTAAACATTTGGAGACTTTCCAGACTTTTTTCTGTTGCCCATTTCATAGTTTAATTCCATTGTGGAATTGAGTTTTTTTAAATTTATATTTTAAATTTGAGGGTTTTTTTTTTCTTTCTTTATTTATTTTGGTGAATGACTATATAGAATAAGATTCTTTGGGTTTGGATAGTCACTTAGTATATTGACAAGCCAAGTAAAAGTAGCTGTTAGTTGCTGTAACACACCCCAAATTTCAGTGGTTTAACATCATAAATGTTCCTATCCTTTGGGCTGCTTTTCCTGTAATGATCCAGGTACCTTGATTCCTTCATTGAGTGGCTCCCTCATCCTATAGAGTATTCTTCAGTTACCACACTGGAAACTCTGCCTTTAGATGCCCTGTGTGTAAAGAAACAGAACATGCAAAACCACATGAGAAGTTCTAGAAGTCCTAGAGCAAGCCTGGAAGTACTTTAAAATATACCTGCTCACTTTCTATTATCAGGAGCCCAATCATATGAACCTAAAATAAGGGGGGCAGGATATGTTGTTTAGAAGTGGTCTCAGGAAGAGGGAAAAATGTGGATATTTAGTGATACCAGCATTCTCTACTGTAGTAAATTTAGAATTATCTTGAATTAGGCTGCCTTTGATGAAGGCATATATTCCTCAGTTTCTTAAATTTTCTGAAGTTATTGACTCCTTTGATCTCTAAATAAAGCATCTTAGGATTTCTTCCAGTATAACTGCAGAAAATTGCAGTGAAATTCCTATAGAATTTCTGTTTTTTTATTTATCATCTAATTGCTCTATTCCCAACTTCTGTTTCATTTCTGCTATGGCAAGCTGTTCCATTTCACTATACACATGAAGACAGCTCCCTTCATTTTTTTTTAAGACCACATTGACACAAGATAAAAAATGGGTAGTAGTGATTATTAGGAAAGCATTATAGAAGACCTATGTGGACAATCAAAGGTTTGGGGGCAGGGGGGGTGGAGTTACACATGGAAAAGGAACACACTTGAAATTGCTATTTCAAAGTTCCAGCAACCAAACCCTACAACAGAAGTCGCTTAATGGTCATTTCTCTCTAGACCAGATCTGGCCTATTGGTAAGTACATAGAGGCCATATCAGGCCATCTTCCAATCTTCTCTCTCCTCCCCAAACCAACCAACAAACAACCAAACAAACAAAACAATTTTTTCAGCTTTCAGAAGAATCAGCAAAATGCTCAGTTAAGAAAACCAAACCTATGGGCCAACCAAACAACAAAAACAATAGGGAATAGCTTATCTACCTAAGAGAAACATCTTTTTACTGCATTCTGAATAATTCCAAACTCCTTAGATTCAACATTTCTCACACAAAGTAGTTATTGGTTCTGCTTTGTCCAAATAACAATTTTTCTCTCTAAACTGCTCTCCAACTACCTAGATAAAACTACTTTATTTTTTTGTTCTTGCATTATTTGTTTGTTTTTATCCCCTCTGGTATTTTTTTTCTTACATCAGTGATATATTCTAATAAAGTTTTTATGACTTCAGGAAATTGTTGAAAAAGTGAAAAGAAATCTGAGCTTTCAAAGAATCATTAAGTAAACAGCAGGCATTCTCAACTGTGTCTGTACATTGGAATTGCCTGGGGCCCATCTATGACTCTTGTTCTTAGTTCACACTCCAGAACAATTAAATTAGCATGGAGGAGGGGTGGGAGCTAGATATCAATATGTGGGTGGGTTTTGTTTTTTTAAATTTTTCATGTGAGTCCAATGTGCAGCCAAGATTAAAATCTATGAGGTTAGAGCCGAAGCCGGTTTGGCTCAGTGGTAGAGCGACGGTCTGCGGACTGAAGGGTCCCGGGTTCGATTCCGGCTAAGGGCATGTACATTGGTTGCGGGCACATCCTCGGTAGGGGGTGTGCAGGAGGCAGCTGGTCGATGTTTCTCTCTCATCGACGTTTCTAGCTTTCTATTTCTCTCCCTTCCTCTCTGTAAAATATCAATAAAATATATTTAAAAAAATTTATGAGGTTAGAAAACAAACCATTCTTAACTTTACGGAGTTAAATGTTAGGTGATGGTCAGATTGCAATAAGATACTATATGTGCTTACAAAATTGAAGAACTAGGTGTCCCTTTTGAGCCATTTCTCTTGGGAAATACTCAAAAGTATTCAATTCACTTGCTTATCACTTGTTTTAAGATACTCATCCTGGAATGGTGCATTGGCTTCCAAATGAAATTAGATTGCTGCTTTATCTGAAAGCAATAGCATCAGCTATGGTCACCACCTGATTGTCAAACTTGCTCATGTCAACCTGGGAATGAATGACTCTCCTTGCCAGTTGAATTTTATCCATGGGTAATGAAAACATTTCACAATAAATATAATTTAAAGTAAAAAAAATTGTATTAAATTTCCCATGGCTAAGATTATTAGATGCCAGTAAAACTTTTAGACTCAGTGGTGTGAAGAAAGTGCAAGAATGATTAAATTGCTTCATAGATAACTTCAACTCTCAGCCCATTCAGCATAACTCTCTGAAGTATTAGTAAATTAACTTCAATATTAATTTTCTGGGCTCAGAATTATCTTCTCAACAGAGTGAAAATGGTCTCAATAGCCCGAATTCCACCTTTTCTACAATTCAATAAATGGTTTTAAAGGAATTGGAGAATTTTGTACATCTATACAAAATATGTTCAGAGTTTGGCCTGTCAGATGTCTTTCTTACCCTACTTACTTTCAGCTCTTACTGATCTGAGACCCGAGTGGTTGCCTTCCTTTCATTGAGGTTCCCATTCTTATTCTATATCTGTCGGGGTATCATTCCATTTTAGTCATCAAAATACTTTCTTATGTCGAAATATCTTTTAGATATTTTGCATCCTCTGCATTTTCACTGCCACTTTTTGTAGATTGGGAGTTTATAACTGAACTTCCTAGCCGTGTTCCAGCTTTAATCAGTCTTTCTCTTATTAATTCACTCTCTTCTTTTTTAACTTTACCTTCTTAGTCACCACTTTTACCAAAGCCATGAATTTTAAATTTCTTAGCCTGCTTCTTAAGGCCTTTTATAAGAAGGATAGTCTCTGACTTTTCAACCTCTTTCTAACTATTCCAACAAACTCCACAGCCTTGCTGGCGAAGTAGTTTTCCATAGGAAAGTTTTAAACACATTAAAAAGGGGGGAGGTGCTTAAAGATAATCATTAGTTATCTTGAAAAGTGCTTTCAATGCAATACAAATCCCAGAAGATGCAGTCCAGTTGATTAACAAAATCACGATTCACCTGTTCCCAGTAGAACCAACTGCTCTTGCCTTGAGTAAATCACTTTGCTGCTTGGCCTCAGCTATACAGAGATTATATAGTAACTCCTGATGGCATTCACTCCTTGAAACAAAAAAGATGGTAGCCAAATAGGGGTGGGCTTACTACAAGTTTAGGAATCAAAAATATGTTATTGCATATATATATATATATATATATATACACATATATATATATATATATGTGTGTGTGTGTGTGTGTGTGTGTGTGTGTGTGTATATATATATATATATATATATATATATATATATATATATATATAATTTTTTTCAGAGAGGGAGAGAGATAGAAACATCAATGATGAGAGAGAATCATTGATTGGCTACCTCCTGCATGCCTCCCACTGAGGATTAAGCCTGCAACCTGGGCATGTGCCCTGACTGGGAACTGAACTGTGACCTCATGGTTCATAGGTCAACTCTCAACCACTGAGCCATGCCAGCCAGGCATTATTACTATTTTTAACAGCTGATCCACTTCAAAGGTCCACTCCTTTCACCTTCAGGAAGCCAGCACTAAAGATGGTAATTAGTGTGCCTGCTCCCTCCCCCACTGCCTGGAATCTAGGACTGCTTTAGTCTTTAAATGCTCCTTCCTCCAGGGGGCAGGCTCCTGTTATCAGTTATTCTACTTTATAACTCACTCCTTCCAGCTCTTAGAACTCAGGGTGAGTGGAGAGTAAACCCAAAGATAGCTAACTAAACCTTAGACCAAGCAGGTGACCTATGCTTGGCTGAGTCAATATTAACTCTTCAAAGAGCCTGAACTAAGTAACACCAAGCCAGTTAAATGTAACTAAAAACATAAAGGGGGGGGGGGTGGTGGTTAAAGTGTGATTTCATTAACAGTTTGCTCATTTTATTCCATTCATCTCCTACCTCACTTGTTTTTAAAGCAGATCCCAGACATCATATTATTTCACCTTGTTAAATTAATTAAACAAAGAGGTTCTCCAACTGCTGTGGCTCTCATGCTCCACCTGCGAATGTAAGCAACCCCAAATCCTAGGCCTGTAAATGCATAAATGGTTATGAAGTTGAAACCTAAGGATAACCAATCACCAGCAGCCAACTAGGCTGTACGCTATAGACAATCAGTAATGTCCTTGCTTTGCGTCTGCCTTTTCTCTATAAAAGTCTCTCTCCCGAGTTCATGTCGGTGGAGTGCTACTAACCGCTTCTGGTTGGGCGCTGCCCAATTTCAATAGATTCTTGCTCAAATAAAGTTTTAAAACTTAATATGCCTTGGTTTGCCTTTTAACCAATTCTGAATACTTCATTGTGTCCTTAGCAGTTATAATCTAAATTTTTTTAAAACAGAATTAATAGTGTAAGAAAGGAAAAATAATGTTCCCTTATCTTCAAAGTTGCTGGCTGAGACCTCCTGTAATAAAAGACAGAAAATCAAACATAAATTCGTTAACGTGTATTAACAAAAATTCCAAAATAAATTAAAAGAGTTTTTCCCCCCTTATGTTATGCAAACCAGAGAACGACATAGCCCTCAATAGGAATCAAAGATACGCTCAGAAGAGGGGGTGGTGGTGGATGGAGAACAGGGGTTTTGAGAGAAGGGTTGCTAGGAAACAAGGTTATAAACTTACATCATTCATTTCCTGATTGGTGGGGACAACTGAACTTTCAGTGATAAGAACAATGGGTAATATACGATTAAGCATTTATCAACATCCTAGATGCAGGTCAGACTCACAGAACACAGGCTTCTGGTTGAGCAGTTCCACCAAAGGGTATTGCTTATCAACCGTACAGGAGGCACAATTTATGAAACAGTTCAATCAGCACAGGGCGCTGCTTGCTTTGTAGGTGGTGTCGGAGCCCTAAAGGGCAAAGGTAAGCCTTGTAAGCAATTACAGGGCCCAAGCTGAAAAAATTCAAGTGTTGGGTGCGTTTAGCATAGTAAAGTTCTTGTAATTCCTTACATGCATAACTCAAGTATGCATGGGGGAGAGAGACAGTGAAAAGTGGGTAACTCTGGAGGTGGCTTAGAATTCTGTGTTAAATATCATCTTAGTTGGCAAAGCAGAGAAGGGATGTAGGCTTCCTAGGGGAGAACAAATGATTTTTAGAAAAGATGACTGAGCCCTTAGAAGAGTAGATGGGAGTGTGCGACAGTTTGTGACAAAGTTTGTCTGCATGTGATGTAGACTTACTGCTAGTCTCCTCTCCTGCGATAAGAGCCAATCTGCTCTTGTTGATAAAACTCTCCACAGGGGGTCTATGACATTTGCATTCCTTTTGGAAGATTTGTCTTTAGGTAGATAAGGGAGTTCAGAGAAAGTCTCTCTCTGTATTTGCTATTTTTCAAGTGCCTCAGTTCAAAATAGTCCATGTACCAAAGTGGTATATTTTGGGGTGCCTTAACGTGCTATCCTTCAATATCATCTAATACTCAGTTGGAGAGTAGTGGAGTGTACCACCCAAAAGTATGCCTTTTTGGCATAAGGGTTATTTTGAGTTAATTAAAAAAATAAATATTTTTATTGATTTTAAAGGAAGAGTGAGGAAAGAGAGAGAGAGAGAGAGAGAGAGAGAGAGAGAGAGAGAGAGAGAGAAACATCTATTGGTTGCCTCTGATCAGTTGCTTCCTGAATGAAGCACTCAGGACTGGACTGGGGACCAAACCCTACAATCTGGGCATGTGCCCTTGACCAGGAATTGAACCAGAGGCATTAGGGTACATGAATGATGCTCAACCAACTGAGCCACAACTGGCCAGGGTATTGAATTTTCTTTTTCTTTTTCTTTTTCTTTTGTTTTGTTTTGTTTGTTTTTATAACTTAGGCACAGGAGAAGCTCCAAAAACAGAGTCGAAGTTACCCTTCCAGAAGGGAAATTTATGTTAGAAGTTGTAAAGGAAACTACAGGGAGCCTGTACCAGGAAGAAGCTCTTACCAAAATAACTCTGTCATTTGAGAGACTTACTTACCTGCCTGGCAGGGTAGTCTTTGTTCACCAAGCATTTTTCTCTTCTCACTCTCCTGTGAATTGCCTTCTCTCCCACCTGAAGTCCAGATCCCTCTCCCTTCCCTTAGCTCAGGATGGTATATAAGCCTCAACTGTCTGGCCACCTTTTGAGTCTCATATCTTTGTAGGGCTCCCTATGTAAGCACATACATATGTAATTAAAATTGATCCTCCCCCCTCTTTGTTAATCTGTCTTTATTATGGGGACGGGGGTGGAGGTGGTTGTTAATCAAGAGCCTAGAAAGGTAGAGGGAAAATCATTTTTCCTTCTCTGGATAGTTTAATTTCAAATTAAACTTCTCCTGTTGTCTCAAAGATGTCAGTTTACAGTTAGTTTGTTTGAATCATAATCCAAACAGAACCTTCAAATGCATTTAGTTATTCCCGGTGTTTTGTTCTATAGAATGTCACACAGTCTAGATCTGGCTGATTGCTTCTTTAAGGCGCTGTTTGACTTTTTTTCCCATCCATTATATAAGCAGAAACTGAGAGTTAGAGGCCTGGTTAGAGGTTCAGATTTAATTTTTTTTAGGCAAGATTACTTTATCACTGCAGTTGTATCCTCTTTATTGCATCACATTGAGAAACAGATGATGTCGGGTGGCTTTATTGCAATACTTTTAGAAATGCCTCCCCTGGAGAGGTGGAAGCTCTTTCCCCTCCCTTGAATCTGGGTTGACTCCTGTGCCCTGCTTGGCCAATAGAATGTCACTCTGCCAGTTATAGGCCTAACCCTGGGAAAACTGCCAAAACTGTAAAATAAGTTACATTTAGGGAAGTTTGCTTCTGGCTCTGGCTCTTCTATCTTCTTTTCTCCCTTCCACTGTAGAGAAGCATTTTTATTAACTTTGGGTTTATGCTTCCATTGTTTCTTTATGAAAGTAGAAAGTAGAAAATATGAAAACACAAAGAGCTAGATTATAAACCTGACTTGGGAATTTGTCTTTTCATATAATTCTTGATGCGTTATGTCAAATCATTTTAAAGGTTTTTAAAGTTGGTGTATATTTGTATTGCTTATTGTCTTCTTCATCTTGTGTTCCCTGTTCAGTGTTTTATCTGTGAGCTCTACCTGTGCTGATATATGAAGCTGCACAGCATTTCATGGTCTGAATATACCTGGAATTTTTTTTTCATTTTCCTGCTGATGTTTTATTGGATGTTTCTATTCCCCCCTTCGCCTGCCCCCGGCCCCTTTATTGCAAATAATGCTGCTGTGGTTACAAGAGGAAGGATCGATGGATTTAATTATATTAAAATAAACACTACATCAAACACATTTTAAGGAAGCAGAAAAGACAATGCATTTAATATATTTTCAGTGTATATAGCCAACAGGAGGTTGATACTCAGGATGCGTAACGATTCTTACAAATCAATAGGAAGAAGATAACAAGCTCCATTGAAAAAACAGGAAAAAGTTATGAGACAACTTACAGAACAGCTGAAGACTAAATGCAAGTAACCCAGAAACATGCTCCACCTCACTACAAATCAAGAAAAATGGAAGTGACAACTACATTAACTACATACATCACACTGTAAAAATTAATTAAAAAGTGATGAGCCTGAGTGCTAGCAAAGATGTGGATTGATGAACACCCTTTTTATCCAGCTTGAGGAAGTATGAATTGGTTTAGTGGCCATTTTGGAGAGCAGATGGGCTATATCTAGTAAAGTTTAAAATAAGACAACCCCCACCCCCAACCAAGCTTCTCTAATGCTGAGAATGTACACAAATGTTATTTACAGCCCTTTACAACTGGCAGTGTTTTGTTAGTATAATTTAGACATTGCAGATCATACTAATTTTAAAATTAGAATGACTTAGCTACCTCCATATTTAATCATCAATGTATGTGAATATAAAATAAACTTTGGTGGCCAGTAAAAATCCCAGTTGGTCCTAGTGGACCCATTCATTTTCTGTTACATTTATTATGTACCTACTATGTGTAAGGGTATATTAGTGCTGGGGTGATTAAGACATAGCAGTTAGTGGTAATTAATGTAAGTTTTAAAAAATTACTCAAAAACGCCTATCTCTGCTCTTGCATACATATCTGTCCCAGGAGGCAAGTTCCAGCCTTGCAGAGACGGTAACCTTTTTTGAATGAATCCAACCTGCTTTTTGTTGTCTATCTCGTCATGACTATAAATGCTGCTCAATCAGCGCTGACTGAGGGTGACCAGTGACCAAAGCTTTGCTTACCTGTCTCCTGGGCTCTCATCTAGAAAGAGACCTTAAAGGTATCCATTTAGTCACCGGCAGGAAACAAATAACAGATACCGAGTGGCTTGTGAAATTACAAAGCACAGACAGGCATAATTCCCTGAAGTTCCATCTTTCAGAGCTCTTCCATTCAATTTCTAGGATTCAGAGGGACTAAGAATACTAAATCCTGGTAAAGAAGGAAGGGAAACATTTCTTCACTGCTCTGAAGACTACATTGCTCCTAAAGCATTTTAGAAAGGAAATGAATTTTTTAAAAGTTTTTTTTGTTTTTGTTTTAGAAAAGGATGTTGACAACATTTGTTTCATATTTATCAAATGCAGTGTCCCATATATTTTGGGGGTGACAAGCTGATTTTTCTATTTTTGCATATTCATCAAATTGATGAAAAATTCTCTCTCTGTTGGCAAATTGGATTTTAATCTCAGCTTGACGTCAAGGCCTGCAGTGTTCTTATAAACCAGTCAATAAGATGGGCGTATTTGCAGACAAGCAATATACTACCTTTCCTTAAAGACGAATAATTTTGTGTGAGTTTTGGACAAAAATAACCTTAGACTATCACGAAAATTTTCTGCTTTGAGGAAATGGTCCCTGCACTTCCGGTTGGTTTTCTCCTGCCTTGTGTAGCAACAATGAGGAATGCAGGTACATTTTGCTCTTCTTAGATTTTCCTTCAAGTAGACTGGCCAGACTCAGGGGCTGGTTCTCAGCATCAGAGCAAATGTGTTAATGTCATAGACCCGTGCATGGCAGAGAGTACAGATACACTTGGAGCAAATTACATCTCCTCTAGTTGCACCAGAACACTTGGGAGGAATTTCTGTGACTTCCCTTTGCCCTATTGCTGCAGGAGTGGCCTGCCTGCTCCTTGACAAATGTCTCTTTCATTCCCATCTACGATGTGTTATTACTCTGCAGAAGCAGAATAGACACCCACATAAAATTTAGTTTTGATGTTAAGATGGATGATGCCCCCCACACACAGGGTATGAAAGGTTTATGAAATTCATCATGAGGCTTTCTGGATAGAGCAGGGCTGGCAAAAGCAAAAAATGGAGACGAGCTTGGCGTCTCTGTAATGCCTATGGGGTGGGCAAGTGCTTCCCGTGCATTCAGGAGCTCGTGTACTTTAATTTTTCAGTCTAGCCAAAGGGCAGAGCACCAGGGCTTCTTATGAGCTTGCCCAGATGATGGACACATGGGGGAGATGCTTAAAAGTTGTCAGCAAGCATCAAAGAGTGGAGTCGGTCTATGATATATGTGTGCCCTATGCATTGATACATGATTAGCAACATCATCGACCTGTACCTGAGAGATGTGAGTTGCAACCCCCCCCCCCCCTTTTGCCCAGCTGTGATAACTGAATGTCCCCTGGGTGTCAGAACTGCTCCAGGTTGAAAACCATCCTTTTTCACCTTCAAGCAGAGGTTTTGCACAGTGGGGGAGCTGGGGTGGAGTGGTGTGAAATGCATGCTGAGGAGTGTGGCACTCCAGAGCCACCCTGTCACACAGCTCCAGAGAGCACTCTTTGCATTGTGTTTCATTTAATGGCACTCTTAGCACATCTCCCCTGTGCACGGTACTCTTTGAGTTGTTTAAAACGGAAGTACCGTGATGGTTATCTATGCAATATACATTCTCCCTTCCCATCCGCAGTCACACATCCATGCCCCCTCCAGTCATGAGAGTCAGCCCCGACCACCTGTGAATCAGGTGAAGTTCATCTTTAGTGCTGCTTCTCTGTCCATACCTCTTGCTTTGGACAACTTCTCCCACCCACTTCTGCTCTCAGGTTTCCTGGAGTTCACCAAGTTCTCTGGCTATCACCAAAAGTCCACTGTGCATTAGTACAGTGGGTTTTAGGAAGGGCCGATAAAGGATTGAATCTCTAATAGTGGAACCAAGTGTTCCTATAACACCTGGTCACAATGATTCTAGTATTAGCTAATGCGTTAACCATTCATTTCATGGCAGTTACCAGGCTAGGCATAGTATTTGTATGCCTCATTTATTTTCAACTGTCAGCTTATGCCATAAGTCTCTTGATCGTTCCCACAAAGCAAGGCTTGGAGAGGTTTAAGGAAGTTTCCCAATGTTAAATAGCCGATGGCTAATGGATGTGGGATTTGAACCCATGTGGTCCAACTCCAGGGTTTAGGCCCCTAACCTCCAATTATACAAACACATAATCACTGTGCAGCTAACCATTTCCTGCACCCACATCTTAAGGCTGGCTTTGCTCATCCTGACCACTAAAAACAGACAGAAGAGCTGAAGTGGAAGCTGAAAGGCCGGAGGAAAGCACCAGGCAGGCAGGCTGTCCCTGGGGTAGTCTTAGGGGTCAGGCTTGAATCAGGCGGGACGAACTAGATATTGTGTAAGTGGTGAGGCTGGACCGGATTGGAGATGGAGAGCAGGATGCCAGACCGGAGCACTAAGTCTCAAACAGAAAGCCAAGCAACACGTGCGGAGCTGGTAGACCTCAAGGGCGGATCTGGAAGTGAGTGGCAGTGTGACCACTGGTGAGGACTCGGAGTCCAAGACCCCGGAGAGCTTGCAGCTGTCTGCCTGGGCCTGACTGAGTGAAAAGCAGAGCGCTGAGACCAACTCCATCTGCTTGTCCCATCTTGTGTAGGAGCATGGCACAGTCAAGGTGGCATGGGATTTCTTGGGGGATAACAACCACACATACCAAGAAGCAGGAACCACTCCTACTCCTGCAAGGCCAACCCACTACATAGCTTCAGGGAAGATGGAGTTATCAGTTAGTTAGGGGCTGTAATTTAGGGGAACTAAAAACCATCATAAGCAACAACCACCCCCCACACCCCTCCGTTCCCAAATGTCTCCTCCGAGCTACCCTTTTTGGGCATGTCAAAGATGCATTTATTTGGATTAGAGCTTGTGTAAATGTCTGTAAGGCATAATGGTAGCCATAACCCAGTGGTCGGCAAACTGCGGCTGGGTTGACTAATGAGTTTGCTGACCACTGCCATAACCTTCCAATAGCACTTTAAGAGAGCATGGATTTCCATGGTGAAAATGGAATGAGACCTTGTGGATGAGCCATAGAACAGGAGGGTTTTGATGGTGGTGTGGCAGGGAAGGGCAGGTTCTGGGTATGAAGAACTGCTCGGGAAGAGCTAGGCCAGGTGGTAATTCATTTCAGCGCGAGACAGAGTGAGGACACAGGGACACAGGGGGGTACTGGCTATGGGAAGAGGCACAGAAAGGGAGGAGGTAAGTGTGAGGTCAGACTGGGAGGGTTGGTGACATACTAAACCTGATTTGCACGCTACCTTAAACCTTTCAGGGTCCTAACCCTGTGACTAAGATTTTTTTGTTTTTGTTTGTTTGTTTGTTTGTTTTTTCAGTTGTTGAGCTTCATTTTGAATTATTTTTCTCCACTAACTTTTTAAACAGTATTTTAAATAATAAATTTTTTTTGGTGGTTCTGGGATACTCTGACTTTCTCTGTGCGCACTGGGTGTGACAACATCACGCAGTTTGAGTCACTGGGACCAAAAATTTTCCTGTAAAACGTCCTTGCCAATTTCTAGGGAATCCATACTTTTCCAAAAGCCTAAGTGTCCGTTGGCAATAATGGAGGAGTGTTTGCAGCAAAAAACTTCTTGAAGACGATATATTGTGGCGTCGTTTCACCAAATGCGAGTTCAGCTTTGGGCCTCATGAGCAGGGAGCATGGGAACATGGTTCCAATGGAGGCACTAAAACGTGGAGCGTTTTGCACTTGAACTATTAAGCCGAGTTGTAAACATAAAAGCAGAATATCAAATGAGGAAGCCAGCTGTGCACATATGAACACTGGCTATTCAAGAAAACCAGCCCCTCTGCGGACCATCTGAGGTTCGGTAATGAGAACAGTCAGTGGAAGCCAGTGCTGGGAGGAATGGAATGTTTTATTAATGCCATGTTACCAGTCGTTTCAAAAACGACTTTAAAAAATGGCCCCTTGAAGCATTCTATGCAATTGAGATGTGCCAGGGAAAAGCGGGACTAGCCAGAGCCGGTTGTGTGGGGCCTCTCAGGGCAGAGCCCGGGCCCAGCGTGAAGATGCCACGAGCAGGGAGCGGCTGAGGGCAGGGAACCCTGGGAGGGGTGGTTTGAGTGGGCACATGTGAGGACAGAGAAGCAGGGCTCTAGGTCCAGGGGTCAAGGTTTCACTGGGAGGCAGGGGCACTGTCACGCCGTCACGTAGGAAGGGTTCCATACCGGTGTGCCCTGGGAGGAGGGTAGGTGTGGAGAGCGGCTACAGTGTTTGGACAGGTTCAAGCCTTGGACTGACGAGAGGGCTCAGTCCTCTCATTGCCACGTGCAAGTCCCAGTTTGGAGGGCAGAGCCCTCCCAGCACAAGTATAGCCAACAGCTGGAGTTGTAAGCTTGAACACGTGCCTAAGTGATGCGGGTTTGATAGAGTTCAAGTGCAGGTAGTTGAGTAGGATCGAAACCCACGAGAATGTTGTAAACATCTCGACCACGCCCTTATTTTGCCGCATGGAAATCCGGCTATAAAATAAAGACACATGTTTGGAAATGTGTGTCTTTCAGAGAAGCAGCGTCCCACTGAGACCCAGCTTTCATTCTCTTGCCTGTCTTTTCTCAGCCTTTCAGCCGCCCCCACTCAGGGTCACCCTTGGCCGTGTCTGCCTTGCACAGGTAGGGACCTTACCTGGGTCTTTAAGAAAAGTCTTTTCATAAGAAGGCCCGACATGCTCTCGGCACTCTATTTTTAGGTGCTCCTTAAAAAAGTAAAAAAAATAAAATAAAAAATTTCTTCAACCTCTAATTAAACTACTTGTGAAATATTGCCAATGTACTTCAAGGGATTAAGAAGCTAATGACCCCGTAGGTATGCATCGCTCAGCTTAAGAAATAACACAAGAGTGTCCTTTGAGCAAGGTGGGGGGTCGGGGACAGACCCTTGAGCAGTAGAAAACCTGAGCATAACAACCCTCCTCCACGTCCTGGTCTAACTGCTGATTCTACAGGCAGCCCCTGGGACCCCCGAATCCCCACCGCAGTGTCCGTGGCTGAGAATCCGCAGCTGGGAAACCACAGTTTGCAGTGGGAGAATACTGTTTTTTTGATTGTGGTTGGGAATCTGTGGTTGGCAATGCTAAAGTAGTGCTTTCCACCCGCGGTTGTGAAACCTGTGGACAGGAAGGGCTCACGGTATTTATTTACTGAAGAAAAATACCCGCATCTAAGTGGATCCTGCAGCTCAAACTCCTGTTGTTCAAGGGTCCACTGTGCCCGGACTGTGGAAGCCCATCCCCAGGGGTAAGCACTCTCCTGAATTTCCATGTTTATCATCATGGTCCTTTTCCTATGACAGGCAGGTATTTATGCACAAGGCACAGCATTGTTTTGCATATTTAAAGCATGTCTTAGCTTTGCCTAGTCAATCCAAAATTCGTTTAATCAAGGGACAGAGGACTAGCATTTATATCTGGAAATTCACAATCTTTCATTTTATATGGCTAAATAATTATTGATTAATTTGGCTAACACGGTTTCAGCACCAGGATTGAACCAACTATCTAAATATAACTGCTCAGCCCTAGCCGGTTTGGCTCAGTGGGTAGAGCTTCAGCCTGCAGACCAAAGGGTCCTGGGCTTGATTCAGGTTGGGGCTCACGCAGGAGACAACCATTTGATGTGTTTCTTCCTAAAAATCAATGGAAAATATCCTCAGCTGAGGAGGATTAACAACAGTATATATATATATATATATATATATATATATATATATATATATATATATATATATATATATCTGCTCACAGTGAACCGAATTTGTCTTGCTGGCTTCTTTTTCTATGACGGATGGCTTATATTTCTCAGAGCCTCAGATTCTGAGATCCTAACTTGTAAACTAATGATAGCAGGTGGGAAAAGTGACAAATGCTTAGTATCTTGGCTGTTTCCTTCTCAAAAAAAGCCTTCTTAAATATTAAAAATACTGTAACATTGTACATTGCACAACATACATTGTACAAAAAGAAAAACATTTTTTATAGCATCCCACATAGTGTAATTTAAGAGAAATGCTTTATAGCATATTTCAAATGCAGGCTGTCATCTTAGATATAGAGCCTTTATATTGCTGCTAGGAGTTGTTAGGTGTCTGTGTACTATAGGACAAACCCAACAATACCATCTCTCTCCTGTTTCAATAACATGTTCCTTTGAACAGAAATATGTAAACAGGTGATAAGAGGAACCAGTCTCGGAGAAAACATTTGAGCATAATGTTAATGATGTTATTGCAATGTTTTTCTGATTTTTAAAAAATTCTTTATTGTTTAAAGTATTACGCATAGTATTACATATGTCTCTTCCCCCTCCCCCCCTTGACCTCTCCCTGGCCACGTCCCCCCACACCCTCATTCCGCTTCCCCCCTCCCCAGTGTCTGTGTCCATTGGTTATGCTTATACTAGTATGCATGCATACAAGTCCTTTGGTTGATCTCTTACTCCCTCCCCCCGCCTCTCCTGCCTTCCCTCTGAGGTTTGATGGTCTGTTTGATGCTTCTCTGTCTTTGGATCTTCAACAGTTTCTGCTGTTCATTATATTCCTATTTCTCTGATTTTTGATGGAAAACGAAGGTATTGGGAAAGTCATCCATTTTTAAATCAAAGAGGAAATGGCAGTTAAACTGTAAATAAAATAACATATTTGGAAACTTGGCCACTGAACATTTTAACCAAAGAAAAACATGACTTTTTTCCCCTGTGTTTTATAAAGAAGTCTGAGTTTTGAAGGCCAAGTTTATGAAGGGCTAGTCTCATAGGTTGCATATGTTTTATCATTATTATGGTTTACTAAATCTCTCCCTGTCTGTTGGTTGATACTGTGAATGTCTATGACAGTGGACAATCCACTCGTTCTACCTTTGGACTTGAAGTTTAAAGTCAAGTTGCCCAGGGAGAATATAGAAAAATGATTTAAATTTAAACTAAGGCCTCCATTTCTGATACCAGATCCTTAAGTAGAACAATTTTGGTGGATGGACAAGGGAGGAGAATGTAGAAGGGATGATAGTAGGCATGAGGACCCAAAACTGAAAATGCATCTGTATATTGTGATTTCTTAATAAAATTCAAATGGCAGCTACTTCTCCTCTCAAATGTCAATGTCATAGTAAAGATTTTAGTGTGTATGTGCAATGTATCATGCCTAAAGTACTTAGGAAAGACCCTTTTCTGAGAAATTGCACCATTTTTAAAATAGGGTATTTCTTTGTCTGTTCCATGATAACATATACTGCTGGGTATTACATAAAAAAGATGCTTACTCTTTGAAGTTTTTGCATTTTTTGTAAGGCTGTTTCTCTGGCTCAGAATCACGGGCAAGTTTTTCACTAATAAAAAATTCTAGTTCTCTTGATCTACTTATTTGCTATGAAATAATTCTTTAAAATGATATTCTAAACTTTTAAGTTATTAGTTTGATCTTACTTCCAGATCTTACTGAATTGTCAGCAACTCTGATGTTTCAACACATGTTAGTTTGTACTTCAGTTCCATTGAGCTTTTTGAAAAAATGGCATTACAAAATGTTGGTACATCTTTGGTAGAAATGTAAAGTGGTACAGCCACTATAGAAAAAAAGCATGGAGCTTTCTTTAAAAAATTCAAACTAGAGCTGTCATGTGATCCAGCCATCCCACTTCTGGATATTAATGCAAAATAATTGAAACCAGGATCTCAAAGAGATGTTAACATGCGTATGATCGTCACAGAAGTATTTACAGTAGCTAAGATGTGAAAACAAGTTGAATGTCTATTGAAAGATGAGTGGATAGCCTGGAAGGTGTGGCTCAGTGGTTGAGCATCCACCTATGAACCAGGAGGTCATGGTTTGATTCCCAGTCAGGGCATATGCACAGGTTGTGGGCTCAATCCCCAGTGTGGAGTGTGCAGGAGGCAGCCAATCAATGATTCTCTCTCATTAATGATGTTTCTTTTTTTCCCTTCTCTCTCTCTCTCTCTCTCCCTTCCTCTCTGAAATCCATTATATAAAGAAAAGAAAGTGTGGTATGGATACACACTGAAATACTATTAAGCCTTACAAAAGAGGAAATTCTGCAATATGCAACAACATGGATAAACCTTGGGGACAAGTAAAATCAGTGAAATAAGCTAAGTGAAATAAGCCGATCACAGAAAGACAAATTCATGGGATCAAATAGTGGAAAGGTGGTTGCTAGGGGCTAAAGCAGGCGTGGGCAACCTATGGCCCACAGGCCGGATGGCTGTTCTAAACTATTGAAATAAAAAATTAAAAAAAGACTGTATCCTTTTATGTAATGATGTTTACTTTGAATTTATATTAGTTCACACAAACACTCCATCCATGCTTTTGTTCCGGCCCTCTGGTCAAGTTTAAGAACCCATTGTGGCCCTCGAGTTAAAAAGTTTGCCCACCCCTGGGCTAGAGGAAGGGAGAAATGGGGAGCTACTAATAATGGGTATAAAGTTTCAGTGAGATGAATAAGCTATAGAGATATGCAGTACATCATACCTATAATCAACAACAATGCATTGTACACTTAAGAATTTGGTAACAGCCAAAACCGGTTTGGCTCAGCGGTAGAGCGTCGGTCTGTGGACTGAAAGGTCCCGGGTTCGATTCCGGTCAAGGGCATGTACCTTGGTTGTGGGCACATCCCCGGTAGGGGGTGTGCAAGAGGCAGCTGGTTGATGTTTCTCTCTCATCAACATTTCTAGCTCTCTATCTCTCTCTCCCTTCCTCTCTGTGAAATATCAATAAAATATATATTTAAAAAAAAAAAAAAAGAATTTGGTAACAGAGTGGATTTTTTGCTAACTGTTCTTTTGATAATAAAATAAAATTTTAAAATTGAAGTTTATTAAAGGAAAATGAATGCTTTAATGCTGAAATATATAGATAGCTGAGAATTTCTTGAAATAAAAATGGTGGTATAACCATATAAACCAGTCTCCTATTCACTTTACAACCAAATCCCAGAGCAAATATTCTGGGGATGCAATTGTAGTTCCTTTTTAAAATATTCAATAATAGCAATGCTAAATTGATACTATTTGCACATTTAAATAGAGGAAATATCAGGACTCCCAAATATCAAAGCTGCTCTCAAGGGACAAAAATGTAACCATTGTGGATGTTTAAAGAGAGTTGATGCAGATTCTGGAGGCAACTTTCAGAGTTCTAAGCATGTAATGAGTAATGTTAACACCATGGAACTAAGTATATAAACCTCAAGGTGACTTGTTTGGAAAGGACGGTACTCATTCGATGGATGGACAAATTTTCCCTGGTTTCTGGGATTGCATTTGCCTTTATGTTCATGGATGATTTCTCAAGTGGTTGTGGCAAGACACTAGAGAGGGAGGTTTGGGACCATGCTGAGGCATCTATTTGCTCTGCTGGAAAAAAAACACAAAACTGCATTAGAGTGATCAATAGAAGAGTCAGAACCATGACCTTGCTTCTGGAAACTGGATTCTTTATCTTCCCATAACCAGATCCTTTCGTCATCAAAGCCTAGATGACATGCCACCTCTTCTTCTATTTATTTACTCATTCATTCATTTATTTTACCCCGCCTCCCTCATTCAGTAACTCTGAGCATTTGCTATGAGCCAGCACTGTTCCTGGCACAAGGAATTACCAGAGAGCCAGAGGGAAATGGCCTCTGCCATCAGATGGCTAATCGAACTCTGTATTTCTCTTATGGCAATTTGGTTATTTGGGCATATCACATTCTCCTATAAGACAGTGAGTGTTTGATGTCAGTATCATATCACAATGCTTTACAACTAAAGGATAACTGATATATGATGAATAAATGAAGGGACAAGTGAGTGAATAAATAAGTGAGTGAATGAATCAATCTTTTCTGATCTATTGTGCCTGAGTAATGTAACATTTTTTTTTTTACCTTTCTGAAATTGCAACCCAACCTCCATCATTATGGGTTGGAGTCACATAAAATACTTGGGCACTGAGGAAGCCATTACAATGGAATTTACAAAACAAAACATTCAAAAGTATTTATGTGGAATAATAGAATATATTTTTATAACCTCACATAATTGAATCAGGATTGGAAAAAGGACTGCAAATGCAGGATGATGTATCTACCGAATAGTCTTAATACCTATTAAGAAGAGACCATTAATGGATAGTAGGAAAGACTATCATTTTATGTAATAGTGGCAGAGGAAGGTTTTTAACTTCCCTAAATACTTCTTCATGCCAAATAATGACTCAATGCACCATAGATTAGAAATTATCTCTATACTTTGTTTACTTTAGAAAATAGTTGTCTTACATGTATGTAAACTAGCTTTGAGGAAAGAGTGAAATACTTTTATAGTCTACCCTTTCTCTCAACAGGACAAGAATTTTAGCATGCATATATTCCCTTTACTCTTCTTCCTTCTCTAACTAACTCCCATGTTGGCATCTTATGGAATTTTATTTCCAGTTTGTTTCTTTAACACAGATACACATGCCAACTGACTTGAATTTAGTGATCTTTTTTATTATTCTCGTACCATGTTTCTTGTTCATTACTTCCTCCCGGGTTTATTTTTCTTCTTGCTGAAATACATAATCTAGTAAGTCTTTCAAAGTAAATGGATGGTAAACTTCCAGAGGTCTTACATGTTTGAAAACACCCCTAATTTGTGAAAGAAGCTGAGTGGTTGAATTTACTTCACTGATGGCAAGATTTGGGCCTCCTTTCCAATCCTACTGTATCCAAATTGACTCTCTAATAGTTGCTGACACTATGGCTCCAGTCCCCCAAATTTGCCTCATGACTAATACAGCCTAAGTTTCCCATCCATTCCAAGAACTGGAACAGTGAAAAATTTTCAGAATATAATGGAACTTTGACCTTCATCAATTTAAGAGATGAATTCCGTAGGCTGTCTGCTCTGTAGTGGAACAGCTATCTTGCGCTGTGTTTTTGTGATGGTCTTAGTAAAGGCTTAAGCTAACAGCTTTTAGCTGGTTTTTCTTTCACAAATTCATCCTGGTTGCTAAATGATAGCTTGGCTAAATAGTATTTTCCCTAAGAATTTTTAGATTTTGTTTCCTTACCTCATGGCACCCATTGTTCCTTCTAAGTCTGTCTGTTCTTCAGAGGTCATTTCCCTCCACCAGGTTCCCACCTTCTTCTGCAGCCTCTGGCAGTTTCCTGCCAGGTCCATGCCTGACCGCTGTGGCTTCCAGGGTGCTGTACTTTGTCATATTTAAATGTATCTTATATAATAAAAGCCTAATATACTAAGTATCTGGTTGACCTGTTGGCCATTCAAACAAAATCAAAGCATAATATGCTAATGATACACTAAGGCCACTCAACTGCTCGTGATGACGTGCACTGATCATCAGGGGGCAGACACTCTGACTAGTAGGTTAGCTTGCTGCTGGGGTCTGGCTGATGGGGACTGAGTGAGATGGGCTGGACAAACCCTGGAGCCCTCCTGCAGTCCCTCCCTGGCTTGCCAACCTCCAGTGACCCTCCCAGGTCCATCATGCACCTGTGGGGTCCCTTGGCATGGCTTGCACCCTCTTGCAATCTGGAACTTTTCAGGGTGTGTGTGTGTGTGTGTGTGTGTGTGTGTGTGTGTGTCAGAGAGCTGGTTTTGGCCCGATCCCGCAGGCCAGACCAAGGGACCCCATTGGTGCATGAATTCATGCACTGGGCCCCTAGTTGTGTTTATAAGGAAAATGAACTTGTTGGAATTTTTATTTTATTTTTATTTTTTCTATCTATCTATCTATCTATCTATCTATCTATCTATCTATCTAAAAGCCTAAGTGACTGTAATGATCGGAATGACTGATCACTATGATGCGCACTGACCACCAAAGGGAAGATGCTCAATGCAGGAGCTGCCCCCTAGTGGTCAGTGTGCTCCCATAGTCAACATCCCCCTGCCAGTCTATCTCCCATGGTCCCTCCCCCTGGGCTGGAACAAGGAACTGGGGGTGGGTGGCAGTGGACGTGGTCCCTTTCCTAGGGGGGCCCATGGCTGGCTCCCTCCTTGGGGCTGATGGCCAACCTCCCATGCCCTGTCCCTCCCTGCTGTTGGCAATCCCTGATCAGCCCGCTGCCCACCTGCCACAGTGGTGGTGCGGTGGCAAGGGAAGGAGGGGCAGGTGGGGAACCATGTGTTGGCAAGGCATCGGCGATGGTGGTGTTGACGTCTGGTGTCCATTCCTTCCGTGCTTGGCCTGGCGACCATCATCTTCTCTCCAGCTCAATCCTGATTGGCCTGGCCCTGATGGCCCTGATCACCGGCCAGGCTGAGGGACCCCACCCATGCATGAATTTCATACACCGGACCTCTAGTATATTATAAAACTATACATGTTTTCTAGGAAAGTGGAATTTTTAAATTTTAAAACAAGTTATTCTTATAAGGACAGAAAGGTTAAAATGTGTCTTAGCTTCTCAGTACCACAGATGGTTTTAACATTGATCCAGGCTAACCTCTTGGAGTTTGTTACACTGAACCATGCTTATACTAAGTTGTTTTTACCTCATCAATATTTTACATTCTCTGTGCAATCAGGAAACGGTTCCAAAGATACTTATCAATACTTCCCCTTAAATAAATATAAGAGAGCCCCTCTCTGTATGTATTCCCAAAGCCCGAGTTTTTGCTGGAGAGTGCTGTGGGCGTTAGCAATTCCCAGGCTCTCCTTAGACATGCTGGGGAGGGGCTTTTGTCTTTGTTATGGGGTGATATGTTATCAGCCCCTCCCCCCATCTTTCTGTCATCTTCTGATGACCTTTGTGAGAGTTTCATTGGATGTCTTCATTCTGGTGAGATTCACACACTAGGGAACTCACATCTAGGACCCAAGCAGGGCTGAAATGGTAATGTGCACAGCTGTGTAACCCAACAAGGAAATAGCCAGGGAAATGTATCTTCCGAGTAGATCAGTATCCTCTTTGTAAAAGGGAAGCATAGGCATGTATAAACAGAACTTAGGCTTTACTCTTTGGATTCCAAAATGGAATTGTTTTCTCTATGAATGATATGCCAAATGACTGAGCCATAAAGAAACACACACCCACACACACACGTGTGTGTGTGTGTGTGTGTGTGTGTGTGTGTGTGTGAGAGAGAGAGAGAGAGAGAGAGAGAGAGAGAGAGGGAGAGAGAAAGAAACTGAGATTACATTTTAGTCATTTTCTTTAAGAAAAAAAAAAACTTAGCCCTAGCCAGTTTGGCTCAGTGGATAAAGTGTAGGCCTGTGGACTGAATGGTCATGGGTCCCATTTCCAGCCCTGGTCAGGGCATATGCTAGAGGCAACCAGTTGATGTGTTTCTCTCATATCAATGTTTTTCTCTTTCTGTCTCTCCCTCTCCCTTCCACTCTATGTATAAATCAATGGAAAAAATATTCTCTGGTTAACAAAAAAAAGTAAACTTATGTTTCATTATTTGTCAGCCAAGCAGCTTTGCACATATTTCATCTAATAAAAGAATGGTTGCCTGATTTGACCTAAATGTTAATGGAAGAATAGCCAGTTCTTTCAAGATATTTCTTCTTTTATTTAAAATGTTAACTATCACAACACATTACACAATGAAATGATGACCTTAGAATCACATGAAAACTTTTTAAAACATTTCTATATAGTCACAAAACATAAAACATGCTTCAGGGATACAAATATAGTTTGTACATTTTCACCATAAAAACAAAGGGAGAAGCACAGGTCTATCTGTGGACTTCCTTTCTTTCAGAAGGAGCTGATGTGATTACTTCGAGAGAACAAAAACGATTTCTTTCTTTGGAGACAATATTATTAACAGGTCTTTACAATTTCATTGGACACTGTGCTTTGTTGAGAAATTACTACTGATTCTATTTCTGAGGGAATCGTCATATTAGAATTATAACACCCTTTTACAACACATTTTGGCACAATATGAAAAATAAACACTTCGTTGAGTTTTTAACCCAAAACATTATTATTATTATTATCATTGTTATTATTAAATAATTATTCCGCATAGTGCACTTCTCGTTTTTTACTTCTTATTGACCATTGACACAAATGAAGCTCAGTAAACACATTAGGTAGTTTATTTACGTCTTCTTTCATAATTCTGCATCTCATCCCTTTCGTAAGCCTCTGAGAACAAAGAGAAGAGAAAGAGTTCTTTAAGAGCATGCACGAAGGGAATGCAAGTTCCAGGCACACATAATGACTCTTTCAAAATGCATAATGACTATTTCCCTCTGTTGAAATATTTCCAAGAGGTTTATTTGCACATCTTCCAATCTTGCCTTACTTTCTACCCTGGCTGGAAGTGACCTAACCACAGAATGAATGGTAACTTCAGTCGACTGTCATATACTTGGTTCCCCCAAAGCATACTTCCACAATATATTGCAGTGTTGATTCTCAGCAGCGTTCTCAAACACTGCAGGCACCCAGGTGATTTATAGAAAGGACAGTGCCTAAATTAACCAGAAATAGTCATCGGATGGAAGCAAAATGTGAAACTTATTCTAGGACAGAATCAACAAACTATAGGCCCTGGGCCAAATACAGCCCACCGCCTTTTCTTGTAAAGAACGTTTTACTAGACCATGGCGCCAGCCATTCGTTTATATGTTGTCTATGGCCACTTAGCATTACACCGGCAGATTTGAGTAGTTGTTACAGAGATTGCGTGGCTCACAAAGTCTAAAATATTTACTGTGTGGCTATTCAGAGAAAAAGTTTGCTGATTCTCGATACAGGGATAATTTATGCTGTGAGGGTCTCTTCCTGTCTCCTGGGTGCCTCCCAATGTCCTTGGGACTGGAAACAGCCTCATAGTCCTTAGGTAGGGCTTATGTGCCGTCTAAATACAACACAGTTTAACTCACCTCCTAGCACCCTAATGTCCTGTGAAAGGTTGATCACTGCTTTTAAAAGGACTTACCATATACCTAGCAAGTAATTTAAGTACACTGACTATCTGGACTTAAAAAGGCCAAAATTAAACATAACATAATATATAAATGTTGTAATGTGACCTATTGTATACTAGTACAATTTCAAAGGGTTCTGTAACCACAAGAGGGTAAAGATCAGGCTGATAGGATAAAAAAACTTAAGCATACTTTCCATCATTTTAGCTAACCCTTTATACACTTAGATTGACATCATAGAGCATTACCATGCTTTTAAAAATTCAGCATGCCCTGTTGAAAATATTACATTTAAATAGAAACAGCAGAAATCACTGGGAAAGGTATGTAGAACCCCTGGGTGTTACTGCAAACGCTTTTCCCAGTGAGAAGGATCTGTGGAGAGAGAAGGGAAGTCCAGTGTCCAGTCATCACTTTCCCTTCAACACGGGGCAAGAGAGCTTTAGCAGCCCACTGTCCCGTGAGTGAGGTGGACAACACCCGGATTGTTTTATGTCAGTCACGTATGCATTTCTGGGGTAGAACAGGCTGAGCCCCAAACTGAGCAGTTCTGAAGCAAGGAAACAGTTCATGCCCCCCCCCCTCCCCCTGGCGTGCTCACATAAGGAGGAGGACTGACCCAGGCTCACTTCTGGAACGTAATGTTCTTTCTCCTAACTTGAAGCGGAGTTTCTTACCTGGTCCTTGCACCCTCTGAAGCCCTAGGTAAACTTCTGTGTGTCAGAGATGAGGACGGTTTCTCTGGGAAGGGGGTTTCTAGATTTTTCTAGCTTGTCAAAGGGGTTTGTGACCATAAAAGGCTATAGAAGCCTAGAATAACTTCATCTCAACTGAGTTTATGAAAAGATCTCTAATTGAGTGTGGATTACTTTTTTGGCCAGTTTTTCCCTTTTCTATTTCTTAACTAAAGTTGAGGAGCAAAGATTTATTCATAAATTAATTCAGATTCATTACATTGATTATGTGTATTACTTATAATACATGATTACTTTTGGTGCATTTAATCGGTTCTACATTGTATAGTACCTATATCATTTGTGCAGTTAAGCATGTTCTAAAATTTGCATCATTTCCGGAAATGGAGAGTTAAAGTATAATATGATTATCACGAAAACCACCTCTATGTAAAGACTACTGATACAAATTCTAGTGGCTTAAATTTATATCCCATTTCCAAAAGCCAGGAGATAGTGTATATTAATAAAAACAATTTTAGTTTTTTTAGTAGGTGGATTGGTAATGTCTTTAAAATTTAACCTTGAGCAACCCCAACATTACTGATGAAGAAATACAAACATAGTCATCTAAATTTGGAAGGTAGAGAACCAATATAAATATCAGCAGACACCATTTTTGCATGACTTTCCAGAAAAATAAGAATGAAACCAGCATACCTTAGCTACAGATTTTCTAGAAATTAGAAATATTCTAGATGGATAAGACAGCTGCTGATTACTTTCTAATTAATTATATGGTTAGTATTTTAATTTCACTTTTATTCCATGTACAAGGAAGATAATTTGAATAGTTTTCCCAAAGAACCCAAACTAGGGAATGTAAGGCCTGCATGAGCATAACAAGTCAGTCTTATGAAAATGCCAAGGTTATTTGACCTTGGAAATATGGTGATGAGTGAGTTTTCTCATATAAACATGTGGCATTTATTTACATAGAAAATAAAAAAAGAGAAGAAAGGATGCAGTCTTTATAGCAAGTGAAAGAGTTGTCCAGAATTAAAGTGGGTTTTGAGGAGAATTATGGCATCCCTTTTTTCTGAGAGCCTTGTAGGCAAGTCTGATTGTGTGTATCTTTAGGGTGATTTGACTATGTTCCTTTGTGATGGCATGGAATGGACTATAAAACTCTCAAACATCCATTGGGATGTTTAAGAGTTTGAGTTTCTATAGCTTCATGAAGAGCAAGTAATTTGTATAAATAAATTTATTTTGTTTCTCCGTTTTTGTGTTGGAAAACTGCCAGGTGTGATATCTTGTAAGACATGTAAATTACCTTGGTAACAAGTGAAAATTTATCTTATTTTCTGCATTCCCCACACCCTTAGTTTGGTAAGGTTAAATGTGGTTTATATGACAGATATAAGGAAAAGAATATTAGACTAGCCCAAAGATTCAGGTTAATTAAATGGGGGCAGACACTGGTAAGGCTGCTGGTTTTTGAAATTGATATTGTGGTGATATTAACTTAGCTATAAACCCATTCTCAGATTTATTTATGAAAATTAGAATTTTTTTTACCATAAATACTTAGTTTAAGTTCATTATTCCTTTTAAATAATTTGAAAACTGTGGCTTAGAAAGAAAATAATGTAAGTAGATTTAAAATACTATTTTCAGTCATGATTTTATACATACCAGAATTTAAAGCTCGTTTGCCCATTAGTCCATAAAAGGCATCTGCTCTATGTCCTGGAAAAATACATTTAGGGGTATTTAAACATGTATATCTTTGAGGAAATAAACTATTATCAAAAAAATCAAGTTTCTAAATATATTCTCATATAATAAATATGTGTCTATATCAAGTTTGGGTGAGTCAGAAAAACTCTTAAAATTTTTATAAATGACACTAAAATGCTAAATGAAATACTCAATTCTACATCTAAATATTAGTAAGTACCCTTTATTCATATTATTTTTTTTATCTGTTTACATATACAAACTTTTAAATATTGTTGCCATTGAAGCTAGCTTTGATTTTTAGGAAGTTTATTTCATATTTGTGTGGCAGGGAAATATCCAAACCTATTTCCTCTCATTACTGAATAGATTGTGTTTCTCAGGAACTGAGCCTTAGTTAAGTCGGATCCCTACTACACCTGATAATTACAAACTTCTCAAAGGTTACTCTATTTTATTGGATTTTAAATAATACTTCTTTTGAAAGGTATATCAATTTTGACATTCATAGAGTGCATTTATTTCCATTACATAGAATTCTGCTGTATATAATTCCCTTGAAAGCTAACTCCTTAGAAGGTAAATGACTTTCACTAGAGTGAGAGAATGTCCCTTGGTTTACTAGTTGAAAATAGGGCTGCTCTCTTAATGTGGCCTACTCTGCTACCAGGGACACTGAAACCCAAGCTAGCAACTAAGTGCTCAGTACAATTAAGATGGACCCTGGGACTGCCCGTCAACTCTGGTTCCGTTAACTGGGAAACTGGGACCTAATGACCATCGAGTGTCACAATTTTACCATCTTCACTGCCCTAAGAAATGTCCACTGTGCTTTGATAGATTGAGGTTTCCCATTCAGTTATGACATAAAAAAACCCAGCATTTCTACCTTTACCTTTAGTAAGGATCATCTACTCAGACTTTCCCTGGAGCCCCGTGGCTACTGAATTACCATTATAAGTGACATCATTATGGCATCCAGTGTATGCAACTGAGTTAGAAGATACCTATAAATATTTAGTTTTGATTTTGTTTTGCAGTGGAAGTGGTGCTTGTGTGGTGGTGTCAAGGGATAATGTGGGCTGGATTTTTACCTCAGGATTGAAATTCTGAGCTAAACTGACAGTTTGTAGGAGGTAGAGATGGGGGCAGGGAGGGGCAGCTTAAAACAACATATATTTATTATCTCACACTGCCTGTGGGTCGGAAATTCAGCAGAAGTTTAGCTGGGAGTTAAAGGATTTTTAACCCAATGTGTCATTTTGGAAAGTATGATATGTCTAAAACCATAGAGCTTTAAGCAATCATGTTCTGGCTGAAATATAATGCATCTCTTCCATTCACATATTGTCTCAATTAAACACATTAAGCCCAAACTTATAACAGGAAGTAAGTTAAGGTATTATATAAAGTGGAATTCAATCAACATTTGTATTTGATAAATGTCAAAATAATTTTGAACTTACTTTTTTTCATAGAAGGCAAGGCTTGTCCTACAACAGACAGGAGTAGAGAAAAAATCTTACCTTTAATGAAAAATATAAATTGAAGTTTAAAATATGTAACATTTCCCATCCATATACTACCTGAGGACTATAGCAGAAGCACACATTATTGATAACATAAATAAAATCTTAATAGAAAACAATTTTTAAGTGCTTTTTATGGGTCACAGATTTCAATCCAGGACTGGTAGAAATTGTTAGGCAATGCCATATCTGTTTCCCTATAAGAAGCACATATTCAACAACATAAACTGATGAACAAAAATAGATCCAGAGACACAGAAGCATCAAACATACCTTCAGACCTCAGAGGGGAGGCAGAGGAGGGAGGGGGTAAGAGATCAACCAAAGGACTTGTATGCATGCATATAAACATAACTAACAGACACAGACAGTAGGGGGGTGAGGGCATGTGCTGGGGAAGGGGGCATGGCAGGGGGGAATGGAGACATATGTAATACTTTCAACTATAAAGAATTAAAAAAAAACCCACACATATTCAAGGAGGGCTACCTTCTGATGCTCAGAAGAGGAAGAGAGATGCAAATACATCTCTTAATCAAACAGGCATAATCAAGAATCTGTATTTCAGCCCATAAAATGCTTTTTCTCCCCCCACTTTCTTAAATGTGCACTCACAATAGTAAAATAAAGATGCATAGAAACGTTTACCATCAAGAGCCTTTAACAGGGTCACTTGTTTTGCAATTGAGGAATCTAATTAGAAACAACTGACTTTTTACAGGGCCCACTGGTGATACGATGAATTCAAACTGAGTAATTCTACCAGGAGACAAGGAGCAGTTTATCATCAGCTTCCACGCGCACTTAGAGCACCCCCGGTCCTCTCTCTGGGAGGCCCCGTGCCCGCTCCTGCTTTGCCAGCTCGGATCTTTAGTCCCCAAGGCTGAGGTTGGGTCCTGTCCTTGGCGGTTTGGGTCTCACACTGAGGCCTGCCTCCCTCCCTCCCTCTGCGGCCACGTGCTGTGCGTGTGTCAGTGGGGTGAGGGGGACATCGCTACTCAAAGAGCACGGGGAACTCTGGGTGCTCTGAAGAAGACGCCAGCAGACCGGGCGGGTGGGTGGCCCTCAGAGACCCAGAGAGGGGTGGCTGCCCATCTCACCAGCATCCCGTTTGCCCATCAATCCGAAGAACTGCTGAGGCTTGGGGCGCCTGGCGATTCTCTGTAGGAAATGCTCAACGGGCTCATCCAGCTCGTCCTGGGGGACAGACATACGGACAAACCCGGGTGCAGCAGTCAGCAGTGCCAGGCTCCCCCAAACCCGAGTCTTTCCCCGCCCCATCCTGCGCGCTCCAGCCCCGGGCGAACCTGGCGGTGGGACCCTGCCGGCCAGGGCTGGGGGCCAGCTCCGCGGGGAGACCAGAGCGCCAGGCTTGCCCCCCGCCGGGGGGCTGAGTGGGGTCCCTGGCAGGTCGCTCCCCACCTCCACCCCACCCCGCGGAACTCGTGTCCCAGCGCCGCCGCCGCCCCCAGGTCCCTGCGTGCGACCGGCAGGCGAAGTCTCCGAGCCCCGCGCTTTGCGCTCTTTGCTCGCAGCCCGGGGACCTTCCTCCCTCATCTGCCTCCGAGCCACCGGACTCAGGCCCACGGACTCAGGCCCACCTCCGGGGGGTTTGCCGACGCCTCCTCACCCTAACTAAAGGCGCCCAGGTGTGGCGGGGCGGGGCGGGGTGGCCGCGCTTGGCTAGCGACCTGCGCCCTGCGCGGCGCGCCTTTCACTGTTGGTTCCGGGGAGGCGCGCTCTGGCTCCAACAGCCCGCGAGCCGGGTCCGGGCCACCTGCGGCCACCTTCTGGGGTCCCCCAATCAATGTCGCGGCGGCAGGAAGTTAGCTTTCCACCCGCCTCCGTCCCCAGCAGCTCGCCCCTTGCCCGGGCTTCTGCCAGGGTCCTGCGTGCCCTCCCCTGCCCCTGCTCCTGCCCAGCGTCTCCAAACGCCAGGTCCTCTCGGCTGGCCTAGGGTCCCCGACATCCCCATTTCCCCCCCCCCACCCCGGGCTCATCACCGAGGGCATTATCGCTCCGGGGAGCTCCGGAGAGCGCAGTTGGTGGCGGGCACAACCCCTCTCCGGGGACCTCGGGGGGGGGGGTCCCGTACATCCGCGCGCGCACCGGCCTCTCTGCCCGCCAGGCTGACCGGGGCGCCCTCTCCCGGGACAGGGACAGCTCCCCGGGCTCGGGAGGAACCGCGAGGAACCAGCCGGGGCCCGGGACTCACCTTGATCAGGGCGCCGTTGGTCCAGTCGGTCCAGTAGTTGAGATCACGGTCGGCTCCGATGTCCTCCGCCAGCAGTTGAGTGGAGACGAGAAAGAAGACGGCCACGGCCAGGAGGATCTTCATGCTGGATTTCTGGGAAGAGCGGGGGGAAAGAGATCGTGGAGGGGGGAATGACAGACCCTGGGGGGTGTGGGGGGGGTGGCTACCTAAGACCTGGGGCAGCAACCCTGTCCGCCCGCCCCGAAACGGAAGCCCGATGAAGAGCCTGTGCCATGTAGGAGCGAGAATCAGTCCCAACGCGTCTCAGATGCCCTTCTCCTCCCCGGAACCCCAGCCCCACCGGCCCCCAAACCCACCCACCCACCCACCCACCCTTCCCAGCCAGGAGGCTCCGCAGGTGGAAGACAAAGAGGGACACCGGCAATCGGGTTGCATGTCTCCCCGCCACCCTCCGATGTCCACCCCACTGCCCCTCGCCCCAGCCAGCCAGCCCAGCCAGCGGGCACACTTGGGCGCAGTGCCCGGCTTGGAGAGCCCCCGGCGGGGCGCGGGCACTCACGGCGGCCGGTGGCGGGCGGACCCGCGGACCCGCAGGGACCCTGTGGCCGGTCTGGGCGCTCGGCGGGCGCTCCGCACTCCCGGAGCCGCGACGGTGGAGGTGGAGGTGGAGCAGGAGGAGCAGGAGGAGCAGGAGGAGACGGAGTGCGCTTTGCCTGCCTGGTGCCCGCGGTATTTATCCGCGGCTCCGCGCGCCCCGGGGCCCACGTGACGCGCTCCCCACGCGGCTTTCTGCTCAATATTTAATTAGCCGCCTCCTCTCCCCCTTGCTTGCGTCTGATGGAGCGTTTCCGAGACGGTAACACCCGTCGTCGTCGTCGGTGCCCATAATATCTGGACCCAATTGGGTTCGAAATGACGCAATTTTAGGGAAAACAAACGGGGGACCTCGCCATCCAATCCCCAGCTGCCCCTCTCCTTCCTCCTCCGGCAGATCTGCCGCCCCCTCCCCTCCCCTCTCCCCTCCTTCCGCACAGGGTTTCCTGACACCTGAAATTACTCATCAACGCCGAGCGCCCTGACTCATCTCTCGGACTTCCGCACGGCAACTTTTGCGTCTCTTGAGGATGTCAGGATAAGTTGTACTTGTAAGGATGGCCAAGTAACTTCCGGCAAGAAGATAATTGTCGTAGGGAATCATACCAAGAAAGGAGCCCTTGAGATTGGAGGGGGGCGGGGGGGAAAGAGTCCTTGTTTTCTGTTTCCACCTGCAGAGTGTCTTGTGAAGTGTTTCTGAGATGCGTCCTACTCCCACATCAGCCAGCACGCCTACAGTGCTCCGGCATCACAAAGGGATTTTTAGTCCCATAGTATTCAGACGGTGGGAGCAGATTTATTTTCCATTTTGGAGAAAGGAGAATTGAAGCGTGCCATTGCACGTAGAATGTTCGTGTTGGTGCCATTTTAGGATATCTTTTGTTCCAAGGTAGCCAAGACCTCTTTCTGGACACACCCAGGAGCAGGGGCGAGAGGAGGATACATTGAGTGGCCAGATTATTATGACCATCCATCAGCACTTCCTTGGGCCACCTTTTGCCTTCAATACCGCGGCGATTCTTCTTGGCATTGACTCCACGAGATGTTGAAAGGTGATGCGAGGCATCTGACACATTGCCTGATGAATAGCACTGTCCAGCTCTGTGAGATTGGATGGTTGTGGAACCAGCTGCCTGATGGCTCTTTTAACTTCCTCCCACAAATGCTCGATTGGATTGAGATCTGGTGGTTGTGGGGGCCACCTAAGCAAAGTAAAGTCTCCCTCATTTCTTGAAACCACTCCTGCACAATAGGAGCACCGTGGCATGGTGCAATGTCTTGTTGGAAGAAGCCATCACCATTGGGTACGCCATCAACATGATAGGATGTACTTGATCGGCAATGATACTTAGGTATGTTGTGCTATTCAGACGTTGTTCCACACGAATTAAAGGGCCCAAATCATGCCAGGAAAACATGCCCCAAACCATAACACTGCCCCCACCAGCTTGAAGGGTTGTACTCATGCATGTGGGCTGCATGCTTTCATGCTGTTTCTGTGAAATTCTTACTCTGCCATCTGCATGAGGCAACTGGAAACGTGATTCATCGGACCACATGACTTTTTTCCAATGCTTGACTGTCCAACCCTTGTGTTCCTGTGCAAATTGGAGAGGTTTTATCTTGGTAACTGCAGACAGCAAAGGTGTTCGAACAGGCCTTTGGCTTCCATATCCCATGTGATGCATGGCTAATTTGTCTACAAACGTCAGGTGGTCATAATAATCTGGCCACTCAGTGTGTGTTTGCACTTCTCTCCTACCCTTTCTTGCTAAGACTCAGAAACCAGCAAGATGGTACAATGTGTTTACTGGGTACCACTGATGGGCTCTACAGATCACTCACTTAAGGACTCAATAGATCATTCATAGACTTCTTTGTCTATGAAAACAAAGGATATGAAGATACTAATCAGGTGGTCATTAACAGTATGAAACTGTTAGCCTAATAACATCTCTACAGAAATCACAGCTTTTCTTGCAGACACATGTCTTTCATGTCTAAATGAATTAAGTGACATTTGTTTCTTAGGTGGAGTTGTTTTCTCCTCTTAATATTATATTTTTCAATTAATTCTGATGTTTTTAGTATAATGCATGAAAGAAGAAAATTTTGCAACATATATAAAACAGTAGCTTTTTCCTCTAATACTGTTGTTCTTTCTCAAGCAACCCAGAATTTGGAAATTCCCATGTATCTATTTCTTTTTTGAGGCCTAGCTTCACAACCAAGTTTTTATAACTTTTTTATATGGAAAACTAATGCCCCAGTGCATGGATTTGTGCACATTGAAAGGAAATTTATTAGAAGAAATATTTTAATATTGCTACTCTCCCTTTCTCTATAATAGAAGTGTCAACCAAATTCATGCCCAACAATGACAGATCGAAACACGTGAGCCATTGGTGCCAGCCAGAGCTTTATATGTATCTCACATGTGTGAGTCAACATTTATTTTTAAATTGCCAGTGTGCTTCATATGTTCCAGTGAGTTGGTTGGTTGGACAGTCAGATGGACGTACGGTCGGTCACTTAACCTTTTATATATATATGTTCATGCACAGATGTTGGGGGGAGCGTGTGTCCCTCAGCCCAGCCTGCACCCTCTCCAATCTGGAATCCATCTCACAATCCAGGACTGCTGGCTCCCAACTGCTCACCTGCCTGCCTTCCTGATTGCCCCTAACCACTTCTGCCTGCCAGCCTGATCACCCCCTAACCACTCCCATGCCAGCCTGATTGATGTCTACTGCTCCTCTGCCAGCCTGTTTGCCCCCAACTTCCCTCCTCTGCAGGCCTGGTCACCCCTAACTGCCCTCCCCTGCAGAGTTGATCACCTCCAATTGCCTTCCCTTGCAGGCCTGGTCCCCCCCAACTGCCCTCACCTGCTGGCCATCTTGTAGTGGCCATCTTGTGTCTACATGGGAGCAGGATCTTTGACCACATGGCGGCAGCCATATTGTGTGAATAGGATTATAAACATACAAAAGTAGAATCATTCACTTGAAACAGTTTGTAAATTTCACTTGCAAACTTTTCATATTTCCCCTCCACCCAGGTTATTTTGAAGAAAATCCCACACATCATATCATGCTATAAGTATTTCAGGATGTCTATATAAATGATAAGGATTTTTTTAAACACACACACACACACACACACACATTCAACCACATCATTATTCCACATAAAGCAACATTAAATAATTCCTTATGTGAAATATCCAGTCAATGTTCAAATAGTCCTTGTTTCACAAACCCCTACTCCACACAGTTTACTAGAAGAAATCAGAATTGCAATGAAGTCCATACCCTGCACTTGGTTCATATATCTCTAAAATCTCCCCTAATCTATATTCTCTGTTCCACCTTCCCTCCCTACCACCCTTTGCAGTTGATGGCTAAAACTAATCAATAAATGTATTACATTCTGGAGTTGGCTGATTGCTTCCTAGTGGTTTCTTTTAACTTATTCCTCTGTCCTATTTCCTGATAATTGGAATACGGAACATGGGAACTTCAACCCATGCAAATTCAACTTTTCTGACAAGGCTAGTTTACATGTGTCAGTAGGAAGCACATGATATCTGATTGTTTCTCCCTTTGAGATGTTAGCAGCCATTGATGATCATTTTCTAGATCCATTAATTAACTCATTAGTACTTTCGAATAATGTTATTCTGATTTTATTTATTAGGTAGATTATTTCTTGCATATAAAGAGAAACTTTTTTCCCCCCAACAACTATTTAATTATTTCAAGACATGACACATATAAGAAAGATAGAATATATGCTTGGTTACTTCCCTTTACTGATTTTAAAAAAGTAGGTTGGTAAATTAACACATTCAAATATGATCCTTCCTTCTTTTCCTCCCCTCTCCCCAATTTTAGGATTATTATGATCTCATGGATTTAAACACATTTGAACTATTTCAAGGGAAGATAAAAGCAGGTCTTCTAATCGATGTTCCAATTATCCCATTTCTTGGCCAGTGGTGGCATTTCAATTGGCTCCTGAGACTATGATATGCTTTAGATAGGCTTTATTGGTGGGGTTTTTCTTTTTTTGGTGTGTGTGTGTGTGTGTGTGTGTGTGTGTGTGTGTGTGTGTTTGTTTTTCTGGTAGGACAAGATATTCCAGATTTAAGCTGTGTACTTTCTGTCTCAGACCTGCAGTTTGTACTTAAGGAACTCTCATTCCCTTTGAATTAGAAATGATAATTAGAGATTATAATCTGGGCCTTGTGGGTGCACATTGCTACTGAGTTTTTTATGTTTCAAGACCAATGAATAGAGCTGAAAATACGTGTGTGTGTAAAATTATGAATGTACTAAAGGCTCCTGTGAATGAAATTCATGCATGGAGGGGGTCCCCTCAGCTCATCCTGCACCCTCTCCAATCTGGGACCCCTCGGGGGATGTCTGACTGCTGGTGTAGGTCAGATCCCGACATCCCTCTCTCAATCCTGGACCACTGGCTCCTAAACAGTCACTCACCTGCCTGCCTGCCTGGTTGTCCCTAACTCCCCCACTGCCGACCTGATCACCCCTCACTGTCTCTGCATGCTGGTTTGATCACCCCTCACTCCCTCTGCATGCTGGCCTGATTGCCCCTAACTGACCCCCACTGCTGGCCAGGTCTCCCCAAACTGTTCTCTCCCTGCCAACCTGGTCGCCTCCAACTGCCACCCCCACCCTCCCACTGGCCTGGTCTCCCCTCACTGACCCCCTGCCAGCCTGGTTGCCCCACACAGCCTGCTTGTTCAGTCATTTGGTCCTCCCTCAGTAACCCCCCTGCTAGTCTGGTTATAGGTAGCCATCTTGTGAAGGTATGATGTTCAATTTGCATATTATCTTTTTGTTATATAGGATACTGACACTTCCTATTCAAATCTGGACACTGTAGGGGTTTTCGTTGACCTCTTCTGTTTTGCATCATTTTCTAAAGTGCCAAAAAATTCCAGTTCCCCATGACAGTAACATGATTATTAATTTGTTTTATCACAATACACAATGCCAATTTGACCAACAATATTATTATTAGAAACAGATTAAGAACTTTTATTTACAAGTTTTTTATCTTTGAGATATGTCACAGTTGTTATGTTTAGTCAATTTACTTTGTTTTAAAGTCTCTTTATAAGTTCTTCTCTTCATGGCTATGCTACCAAGATTTAGATTCACAGGTTTATTTGCTTATTTTGCTCTCAAGTTTTAGGGATTGCTTTTTAACTTTAATTTAAATTTAGAATTATGTAAAATACATGGTTCCAAGTTCAAATACCCAAAACATAATGCACTCAAAGTTTAGGAAAATGAACACTCAAACTTTCTTACAGCTCTCCTTCCCCCACCACCTCCTTGTAGTTATGTGATTGTTTTAACATTATATGGGTTGTAATATATTTTTATTGATTTTAGATAGAAAGGAAGATAGATAGAAACACCAATGATAAGAGAGAATCATTGATCAGCTGCCTCCTGCATGCCCCCAACTGGGTGTCAAGCCTGCAACCCAAGCATATGCCCTTGACTGAAATTGAACCTGGGACCCTTTAGTCCACAGGCTGACGCTCTATCCACTGAACCAAATCGGCTAGGGCTCACATTTAGTTTTGCTGCCATGCTTTCATTAGTTGTTTACTATTTATTTAAACAGATGTATTGCTCACTACCAGTTCTTTAACTTAGCTTTTCCATTCTTGAGTTTAGTTTTAGTTATCTTTTATTTGGCTAGATAGCATTGTCAAGCACATCTTTTTTTTCCCTTTAGAGGAAATTATTCATATTGTGTTCCCTGAGTTCTTCCATGCTTGTGAATATATGCCAATGACTTTTAAGCTCAAGTGACATCTAGGTTACTTATATTTTAAAATTAGATTTCATTTTTCTCAGGACACTATGGATATTGCTCCATTGTCTGTGGAATATGGAGAATTATGAGGTGGGACAATTTTTTCCTATACTTGTATATCTGGGGAATTCTTTCTTTTAAAAAAATATATTTTATTGATTTTTTTACAGTGAAGAAGAGAGAGGGATAGAGAGTTAGAAACATTGATGAGAGAGAATCATTGATCAGCTGCCTCTTGCACACCCCCACCTGGAGATGTGCCCGCAACCAAGGTACATGCCCTTGACCGGAATCGAACCTGGGACCTTTCAGTCCGCAGGCCGACGCTCTTTCCACTGAGCCAAACCATTCTTGGTGGAATTCTTTCTTTATTCTTAACATTCAGTAGTTTAATTAGGATATGTCTTGCTGACCATTCTTTCATTTTCATGGGATGTCATGAGCTGTTTTTGTTTTGTTTCTTCATTTTAGGGAAGTTTTATTGTATTATGTCTTTAAACATTTCTCTGGAGTAGAAATTCCACTTCAAGAATATTATGGTCTTTTTCTTTGAATAATAATATATTATCCCATATGTACATAAATATTGCAATATGTATATCTTATGTCCATATTCTTCCAAGTTGCTTTAATTCTTTGCCCTTTTAACGCTTTCCTCTTTGTGTCAGTAATTCATTTTTGTCTATTCTGTATCTTTCTGTTTCTAATCTAATGCTTGCTATTTGCCAAGCAAATATAGGGCTGGAAATACAGAGATGAATGATATATAATACACGCTATCACAGAGGAGTGAAAATTGTATTATGGGAGTATGGAATGAAATTTCCCTAGATGGGAAGTGGTGGCACAGAAGGCATTCCAGGGAGATGGAACCACTTATGCAAAGGCAGAGAGGTTCAGATATGCACTGGCCATCCACTGGAGAAGCTGGAACCAAGGTGGTAAATGTTGGAGGGGGCAGGGACTTGGAGGTGTAAAATAAGATGAAGTCAACTGGCATCAACTGTTTGTTTCAGTCTCAACATCAGCAAATTCTGTGCTCGTTTAGGCAGCACATATACTCTACATCAGGAAATCGTATTAGCAAGTAAAAATAACTTGAATTGGAAGAAAAGCAAAGCTCACAGCTATTGTTTTTCATTTAGTCCCTGGTGTTCTTGAATCAAAGAATTAGTTTGGTGGTTTTTTGAACTACTTATATATATAGTCAAGATAACAGCCTTTAAAAAATATTTTATTAAATGTTTTCCTTCCATTGCTTCTGAGTAGCAATTAGGGAATTCACATTGTATATATATGCCAAAAGACTGAAGTTAATCTCCTTATCCCACATGACTCTGCAGACCTAAAACAATAAGTCAGACTAATAAGTCCACTGAAAATACTCCTAATCAGATATCAGTTCAGCTAAACTGGATCCTGAAAGGTCAAAAATCCAATTAAAATTAGGTACAGTCAGTCCAACAAAATGCCAAGTTTGTAACACGTCATAGGAACACCAGTTAAAAATCAGGTAATAAATCATTTAGACTAGATTAATGATGGGAACGTTCACATTTAGGTTTATCTGGTACCCTAAAATAGGGAAGTATATATTTCAAAGTCAAACTGAGAAAGCCAGTTGTGGAGCCATACCTTATTCATTTCTCCCTCTAGGCAGTGGTTTAAATAGTTAATGTACCAGGCAATTGACTTTGAACTCCTTGCCAGCTAAAAGTGTAGTCTATGCTGGACCCTTTCCTTCCTTATTACCTCAGGCCTGTGAACACTTTGCATTTGGCATCAACAGTCCCTCAGCTGACAATGCTTTCATTAATATCTCTAATAAATGGGTTTTAAACTTAGACTATCTGATTCCAGAGTCCATGACACTAACTCTTACCCACCATGTTATCTGTATGGCTGTAGAGTTGATGGCATGAATGTGCTGAGTGTTTGGGTAGGAGGTATCTAGGGAACTAACCATCTATTCCTATTTTCTAAGCCTTATTTCAGAATCAAATCAAGTCATTATAAAATTCATTATTTGGATTTTATTGCTCCTATTTTCTGTAAAAATATCATCATAGGTATATGGTATAATGTCTTCAACTTTAATTTGGAGTTTGGATATGAAATAGGTTCTTAATATAAGACATTGCTTATGAGGATTATATATATATTTTAGCAAATAGCTAGTATGGTATGTAGTTTATTGTGTTCTTAGTGTTCCTTATATAAAATACTATGAGATTTGCCAGGCTGGCATGGCTCAGTGGTTGAGGGTCAAACTATGAACCAGGAGGTCATGGTTCAATTCCTGGTCAGGGCTCATGCCCACGTTTCCAGCTCAATCTCCATTGTGGGGCATGCAGGAGGCAGCCAATTAATGATTCTCTCTCATCATTGATGTTTCTATCTCTCTCTCCCTCTCCTTTCCTCTCTGAAATCAATAAAATATATAAAAAATAAAATACTATGAGATTAATTTCTTTTATAATTCAGTGTACCTCCCATGGAACACTGATATATCTCCTTATATTAGCTGGGAGCTATATAATCCAACATTTTCACCTCTTTCCCTATTTTTATTTTATTTATCTGGACTGTCAAAGAACTCACAGCTAATTTTTAGATTCAGTTGTGCTAACTTTCTAGTCTAGTCCAATTATTCAACATTTTCTTTTAGAATCTGGCTTTTCTCATGCTTTTTATTTTTTTAAATTCTCATCAAAAGATATGTTTTTTTAAAATTGATTTTTGAGAGAAAGAAAAAATGGGGGGAGAATATCGATGTGAGAGGGAAACATTGATAGGTTGCCTCCCATATGTGCACCCTGACTGAGGATTGAACACTCAACCTAGGTATGCGCCATAACCAGGAATCAAAACTGCAACCTTTTGGGGTATGGGACAAAATTCCAACCAACTGAGCTACTCGGCTTGGGGTTTTCTAATGTTGAAATATTTAAAATTATTTTGTATCATTTATATTGTTTATTTATTGTAAACAGCCTCAAATTATATGTATATATATCTCTCTCCAACTGAAAGGCCTATTGAGTTTACATTTCTTACCATTTCTAATACTAATAACCCTGGACCAAGTCTTTATTATCTGTTTCTATATTATTTAAATAATATATTAACAATTTTCCCTGACTTCTAACATATCTCTCTCTAACTTACCCAATGCAATGTAGTTTAGAGCACAACTCTGATTTACAATATTCTGTTCTTCAAAACTTCAGTGAATTCCCACTTTTTACTAAAACAAACATAATCTCCTTAGCTCATTACTTATTAAGTGCAATTTCCTTGCATTGCTTCTGCATGTCACTAAGGAATTCACAATGTATATATTTGCCAAAAGACTGAAGGTAATCTCTGTATTCAACATCACTCTGCATCTTAAAACAATAAGCCAGACTGGTACTATTAAATCCTAGTATGGATCCAACCTACCTTTTTAAACTTTCCTCCCTCTGATCTTCACACTTGAAAAGTATAAGTTAGTCTAACTTGATTACCTGTGGTTAAACTAGATGCTCTGGCCAGAAACATGAGCTGAAGTGGCTTTTCTCCTATCTTTCCTCATTGTGCTTCCAGTGTCCTGCCCTGTGGAACCCTCTTTGTCATTTAATCTAGTTTCATGTGTGGAGCCCCACAGTAGTCCTTGTGTCTCCCTTTTTTGCCTTGAGTTGCTGTGACAATGCATTTACCCGAGGAGAATAAAGTGGGAGTCCAGAGGAACGCTTCCTTTATAAAACAACTGGTGGAAAAAGGAAAGCTATGAAGACTCTTTAGTCAAAGCCACACAATAAAATCAAACTGTATTTCTTAGAGATAATTTTCTTATTAAAAAGTGGGGAAACATTCAATTTTAAAAACAATAAGAAATACATGTATAGATAAATGTTTGGCATACATATAAATTCCCTAATACAATATGTTTTTAGTAATGAAATATCATTATCAATACTTCTTGAGCTTCTACCCTGGTCTTCCCATTTAGATAAAAGAGGAAACAAATTTTACCATTAAAGATTGCAGAGTTGATCAGAACAATTTCATGGGAAGGTTTCAGAAATGTTTGCTCTATAATCAGATGTCAATTTTTATACTGACAATTTTAATGTGTTGAAAGCCATGTATAAGGTGAATTAATTTATGAGTTATGAAATCTTAAGAGCCAATCAATCTCTGAAAGGAACAATAAGCAATGAATACATGAAGGAAAGTATGTCAAGATACTCTGGCAAAATAACTGGTGTAAATTTCAGTAAAAATGGGAATGAAGAGAGAGCTTAAAAGTTGTTAGTGGGTGTAGGTTCTACCCAGCAAAGCTATCACTCAGAATCGAAGGCCAGATAAAGAGCTTCACAAATAAAAAAAAGCTAAAGGAGTTCATCACTGCCAAATCAGAATTATATGAATTACTGAAGGGGGCTATTTAGGAAGAGGAAGAAGATAAAGATAAAAATTATAAACAACAAATATGTAACTATCAACAAATGAAACTAAAAACCAAGGGATTTAAAAAACCTGATGAACAATATTAACTGTTGAATATAATAGGATCAGAAGTATGGAAGGGGAGTGGACTGACGATTCTCGGGGAAAAGGGGAGTGGGGGGATCGGGAAGAGGCTGAACAAAAACTGTGCACCTATGGATGAGGACATTGGGGGATGGGGAAAGGACAGAGGGTGGGATGGGAACCTGGTGGAGGGAGCAATTGAGGGCGGGGGGGGGGGGAGGAACACATTTGTAATAATCCAAATAATAAAGATTTATTTAAAAAATAAAAAATAAAAATGCAATTGATTACTGAATTAAAAAAAAGTTGTTAGTGGGAAGTTTTGTCTACTTGGATATGAGGAGATCTGATTTATAAGCTGGGAGAAAGCTTGAGAGGTGTCCCTAAACTTTGATAGTGATTTTCATAGCCTTAACAGAATTTTAAAGAAATCGTAAGTTCGTATTTACGAGAATATCTAGTATTATGTGTTTGTGATCATCTTCAAAGTTTAAGGGAAAGCTGAAGCCATTAATGCATAAACCATGGAGAAGTCTGGTATTTCAGTCTTGATGCTTATTCTATAAATAGGAAGTAACAAAGCATGCAGCCTTCCATTCTGCTTGATGTATACAGGTCATGAATTGATGTTAGTGATGTATAAAATTCAGTCACAAAGCTACCCCAGTCATAGGGTTATCCTGGATGCAATTAGTTGGAGTAATAATTTATATAAAATAATAATTTATTATTTCACATTTGTATTAGGCATAAGAAGAATCAACAGAATTATGGGTAAAATGATTTTTAATCATAAGGAAGTAATTTAAGTAAAGGTCCAACTGAATTCAAGAGACCTGGCATTGATTCTTCCAAAATAGACAAATGGTGTTACCAGTAACTAGGAATTCAGATAAACATTTAAAAGTTTATTGCCAGTCTCTTTCATTTACTTCAATTTGGATTCTTCCAAATGAAGTGGTAGGCAAACTGTGGCTCACGAGCCACTCTGTTGACTAATGAGTTTGCCGACCACTGACCTAGAATCTCGATTCCAATAATTACAGACTGTTGTTGTTCCTTGTGATTCAACCTCGATCCCAGTGGTCGGCAAACTCATTGGTCAACAAAGCGGCGAACTGTGGCGATCGCGAGCCGCAGTTTGCCGACCACTGTTCTAGGGTATCAATTAGAAGAGGACTTCTGGGAGCAGGAAGTCCAGTTATGTCCGGTCTTTAAAATTTGTCCCATTCAATTTTGTTCTACAAACATCTCTTAAGTATGTATTAAGCATACAGAAGAAAAATCACTTCAATTACTCTATCAATTCTAGTTTAATGGGCTATTGCTATTTTTAGCCATACACTGCATAGGTGTTTTAAAACTTTGAGATTCATATATACTTACCATCAATTAGAGGTTCTAAGAATATAGATAGTGGATTGAAACACAGATGTTTCAGTAATAGGGACTTGATTTATGGACTTTTAAAGTCATGTACTAACTGTTTGATCTTGGGAGTATAATTTAACATCAGATTCTGTGTGTGTGTGTGTGTGAACTTAATATACCTACATTGTAAGGTTTTTATGATGATAATGTAAAATCATGTAAAACACATAGTAAATAGCCTGGAAAATGATAGACAATAAATTGCAATTAGGATTATAACATTGTTATTCACTCTAAATGCAGTATTCAAGTGTTTCAAGGGAAATTTAATACTTCACTGAGAGACAGACCTCGGTAAGGAGGATATTTCCAGGGAGCAGTTAGCTCTCTACATGTAAATAAAATTCGCTTACCTGAAACTAAATTTATGTACAGCATATTTAATGTAGCTTTACTTTTCTTATTAGATATATAAGTTTGCAGTATTGGCCTATATTTTGTGAATATAAGCTAAGTTTAGATAACATAGTTAAGGCATAGCTCACTTTAAACAAACTGGGGTGCAGAAAGCAACAGTATCAACTGCCCAAAGAGGCTGGGCCATATAAGAATCAAGAATAGTGACAATAATAATAGTTATTTTCATTGAGTGCTTACCAATCACCAGATGTATGCTGTCTTATTTAATTTACTAGATGTACCGGTTAATAATGCGGATTTTTTTCAATAGATGGAGTTACACATAAGTTGATATATATGCGATTTGATATGTATGCTATTTTGTTGTATTGACAGCAAGCTTCAAAACTTCATATGTCAAATTTGCTGAAGGTGTTAACATCATAGATATTTTTACACTTAAAAAATGTCGAATTTCATGCCAAAAAGAGGGAGCATTTGTGGGAAGTTTTAATTCATTACTTTATTTTAAAGAAAAAGTTATTGTATACTTCAGGAAGCTTATGGTGAGCATGCTCCATTTCAAGATACTTGTGAATGCTGGTTTAAACGCTTTAAAAACCATTGTTTCAACGTGAAAGAAATCAGGTCAACTGAAAAAGTTTGAAGACCAACAATTATAAGCATTATTGGATGAAGATGTGTGTCAAACTAAAAAAAAAACTTCAGAAAGATTAAATGTTGCTCAGCAAACAATTTTTGATCACTTACAAGCAAAGGGAAAGACTTTAAAGGAAGGAAATGGGTGCCACATCAACTGAACGAAAGACAAATGGAAAACTGAAAAGTCATCAGTAAAATGTTGTTCAATGGCATGAAAGAAACTCTTTTATGCATCGAATTGTGACTGGCAATAAAAAGTGGATTTATTTTGAGAGTCCCAAATGCACAAAATCATGGGTTGATCCAGGTCAACCACCAACATTGACTGCAAGGCCAAATCTCTTTGGAAAGAAGACAATACTCTGCGTTTGGTGAGATCAGGAAGATGAGGTGGGTTATGAGCTTCTAAAACCAGGTGAAACAGCTAATACTGCTCACTACAGACAACAAATAATCAATTGAACCACACTTTGATTGTAAAATGATCAGAATGTGCCAGAAGACACAGCAAAGTAATTTTTATTCATGATGACACACCATCACATACTTCAAAACCAGTTAAAGGCACGTTAAAAGATCTTGCCTGGGAAGTATCCACACCCTGTCTTCTCCTGACCTTGCTCCTTCAGATTCCCGCTTGTTGTGATTGATGGCACATGCACTTTCTGAGCAGCACTTTAAAACGCACAAATAATTGGAAAATTGGGTCTCTGAGTGGTTTGCCTCAAGAAAAAGAAAAGTTACTATTGAGACGGTATCCATATACCGGTATTACCTGAAAGGTGGGGAAATGTGTAGCGAGTGACAGACATTACTTTGAATAAAGCATTTTTGATGTTTCTCTTGAAATTATTGTGTTTTTTTATTACAAAACCCTCCATAATTAACCGGTACACCTAGTAATTATTGCAGTACCCTATGGTGTGAATATTATTGTCTATTTCTATCGCCAAGGCAATTGAAACTTTGAGAAATCAATTTGATCTGAGCTCCCAAAGAGACTAGATGAAGGAGACAGGATCTGTTTAGGGACATTTGATGCTCTATAACACACCATATTCCCAGACTCTGGAACTACAGCAAAACTGTACTGTTATATTGTCAGTCATGATTTATCTTTGCATCGACATCAGTTCTTATCTCAGAAGAATGTGGAAGCACGAAGAAGTGATGCATGGGTATGAAACTGGGTCCTTTGGCATTTTTAAAAAAATGTTAAAACTTTTTATTTGCATACTTTTTAAAAGTGTGCATTCCAATTTTAAAATCATTTGAACAACAACAAAAACAGGACTCTGGTTAGACTGCACATTACAGCCTGCAGGACACCTTGAACTGGCTTGATTTCTACTTGAAATTCACTTTGTTCCCAACACCCAGTGATTCAGGTACCTTTCCTTCCCTGCTATTCAGCCATGCCAGGGTCTTTCTTGTCACTAGTTGGCGATTCTTTGATGTGAAACAGAGCAGCACCGTCATTAAAATCTGATTCAACCTCTTTGCATCCTAACAAAGTTAAACAGCTGAAAGTTGAAATAAGAAAGCAATGCTTGTGGAATATACACAGTGCATATTGGCCCCACATTTCATTAGAATTCACCTGTTGGCTTCTCCATTTTAATTGTTTCTTTGGGAGGCTGTGAATTTTCCTCCTTCATTTCAGCCTTGTTCAATTTCAGTTTATCGAATTTCTCCATCTCAGCCAGATTAAAACCTGTCTGATCAGGTTTATCAGACGAGGTTGCAGAGAAACAGAGCAAGGCAGGTGAGCAAGCATAATCCAGGTTGCAAGTCTCCTTTAATTTTTACACACTTACCAGAGAGCTGGAAAATTGAGAGAATAGAAATAAACAATTGCTTGCAGTTTAAACCAATGTACTGTGTTTATTATTTTTTATTTTTATTTTTTTATTTACACATTTTAATAAAACACAGGGCTGACTATAACCGTGAGAAAATGCAGAATATAAAACCTTTATTGCTTAACTGAAATGTTAATTCTTGGTTACAACTATTCATACAGCTGCTCCATGTAGGAATCACAGTAGTCAACATTAAGTACAACTTTATTACCATATATTTTTAAAATTTCTTTATTGATTATGGTATTACATATATGGCCTTCTCCCCCATTACCCTGTGCTGTGTTTATTGCTGTTCCTTACTAGTAAATAGTAACTCTGTACAGGGTTAACCATGGACGTATATAACATGTAAGTTATACAATTATCTAATTTTTTTTAAAAAAACAAGTTCACATCTCTCTATCCACATCTCTCAATTCCTAGTTGGGGTTTTAGTTCAACTGACATGTTTCAGCTTCAAAGTCAAGAGCATATTCTCTTGTTCTCATTATTGAGCATGACGAATGGAAATACAGTCACCAGGTCTTTCTCATGGCCAAGCCCCAGCCATCCACTTGATGTGTTCCTAGTTGGACAGACCCAAGAAACAGAGGAAAGGTTATAATAGTGGTATTGAATTCTAACCCCCCTGGGGCTTGGTGATGATTAGAAAGAAACACTCTAAAAAGCAATACTCTTAAAATGGAAGTCATTATGCTATACACCTTAGATTTATACAGTGCTATATACCCCCTGTATCTCAATGCAGCCGAAAGAAAAAATAGCCAAAACAGCGCAACACTCTTTGCCAAAGCTTTACAAAGTTAGTAACTTTTATAACCCAATTAGCCTGTGAATAGATTTCTTATGAGAGAAAAAAATCCTCCATGTCATTCAAAGTATCATACGAATTTTTTTAAATTTAAGGTTTTTTTAATCTTATTGAATTTCTTGGGAGTGACATTGGTTCACAAAATCACAGAGGTTTCAAGTGTACAACGCCACCAAACATCATCTGCATACTGCATCGTGCCCCATCGCCCAAAGCAAAGTCTTTCCCACCCCATTTACTCTCCCCCCACTACCCTTTGCTCTCTTCAGCCTCCCCTTGCCCGCTTTTCCCTCTGGCAATCACCACCCTATTGTCTGTGTGGTGTTTTGTTGTTTTGTTTTGTTTTGCTTAATTCCTTCACCTTCCTTTAGCCAGTCTCTCAACCCCCTGCCCTCTGAGAGCTGTCAGTCTGTTCTACATATCAATGTCTCTGTTTCTATTTGGTTCGTCAGCGTCAGCTTATTTTGTTCATTAGATTCCACATGTAAGTGATATCATGTGATATGTGTCTTTCTCTGACTGGCTTATTTCACTTAGGTTAAAGCTCTCCAGTTCCATCCATGCTGGCAAGCTTTCCTTTCTTTTATGGCTGAGTATAAATCCCTGGTTTATAAAGACACCAGGAGCCCACGGCTGAGTGTGGTGGCAGAAGAAATGGGGCTTGGGACGGCTAGCTGCAACTAGCATTTATGACTTTGATAATTCTTGGAACTGTTGCTCAGTTTGGCTCAGTGGATAGAGCGTCAGTCTGTGGGCCAAAGGGTCTCAGGTTCGATTCCAGTAAAGGGCATGTACATTGGTTGTGGGCACATACCCAATGGGGGGTGTGCAGGAGGCAGCTGATCAGTGTTTTTCATCGATGTTTCTAGCTCTCTATCTCTCTCCCTTCCTCTCTGTAAAAAATCAATAAAATATATTAACAAAAAAGAAGAAAAAGAACTGTTACAGAAAATACTGTCTCATATTTCTTTAAATCCCTCTGGTACTGTGTGTGTGTGTGTGTGTGTGTGTGTGTGTGTGTGTGTGTGTGTGTAAGGGTGAATTGGGTTATTCAGCGTTTTACATGTTTATATGGGATCAGAAAAAAGAAGTATGTTTAAGTAGGCATAAGTAGAGAAGCTTGTCATTTTTAAAATTATAATACTAAAATAACCAGGAAACAATTTTACTTAACTAAGCTTAGAGTACTAGTTAAGTATACAATTTTACCTATATGTTCCCAAAAATTCTAGTTTAGCATTTCTTAGTTGGGATTCAGGAATCTGTATTTTACCAACTCCACCAGATGATTCTCATCATGAGAGAAGTCTGGGAAACACTGACAGACAATTGCATTTCTTATACGTTCACTTGAGGCTGGTCAGTGGCGGAGGCAGGAGTTGGAGCTAGGCAGTGTGTTTCTAGCACTGCCCATCACCAACCACCACTCTTCTGTCCTGAGGGAAGAGGCTGACTCACTTTAACATGGATGGCAGACAGAGGTAACTATCAGAAAACAGATGGAAGTATTTTGGGGATTTTAAGGAGGTATTGTGGATTACTAAGAACCGTGGGGCTGGGCAGATTTGTCTAGACGAGATACTAATTGAGCTTGGCCCTGAAGAAAGGGTAGAATTTAAACCTATCCTAGGTTTATTTTATATGTAATATAAGAACAGAAGTCCCATTGGTGTGTGCTTATGTATCCCATTATTGGGATAGAGTGAACTTTAGATTTAAGTACAAGTAAGAATTCTTAGTTATAGATGATAGATGTTTCTTCCCAAGAGAAATAGGCCTACCTCAGAAATATTATGAGAGGCTCCAGGCCACCAAAATAAAGTGAGTATGGCAATACTAGTAAAATGAGTAGTAATCTGTTTGCTAGTGGAGGGTCTTGCCTTCAGTTTGTAAAAATATGCAGCACCTGTGAATCACAAGAAAGTGAACTGCAAACGAGGTGTGCTTTACCAGAAATATTTAAAACTGGAAAATTGGAAATTTTCTGCATACATTAGGAGCCTTTGTCATTGGTGGCAGATCAGACGACATAGTAATACATCTTTGAAGCTTCTACAGTCAAAACAACAAACTGGAAGTTTCTTCTGACTTCAAAGAATTCTTAAAATAAAATACATGTTTTTGTTTGTGTCTGTTGTAAAATTCGTGTTTGTTGAAGCAGTGTGTTTTTAGAGAGGAGAAATTACTATTAGTTTTGGGGAGAAGAGTTGCTTTTATTCTACTGTTGAAACTAAGATGAGCATACTACTTCTCGTTCCATTTGGTGTACTATCTTCCAATATACAAAAGTGAAATATGGGAAAGTTAATAGTTGCTAGAGAGTACAGGATTCTCCATACTTCCTTCTGGGCTGCCTCTGCTTGAAGTCCCTGGGCAATTTTGGCCAATCTAGCAAAATTACAGGCTAGTGAAGGCTTTCTGTTGTTAGTGTCAGTCCTAACCTGCAGTCTGTCTCCGTGTATCTAAGAGTGTTATTTTCTCTGAGAATGAAGAGAGACTGGGTTTATCTGATACTGAAATTACCAGGTAAAAAGTGGCAGCTAACCAAGCGAGCATGTCCTTCATCTTTCCAACCTCATTCTCTATTTGGATAAATTTAACTTTCTGAGGATCTACGCAAACAGATGCAGCTGTGATTTTGCATGGTTAGTGATTTCTTTTCATTCAAGAGATATTTTGATCCCCTGTAATGTGGTAGGCACTAGGGATGTTGCAAGTGGACAAGCAAGATATTGCCCATACCTTGATTGGATTAATATTTCAGTGGAGAAACAGAAGACCAAAAAATAAACATCAATAGATATACTAACAAAAATGATTACAGATTGAGATAAGTACTTCTTAGGAAATAAAAAGTGTGGTGGTTCAGTGCTTAAGGAAAGTTCCTTTTTTTAGGATATTGTGGCTGGCCTATGCAAAATCAAAAGCAGACTGTCATGTAAAGTGAGATGAGAAATGTTCTAGGAGAGCTCAGAAGGTGCAAAGATTCTGTGGTCAGTATGCCACAGAATAGTGGCATACGATATGGCTTGAATGGTTGAGAGGGGCTGGATGATGTGGGGTCTTATCCATGACATGATTTTAGGCCTTATGAAAGACATGGAAGGACCACTGTAGCAAACATATTAGTGTCATGCCCCCCTCATGGCTTCCCCCCCCCATTTCCATCTCTTCCCTGTGGTTGCTTTGCCTTCCTATACCAAGCTTCTAATACTTAACTGCTGTCAGGCTAATGGAACAACTTTGTCCATAAGGACTGAGAATTGGGAGGACTTGCCTTGTCCATCTCCAGCTCTTGGCCAGTGACTACCAAGTGAGGGGCTACTGAAACCCTTACTTTAGGTCAGACTAGGACTCCTCTGGGTTGAAGTGTGATTTATACTCCAGAGACACCCTGCCTATGGGATCAGGCAGAAGCTATACTCTTCAGGACTTTGCCTCAGGTCTCATTATTGTTGATTCCGTCCCCTTCACTGCCTATTTTCCCCCAATCTTTTATAGGTTCCTCCTGGGAACATTTTCCTAATATACCACCTGCACATGCATCCTGGCCCCAGGTTCTGCTTCTGAGGAGTTCAACCTTAATCAAGGCTGTTACTTAAGAGGCTGGGTGGTACAGGGAGGGTTTAAATCCCACTTCAGCCTCTTATCAGCTGTGTGTTCTTGGAAAAATTTCTTAACCTCTTTGTGACTCAGTTTCTTCCATACAATCATCATTCAGTGAATATTTACTGAATGCCTACTATGATCCAGGCATTGTTCTAATACCAGAAATTCAAGTGAACAAAACACAAAAATCCAGGTCCTGGTGGCGCTTACAGTCTGGAGTGGGGGAAACACAATAAATAAAACCTAATAAAGAAACAAGCCCACAGACAAACAAAAATACTGTAGTATCTAAGAAGATGACAACTGTTAGGGAATATAGAGCAAAATAAAGGAAACAGGGAATATTGTGGGGACAGAGATGGGTGTTGGCAATTTTCAAATGATGAATATCTCTTCGAGAAGTTGTCCTTGGAGCATATGAAATAGCTACTGTAAGGACCTGGGGGTGAAGCAGGGATACCTGCTGTGATTGAAGGACAAAAAGAAGACCAGAATGGCTAGAGGGGAGCAGGGAAGGAAAGAGTAATGGAACATCAAGTCAGAGAGAGAATGAGGATCCTGAAGGATCTTTGTCTTTTACTCAGAGACTAGGTACCACTGAGAGTTTTTAACAGAGTAGTGACATAATCCAACTTAGAGTATTAAAAAGTCACTGACTGGAGCATTGTGAATAGGTTGGGGTTGTGACCACATTTTCAGCCTGTTCAAAGCAGGAGGATTGCCTTTAATACAGGTGCAGATTATATTTTAAAAGTTTGTGGGATAGGCATTAAAAATAGGACCTGCATTAAAGAGTTGAGATGATTAAATGAGCTAAGATATGCTAGTTTTCAAATAGTCTTAGCTATTATTGTTCCTTAATGCTGTTTTCAGTAGCCAGTAGTGACTTTGTTGAAAACTCTTTCTGCCTCATGTCACTCCAGTAGAGATCTAAATATTTACTCATTGTTTGCTAATTAACTTGGGTCTGGCAAAGAGAAGGGATTCTCCCTGGTCCTTGGCTCAAGACTACATTTGGTTGGGTGGATTAGTTCATCTGATCTTGATGGCAGATATTTGTTCCACTTTTGAGATTGCTGGGAAGAAAGTGACTTGGAGACGAGGCTAAAAGATAAAGGTGAGATGCACTGTGGGCAAACTTTACTTATTTCATAATTTCCTAGGGCAAGTTTAGTTTAAATGATTCAATAACTAAGTTAGATCATACCTGGAACAAGGACAAATTACTTGGAACAAGGAAGGACAGAGAGCCTTTTCCCCTTCAGGTTCAGTATTTCCTGTTGTGTTTTGGAGTCATATTTTTGGAAAAGTGAACCAAAAAAAGCCATACATTTATTGTAAATATGAGGACTTTCTTTCTTTCCTTCTTAAAACCTAAGCATAAGTATTGGGTCAAGTATTTCTCTGCTATAATATTTGGTTAATTAAAACAGTTTTTCCTCTTCAAAGAACAGAGGCTGTTCCCTGGCTGTGTGCTCAGTGATTAGAGTATTTGCCCTCAAACCAAAGGTCATGGGCTGATTTGGGAATGTCAAGGGCATTTATCTGGGTTGCAGGTTCAATTCCTGGCCCTGTGGGGGTCCATGCCAGAGGAACCAATCAATGTGTTTCTCTCATATTGATGCTTCTCTCTCTCTTTTTTCTCTTCTCCCCATCCCCTCCTCCCTCTTTTCCACTCTCCAAAAATCAATGGAAAAAATACCTTCAGATGAAGATTATATAAAAAATAAACAAGTACAGAGGCTGTTTATAGTTGGCCAAGTACCCAAGTGTAGAGTACAAATGCAAATGTTGAAGGAATTTAAAGATAATAGAGGAATCATTGTTAACATGGTTAGACCCCAGACTGTGGGCCCATGGGCAGTACCAGTTGAATTAGACCTTGAAGGAAGAAATTGGATGTGTGGAGAGGGAGGAAAAGGTCCCTCCAAATGGGGGAAGAATGTAAGATGAGATGGAGAAGTAGGAAGGAAAAAGGGAAGAGTATGCAAGGATGGTAAGACACTATGTTAGGACTATGAGAAGAGTGGCAGTAAAGGTGACTAGAAACCAACTAAAACTAGGAGGGAGGGTGTTTGCAGAGATATCATGTTTGTTTTCATTGCTTGAATTTTCTGATTAAAGATGCACCAATGAGCACTTTTTGGCCTTAGTTTTTAAGCTTCACATAGTAGACAGAATTTATCTGAGTGAGGGTTAAATACAATGAATTTTATGACAATAAATTCTTAATGAAATTACAATTGAAGTGAGGTTTAAAATCAGTTTAAATGACAAGTGCTGGAGAGAATGCAGAGAAACAGGAACCCTTTTTTACTGCTGGTGGGAATGCAGACTGGTATAGACACTGTGGAAAACAGTATGGCATTTTCTCAAAAAATTAAAAATGGAGCTGCCATTTAACCCAGTAATACTACTTCTAGTAATATATCTCAAGAAAACAGAAACAGAAACACCAATCAGAAAGGATATATGCGCCCATATATTCATAGCTGCCCAATTTACAATAGCTAGGATTTAGAAACAGCCTATATGCCCATTTAGAAACCTGTGGTACATCTACACAATGGAATACCATGCTGCTATAAAAATAAGAATGAATTATTACCATTTTCAACAGCATGGATGGAACTGGAGAACATTATGCTAAGTGAAAAAAGCCAGTCAGTGAAAGAGAAATACCACATGACCTCACTCACTTGTGGAATATAAAGAGCATTATAAACTGTTGAGCAAAAATAGATAGCGGCAAAGAAGCATCAAAACAGATCGTCAAACTACAAAGGGAAGGCAGGTGAGGGTTGGGGGGTGGGGGTGGTTAAGAGATCAATCGAAGGACTTGTATGCATGTATATTAGCACAATCAATGGCCACAAGATACTGGGGGGATGGATGGAGGGCAAGTGTGGTGGTGGGGAAGGGGTAGTGGGAGGTCAATGGGGGGAAAAAGGAGACATATATACTACTATTTGTAATACCTTAAACCAGTGTTTCCCAAACTTCTCTCATGATGAGAATCACCTGGTGGAGTTGTTAAAATACAGATTCCTGAATCCCAACTAAGAAGTGCTAAACTAGAATTTTGGGGAACATATAGGTAAAATTGTATACTTAACTAGTGCTCTAAGCTTAAACAATAAAAAAATAAAATTAAAAAAATTAGCTTAAAAGGCAGTGCAGCTAGAATGCACTATGTAAGAGGGTCATGATAACCTAAAAGTTTGTAGAATATATTCTTATTTTTGCTTACTTAAGATTTTTTAAAGTTTCTCAGGTTTCCACTTATTTTGAAACTCAACATTTAAAATGTCAAATTCGTAGAGACAGAGAACAATGTTTGGTAATTCTTTGCACTCACTGACATTCGAGTGAACGATCTGCTTGAGACTGGCTAGGAGATGAATTTCCTTTATAGATCAGTTTAAGACATTGTGTTTTTTAAAAATTCTGTTTCTTATTTTTTTCTTTTTAGCTAAAGAATGTTTTCTGAAATATTTATGAGGGAGGCCAGTTATAATTTACGGCAGTACACTCTATTACAACATCAATTTGTTTATTCCTAGTGACACCAAATCCAATTAGCATCCCTGAGGGGTTTGTCAAATGTCTGCTTTACTTTTTCATTTAATGACAAGACCAGAATATAGTGTTTCTGCATAATGTTTCTTTGAGCTCAAGCAAAACTCTGGTATCCATTGAAAAATGTATACTATGAGACTGTTTGCTTTCTGCAGTATTTCTAGGATCTGGTTGGTAGAGGGCTTTCAACACATACTTGTTGACAAGGATAAATGGACGAATGAGCAAATTCCCTGATAGTTGCTTCTCCCCCAATCTCTAGATCGATTGTTTATTTAGAATGTCAAGTTGTACTTAATTGCCTTTGGACCATAGAGCTCTGCTGACATCTCTCTTTACATGTCCTACGTGCAAGTTTTCTGGAATGCTAACTTTCTGTGCGGTGAGCAGTACCTTTTCAGTGTTTCCTTGAGTGCACTTAGGAGCCAAGTAGGGAAGCTGACCACCTTTTAAGCATGTTCACAGCAGAAGGATTGCCTTCAATACAGGTGCAGACTATATTTTAAAAGTTCATAGTATTTTCTAGAAAGAATTGTCTATCCAAAATAATTATTGTGAGAGACGAGCCTAAAACAAGAATTCTTGCTCCTAGAAATATTTATAAATGCTTGAAGATTCTCTAGTGTCTTTCCTCCATTCTCCCCTCTTTTCTTCTCTTTCCTCCTACTCACCTCATTCTCTTCTTTCTTCTTTGTCCAATTAACTACCTGTATCTTACCACTGTATCTGGTAGCTTTAAATTTAGAATGGGAATATGTCCTCCGAAGATACTTGTCTGAATGGAAAGAAACATATCTCTTAATAATGGGATTTTCTGAAATTTAATCAGCATACCATCTTGTTTCTGCAGATCCTTCTGCATATACAATTAACATGATATGATTTGCCGTGCTGTTAGAACTCTGTGAATTTTATTTTCCCATGTTACATGACTGACCAGCTCTGTGGGAGTAATTTCTGACCATGTTATTTTTCACAACTAGGAAAACTATGACTCAGTAGTCTCTTGGACATGGTCTTGCTAAACAACATAAGAATGATGAGGAGTGATTTGGTACTTTTTATGTATATATTGATTTCATAGAGGAAGGAAGAGGGAGATATAGAAACATCAATGATAACAGAGAATCATTGATCGGCTGCCTCCTGCACACCCCCCACTGGGGATCGAGCCCGAAACTCAGGCATGTGCCCTTGACCGGAATCAAATCTGGGACCCTTCAGTCAGCAGGTTAATGCTCTATCCACTGAGCCAAACTGGATAGGGTTGATTTGGTACTTTTGATAGCTCTCGTTTTTCCACTTGACTTTATGGCATTTTCCTGAAATCTTCTCTTGGTAGATGACCTTACTACCTCCTGCACATCTTCCCTTCCTCGCTGCTTTCCTTCATGCTACCCTGCACTGAATAACCTGCCTACTGGATGAAGAAGAGAAGCATCACACCCACAGATGTGAACACGGCTGGTGGAGGAAAGAGAGAGGCTAGGGAGGCTGACTGTCAGTTCCACAAACTGCCTAAATCCACAGTGGGTTTATGCAAAGCTAGAATGGGAGGCATGCTGTGTGGTTTGACCTGAGGTGCTTGGAAAAACCTTCTTTCTTAAGAAGGCTTTCTTCATAGGGTTAGTCCAATTCAACAGAGTCAATGCTGGATGTTTTGGGGATATTAGATCTATTGTGTCTGTCCTCTTTCTTGTACCTTATAATCTAAGAGTAGAGCTTAACATGCTCATCAGTTATGGAAAATGTCATATGCAAAAGACATACCAGAGACAACAGATGAAGAGAGTACACCCAGGGGCACTGTGAGGGAAGGATATGGGGTACTCTGTGGGATGCAGTCAGGAAGGAGAAGGAAGGTATGAGACGGAAGGAATTGGTGAGAAGCAGGTTGTGGAAAGAAGTGTTGAGGCAACCTGGTTTGCTGAGGTCATCATTTTTACACCAGCCTGTGATGGAGAGTGGAGAGGAGTTATGCGTGGAGCTGCTGCTTCTGAGAGAAAAACAAATGAAGGTACAGAGAAATAGTTTAATATTAGATGTATCCTAGGAGTTATTTCTGTGCCATCCAACCCCAAAAAGAGATTAAATTGTATGGATATGTTTTTCAGTATGGATAAACTTCAAATTATGTATTTTAATTGATCTTACATTAATTATGATTATGCATTGACAATACTATTGATATTTTAATTTGATTTATTTTAATTCTGAATAACCTCATATGCCACTTAAAAAAAAAAAAAAGAAACTGATAGTCTGGCTGGATGGCTAAGTTGTATGGAGCATCCTCCCATACACTGAAAAGATTGTGGGTTGATTCCCAGTCAGGGCACATACCGAGGTTGTAGGTTTGATCCCTGGTTAAGGTGTGTATGGGATGCAATTGATCCATGTTTTTTTGTTCTTTCTCCCTTTGCCCCCCTTTTCTCTCTTTAAAAATTAAAAATTGATAAAAACATATCCTTGAGTGAGGATAAAAAAAAATAAACTGGTAACTATTAATTCTCTTGACAGTTAAAAAAAGCAGAGAATTGAGTCACAAAAGGACAAATGTTAAATGATTCCACTTTATGTGGTATCTAAAGTAGTCAAGTTCACATAAATGAAAAGGTCCCAGATTACTAGGGGTTGGAGGAGCTGTTGTTTAATGGGTATACATTTTCAGTTCTACAAGACGAAAACGTCTGGAGCTCTGTTTCACAACAATGTACCCTGTTTCCCCGAAAATAAGACAATGTCTTATATTAATTTTTGCTCCCAAAGATGCGCTAGGTCTTATTTTCAGGGGGATGTATTATGTTTCCATGAAGTAGGTCTTATTTTCGGAGGCTGTCTTATTTTCGGGGAAATGCGGTAGATATGCTTAACACTACTGAACTGCATCCTTAAATATGGTAACTCTGGCAAATTTAATATGTGTTTTTTACCATGATGAGCAATTCATTAATTAAAAAAGTATTTGCCAGGATTCCATAGAGGAAACAAAGTCGAGTGTTTATATCACACCTTCAGAGAAAAATTGAATTCACCTTAAGCATTTCTCTTCCCTAAAACTCACAGCAGTGAGGTGTTGGGTGGTAGAAACTTTTTCCTCTGACCCTTTCCAGAGAAGAAGTATGAGGAGTTTGGCATGGGACAGAAATCAGAATCTTGAGGATGGGGCGGGTATAGGTTAACTATGGCCTACTAATGTTAACAATGGGTATGATCAATGTTAAAGTATAATTTTAGAAAGGAAAAGAATATATATGAATATACTTTAAGTATATCATCAGCTATAGAAACAGTTGATAATAATATTGTGCAGTGAGAAGTTAAGGCTGGGAACTGTTGAGGTAACAGTTGAGAAAACCGAGGCTTAAAAACGTTAGGTAAGTTATCTAAGATTAACTACAGAGTTAGTAAGTAGTGAAGGTAGGCTATAAGCCCAACTATGTAATCATACTTAATTTAACTGTTGCTCTATAACTGCTTCACTTTGAACATACAGGATGTTGGGCAGACAATTGCAAATGACCTCCCAACTGGAGGAAATTGGGCATGTCAGTTGTTCACTCTTCTTTTCCCCTAACATTCTTGCAGGTGCTGTATGATACTGGATATTTGCATTTCCCACTGGGTCAATGTTTAATGGAATAGGATGGCCCTGGCCAGAGGGAAGAGCATAGTGGTCTTCATCACAGGGTGTTCCTCTCATAAGTGAAGTCCCAAGCTGAGATGCATGGATAAGATCTACTCTCAGAGCAGAAGGGTCTTAAACTAAGTGTATAGGGAGAGGGCCACTGATGAAATAACTCTCAAGATTTTAAGACCCTGTGACCAAGATAAGACTAAAGTATGCCTTCGTTAAAGATTGTTTTAAATCTCTCACCTCTTAAAAACATATTTATTAGCTGTGAAAATATTTTGCTACACAAGTATGCTATTTTATAAAGTGCCCATGTGTAGATATTTGCAGATAGTTGTCTCCAGGAAATCACTAAAAGTCAATTCCAAAGAACCCCAACACCTTCGCTTTAGAGACTAATTTGCAGGAAATGAGGAGCATAAAACACACTGTAGAGCAGGAGGCCTGCACGTCAGAAGGTCTGAAAAGCCAAGAGATTAGTGAAATTAGATTTGTGATTTATATGCTGTCTTCGGGAACATTTAGACACAATACATTCTGTGGACAAGGAACTCTGTTTTCTCCCAATAAAAAGAGTTAAGAACACAAAATGCACCTGAGGGAAAAGGAATACTTTATTGCTACTGAATTCACGAATCTGTAGGGAAAACTCATTTAATCTTTAGATTTAATATTCTTTTGTTTTCTTTTTTTTTTTATCGAGTGAGACTTTTCTTTGTATGTACCCTAGAAAAATGACAACAATATAGTTCTCTACTTTGCCAGCCCCCCCCCCCCCCGCTTGTCACATTTTTCAAATTATCACAGTTGTCCATCACTGTGTAAAGGTAGAATGGAAAATTGAGCTGTTGGTTGGGTTTCTGTTAAGGATATAGACAAATTTCTATAAAGCTTTCATAAGGATACTGCTCCCATTCTTTTCTGTAGGATGATGATTATATATATATTTTTTCAATTTTTGTGGATCTTTGACCTTTAGAGCAATGTCAACAGTTTGCTTGTCGCGAAAATCTTTCAGAACGTTCTTACTTTCTGAGCATTCATGGTCTTGGAATGAAGCACTGGTGCATTTTGTATTCCTGGAGCTGAGCTGATTGTCTGAGGTCACAGGGCTCAGTGGGTATTCTGAATTCTATCCAGCGTAATGGATCAAGATAGGCAATTAATTCAAGGTTTAAAATATTTATATGATCTGCAATTTTAATGGTGCAAGGAAATGTAAAGGTCCCTTAGGTCAACATATTTATTTTGCAGATGAGAAAACAAAGGTTCAGAAAGCCCTTCGGTTTAGCCAAGGGTCACATAGACAGCTAATGGCAGAGCTGGTATCGGAAAAAAGGTCTTTTCTTTCATATTTCAAGTCTCTTTATTTTTTGAACATTGAAATGTTAAATCGTAGTGAGAAGTCCAGAGGATAAAATGACCAACAGCTATTGTATCCACCACCCAGCTTATCATTTTCTTATGTATGTGTTCTTTATTTTTTTTTAAAGAAACAAAACAGATTCAATAAAGTTCCTTGTATAAAGCTCCTGATGATACTTCTTATGCTGCCTTCCATGTTTGTTACTATTATGTGAAGATGCATAAATAGTCTCTATCTGTACAATAGATGGCATTGTTTTACATGGCTTAGAACAGCATATCAGTAGGATCGTATCTTATGTATCCTTTGGAAATTTGCTTTCTATTGCTCACCATAGTTTTTGAGATTTTTCTTAATGATAAAGTGCATAGCTATGATTCATTTTTACTGCTTTCCATATTGCAAGCATTTTACAATGTATTTATTAAATTTCCTATGAGCATTTAGATTTCCTATAAATATTTAGATTTAAATTTTTTTTATTACAGTGCTGTAATAAACATTCTTTATATGTGTCTCCTTGTGCAAGAATTTCTTGGCTACATATACTTAGAAGTTGGAACATCACACATTATTGTCAAATTACTCCCCAAGGTGTTGTACAGCAGCTATGTAATGCCAATCCGAAGGATAAAGGGTGGTTCATCACTGTGGCTTCATCAGTATTTCTTTATTAATGATAAAGTTGATTATCTTTCCATATGTATACATTAGTTATTGCTACAATAATACTGGGTAGCCAACCACCGGAACACTTAAAGGCAATCATTTATTTTTATGGCTTTGCAAGCCAACTGGTATTGTTCTGCTTCAGGATTCAAGTCTGTGGATCTATGTCTGTTCCTTGTGTCTCTTACATTCCTTGTGTCAGTGGGCTAGCTAGTGATTCTCCTCGTGCAGCAAAGGCAGAGCAGTGTCCACGCCCCAGTAGTATAGAGCATTTCAAGTCTCTGCTTCTGCTTATGTCCCAAAGCACTTTGCTAAGTTGGGCATCCATAAAGTAGGAAAAGACTCCACCCCTCTGAGACTATGTTATAGGCATGAAAGCACAGAACTGCTATAGAGTAGGGAAGAATTATCATCACTTGTTTAATCAACCATAATACATTGATTGGTGGTTTGGTTTCATCTTCTGTGAATTGTTATTTCATAGATTTTGCTCATTTTTCTTGGATTGCTTGCCTTTTGCTTATTGAATTTTAGATATTCTTCTTTTTATTATTTATTGATTTTAGAGAGAGGGGGAAGGAGAGAGAGAGAGTGAGTTTCATACTGATCCACACATTTATGCATTTGTTGCTTTATTTTTGTATGTGCCCTGACTGAGGAATCAAACTCACAACCTTGGCATATCAAGACATCACTCCAAACCAACTGAGCTACCAGACCAGGACTGTAGATATTCTTTAAAAAAATTATATATATATATATATATATATATATATATATATATATATATATAATTGATTTTTTACAGAGAGGAAGAGAAAGGGATAGAGAGTTACAAACATTGATGAGAGAGAATCATCGATTAGCTGCCTCTTGCACACCTCCTTACTGGAGATGTGCTTGCAACCAAGGTGCATGCCCTTGACCGAAATCAAACCCGGGACCTTTCAGTCCTCAGGCCGACGCTCTATCCACTGATCCAAACCAGTCTCGGTTGTAGATATTCTTTATATAATGCAAATACTTATTTTTATCTAATATAAGATCACAAAAATATTTTTTCAGTATGTGTCTTAAAATAGCAATGGTAATAATGGATAATTGTAGGAATATCAAACAGGGTAGAACTAAGCATAAAACAATTATAACATAATACATAAAGAGATGATCTAAGTTAAAGTCTTAGATCCTTATATATTTTTTTAAAAAACATGATTTTTAATGAGAGTAAAGATATTGATAAAATATAGACTCTATAATTATACATAAGAAGTTTAAGATTAATCGCTAAAAAATAAAAATATGCTTTGAATTAACCAGTAGAGAGGAATGAGAGAGATAAAGATTTAATTACATAGAAAAATCTTGGAAAGGTAAAAAAAGATAAGAAAATAAATGTAAACAGAAATCAAACAAAAAAACTGTAGAAAAATCCCAAAATATAAGGACAAAAAGTTTTATTTATTTTAAATGAGAAAGGATAAACCAGGCACACAATATCCAGAAAAGGTCAATGTAGTTATATTAATGTCTGAAAAAAATAAGAGTGAAAATAAAGATTTAATTAAGATAATGACAACAAAAAGGAAACTGAGAACAAGATAAAGGTCAAGAGATAATATAGCCAACAGTTGGTTAATTGAAAGAATAAAGAATAACTAAAACTGGCAAAATTACTAAAACAAAATAAATAGGATTCAAGTGAACATCATTAGCAATGAAAAAGATAATCACAAATACAACAGAGGCTGAGAAATAATAAAATAATGATATGAAAAGTTTTATGCACATAAATTAAAAAATTTAGACAAAAATGACTTTTCTGATAAAAATCCACAAAAACTAAACCAAGAAAGAAAATATCATATTAGACTTATAACAATTAAAGAAATTAAATTATGAGTTAAAATATATTACCAAAGGAAAAACCAACCTAAATGGTTTTATAGGTGATTTATATAAACAGTCAAGGAACAGAGAATTTCTATCTTCTGCAACTATTACAAAGAATAACAAAAGTGGGGTAATTCCCCAATTGTTTTTATAAGACTAGAATCTTATATGTTGAAACAAAAGTACAAGAAAATAATATTGCAGGTCAGTATCACTTATGAACATAATTGGAAAAAGTCTTAATTCCATTATAGCACATAGAAACTAGCTAAGTATTTAAAAATACATTATGATCAAGCAAATCAAAGGTGATTAACCTATTTATATAAAAGCCAAGTGACCAGAATGACTGGTTGCTATGACCCCTGATCACCCCCACCCCTCCCCTACTCCTTCCCCTCTGCCAGCCCTACCTGATGGACCCCACCCATGTACAAATGCACAGAGCCTCTAATATTAAAATATATGTGCACACAATTTCTCATGTTAACAGTTAAAGCAGAAAATTATTAACTTTGATTCTCTGGCTGAAAAAAAATCTGGGGACACTGATATAATCATATTCTGTCAACTCACTGTGTAGATAACAGAGAATTTATTGATAGTGTGAATAACTTCCCTTCCTCCATAAACCCCTATTCTCTCTCAAATTAGTGCACAAAATCAAACTTTGTCTAACTTTAGTTTGTCTAGCAACAGGATTCATTCTGCCTTTCATGGGACCTAGAGAATATAGTGGCTTCTTTTCTGTTACAGTAAAACCTTAATTTGCCTGAACTGTAATGGAAACAAAAAAACAGAATGAGCAAATTCCTCTTATGAAAAAGCTCAATAAACCATCTGTTGGAAGGGACTTATTTTAACATTCTTTATGGCCTCCTGGAGATATGATGCTGATACACCTCCAGCCCCACCTCCTAATCCTCTTTCATCTATGGCAACTGACCTGCGTCACGAAGCAGATGTTTCCAATCAACCATCTTTGGGCATCAAAGCTGTTCTCCCCAGTCTGGTCTGTTTGTTATGGCAAGAAAATGCCGAGCGTGTTATATAAATTAAAGTAAATTAACTAGAACAAATCACTTCTTGGGAATCGTGTTTAACAACTTCCTTTTCGCTTATTAGGATATATCACTATGAAATGTGAATGACTAACTCTCATTAATATACATACCTGACGTACATGCCCAGAATATTTCTGGCAGTTTACAATGAGTAACAGACTTAGCATCTTAAAATAAGGTAATAAAAAATGATAAAGATTATTTTGCTGAACAATAATAGCAACATCTTGTTTACTGAAGATCTGCTTTGTAGTCATTTTCATTAGCTGGAAAAAATGAAAAACAAGCAAAAATCTTTATAGGCCGGAATAGGTGTTATACAATTCTGATGCCACAAAAAGCTCATGCTGGACATTTTAAGTTAGCAAAAGGAACACTTTCTGAAAACATTCTAACCGAATCACTTACTTCCCTTTTCCTGGCTTCTTCTATCCATCCCAATCACCTCTCTCACTATAGGGGCTCACCGGTGAACACACAGCTTGTCTCTGGGGAGAGATGTGTGCTGGTTCAGCAACATGGACATCTGCTCTTCCCAGCAGTTATCGTTCTTAGTATGAATTTATAAATTGGCATTTTGGTTTATATTCTTTAGGCTTTTCGGAGCTGGTGAGTGCGAATCATCATCTCTGAATCTGATCAACTCTGGGGATTGGTAAAATCCAATTCTGGAGCTGGTGCAGGTGAGGGGCTGACCTAGACCAGTGTGAATTAGTTCAGTAGAGGCTGTTTGCCAAGGGAGGCCTCGAACTACTTCTTTAATTCAACTCCACGACATGCTGTTTGCACTCCTGAGTATCACTTATGTAATCTTATCTTGTATTAGATCAATAGCTTATATGTTTGTCTTCCTTCCCTGTTAGACTGTAAACTCCCTGAAAAATAGAGACTGTATTTGTCTGTCTTTGCAGTAGTATAAATGCAAGGTTCACTACCCTTGGTGTGCAATAGACAGATGCTTGCTGTGTGGGGTAGATGGTGCCAGGTTGCTTTTAAATTTATGTTTTCTATGAAGCATAATATTTTTTTCCTTCTAGTGTTGATGGTATATGCTGCTATTCAAATAGTATCTTATTGCAATTTTGGGTAAAAGTCTTTTCACAGGAAAGTTAATTCCCATAGGGTTTTACTGAATGTATCAATAAACTTGTCAAATGTCACAGATGTCTTTGATTTGCTTCCATTAGGTTGTAATAATTTAAGTGTGGACATTGAAAACAGGGATTGTTTTCATGTACCTTGCTTTGTGTTTAAAACTGATTTTATAAAATATTGAGTAGGTACAAAGTAATTTTTATAAATAAAGATTGATGATGTAATAAATATCCATGTACCTGGTGCCCAGTTTAAGAAATAGTGCATTCTTAGTGTGTTTGAAACCCCCTGTGTGTCTCTGCACCATCTATCCCCTGCTTTCTTCTACAGTATCCTGAATCACACTGTCATTTAATTAAAAAGCTAAAATAAAAATAAAATCCAAAGAATTCTGACACTTATGAACATTCTTGGCCAACCTTAGAAAGTAGTCAAAGTTAATTTATGATTACAATGCATGATTAAGTTTATGATTATTGGGTATTTTGAGAGAAACAGCTAGAAATCCTAATGTTATGTTATGGGATGTTTTATGATTCATCTCAAAACCTGGTGGCTGGAAGAGACCCTGGTGTCTCCAGAGATCTCTTATCTTATGCACAAGGCAGAATACGCTTGGAATGAAAGAAACATTAGGAACACAGATCCTAGGATACACAGGCACACCTCGCTTCACTGAGCTTCTCAAATGTTATGTATTTTACAAACTGAAGGCAAGACCCTCCCTCCAGCAGCAGCAAGATTGCAGCTCACTTTGTGATGATGCTCGCTATATTCACGTGGTTTGTAACCAAACACACAATATCTCCAATGTACGCTTGTATTCTGTAGATGGACATCAAGTAAAGTAATAATGAGGTCCCTGTCTCCAAAATGGGGAAATAACTACCCACACACAAAATACAGATGTGTTTTTCCCTAGCAGATGTGCTTCTTGTTCGCACATCTGGCACATTGGCATCCTGTGAGGCTACAGACCAGTGGAAAATACCAGCAACAGTTGACTCTAGTTCTCGATGGATTTGTAGATGTCCTTGTTTTAGGAAATAGGAAAACATTTACCTCTAAAACCTACAGTATATAAGTGGCTATATTCTTGTAAGGCATAAAATCTATTTTTTTAAAAAAAATCATTGCATTAATTTTTCTTTAGAAAAGGAGATTAACTCATTAAGTCAGAATTTTTAATGCAAGAATCTTTAATTCTGGCCCGAGGGACAGCAATCCCTACCAGGAAAGTAGTAGTAGAAAACATATTATGGTAATGGATTTCAGTAATCTTCTTCAAAAGGAGGCATTTTAATGATGATTCCGAGGATGGTCCCTGTTATTCTGAAGTACAGTAATGGATCTACATGAATCTAAAGGGCTGTGGTTGGAAACATTAGGCTCCCTGAATAGAATAGGGCTGCACAGTCAGTAGAAATGTGCCTCAATCGGAGTTTGCTACCTTCTATGTTATGGCCCAGAAATTAAGTAAAATTGGTTTAAGACTTTGAAGTAACGAAGTCCGTTGCACTTCAAACAAGGCTTTGTTTAGGGGGAATTGTTGGCTTGTTACTAACTCATTTAGCTGGGACCTCGAGTTTTGTAGGACAGTGAATCCTAACTTGGAGGGAAAAGGTCTCAGCATTGCATGCCTGGGTCAGATTCACGCTCTCTGGAGCTGCTCCGGCTTAGCTCAGACAATGGAGATGATGAATTGGTGACATTTTAAGCAAATTGAATTTCATATCTTATGGATTTGTAGACTTGCTTCAGGGATTTTATCTGTGTAATTCCTTTGATTTGTAAGACCTCTGGACTCTAATTGTCCTTTACCCTGCATATTACTCATTATTAAAAATGATTTGTGCCTGTAGCAATAAAATGGACTAGACAATGAAAAGTGACATTTAGAAAATAATGCTTGGATTAAATTGAACTTCCGAAAGTCTAGGACTACCCTACCCATAGAAAGTGACATATGCCTGACCTTTGCTTTGAGATGTGTGCGGCAAGTTCTGATTTGTCCACTCGATCTTATTCTCTACTTACTGTTACTTGTCACATGACAAGGAACAGGAATGGAGAGATTGGTACCTGTACTGGTTGTAAAACTGCAGAGGAACTTTGGGTCTTTGTGGCAATGGTCCCCACAAAGCAACCAAACAGAATTGTTTTGGTTTTTTTCCCCTGAAAAAGAAAGTATACTCTTCACTTTTCAACTTTTTAAAGCTGCAAGGAACATCTTCCCATCTCTGGGCCCGTGTTCCTCACTTTGGTTTGTGTAAGCTGTGTATCATCTCTCAGAGGAGCTCACAGGAAACACACCCTGGTTGGTTTTTCATTTAGCAGAAGAACTATATCAGTGATTTTTTTAAAAGGCAAGTTTGTTTTTCTCATTCCCTGTTTGACAACCTTTATTTAATGGCTTCCTATTGGCATTGGATAATATAAAGGCTCTTTTTAAAAATTAAACATATATTTTTAATCCTCACCCGAGGACATGGTTTTTATTGACTTTAGGGAGAGAGGGAGGGAAGGAGAGAAAGAGAAAACTTAATGTGAGAGAAACATCAATTGGTTGCCTCCTGTAGGCGCAGTGACCAGGGATCAAACCTGCAACCTTTTGGTGTACCTGACGACTCTCCAACCAATTGAGCCACCTGGCCAGAGCAATATTCAGAACTCTTCATGTGGTCTCTAAGCCAGGTCAGTAAGTGCACCTGCCAGTCTCTTTAGTCTCATCGCCCACTGGAAATGCTGACCTTACCAACGCCATTTTACCTTGGGCCTTTCACATATGAGACTACTAGATGGTCATCTATCATATCAGGAGGGGGAGATACAGGCTATATTCACTGACTTCAAGTGACACACTGGAAAAAAATTGAAGGGGAAATTGTTACTACAGCATATTCATGTTTTGGCAACAACAGAAATGACCTCGGACAATAGCTGGCATTCAACACAAATGGAGCAGAGAGTTGACTTAGACGGAATGGTTCAGATACCACTTCTGTTTCCCTGGTGATTGCCCCCTCCTTATGGTAGTAATGTTTTCCTTAGGAAAGCCATTCTTAGTGAAGTAAGGACAAGGCAGATGTGACACTAAAGCAGTGGCCTCGAAAGCAAATCAATAAAGAGCATCTTAGCAGAGGGGTGGGCAGGATCTTCAGGTTTAAGTCTGTTCATGGTCGGTTTCCTGTTATCATTAATTATTTCTTCTCTTTCATGTTGACTCATTGATGTTTAATTGTACAGGAATGTAACCTTTAACCATATCGTTGCCATAAATACTAGTCTTGTAGACATTTTTGTTATAATTAATTATGTATCCTTGAACAATCCATAGGTTGTATTATAGACAAATATATATATATATTTTTACTTAAGCCATAAATACGCCACCTTGTAGTAATGAATCAAAAACTTCATTGATGAACCCACCTATTTTATATAGGTCATCTAGCAGCTACTCTATAAAGATCATGTAGATCAGCTTGTTAAAGAGAGCTTTTAGTTAATTTTGTCAGGTCTTCTTGAGGACTGCTGGAGATCAAGGGTTGTGGTAGATTCTCTAATAAATATGTGATACCATGATCTTCCATGTGATCCCCTGCCCATTTTTGGATCTTCATCTCCAGATAGTTCCTACTTACCATTTCCTGTCTCTGGGCTTTACTATCTATTGAGACCTTAAGCTCTTCTGTATCACTTTCAATTGTTTAATGTCCTATTAACTACCCTTCCTTATAGGTTCTATATCCACTTCCTTACAGCCCTGCCATTGAATTTCCTCCTCCAGGTATGTGTCCAACCCCATGCCCCAGCCTCTCCCAGTCTTTCATCTCAATACTACCATGTTTCCCCGAAAATAAGACATCCTCCGAAAATAAGATCAACTCCATGGAAACATAATACATCGCCTGAAAATAAGACCTACCGCATCTTTGGGAGCAAAAAATTAATATAAGACATTGTCTTATTTTGGGGGAAACAGGGTATAATCAATGGGATTAGGTCTGCTCATGACAGGAGAAAAATGGTATATTTCTCTTTCAATAAAACACAAAATAAAAACTAAATTTAGTTTCTGTTTGTAGCTCTGTGCCTCTGAATTGATTTTCTTTTGATGGGACAAAAGAAATTGAATTGAGAAGCTGCCCAAGTAATACAACAACTTTTATTTCTCCTTCTGCAAGAGACTGATAATCTTTGGTCATTTGCTCTCAGGTTTTTGAGGACACAAGGATCGATCACCTGAGAGTTTGTTATCTGGCTTCAAGGTGTGGGTGGGATGTGGGGTCTTCCTTTTATACAGGCATACCTCGTTTTATTGTGCTTTGTTTTACAGAGATTCACAGATGTTGGGTAGTTACAAGTTGACATTATGGTTCTCCACCAGCAAAAAGATTACCACTTGCTTTACTGGGGTACTTGCTATATTGTGGTGGCCTGGAATTGAACCTGCAGTATCTGTGAGGTGCCCCTGTGTTAGGTTTGCTTGATATTTTGATGCAGGAGTTCTGGGGCCACATATTGAAATAAATTACTATGACGAGTTAGAGAAATCCAACATTGCTCTTTCTAGTGTTTAAGGCAGAAAACTATTTGATTGAGACTTGTCTCCTTTTTTGATCGATCAAAAAACTGATAAAGGGAGGAAAGAAGGAGCTTCCCAGAGTGATACTAGACATTGTTTGGTATCTCACATGGACTGGTGTGAGACATTTAGTTCCTGACTAAAGGAAACTCCCCATAGTTTGTCACCTGGTAGGATGCTCCAATCTTATTGTCCTTAGTAAGAAACAAAGATTTTACTTTGTTGTTCGCATCACCAATTCCTGTGGAACTTGGGTTGGTGCTTAATAAAAGGAAAGATTCTTAAGAAAATTGATACATATTTTTTAACTTTAGCCCTAATATCAAATTGCTATTTGAGTTTTTGGTTGTGGTATTTTTTGTTTGTTTGTTGTTGTTTTTTTATGTATTGCAACTTGACTACAATAATAGTACTTAGGAACATAATGCTTTTCATCTATTCATTCATCATTCAAATATTTATTGAACTAAACAATGTGCTAGAAAAACACCATGAACAAAAATCACAAAGTAATTTTGATGGCTATATGGGGTAAAAAAATAGAAATTATTCCAAGAGATAGCATCTAACTTAGAAGGTGGTGGTAGAGTGAAAAATGAACACTGGACAGTATTTTTTTTAAAGGATTCCCTGATGTAGAGATATTTAAGCTTTGATTCTGAAGATAAATAGGAAATTAGGCTAACAGTGAGAATGAAATCTTCCCTTGAGTGCTTGATATGAGAAGAAATCAGGCCTGTTCAAAGACCAGAATGAAGGCAATTGAAGGAATTGGTGCAGTAGTGGTACATGGTTTCAGTTCCAGAACCACATGCATTATGCCAACACTTGTGCCCAGTGAAACAACACTGTGCAGATCAATGTGAGGAATAATGGGAAATGTTTTATTTAAAGAAGGACCAATCAACAGATAAACTGCTATATGGAGAATGGACTGGTAGGGGAAGATTAGCAAAAATGAATGCAGGAGATGTTAGGAAGCTGTTACAATAGTCCAGATGAGCAATGATTGTGAATGGCTCTATGGGATGATAATGGAATCAAAGAGAGTGTATCTAAGACATAATTTGGAACTTGGTAATTTATTGGGCATGGAGGCAAGAGCCAGGGAAATGTGACATTCTCTGGGTGACTGGCTTGAGCAACTGAATGAAGAAGGGCTGTGTATTTTACTAAGGGGAGGTAGTGTTCAGGTAGGGAGCTCACACTTTTAGCTCCTGTTGAGAGGGGGTCATCCACGGGGAGCTAAGTAATCAAGGACTCCAGAAGAGTCATGCATGGAGACACAGATTTGCTGAAGTCGTGGGATTAGACGGACTCACCTTAGAAGTCAGCAGAAATGGGGAACCTTTGCTGAGAATGGGGGATCTAGAGAACATGGGGAGGGGCTGGCCTTTGAGAGAAGGCCATTTCGCCAATATGAAAGAGGAAAGGAGGGGAAGTTAATGCAGATGCAGATGGGTTTAGAGGGCTTATTTTTTTTTGTGTAGGAAGTTAGGGCTATTTAATGTCTGTTGTTTCCTCTATAAAGTCAGAGGCAAGATGGTCTGCTGAGATTAAGGAAGATGGAAGTGAGATAAGAGGTTTGAGGAGAGGAGAGAGGACTGAGATGCAGTGCTTTTTGTGGACACGTGCCAGCACTCCCATTTTGCCTTTTCCCAGGTGGCTGCCTGCTCCTTCTCAGGCCAGCCCAGCACCAAGACAGCTGGTGTCTATAGCAACCCTGTTATAGATGGATTTGAAAGGCTCATGTTGATTTGGTCTAGTATTCTCAAATGTTTATAGATATCACATTTTTAAAAGAAATTCCAAATATGCTGTTCCTTCACTTATTAGAATGCTTTCAATGACACTTCAGGGTCCTAACACACTGAATTTTATGCTTCTGAGAAGTCCATTCTGTGTGGACAATACAGCTCTTTTCTTCCGGAACATACTTGCCCTGAGAAAGGGGCCTTTGAGCTTAGACCAAGGAGGAGGGCATGCCTGTAGAAGGCCCACTTGAAAGCTTTGAAGTGGGCAGTGTGGGTCAACCTATCTTTGGTGACTATAATTGTTGAATTCCATGAAGACAGAGACCTATGGAGAAACCTATGAAGGACTTCCCTCTAATGAAAATTTTATGAAAATTTGGTACAGATGATACATAAATGCCCTTGGGGATTGGTTCTCTCAGCACCTTCTCACGCGGAGAATTTTATTGTGAAACCTTTGCTAGTTATGTTTAACAGCTGCCCGTACCTAGTCATGCTGTGACTTGATTTGAAGCCCAACTCTGCTGTTAAGTAGAATTAATGTCCCTGTCTGTTTTTCCATCCCTAGTGCATATTTAACTGAGTTATCTTTTTCCCTCTTGATTTTATTTACTCATTAGCTGTGTTGTAATGAAGAGTCCACAGTGACTAATTCTTCAGGCTCACCAGGAGGTTGAAATATGTCAGTGCTGGCGTGAGGCTGTGGTGTGGGACGGCTTTCTCTTTTCTCTCGAGCTGCCCCTGGAGGGGTTCAGAATCACAACCCGCCATTTAAACATGAGGAAGAGCCCTCTTAGGGTTTGTAGAATGAAATGTCATGGAAGGGATTCTGGGAGAAAAACACGGGTGCTTTGGTGCTGTGAGCTCTGCAGCAATTCCACAGAGAAAGAACAGGACTTCATTTACTGAAGGTGAATTCATGGAAAACTACTCAGTGATAGCGAACAAATCTGTCCTTTCCAGTTATTTTTGTTTTTCTCTCACTAGTCCCTTCTCGCCATACTCAGGTAAGAGGTGGGGGAATCTTAGTTTTTTTTGTTATTTTTCATTTTCCAATAGAATTTTTATTTGCTTTTATTCGATGTGGAGTCACATGTCTGTCTGTTTTCCAGAAAACTCCAGCATTTGCTTTTCTTAATATCTTTAGGGTCTGTGTTTGCTATTCTCAATGGGACTAGTCACTCATCATTTTTTCACTCCTTTAATTGCTCACACAGGTCCTAAAACACTAAAACTTCTATGCAGTGCTTTCACCAAGACCTTGGCTCCTCCATAGGAGGAAAAGCATCTTAAAACACTCACACATGAGCAAGGTTAATGTGTTAAAATATTAAGAGCATTTGCTTTTTTTTTTAAAGGTAACCATATTAAAAGTAATTCATGGCAATCAATATTGGTGGAATTTTGTGTATGTTAGCCCCTGAATTTGTTTCCTATAATTTTTCAAGACTGAATGTTCTACCCACATTCAGAGTTAAGCTCAGCTACATCCAGAGATTTGGTTCATTTTCTTAGACACTAATGGACAAACTGCATGAAAATAATATCTTGTGTCCTCTTTTCCAGAGGCAGAGCCCTCTGACCATTGCCTAAGGTGGGGTTCCCACACAGAGTAGAAGGAGCACTGATCTGGGAGCCTGACTAACACCATTCATGTCCTGACTCACCCTGGCTACCAAATGGCACCCACCAACCCCAGCTTCCTCATCTTTTTAATGGAGATGATACCCCTGACCCTCTCACAGGCAGTTGTGGCAAATATGCCCTTGGCACTTTGTGCTCCTCTCTTGTGTAGTATTTAGTAAATCTGTTGTAATTTTTTAAGTGTGGTTTTCTTTAAACTTTGACTTGAAGTCATCATTTTGTGTACATTCTCATAATATCTATTACAATGCAAGCACACTGCAGGGACTCAAAACAGGTTCTAAATAAGGAAATTCAAGTCAACATCATCTATTGAGATCTCTATGGAAAGCCATTCTCTAGGTGCAATGCAACATGGCAAAATGAATAAGAATTTAAAATCTATTTTTAGAGTTAGGAAAACAACTATGCAGATTAGAGTACAAAAGTGAGATCACGGAGATGCTAAAGACTTGTTGGAGGGGAAGATTAATTTTAATGGGAAAATTTGGGGCAGGTAGTCTTGTGAGCTGTGTGAGCCAGGCTCAGAGGAGGAGAGCTTCCCTGCCCACTACTATGCAGAGGGAAGGATCAAGAGAATTGGGCTGATTTTCCTAATACTCTAAGCAGAAAGCATGAAGGTTTGCCATTCATAATTAATAGAATTAAGTATCAGGAGTTCCTCTTTCATCAGATTTCAGAGTTCAAGCAAAAATCTAATAAATAATTCATTATTCCTAAGTGTTAGCTCCATCTTTGAGTTTTTCCTGGATTTTGAAAACACATCATGGCACATTATCCATTACTTTCCTTTCAGCCTTTTCAGATGAGGTTGGCATGATCTTTCTGCTTGGTATAAGTAAAATGTGCAGAATTTGCTTTTTTAAAGTTGACTCACTATTTAACAAAACAAAAGAAAATGTGATATGGATATGAAATGTCAAACTATGACCCAGAAGCCAACATCCCTTGATCTTTTCTATTCCTGGTGGAACTGTGGTTCTTGATAGCGAGGAAAGAAGACTTACTCTACCTTTTGTCCCATCTTCTATTCTGAGCCTGAACCATGCAGGCAGAAAGTTAAGGCTCAGGGAGGATGCAGAGATGTCCCCATGAGAGCATCATGAAGCTGTCTGGATGCTCTCCAAAAGCAGCAGTACTTAGGTGTGGCACATCTGGTCCAAAGCCCCAAGAACTCAATCTTCTTCTTCCCTCCCAGCCCTTGCTCCAGTAAAATGACCAAAGAGCTTTCATCTTCAAGTTGCACAACTATCCCTTCACCCTTGGATTGGGGAATGTTTGGGCTGGTGTCCTTTGACACAGGCTGATAACAGAAAATGCTTTATGCTGTACGTGCTGCAGGATCAGAGATGGTTCGCTGTGGGAGAAAGACTTGGAGCTTGGAGACGGTCAAGTAGCAGATCTCAAAAGCAGGGGGTCCTCAAAAGAAGATTACAAGTAGGATATGGGCCATAGGCAGTGATGTGGGAAGAAGGGAACCTTTCAGGTGAAAATGACAGCATGAATATCCTTTATTGCAGATACAGTGATGCACAGGTGCCTTTGGCTCCATCCCCCAGCTTCTGGGTTTGTCACTACCCATAATGCATTCCTGTGCCCCCCAGAGGATTGTCCATGGAGCCAGAGTTAAGAGAAGGAGAAGCATGAATGAGTCCTTCCTCCTGGGCATCTTATATACAGCAACTGAGGGATGAGGGGGAGAGCAACAGCTCGGAAACCATGAGGTGTAATAGAGATTCTCTCCAGCTTCTCTCAAGCTCAGGCTGGGCCTAGAACTTCCTCCCAGAAATGCACCCTTGCCTGCTTTGGCCCCCTTCCCAGTCCTGCTCCTTCTAATCCTCACTGGTCCCTTTGGATCACACAGCCTTAATAAGTCACCTGGATTCAAATCCCTGGCTCAGGGTCTGCTCAAGGGAGAACCTGATTTAAGCTATCATTACTGGATAAACTGGGAAGAAACACAACCCCCCACACACCATCCCCTTTGTTTGCAAGAAAGTTAAAGAAGTGATGTTTCGTTTTTTAGCAAGATAAGCTGCTATGAAAGTCAGAATTTATAATTCTGCTTATCTCTGCTGCTCTGTGGAAATAAAAGGGTGATAGCAATGCCACTGAGTGCACCCAAAAGAATAGTAGATTTCAGGGATAAATATATCCTACTACGCATCTTGATTAACCACCACATTAGGTTCCCCCACCCCCCCACCCCAGGTTACGTTAAAGTTGAAAGCACACGAGCTCAAGGAGATACAAAAAGATGACCTTTCTTGTTGAGCAAATAACATAAATGTAACTTCTGTTGATTTTTGACAGGATAATCTTTATAGATCCTGCCAATAATCCATTTAAAATTGTTCTGTGCACCGGCTGCAATTGCCCACACAGCCATGGCAGCAACCACCATAGTAACTGAAATTGCCTCCATTGCTTCCCAGGGCTTACTGAGCAGTCATGCAGCTCACTGAATATTAGGGAGGCTCCAGCTCTTGATGGCAACAGGGAAAAGAGAAATCTGATTCAAGAGGCCAAAATGTCATGGCTGTGATCAAATTACTCTAAGGAATCGCGCTTAGAAGGATCACTTAATAGGGAATGGGGATACAGAAGAGGAGGCATGCTCTCAATTTCAGGTCTGGATAACGAAGAAGGGGGTGAAAATGCACACATTTCATCTCCCTAGAAGCCATTATCCTTTGTTAATACCCCTTCTTACACGTAGAATTGATACGGGGGTGTAGGCTAGTATTTATTCGCTGAGACTCTTCTGTTTCTTTCAGTTGTGGCTTGTTGCTGTTCTGCTTCACTCCGCTCCATCTGCTGTGCTGCCTGGAGGACTGTTCTCTTTTTTTTCTTTCCAAACTCCCCGCAGAACCCACTCCAGGAGTGTCTCATTCACTCTTGTGAAATAGATGATTACTGTAAATCATGTTTGCTTCCAGGTCTATCATCTGAATTCTTTCTTACTTACTCAACAGTATTCTTAGATTTAAAGAAACCCTGCAGCGAGTTTTATTTATAAAGTATCTATCGAATTAAACAAATAGCTTCCAGGGTTTGTTTGTTTTCACATGTGTGTGTAGCAATTAGTCTTTTTTTTTTCCTCCGCAGTCTGAATTTCATCGGCCAGGGAATTTGATTTTAGATGTACTGTAAACAAGTAACTGATTTAGCGCAAACTGCATAGTATCCGAATTCTCCCCAGTTTACTCCAGTAACCATCTTGAAGTCCTAGCCATTTCTTCCACTGCGTAAGGCCCAGCATCAGTTCCAATAGCACAGTCAAATGACCACAGGGAATGTCTGACTCTCTGTGTCTGAGTTGTAAGTCTTACACCACCTGGTAACCCCTCTCATTTGCTACTTTCTCCTCCATGGCCTCTGATAATTAAAGCAGTCCCTCTCACTCAATTGTGACCATCTGGAATTAAGGTTATTTCTGGACTTCTGTTTAAAAACCCTTCAAGTTGGTCTGAAACAGATAGACTAAGCATAGAGCCTTGCATTGTCATCTACCAGAACTGATAATTATAATGGATTTAAAGAAAAACATTTCCTTTCCCATGAGATGACTCTGCCTGGTTTCTTATCTTTAGGGCAAGCATCCATAATTTAACGAACTAGGGGCAAATTAAGGGGATTTCCTTAAAGTGGCCCCTCGCTGTTTAGGTGCAAGAATTCAAGAACACCTGACTTTGAAATTCTCTCTCTTGGCCCGTTTCCCAGGGTTCTCAAGCAGGTTTGTTACTGTTTAAGTTGAGAGATGCCAGAGTTTTTGCAGTAGCTGCAGTGACTTCTCAAAGTTTAACACTTTCTGGTGCCTTCACAACATTGTGGATTTGAGCTTCTGATATTCGAAAACTCATCATCCATTCATACAGAGTAACTGCTGCAAGGGAATTGGCTGGAAATTGGCTCCTTAGGCTAATATTTAATCATGGGTTGCTAACCAAACATGGCAGATTAACAAGGTCATTTATCCCACTGCTTCCTTAAAGCCAGATCTGATAAAAACGGAAGTAGAAAATATAAATGAGAGATGTCTAGAGAATTCTGGAAGATGGAAAGTATATAAGGATCTCTCCCACCCTGTACAACCAGATAACTCTTCTTCTACTCTGCAGGATATGACCTCAAGGTTATCTGGCACCGTGAGAACAAAGGGGGTGGGGAGGCACATCCAGAAAGCCCATGGTTAGGTGTGGGTCTGCCTTGGTCCAGTGATCAGCAAACTCATTAGTCAACAGAGCCAATATCAACAGTACAACAATTGAAATTTCTTTTGAGAGCCAAAAACCGACTTCTGTGCAAGGGCCACGAAGTTTTAACCGCACTGTACCTGTGCACCTGCACGTGGTATTTTGTGGAAGAGCCACACTCAAGGGGCCAAAGAGCCACACGTGGCTCGTGAGCTGCAGTTTGCCAACCACTGCCTTAGTCTCTCTCTCCTGCTTAGTATCAGCATCTCTAGAAGTCAGATTGACACCTCTTAAACTAAAGATGTGAGAAATGAGTCCAAGAGAAAGATGTTGTGGATGACCGAGAGAAATGGTCAGTTTCCGCTTGGTTGGCCTACAGTAAAGACCACCATTCTACAAACTCTGCCTCCACCCAGGGCACTTCCGATAATTAATTTTAAATATAAATGGATTTACCAAGCATCGCCAGGCATATGATCAAATCCTTTGGCATAGAAAACACAAGTCGAAGCAAAGTGGGAGGACCTGGGAAGAGGGAAATTCATAGGAAATAGAAAAAATGCAAGCAGCTTAAGAAAGCATTAGGGGGGAGAAAATCTAATATTGCCAAAGAGATAAGAAGAGATTGCATTTACGAAAGAGGAACAGGGTAAGATGAAAAGGGGGACATTCAGAGAGGAAGAAAAGCTCCTGGAAATTAAAACTGTGGTAGCAGATAGAAATGAGGAAATTGCCAAGCAAATAGAAACAGTGGCATCACCAACGAAGTGATGAAAAATAGGAAAATTGATAGTCTGAGATTATATATGAAGAAACTAATACCATTGGAAAGTAGTGAGTTTTATCTTTTTTTCTCTAGGAATTAGCTCTCATATTAGTATTTCTTGTCTTATCCAATTGCTTTGGGCCCCGCTACGACACTGAGAGTGATCGCAATAGTAGGCATCCCTGTTTAGCTTCTGACTTAAAGAGAATATGCTTCTCATCCCAACTTAAAACTTTTTATCATGAGTTTTGAATTTGAGACTTGTAAATCTGCATTCATATGTAAAGATGTTCCTTTTCTCTTTAAACTGTTAAAACAGGATTGGCTCAGGAATAGATTAGGGAATTGAGATGCAGAGTGGAATAAATTGTGATGTACATGTATTTCTTTATATGATATTAAATATGAAACATTCAAAATAAGCACAACATTATTTATGCTGCAGTCAGTACAATTTTAACTCTTGCATATTCTTAGCCTTGTTTAGGACTGAGCTAATTTGATAGGAGAGAAAGAATTGTCTTGAACCTAATTTATTAATATAGTAAACTTGTTTAAATCATTGTGGTGATATTTTGGTGTTATCAAAGCCCATTAAGACAAAATTAAAAATACTATCATAGGTTCAATTAGTAACTTTAGTTAGGTAACAAAACATCAATTTTGGCTTGTATTCTGTGCAGATAAAATATTTACTGATTGTATGTGTATTTTCACCTGTGTGGACAGGCTCTATATGGACACCGCTGTGAGCTGGGGAACAAAGCTCTTTCATATTTTGGGACAGAAAAGGCTTATGCTCTGAACCACCTAAAGCAGAAAATGAAGAAGTGAGTTGAAATGTAAGTAGTAAATTTGTAACAGTCTACTTATAAGATCTCTGCAAAGAAATGCCTTGGAGTGGTAAGAATCCTGAACTCTGCCCAGCCAGCGTGGCTCAGTGGTTGAGCGTCGACCTATGAACCAGGAGGTCAAGGTTCAATTCCCGGTCAGAGCACATGCCTGAGTTATGGGCTCAATCCCCAGCATGGGGCATGCAGGAGGCAGCTGATCAATTATTCTCTGTCATCATCGATGTCTCCATCTCTCTCTCCCTCTCCTTTCTCTCTGAAATCAATAAAAATATATTTAAAAAAAGAAAAAAAGAACCCTGGACTCTGGAGCCAGACTGCCTAAGTTTGAATCCCAACTCTGTCCCTCGTGGCTGTGTGATCTTAGGAAAATACTTGACCTCTCTCGGGTTAGTTTCCTCCTCTTTGAAAGAAAGTTGTAATAGCATCAACCTTATAGGAGTGCTGGAATGATTGAGTGAATTAATGATATGCCTGATCCTTTATGTACGTATAAATGTCAGCTATTGCTGTCAACTTGTTATTTTTAAGTTCAGGCACAGGCAACTCTTTCTCTTTATAGGTTCCCAGTCAGTGTTAAATATAAATGGATTTATAGTTTTCTCTTCGCCACCTTAGGAATTAGTACGTGTGAGCACACACGTACATTCCAAATTAGGCAGGACAACCCAGTGAGTCATATTAGCAGAGCCTGATCCTGACAACCCCCGATGAATAAACCTACAGAAATTGGATTACAATGTCATTGAGTAGTTGTCTGTTTTCTTATGACAGCAAGTTTTCCACATGCTGGCAAACCTCCTAGTATGTTTTGCCACAGAGCTCTCTGCCAGATCCGTCTCACTCTAAATGTCCCTCCTGTCATGAGCTGTTAGGTTTCAGACTGGGGCTCTACTTTTAGGGGAGATATCCAGGACTTTCAAAGAAAACCCCCAACTGTGGTGCACAGTGTTTTAGCGTTCCTGGTAAACAGAATCTGATTAAGTCACATGTCTATGAAAACAATATATGTTCTCTTGAGCCTAATAAAACAGCAACAATATCCTTTACTAGAGCATTGAATAATACTAGGTTCACCTCTTTTTTCCCCCATGCCATAAGTTTATTTACAAATACATCTAGTATGTTGAGTTCAACAGTTTGATCCATTTTTTGTTGTCTTTTTTAAAAAATATATTTTTATTGATATTTTACAGAGAGGAAGGGAGAGAGATAGAGAGCTAGAAACATCGACGAGAGAGAAACATCGACCAACTGCCTCCTGCACACCCCCCACTGGGGATGTGCCCGCAACCAATGTACATGCCCCTGACCGGAATCGAAACCGGGACCCTCCAGTCCGCAGACTGATGTTCTACCACTGAGCCAAACGGGTTTTGGCAGTTTGATCCATTTTTCTAAGATACCACACCTCCTAAATGCTCCTCTGCATATCTGTTTCGTGGATCAACTAAATCCTTATTTCTTAAGCAGTTGGTATCTTACCATGAAGAAAGGTGTGGCGAATCCAGAGCCAAAGAACAAAGTCATCACAGCTGGTAACCACCACTTGTTTTCCACTGAAAATGGCCAAGTCTTCCCGGGCCCTCCTCAGAGTGCCCCCCCACACCACAGAGCTTGGTAGCCTTCCAGTGCTCTGTCCCTACACAGTGCTGTCCTGTGGGAAGAGCCCTGTGTCGGAAGAGTGGTGCTGAGACCAAAAGCGGAGGAAGTGGTGGTGTCCCACCAAGCCCTCTCTTTCTCAGGACCTTGCTCCCCTTCGTGCAAGGACCAAAAGGCAGGCTTACCTCTCATACATGATATGTTAATCATGCATCTCCTTTATGAACTCAGATTTTTCAGAATTTAAAAACAATGGAACAGACTTTGTCGTTTGGATGGAGAGAATCTAAACAGTGGTAACGTTTGGAAATGTATGTCCTGTGTTTTCTAAAAAAGAAAGAAATTGGAAGTTCACGCTCATCACTCCTTTTCTGCATGACGTCAGGGCAAGGCTAGCTCTGAAGAGAAGTGGGCTGATTTGGACACACTTTCTCTTCTCTCTCCAGCTCGAACCCGGCAGGTCCCAGTGGCTTGAGCTCCACGCTGGCTGGCCCCAGCATAGCCTGTTCTCTGGAGCTTTCCCAGGGGCAGCAGACTCTTGCTGACTTGGACATGATGCTAACGTGTTGGTTGTCTGAGAGCATCTGCATGTGGGGGAAATTCTTTCTTTGGTCTCTGGCAGTGGGATTTTGCCAACAGGAAATAATGGGAGGGCCTTGAGCGGAGGCCTTTCTAGATTCCCTGAAAGCGCACGGTCGGGGCATGTGCTTACTGGGCTAGGATGTAGGGCTTATAAACTGCTTCCAATGTATGTAATGTTTAATACTTCACTTAATCTCTCTAACAGTCCTGTGAGATAAGCATCAGTTTCCTCGGTTTGTTGATGAGGAAATTGAGGCCCAGACATTTAAGTGGTTTGATCCAAATTACAAAGCCAACACTTTGTTCTGACCTCACAGAGGCTGTTCAGCTCTCAATTAGATGTTCTTACTTTTTTTTTTTTTTGGCAGATGGGAAATGTAGGCTTTCTGGATATGCTATGCTACCTATAAGGACACAAGCATCTAAAAGGAAGAGGCATAATTCTCGTTGTTGAACATGAAGAGATTTCCCTGTCCTTTTTTCTTGGAGCATTTATTTAAAAAATGCTTTAGAAAACTTTGGGCTGTCTGTATTTCCCCCTGTGTTTGGAATGTATGTAAATCCTTTCAAAGGCAAACTGGGCCTTTTATCCGCTTTATTACCCAGGAATATCTTGGTAAGGACATCCGGGGAGATAGTATCTCTATCTCCCAGTTTCTGGGGGGAACTTAGGAGCCTGTCTTCGTGGGCCCCTGGCTCCAAGTTGCAAAACTATCTCCTGTCATAAGTATCTGAGTTTGCTCTGCCTCTGGATAAAGCCAATATGCTAACACAATTGCCAGTGCAGTTAGGATGGTCCGTGTGGGACATGGATGCTGTCAGGTCCTCTTACTTGAGGACAAGCTATTGTTTATCTTGAGAAGGCGTATGGGAGGGTTTGTATCTGCTTGGCTCCATAAGAAGGGAAGATTCCTTTCTGTTTTTTAATCTCTTAGGGAAGCTCAGCTACTCTGGTTTAATGCTTACTCAGTGATAGAGTCTTTTCTCTCTCTACTTACTCTGTGGAGAGATTTACTGGGTTGGAAGAAGGTCTTGTTTTTAATGATATTTCCCCAGTGATCCCAAGTCAGTTACTTGGGAAATAGAAAATCAGGTATTTCTCAGTGATCTGAAATTTAAGTTTACTCTGTTTATCTGCAGGGGAATGTTAATATTAGATGAAATTTTGACAGCTTATACACTTAGGATGGTCATGCATTTGACCTTCTTTTGAAATTTCCCTGATCAGATAAATCTGCTTTTTTTTTTTTTTACAATTTTTCCTATTCTTCCACTTTTAATTAATTTGTATGCTCAACCATGCAGAGAATTAAAAAAGTGTGGCCACTGATTGAACACAGATGCAAAATTCCATTAACTCTGCACCAGAAACCACAGGAGCAGAGTCTATGATAGGCAGTAGAGACCCAATATTATATTAAATTCTTCAGATTCACATTCATGTAGTTCCCAATTTTTATATTTTCAGCATGACATATGTATATTCATCCTGAAAACATAAAGCTTCTGTGGTCAGTGGTCAGACTTCTATTGCTTCTTTTAGGAACAATAAGAAAAGGCAGAAATTAGGCAAAAGAACAATTGTTCCCAATAAAAAATTGTTAGAGTTCAAGTCTGAATGCCATGGAGGAGCTCACACAGATTAGTGGGGAAAAGCTTTGTAATTGGGAAAGGCATGCCTTGGGGATGTGTTTTGTTCATATGCATTTATTAACTAAATTTCATCTGAAGTTTAATCAGTGTTCAAAGACATGGATTAAAAGTCATATTTTTATGATAGATGACGAAAATTTTTTTTTCATCTCAGACTGATTTTCTACTTGGCATTCTTTTCAGGAAAGATAAGATCCAATTAGAAGCTAGTCTATGTACATTTGCACATTTTCTGTTTTATATAAACCCATTTTATTAATGTTTAATTGCTATTTGAACAAAATGTTCCTCTTGGATGCATTTCAGGGCTTGAAAATTTTCACTGTAAAGTTTTTTAATATACTGATCACATTTACTGTGCAAGTTAAAACAGTGTGTCTGTGTGTGTGTGTGTGTGTGTCTGTGTGTGTGTGTGTAAACAAAATATAATACGTGTTTGGTTGACTCACCATTATGACCTAACTTTTCCCCTGTTTTATTTTCATTAATACATAGTTCTGAAAGACTATAACTTTAAATTAGGTTTTATTTTAATCTCTTCTTTAATGAGTTATTCAAAGTATAGTAAATATTCCATCATGGTATCACAATTCAGATAAGCATTAAAAAGCCAATGGAACAACCAAGTTTTTAATCAGATCTAGATTTAAATTTTACTTGTGTCATTTATCAGCTATGAAACTTTAAACTCTCTAAATCTCCAATAACATCAATACATAGGAAAAACAATTATGCTACGTCTTTATAGTTTATGTGAACATAGTATTTATAAGTTATTTATTATTCCCAGATATTATAACTGCTAAAGAAAAAAAAAGTGAAATCTATTAATGCTGTTATGAAAGTGGTTGGGATGTAAGCCATTAATGATTTTTCTGTAAAGCAGGTCATTCAATTTCAGGAGAACCAAAGCTGTAGTTAATGTCAGTTAAATAGGAGTTGGCCAAAAGGGTTTAAGATTTTAAGTTCTTCTAAGAACTAACACAGAGCTTCTCAATCTTTTTTTTAATCAGTTCTGATGTTTCTTTTTCCCTCTTTTTAATTGATTAAGGTATTGCATATGTGTCTTTATCCCCCCAGAGACTCCCCATCCATGCCCTCACCCTTTTAGAGAGGTAATATGACTGAGGTCTCTGAAAGAATCCAGACTAAAACCCCATCTTCAGACTCTTTCTGGAAAGTTGTCTCTGTGGCTGATCCCATGTTTATGGGGATTAGAGGGAACAAGGAACGTAAGAAAGTACACCTTCTTCCCCACTGCTCATTTGCCAGAGGATCCCTCCAGTTTCATAGATCCCAGCACATTTACCAAAAGTCCATGTTGATTCCAAAGGTGCACATCCCCTCAGAATGTCCGCGCACTAGGACCTGCTCACTCTAGCTCTCTCTCTCTCTCTCTCTCTCTCTCTCTCTCTCTCTCTCTCAGAAGGAAGGAAAACAGGAAGTACTGTAGTGATAAATATTTGGTACCCATCCCTTTAGGAGGAAAATAAAACGCCCTGATTTATAGCATTTTCTGATTTCATGGGGGTAAATACTCCCACCCTGGCCAATTTCAAGCTGCCAGAGTGACTTCCCTGAGCACGGAGTGGGAAGTGCTCAGTGGCACTCACGCTCCAGTATACTGTTTCCATCAGATAAATGCAACAGGAATGAAGAACCTCAAAGCATCGTTAACAATAAAAGGAATGTACAATACTTAAATACGATGTGTTGAGAATATATCACCTTCATTTTAATATTTACAAGTATGTAATTTTAAACAATGGCTGTATTTGACAATGATCTGGCAAAATTCCAAAAAATTTAGCCATTGGCTCTCCCCACCCGATGGAAGACAAACCCAGTGCATCCCTGGAGGGTAGTTAGTAGTCCCACAGAAGCAGTTACAGCAGACCTCAGAGAAAGCTTTCCAGGAGTTAGGGCACTGAAGGGGAGCAGGGTCTGACACCCCAAAACATGTCTCTTTGGCATAAGGATTATTTTAGGCTAATTATCTTTAAGAAACAGCAGACAGAAGAAAAGTTCTGAAAACTGAATAGAAGTTACTTAACAGACAGTTACATTTACCAGGGAAATCTCTATGCCAGGGAGTCTCCCCCTCACTGTAGCAGGAAGAAGGGGATGACTAAATCTCTGGAAACTCTTATCAAGGGAGAAAGTGGGTGACTTAAATCTGTGTAACATCCTTATTTTTGTTTATTGGGCTTTACCTGGTAACCTCCCATAACTGGCCTCCCCACTCCAACATCTTTTGTCTTTAGCTGGAAATGGCATTGATGGTGGTGTCTTGGACCATTTGAGAGAGTTACTATTTTTTCCTGTGCCTTTCCTGTGGGTCTAGGAGGTGTGCATGTTGAACTTCTGGTTGTTTTTCTCCTGTTTGTGTGTCTTTTATTATAGGATGGGGTGGTATCCGTCAGGAACCTAGAAGGGTAGAGGGAAAACTGTGTTTCCTCTCCCACACCGCAAGTGTGATGCCATTGTGCAGAGATGTTGATCTCATCCATGGCGTGGCTGGGCCGTAGACATCCAGAGCCTTGAACCAGTCACCTTGGGCTTCATGTAGCCTCATTCATTTAGTTGTCTGCTGTGCACAGGGGGCCATTTCCTATCGGGCCATGAGGTGACATGAGAAAGCACCGCTTTAGGATACCCACTGCCTCCTTTCAAGCCATTTCTCTCATGAGCCAGTGTCCAACTGCATATTCGCTAAAGTTTCCCTTTTCCTATTTTTTTAAATGTTCACAATAGTCTAAAAGTGCAAAAGACAAAGAAGCAGCAAATATTAATCCTATATCATGTGCTACAGAATCTGGGAACATTATAAGGAAGAATACAATAAAATTCCATTCCCGAATGAGTCTATAATCTAGTTAAAGAGATAAAACTAACACTTCAAACAATCACAGAAGCAATAGAGGATAGTAAGTGTGTGTAATAAAAGAGGAAGTGCCGTGGCACAGACCGTCACTGTCAGTGAACTTCAGAGAAGAAGCTGAGGACACAGAAGGAAGGCCATCTGATCTTACCCTCTTGCTTTACAAACACAGGACTCCAGAGATGATTAGTGGAGTGATTATTGACCAGTTATGTGACCAAGAGGCAGGGTCCAACTATCCTAACCTCCAGGCTACCCACTCAATACCCAGCACCTATCTTGGTTGGGCACTTTTCTTAGGGTGACCTCTCCATTTGGGGGGGAGGGGTCAGTGTCAAGGACCCACAAGTTTTAATTTGTTCTAAACAAGAAGAAAAATAAATACATTTTAGGTCAAAGAAAAGTTTTAAAATATGATATTAATATATCTGTCTTTATATCAATACAGTCATAAGATACAATTTTTAATATTTTTTTATGGAAGAAAGGGCCAAGGAAGGCAAAAGTGCCTTCCCATGAAAGTCATATTAGGCTCTGCCTCTTCCAGGCACTGAAGAAAGATAAAATGGTGAATGAAACTTCCATTCATTTAGCCAGAGAGACTGTTAATAAGCCAATTAGAAAATCAATAAGTGAGCCATTTCAGACAGTGATAAAGAAAAGGCTGTGTAAGAAAATAAAACAGAGGGCATGTATGGGAGTGGGGATGCAATGGTCAGATATGTACACATATAATACCTTAATTAAAAAATAAATTTTAAAAAAGAAAATAAAACATAGTTTGATAGAGAGCGATGATGTAAAGATGTTCCAAAAAAGGGGGGGGGGGTATCTGAGGAAGCTGAGCTCTGAATGATGAGAAAAAGCCGGTCCAATAGTAAGATCTGAAGGAAGAGCTTTCCATAGAGAAGCAAAGGTGCTGAGCCAGGAGTGAGCTTGGTGGAGTGGAGGAGCCGGTGGGCTGACTTGCAGAGGAAAGGTAGAGTAGAGAAGAGCAGAAGAGGTTAGAATAGAGGAGGGACTAGTGCACAGAAACTTAAGGCTCATTAGGGGTATTGAATCTGGTGTTGAGTGCAATAGGCAACTACTGGAGATGTTTAAAGAGATGAAGGAGGAAGGACAGGATCTAACACACATTGCAATAAAGTCACTCTAGGTTCAGTGTGAAATATAGACTTCAAACAGAGGAGACCAGTTAAGAAACTGTGCATGAATGCAGGTGTGTGGTGATGATCCTTAGGGTGGTAGCACTGGAGATGGACAGAAAAGGATGCAATGGGATGTGTTGCAGATGGAAAGTAGCAGAAATGGATGTTGGGTGTGTAGGAAAAAGAGTATCCAGAAGCCTAAGAATTTTTATGGAAGAGATAATTATGCAATTTGAAGAATGTGTCAATTCATAAAGAAAAGTAATATTATGTTTTCAATACCTTGAGAACTTAATTTATATCATTAGACTATAAAAATACACCAAAGTTAATTGGATAAAATATATGCATGCCTCAATTATAGTTATTTGTAATATGTTGGTATTTGAAAGCTATTAAAGAAGGGGTAAGTTTTTTAGATTTATAATGTTTATGATGCAGAAGGTACATTGTGTTATAACTTGATTTGCAATATATTTTATCATAAATATTTTGTAGTTAAATGAGCCACAAGGGAAAGCCCAATTTTGAATGGGAAGAGTGCAACTGAAAAACAATATCTGAACAGAAACAAAAACTAACTTTAATGAGTATTTGATTCCACATTGAAATAATTCCTCTGTACAAATATTATAATTTAAATCCATTATGCAAAAATTAAACAAAATGGTAAAGTTAATAGAATCTTACATATGACATAACCATGGGAATCATCTGGGGAGGCTGCAATAAACTTCAAAAATTATTTAACCTCTCCAAGGCTCTGATTCCTAAAAGGTAATAATGTCCAACTTATAGCATACAGTTAAATAAAATAATTTATAAAACACACACCACAGTAATCTCTATGAGTAGAAGTATTGCTTTTCAGAGATGTGGCCCAAAAAACTTACTCTAGTTATAAAGCCTATTTTGATCCAGTTAGTCTTTTAAACAAATTACTAGGATAAACTGGATTGCAGGGTAAATATTTTGACTACCTATGAAAGCAAACAACTTTCTTTTTCAGCCTTATTGAAGTATAATTGACAAAATTATATATATATATATATATATATATATATATATATATATATATATATATATATAAAGTGTGCAATGTGATGATATACAAATACTTTGTAAACTAATTACCACAATCGGGATAGTTAACATATCACTTCTCATATTACCCTCATGAGGAGGTAAGAATGTTAAAGATTTACTGTCTTAGCAAATTTCAAGTATATAATATAGTATTATTAACTATAAATACCACACTATACATTAGGTCTCTGGAACTTAATCATCTTATAACTGAAGGCTTGTACCCTTTGACCAGCATCTCTCTATTCCCCACCTCCTATCTCCCCTAGTAACTCCATTCTATTCTCTGTTTCTATAAGCTTAACTTTAAGATCCCACATGTAAGTGAGATAACACTGAATTTATCTTTCATTGTCTTATATTTCACTTAGCATAATGTCCTCCAGGTTCATCCATGTTGTTGCAAATGGCAAGATTTCCTTCTTCCTCTTGGCTAATTAATATTCTTTTGTGTGTGTGTGTGTGTGTGTGTGTGTGTGTGTGACACAATCTTTATCCATTTGTCTATCAATGGACACTTAGGTTGTTTCTGTATCTTGGCTATTTGGAAAAATGCTGCAATGAACATGGAAGTACAAGTAACTCTTCAAGACAGTGATTTCATTTTTTGAATGTATATTTATAACTGGAATTTCTGGATCATATGTTAGTTCTATTTTTAATTTTTTAGGAACTTCCATACTATTTTCCATAATGGCTGTATCAATGTACATTCCTGCCAAAAGTATACAAGAATTCTATTTCCTTCACATCTTTGCCAACACTTACTATCATTTTGATAACATATATTCTAATAGGTATCAGTGAATAGGTATCATTGTAGTTTTAATTTGCATTTCTCTTATTTTTAGTGATGTTGAACACTTTTTATATACCTGTTGGCTATTTAGCAAACAACTTTTTATTTTTAGAGAGAAGAAGGGGAGTAAGAGATAGAGAAACATTGGTGTGAGAAACATCAATTGGCCACCTCCTGCATGCATCCTGACAGGGATCGAACCCCTAAACTGGTTATGTGCCCTGACTGGGAGTCAAACCAATCATCTTTTGGTATATAGGATGATACTCCAACCAACTGAGCCACACCATCCAGGACTAGCAAGCAACTCTTAAGGAAAGTTAAGACTATTTTAATAATGTTGAGTTTTTTTTTTTTAAAAATTAAAGTTATATATCCCTATTTCATTTAATACATCTATTTATATACACTGAGTGGCCAGGTTTTATGACCACCTGACATTTGTGGGCAGATTAGCCGTACACTGCATCATATGGGATATGGAAGCCGAAGGCCTGTTTGAACACTTTTGCTGTCTGCAGTTACCAAGATAAAATGTCTCCAATTTTCATAGGAACATAAGGATTGGACAGTCGAGCATTGGAAAAAAGTCATATGGTTCGATGAATCATGTTTCCAGTTGCATCATGCAGATGGCAGAATGAGAATTTCATGGAAACAGATGAAAGCATGCACCCTACATACATGAGTACAATCCTTCAAGCTGAAGGGGACAGTATTATGGTTTGGGCCCTTTAATTCATGTGGAACAACATCTGAATAGCACAAAATACCTAAGTATCATTGCTGAACAAGTTCACCCTATCATGTTGATGGCATATCCCAATGGAGTTGCTTCTTCCAACAAGACAATGCACCATGCCACGGTGCTCGTATTGTGCAGGAGTGGTTTCAGGAACATGAGGGAGACTTTACCTTGCTTAGGTGGCCCCCACAACCACCAGATCTCAATCCAATTGAGCATTTGTGGGATGAAGTTTAAAGAGCCATCAGGCCTCTGGTTCCACAACCATCAAATCTCACAGAACTGGACAGTGCTACTCATCAGGCAAGGTGTCAGATGCATCGCATCATCTTTTAACATCTCATGGAGTCAATGCCAAGAAGAACCACCACAGTATTGAAGGCAAAAAGTGGTCCAAAGAAATACTGATGGGATGGTCATAATTATGTGTGTGTGTGTGTGTGTGTGTGTGTGTGTGTGTGTGAGTGTATTCTGAGAATTAAGAGAAACCATAGGAGTCAGCCAGTGCAGTGGTTCCCAGACTTTGGGATTTCATAGGCCAATAAATCTTCAGGGGGGTGGGCGGGGGGAGAGGGACTGACATAGAATGGCAACTCTTCTTTATTTATATTATAAGATAAAAAATCAAATAACTATTATTGTTTACTATTAAATTGAGCTCTTAAAATAAAATACATTTTATACCAAACCTTTATTGAAATATAACCTTACTGCATTGTTCATGTTTTGTCTATATTTTGGCAGACTCTTTGAGTATGTATCATGATCCAATTGACAATTGCTGATGTCTATGCCCATTGGCAGGTGCAAATTTATCTATTACTGAAATTTCTCAAGTGATAGGAAACTCACCATCCAGTTAGAAGTAAAGACAATCATAATTAGTTTGCTTAGTATAGTGAAATTTACCATGGTATTTGTTATACAGCTTGTTCTTTAGTTCTTCTTGAAAATATGGGTCGCATAAAACATGTATAACCCTGCTAGCATTATACTCTTTAAAACTATATTTTTAGAGTTGAGAGTAGTCTCTGCCTGGAGTATACTTTGCATTCAATTATTCTTTTAGCAAGCATCAATCCATACTATCCCGTGCCTCCTGGGCCACCCACGGCTAAAATATTAATCACTAAGGTGGGAGGAGATTCGAGTGGCAAGGAGAGGATGCCCAGAGGGCTCAGAGTCAGGGAAAGTAACTCGAGGTTACCCTGGGCACCACAAAATAAAATAGAAGGTGGCATTTAGTGCAAATGCCAGACAAAAGAACCACTGTGCTAAACTTTGATAATGGTATTAATAGTTGAACTCTTATGATTAAAGAGATGATCCAAGGCGGTAATGAGGCCGTGAGATCAGAACCTCCTGGGGATGACTTTGAAGAGGGCCATTTAATTCCTTACTGTAGAAAGCTCATGACTGAAAATGAGATTCTGAGCTTTGTTTTTTTTCTCCCCTCTCATTCATTATGCCTCAACCCCTCAGTCCACTTCAGCCAAGTAAAATGTATTGTCTCCCAGTACAAACTTGAGAACTGATGAGGGAGGTTTGGAAACCATGGTTGCTCTAACGCAGTGTTTCCCAAACATTTGACATATGTATACCCCTTCTACCATTTTCGTAGCACTGAGTACCCCTCGTCAAAAAAAGGATGTATTTTAATAATCAAAATATATTTATTTTTATTTTTTGGTACATACACAAAATAATAAATGAAAAATAAAATTATTCATAATAAAATATGAATAAAAGTTATATTATAAATATCATTTATTTGCACACCAGACCATCTCACACCTCACAAGACTGTCTTGACTTGACTCATGAGAACGTAGAATTAGGTGCAGCTAAACACGGTGCAGTGCATATCCCCACCAAAATCCGGTGCAACACGTACCCCCCACCAAACTCTTCCTGTACCCCTGCGGGTACACGTACCACACTTTGGGAAACACTGCTCTAAAGAATGTATGTAAAACTTTGTAAAATGATAGGCTATTGAAGTAAGAAATACACTAAAATGTCAAAATTTACTATTTCTTGGCAGAGGAATTATAAGCACTTTTCAAAAATGTTTTCTTGTCTTTTCTGAATTTTCCAGATGTCATACAATAAGCAGGTGCCACTTTTGTTGTTGTTGTTAATCCTCCCCTGAGGATATTTTCCCATTGGTTTTTAGAGAGAGTGGAAGGAGGGAGAGAGACACACAGGCAGAAACATCCATGTGTCTCTCTCACAATTGGTTGCTTCCCGCACTCACCCCAACTGGGGCCAGGGATAAAGCTTTGCCACCACCTGCAACTGAGGTCAAGCCTGCAAACAAGGTATGTGCCCTTGACCAGAATCGAACCTGAGGCCCTTCAGTCCTCGGGCTGATGCTCTATCCACGAAGCCACACTGGCTGGGAACAGCAGGTGTCACTTTTATAATCACAAGACAAATGTCATATATGTGGGAGGAAGGAAACTCTGCCAGTTTGGACTATAATGCAACTGAATATAGAGAATGTTGGTGGTGAAAGCAGAATAATTTCCTACAAAATCTCCATATTTTAAGCACTAAAGGACTAACACATTAAACTAAATAGAAAGGTGTCTAGTGTATGACATAAGTAAAATATTTGCTTCATCAAAGGAAACCTACGAAGTAATTACATTCAGTATGCTTACTCCATGAACCCTGCCTTCTGAGTGGCCTTTAAGTCTTTGCAATGAAGCAATGTGAACCATGGTTAGGTTTGCTTTGTGAAATTGAAGGAAGTATTCAAAGGGGAATGAGGAAGGAGAAGTTAGGCAGTAACTGTATTTCCAGTGATTTCCTTGGAGCGTGAAATGCTAGGGTGAATGGGATCACAGAGGCATGGGAAGCCATTGAGTTTGGGGTGATTGGTGTGGACGGAGAGCCTTCCCATCAGAGGAGAGCACCTTTCAAGGACTCTGTTAGTCTGTGTGCTCAGGTCCCCAAGGCATTCAGCACCTGGCAACCATGAATGTGTTTTGGCCATCTCCCACTGGGATTATATTGCTGCCAGCCTCTACAGAATGTGGGACATCTTAGTCATTTGAAAATCAACATAAGAGACATTTGAACACAATCTAAAAGAGAGATTGAACTATATGGAATATTATACAGCTGATCGCTTCAGAAACTCTTTGGCCTATGTTTCTTTAAAGCTCTATTTTTTATTTTAAAAGAAAAATGTATGTGCCTTCAAGTACTTAGGAAGACCCAATGGCATATGTATATGTAATTTGAACCAATATTAAATGGAGGTGAAATTCTGGTGTCTAATATAGTTATAAAAGCTTTAAATGAAACTAGCATAAAAAATTCTTTATCATCTTATACCCTTCAACAAAGTTATAGTTGATGACATGGAATGCTACAACTGAGAAAATAACTTATTTGTTCTTTTTTAATATAGTTCTCTTTTAGCAAGAACATAAAATGCTTATGTTAAGCACTTTTACTTGTCTTGTACGTGAGTTTGAAAAGATGACTGGTTTGAATCATTTGTTCAGGAAAAAACACAACAGAAACCAAATGATCTGGAATTTAAAGGCCAAGAAAATGTAATCACACATATCAGGAACATAAATGATACTTCTGCACAGAGAAGATTTATATATAACAACTGAACTCAGAGGACTCAGCCCAGATGGCAAACCACACAGCCTCACTTCCACATGACAAGCAAATTACTTCATCAGAAAGTGATGTCTGTTCCTCTGTCATTCCAAGAACTGTGCTAGAGGAGAATTTAAAAGTTTAGGATTATTGCATCATCAACACATAATGTTTCAGAACTGAGAGAGTCTTTAGAGAACCTCTAATCCAACTTCCGTACTTTAATCCTTCCTTTCTTCCCTCCTTCCTTTCCTTAACCCTCTTCCTCCTACCCTATCTTCTTTCCTTCTTGTCTTCTTTCCATGGGGAACACCAAAGAAAGAGAGAAAACTTGCAAAATCCACGGATCTGCTAATTATATAATAGCAGCTTATATGGTTTAATTGGTTTTTATGACAACCCTTAAAGGCTATATTTCTCCCTCCTTTTCCTGAATCTCCTTTTTCTTTGAAAACTACCATGATTAAAATACTGAGGCAATCAAAGTATACTCACTGTGCAGTTTTAATTTGCATTTTTCTTATTATAATCAAATCTGAGTCTCCTCATATAGTTAAAAGCTATTTATGTATTTTTGTGTGCAATATTTGTTCATTTCTCTAACCTATATATCCATTATTTGTATTTTGTCTCTCAATTTTTAAGTGTTCTTTATAGTTTAAGGATATCAGTTTTTGTGATAGATATTACAAATACTTTTCTCAGTTTGTCATTTATCATTTTATTTTACTTATTTTTAATTTTTACTATAGTTAACTTCCAATATTATATTCATTTCAGGTGTACAACATAGTGATTGTGCATTTATATACCTTACTTTATGATCACCATGTCTTGTAACCATCTCTCATCATACACAATTACAATATTATTGACTACATTCCCTGTGCTGTACACTATATTCCTGTGATTTATTTTATAACTATAAATTTGCACCTCTTATTCCCCTTCACCTTTTTCTCCCATTCTCCCACTCTGCTGGCAACCATCATTTTGTTCTCTGTATCTCTGAGTCTGTTTTAGTATTATTTTGTGTGTTCATTTCTTTTTTTCTTTTTTAGACTCCATATGTAAGTGAAATCAGTTGGTATTTGTCTTTGTCTGACTTATTTTACCTAGCATGATGCCCTCTAGATTTATCCATGTTGTATCATATGGCAAGATTTTTTTATTGTTGAATAATATTCCATTATATATATATATATATATATATATATATATATATATATATATATTATTCTATACATCATCTTCAGGTCATCTGCCCATTTTCATATATATATATATATATATATATATATATATATATATATATATATATAAAGTCTTCTTTATCCCTCCATCTATTGGTGTGTACTTAAGTTGCTTCCATTTCTTGACTATTATAAACAGTGCTGCAATAAACACAGCTTTTCAAATGTTTTCATTTTCTTTGGATAAATGAGCAGCAGTGGAACTACTGCATTGTATGGTAGCTCTATTTTTAATTTTTTCAGGAAGTCCATCTGTTTTCTATAGTGGCTGCACCAATTTACAACCCTACCAACAGCACATGACAGTTCCCATTTCTCTACATCCTCACCAACACTTCCCTCTTAGAATTGCTTTTGCTGCAGCCCACAGCTTGTGGCAAGTTGTGTTTCCATTGTCATTGTCTCACAATTTTTTTTATTTTCTCTTTGATTGCTTGTTTGACCCACTTGGGTGGTAGTACTCTGTTTTCTTCATGTGTCTGTATTCTTTCCAGTTTTTCCCCCCTGTAATTGATCCCTAATCTCACACTGTTGTGGTTGAAAAATGATTAAAAATGGTCAAATATATATGATTTTAAATATATGATTTTTGAATTTATTAAAATTTGTTTTATTTTCTATCTTGGAGAATGTTCCATGTGCCCTTGAAAAGAAATAGTACTCTGTGTTTTTTTGGATAAAATGTTCTATAAATATAACTATTAAATCTATTTGGCATAATGTTCATTTAAGGCCAATGTCTGCATATTGATTTTCTATTTGGGATTCATATATGGAAGTAGGGTATTAAAATCTCCTTTTATTGTATAGTGTCAATTTCTCTCTTTATGCCATTCATATTTGCTTAATATATGGGTGTGCCTATGTTGGGCATGTTAATATTTATGAATTTTATATGCTCTTCTTGGATTCACCCTTTCATCATTACATAAACTCCTCTTTGCCTCTTTTTACAGTCTTTGGTTAGAAGTCTATTTTGTGGCATGAGTATTGCTACCCCAGCTTTCTTTTCATTTGCATTTGCATAGGATATGTTTTTTTCTTTCCTTTACTTTCAGTGTATGTGTGTCTTTTGATTGGAAGTGATTCTCTTAAATTACTTTATTGGAATGAAATGCTGTTTTCTGCCAAGACAGTTCTACCCTGGTCTTTCTGCAATATTTGCAATTGCGTACAACAGTTTTATCTTACTAATATTAAATTAACTAAGAGAGAATTAAAACATCTGAAAACAGCTCTTTCAGTTGCTATCATTTGACCATTTTCCATCAAGCAATTCACTAGTACATAGACTTCCTATAGACATTTTAGTTTTACTCTTTTTGAGGATATCTTTAGAATGATAAAGGGGCTTCCAATATTAAAAGGAATTCAAGCTAATCATTCAAACATATTTTGTACAGCTCTGTGGGCTGTTTTTTTAAAAAATATATTTTATTGAGTTTATACAGAGAGGAAGAGAGAGGGATAGAAAACTAGAAACATGGATGAGAGAGAAACATCGATCAGCCGCCTCCTGCACACACCCCACTGGGGATGTGCCCGCAACCAAGGCACATGCCCTTGACTGGAATCAAACCTGGGACCTTTCAGCCAGCAGGCTGACTCTCTATCCACTGAGCCAAACCGGTTTCAGCTCTTTGGGCTGTTTTAATTGCAACCTTGACTTTTTTCTTTCTTTCTTTCTTTCTTTCTTTCTTTCTTTCTTTCTTTCTTTCTTTCTTTCTTTCTTTCTTTCTCTTCTTTACCAATGTAATAAGGAACTCAGTTCTGTGATCCAAGAAGCTCTGTTAGTTTATGTACTTAGCACTTAGCACTTTCATAAAATTTTGCCTGCATAGTTTGACAGGTACACTGGTATTTTTTATTTATTTCAAACTTTCTTAAGTGTGTTTGTTAAGGATAAGTTTACCTTTTCTAGGTTGGCCAGATTTCCTCAAATCTTTCTTGAGTAAATGCGCCCTGTTAAAGGCTCTTATACTCAGTAAGCAATCCATTCAGATACCGTTAAAACATTAAATTTCCCAATTGCTTTCTCTTCTGTCTTTTGCTGAATAACAGTTGTGCTTGTAGTTTTCTGTTAGCTCTGAGCTAACATTCAGGAGGAAGCAATGCCAAGAACTGTGATCAGTGATTCCAAGTGAAGAGGCTGCTGTTGTCAGACATTTCTTTCTTGACTGCCTGCTTGCCTGCCTGGTCGCCCCTAATAGGGAATTCAATCCTGTTTAATATGATTGCCCTAATGACGATTCCCTGCATAATGAAAAATTGTACTTTATTTGGAATCAGAAGCACCTACCTATATTAACAGGAGTCCAATATCTGTCCAGGTTCTAACCTTGGTCCAGCAGCATTATTACTTGTGCAGATGTTGACAGCATCAAGGTGCCTGGCATTCATGAAAACCAAAATCCGTTAAGTACTAACTCAAGAGCCCACGAAGCCTTCACCTCTATGGATGATTAGCTATAACGTTAGTTTTGTGAGCACAAGAGGTGATTATCTTTGCTCATGGAAGACAAATCCCTATTGCACAAGGACAAGAAAATGTCCCCCCTTTTGACTGTGACACCAATAAGTTCTAATGTGAACTATAATTGTTCAGCGCCCTGTAATTTTCCTAAAAGCTTCCAGATTGGAAAATGCTGCTCAAACGGATGGCTTCTTCCTCCCTGTACTTGCACCGCAGGCTGATGTAGAAGTGACAGAAACGTGTCCTGTTTCATTACTTAATTGTTTCGATGGGTATCGTGTGAAGCGATCCTATCTCTCTATTGCACGGCTGGAGGAAGGGCCTCTTTGCTGTCATGGTTACAGTACGTTAGCGCTGGAGTTTTAAATTGAGCATATTGTAGCTGATGAGAGCTCTTCTGCAATTTCTGTCTGACATTGTCCCTGTCGTTGATAACTCTGCAGAAGGAAGTCTGTGCCTGTTTCAAAGTATCTAACCCAGCTTTCTTGAAGTGATTATGAAATCATTGGATGATCAGGAGAGATGTAAAATAACATAGTTTAAGAATGTAATTCTCTTTATTAGTTCTCTTCAGCAGGTACTACATTTCTGTATTATTCTCTAGAAAGTATTAAATATTTCCATAAATATTTCCCTGGGAAGCTCAATTAACATCTAATTTTCTTTATTGTAAACCCTAATAGTTTTTACAAAAAATGTAGCATTCATTGAAACGGTACATTCTATTAACTGTTAATCAATTTATTCCTTCCCTTTTTATACAACAACTAGTGGCCTGGTGCACGAAATTCATGCATGGGTGGGTCCCTTTAGCCCAGCCTGCACCCTCTCACAATCCAGGACCCCTTGGGAGATGTCCGACTGCAGGTTTAGGCCCAATCCCTCTCGCAATCCTGGACCACTGTCTCCTAACTCCTCGCCTGCCTGCCTGATGACCTCTAACCCTTCTGCCTGCCTGCCTGATTGCACCTAACTCCTCTGCCTGCCTGATGCCCCTAACTGCTCACCTGCCTTCCTGATCACCCCTAACCGCCTCTACTTCCGCCCCACCTCTGTGGCTTCATCAGGAAAAACGTCCAGAATGATGTTGGGAAGGTTGTTCAACTGTCCTGTCTGATTAGCATATTTTGCTTTTATTATTATATATTTTTAAGTAAAGGGTGCCTTTTCTACTTATTATCTAGAATTTATTGAAGTTTATCTACATGGGGTGGAGAGCCCAGATAAAACAAAATGATTGAGTCACTAACTCATTGTATTTCAGACAATCCTTTTCAGACACATGCAATTATGTAACTTTCCTCCCAAGAGAAATATTCACATAGAAGTCCCAAATGAAACAATAAAATGCCTTTTAAAAATCCCAAGGAAAAAGGCTATCATAAAACGATCTAGCCCTTGATTGATGCTGCATTGTCTGTGATTAACCACACAAAGAACTAAGTCACTGAGTTCCTAATGGAATCAATCATCTTGAAAGAGCACTTCTCAAAATGTTCCAGTAAGGAGTTTTAGAGATCACTCTAAAGCCAAGTTTTCCTATGACTTGTGAAAATGTACTACAAAAAATTGCACATCATTGGGAGGCTTGATTTTATTTTAAGTGGGTACAGAATAAGTCAGCTGTAGTTTTATAAACACACTTCTTGGAAGTGATAGGATGTATGCAGCAGCTTTTCATACCTGGCAAAAAGCTGAAAATTTGTGCTTTTAAGTAGTGAGTTCATAAAATGACTCCTTTTTCTCTGTTTACTTGCAAAACCAATGGCAATTAAACATCACTGAGCAGGGGCAATTCAACTTTAGAGTTTTTGATAAGTAAAATGCACAGGGACAGAGTCCGTACTTGAATTTGCAGAACCATGAATTAGCAGACAAGGCGTTTACCATATACTTGAGAAGAGAAAGTATAAACGCATGAAAGAAATTAATAACAGAGGCAGCATTTGTTATGCATTTGGAATCACATGGTCCTATGTCATATTCTAAAATGTATCCAATGGACTGAGAACATGTGAAGTGCTAATCATGTGAAAGACCGAAAAAGGCTGAGGTGGGGTGGGGTGGTTGGCAGGAGAGATGATCATTGTGATTTTTTTTTTTTAAAGAGAAATGTCCTATGAAGAGGAATTATGAAATAGACCAGGTGTTTTCTTCAACAATACAATAGAAATGAATACTTTAATCACTTTTTAGTACAAAATAGCAAATGAAATACAAAATATCAATTGATATCACACAAAAAAGTATAAATTGGAAAAAAAAAAACATTCCCCTGGTAGAAATATATTGTGGGAGAAATGATTCTTTAATGGAGTTGAATGTAAATCATATAAAGTACAGTATCAAAATGTGGTATTCAAATTCTCCCACGATCACATCAAAACTACACCTAAACTACACAACAACCATTATTCAGATCCACCTGAAATCTGGCTGAATGGAAGTCCTACAACTAGGGATTTAAATCAGAAGCTACATAGAGACTGGTAGGAAGGGTGGAGACATGGAGTGAGCTAGTCCCAAACCCATGTTTGGTGGAGAAAAATCAGGAAGGATATCTCAGCTGTGAGGTCCCCTATGAGGAGTGAGTGTTCCATCCTCATACCTGGGCTCCCACCCCCATACCAGGGCCCCCAGCCCAGGATCCCAGTGCCAAGAAGAGAAGTTCCCATAATTTCTGGCTGTAAACCAGTGGGGATTGTGGCTGAGTGAGAGAGAGGGCTGCTGGAGTCCCAGCCAGTTTCTCTTAAAGGGTCCGCACATGGACTTACTGCAGACTCCCTCCTTAGGCCCTCCAGTGCTGGGGCATACCTGGAAGAACTGAATTTTCTGGCATCAACTGTACTGTGTGTGGGGGTAGGCAGCTTACTGCCAGACAGAAGTTCAGGCAGAGGCCATTGCTCTCTTTTCTGAGACCATCCCTCCTCCCTCCCTCCCCCAACACACACACACATTGGAGCTGGCAGGCAGGCGCCATACCTGAGTCATCATCACCCTAACTCACATTGTTCACCCCACTCTGGTGATTCCCTGAGGCCTCATTCCATCTAACTTCTGCCCCCCCCCAAGCTGTTTCCAATGTCTTTTCCGTATGAATGGCCTGTCTTTGTTCATGCTTTAGACATTTCTAAAAATATTACAAACTAGAATCTGGTCTCAGTATACCATGTATTGTATCTTGCTAAATGGCCCCAGTCCCAGCACTAGCAGCAGCCAGCCTTGGTTTGCAGCTTGGCCTCCCAGGGGCAGCTCCAAGGCTAGCACACATAGCAGCCATCTGCAGATCACTTTGCAGCTCATGCTGGATGGCCCTTGGCAGAACACAGGTAGTGACTGACCTGGACCTGCACCTCCCAGGAGGCCCCAGAGCCAGTGCACTCGTGGTTCAGCTTCAGACCATGTTGAATTACCACCCAGCCACCTCCACAAGTGACACATTCAAGGGCCAATCTCAGTAGGCACCAGAGACCAACCTAAGTAAGTCCTGCTCTGTGGAATGGTACCTGTCCAGCTGATCCTCCATAGTAGTTGGTGGTCATAGGCAATCCTTGCATCAGATCAATTGATCTGGGGATAAATTCCTCCCATTGATATGCCAACAGCAATCAAGGCTCAACTGCAACAGGAGGGTTGCACAGCCTACACAGGAGGGGTAGTGCCCAATTTGGGTGATCAGAAAGGCTGTGCCACTGGACTCTACGGAATACCCACTATATAAGGCCACTATACAAAGCCCAAAAGACCTCGCAACTCTATCCATTTCATAGAAACAAGCACAAGGACGCTGCCAAAATGAGGAGACAAAGAAACATATCCCAAATGAAAGAACAGAACCAAACTCCAGAAAAAGAACTAAACAAAATGAAGACAAGCAAACTATTAGGTACAGAGTTTATAAAAATGGTTAAGGGTTGACATAAGACCAAATGGAATTCTGGACCTACAGGGTTACTCCTACCTTAGAGGGCCGGTGGACTTCACCATGGCATGCTACTTTCATGCGATAGTGGAAGTATCAGTACTGTATTTTAAACAAACCCATGTACCTTAAACATAGTCCATTTCACCAATGAAATATTAATTCTCTGTATTATTTTACGAAGTTGGCAATGAGGACCCAGAAGCAGTCTTTGAAGCACTAATTGTAGCTGGGTTAGGACTTCTGGTGAGGGCATTTCAAAGGTTGGTTACCCACCTCTTGTGTGTGCATTAATCTTAGGACACCGCAAAGGGTAATGTCCACAATTACAGAATTTACCCGTTCACCAATATGGTGGTGTCTATGCTGAAGTGTTAAGCTACTTGCACTCACTATATCAGCATATCAACATGGCAAGTTTTAACAGGCAGGAGTTAGAGTTGCTTTTAGATAAATACATAGTTTGGGCATTTACCTCAACATCTTCCCTCCTCTGTTGGAACCACCTGCAGAACACTGATAATGCTGTACTCATGCTCAATGCAGTTTGCCTATTCTCTACCCAACAGGGGATAAGCTGATCCTGCTACCACTGGTCACTTTCTCATCTTAACTTGCCATGTGTTATGGTCTGAAGGTTTGTGTCTCTTCAAAATTAATGTGTTGAAATCCGATGGTATTCAAATGTGGGGCCTTAGGGAGATGATTAAGTCATAAGGGCTAAACCCACTGAATGGAATTAATGCCTTTATTTTTAAAAACACCAGGGAGCTTGCTTGTCCTTCTTGTCATGTGAGGTTACAGTGAGAAGCCAGCCATTGGTGAGAAAGCAGTTCCTCTCCAGCCACTGAGCCTGCCAGCACCCTGACCTTAGATTTCCCAGCTTCTAAAACTGTAAGAGACAAATTTCTGTTGTGTTTAAGGCACCCATTCTGTGCTATGTTGTTATAGCAGCTTGAACAGACTAAGAAATAATAGTATACTGGTGTTATGCCACCCAAAACATCATGGATTTTGTGTACCATGATCAGCAATAAAACCTGGAAAGAAACATGGAAAACCCCAAAGACTCCGTCAGAAAATGACTAGATTTAATAGATGAATTTGGCAACGTAGCAGGATATAAAATTAACACCCAGAAACCTATGGCATTTTTATACACCATTAATGAACTCCCAGAAAGGGAAACCAAACAAACACCCCCATTTACCACTGCACCAAAAAATTTAGATACTTAGCAATAAACTTAACCCAGGATGTAAAAGACCTGTATTTGGAAAACTATAAGACATTGAAAAAAAGAGATCGAGGGAGATATACAAAAGTGGAAGAATATACTGTGCTCATGGATTGGTAAAATCAACATCATTAAACTGTCCATACTACCCAATCTACATATTCAATGCAATTACCATTAAAATACAAACAGCATATTTCACAGAGCTAGAACAAATTCTCCAAAAATGTATATGGAATTAAAAAAAAAAAGACCCAGAATAGCTGCAGCAATCTTGAGAGAGAGAAAACAATTTGGAGGAATCACAATACCAGATTTGAAGTTGTACTATAAAGCCACTGTACTCAAAATAGCCTGGTACTGGCACAAGAACAAGGATATAGACCCATGGAACAGAAGGGAGAACCCAGAAATCTACCCAAGTCATTATGCTTATTTAATATTTGACAAAGGAGGCAAGAGCATACAATGGAGTTAAAACAGTGTCTTCAGTAAATAGTGTTGGGAAAATTGAAGAGATACATGCAAAAAATGAAATCAGACCACCAATTTACACCATACATAAAAATAAACTCAAAATGGATAAAGGACTTAAACATAAGAGGGGAAACCATAAAAATTCTAGAAAAACCATTGACAGCAAAATCTCATACATATCTCATAGCAACATCTCCTAGGATAATGGAAATTAAGGATAAAGTAAACAAATGGGACTATGTCAAAATAAAGAGCTTCTGCACAGCAAAAGAAACCATCAATAAAATAATAAGAGTGCCCATTCCATGGGAAAACATATTTGCCAATGATAAAACATCCGATAAGGGGTTCATCTCCAAAACCTACAGAGAACTCATACAACTTAACAAAAGGAAGATAACCCAATTAAAAAATGGGCAAAGGACTTTAATAGAAACTTCTCCAAAATGGACATACAGAAGGCTAAAAGGCCTATGAAAAAGTGCTCAAAGTCACTGATCATCTGAGAGATGCAAATCAAAACAATGAGGTACCATCTCACACCTATAAGAATGGCTATCATCAACATATCAACAATCAAAAAGTGTTGGTGAAGATGTGGAGAAATGGGAACTCTCACGCAATGCTGTTGGGAATGCAGACTGGTACAGCCACTGAGGAAAACAGTATGGAGTTTCCTCAAACATTTAAAAAGTGGAACTTCCATTTGACCCAGTGATTCCACTTCTAGGACCATATTCCAAGAACTAAGAAACACCCATCAGAAGGAATATACACACCCTATGTTCATAGCAGCACAATTTACAATAGCTAAGATTTGTAAATAGCCTAAGTGCCCATCAGCAGATGAGTGAATTTAAAAAAAACTCTGGTATATCTACACAATGGAATACTATGCTGCAGTAAAAGAGAGAGAGAGAGAGAGAGAGAGAGAGAGAGAGAGAGAGAGAGAGAAGAGGAGAGGAGAGGAGAGGAGAGGAGAGGAGAGGAGAGGAGAGGAGAGGAGAGGAGAGGAGAGGAGAGGAGAGGAGAAAGAGAGTGAGAGTGAAAGAGAGGGGGAGAGAGAGAGAGAGAGAGAGAGAGAGAGAGAGAGAGAGAAGAAAGAAAGAAGAAAGAAAGAAAGAAAGAAAGAAAGAAAGAAAGAAAGAAAGAAAGAGAAGGAAGGAAGGAAGGAAGGAAGGAAGGAAGGAAGGAAGGAAGGAAGGAAGGAAGGAAGGAAGGAAGGAAGGAAAGCTTTTACTATTTGCAACAGCCTGGATGGAGAGCATTATCGGAAGCAAAATAAGCCAGTCAGAGAAAGGTAAGTTTTACATGATCTCACTCATATATGTGGAATCTAATGACCAGCATAAATTGATGAACAAAAATAGACCCAAAGACAGAGAAACAACGAACAGACTGTCAAACCTCAGTGGGAAGGTAGAGGAGGGTGGAGAGGGGGAAGATCAACCAATGAACTCATATGCACATATGCATAACCCAAGGACACAGATAGTGAGTGGTGAAGGCTTGGGGCGGAGGGGGATGGGAGAGAGCAATGGGGGAATAAAAGGACCATATGTAATACTTTCAACAATAAAGATTTATTAAAAAAAAAAAAAAGAAAAGGCCTGGAAAGAATGACTCCTTTTACAACCAGGATTCTTGTCAGAAACTTCATTTGGAATAAGATGTAAACCCTGTATTCTTCCCCTGTCAAAAGGTCTGTGGAGGCCCTGGATTAAAGTCGATCAATTGACTACTTGTCCCCAGCAGTTCATCTTTTTTTTTTTTTTTTTTTTTTGGACACAAAGATAAGCTTCCTGGGCTCAATCCAATGCTTACCTCAGCCTCTTGCCAAATGACCAGATTGCTGTTTTGTTTTCAAACTGCAGCCTACCAGGAAATTTTTCATTTAATTGTAACAGCTTTTATTTTCTCTTAATTTTTTAGCAAAAACAATATGAGCCAAGACATGAACGGTAGGAGGTGGAGAAGCATTCTGACAAGGGGGAAGGTACCCAGTTCCTGTCGCCTGTCTCCCCATGACTTCCTGGATGCCTGGCTCCTCTTGTTTCATTTGTAACCAGTCCCTGCCCTGGTAAGAAGGTCTCCCTAGCTCTTTCTGCTCACAATAAAGGGTGGATCAGGACGTATATAGTCATAGTTAATGTGAAGGCTTTCATTTACGGGAACAAGACATTTACTGAATTCAAAAAGTACTCTGCAAAAAATAAAACACGGAACAAACCCATTATACTGTAACTAATTTGCCTGAATTCCCAAATAGAATTGCAATATAAGCCTGTGTCATGAATACCTCAGAATGTTATATAAAAACAATCTGGGCTTACACTAAAGTAGTTTCTGTACGCTATGTCAGAAAAAAACAAATATTTGTGCATTGTGTTTTTTCAGAAGAAATTGCTTAATATAGCCCTACATTTTTATTACTTAATTATTCTTTAAATTATTATTACAAATGCAAACATCATCCTATTTAATAAAAGAATAATATGCAAATTGACCATCACTCCAACACACAAGATGGCTGCCCCCATGTGAACACAAGATGGCCACCACAAGATGGCCAGCAGGGGGGGGACAGTTGAGAGGGACTAGGCCTACAAAGGAGGGCAGTTGTGGGCGATCAGGCCAGCAAAGGAGGGCAGGTGGGAGGGACCAGGCCTGCAAAAAGGGCATGTAGGGGTGATCAAGCCTCCAGGGGAGGGTAGTTAGGGGTTACCAGGCCTACAGGGGAAAGCAATATGGGGGGGGACCAGGCTTTCAGGGGAGGGCAGTTAGGGGCAAACAGGCTGGCAGGGGAGTAGTTAGGCATCAATCAGGCTGGCCAGCAAGTTGTTAGGTGGTGATCAGGCTGGCAGGCAGAAGCAGTTAGGGGCAATCAGGAAGGCAGGCAGGTGAGCAGTTGGGAGCCAGGAGTCTTGGATTGTGAGAGGGATGTCTGACTGCCCGTTTAGGCCCAATCCCAGTAAGATCGGGCCTAAATGGGTAGTCAGACATACTCAAGGGGTCCCAAATTGGAGAGAGTGCAGGCTGGGCTGGGGGACACCTCCCTCCCCCCATGTACGGATTTTGTGCACAGGGCCTCTAGTATTATATAAATATAGTAGTCTTTTTCTATGTCTAAAAAATTAACTTTTAAAACTATTATTATTTACTTATTTTATGGTTATAAAGAAATGTCTATTCTGAGAAGAGAAATTAGGAACTATAAAGAGACATAAAGAACAAAATAAAAATTATTACACAGTGACTAACATTTAGGTGCATTTTCTGATAACAAATATTTCTCTATGCATATCTATTTATGTATTAAATTAGACTTATATTCTAATTTATTACATTATTTTTAATATATTTTTATTGATTTCAAAGAGGAAAGGAGAGATAGATAGAAACATCAATGATGAGAGAGAGTCATTGACTGACTGCCACCTACATGCCTCACACTGGGGATTGAGCCCGCAATCTGGTCATATTCCCTTGACTGGAATTGAACCTGGGACCCTTCAGTCTGCAGGCTGACACTCTATTCACTGAGCCATATCAGCTAGCTCTACATTATTATTAAAGTAGAGTTACAGTTTCTATATCATGTAGTAATATAATACTCACAGACGTATTTAGGAGTACATACACATATGTACATACTTATAGTGGCTTAATATGTCAAATATTATTATTTTATATGTTCTTTCTCATACTCTAGGTTTATCCAGTAACATTTCTCTACTTAGGGATTACCATCAAAAGAACCAGAGTACAAAAATGCTTTATAATCCTTAAACGCTGGGAGCTTGGAAAAGTCATGTCAGTGGTTAGAAGATTTGCTTCACCTCATACCTCCGTCTCCAGATTGGACAGAAATTCAAGGGCTGGGAAGGGGAAGGGGGGTTCAGATTTCAGTCTGCACTCTGGCTCTCTGCCTCCACCTCACTGTGGTGGAAGGGGCAGAGCTGAGAGCATCGGGATGGTCCTACATCTTCCAAGATAGGCTTGGGATTCCTTTGTGGTGGGGAGCAGCTAGCCTTCAAGCTTACACCCAAAATTGGCTTCCCAGACATTGACGGAGCTCACCTAGAAGCAACTACATTCACATTTCTACATTAGGCAGAAGAGAGGTTTAAGTAAAAAATAGCCAGATAGAATTATTTATAGAAATATACATATATGAATAAAAATTATATGTAATTGTGATATATACAAGGTATGATTATGAAATTGTATGTCTACACTAATAAAAGAGAAATATGTAAATTGACCATACTTCCATGACACTCACCAGCCAATCAGGAGGGAATATGCAAATTAGCAGGACAAAGATGGTGGTGGCCCTAACCTCCATCCACTCCAGGTGCAGCTCAGCCGGGTGGGCAAGAACACCTGCTCTGAGAGGGAGGGTAGGGGGCAGAGAGAGCTAAAGGAGCAGCACTGTGACTAGAGTGAAGCAAAGCCTGTGGACTCTGGCTGGAGTCAGTGAAGGCTCTGGCTGGAGCGAAGATGCTGGCCAGAACTAAGGCCTTGGTCCTGGGTGCTGGAGGAAAACCAGTGCCAGCAGCAAGGTGAAGGAAGGCCTATTGCACAAATCTTTGTGCAAAGGGCCTCTAGTATATATATATATATATATATATATATATATATATATATATATAATTTAGGGTAGAAATGCATTTAAAATATATACTAAACTTTATATATATGTAAGGTTTCATCATCACATAGTCCATAAACTTTGGCATGATATAGCTATAGATATGTTACATATACATGCTTTATAATATATTAATATTAGTATTAATATTAGTATTAATATATCATATGAAGGTTTATGGACTATGTGACCATGCAATTTGAACTCATGGCTGTTGAAAAAAATTGTCTACAGATAATTTATTGATCTAATTGGCTTTTACTAAATAATTCACGAATCAGGACACATCCAGTCTAGAAAACAGAAAGTAGCTACAAAGAGCTGTACATGGCATGAGATTTTTACAGACCTAAGTGTGCAGGAACAAGGAAGCCATACTGGGGTTTTGCAGATTGGTTGAAGCAAAGTTACTTTCCTTACATGTAGCAAAGAGAGGTATTGCAGCCAGGTTAGGTGACTTGAGCTGAGCAAGCATTGATTGTTTGACCCAGGCCTTTGTTTTCAGGAAGAACCAAGCAAAGACACTTAGGTTTTGGTTTGCTGATGAGGGGTTAGCATGAGTGGCTCCATCTTGGCCCTAATCTGGTTACTTTAACATGATATACATTTTCAAACAAAATAAACCTTGTTCTGCAATAGAGAAGGTAAAATTTCTTGCGAGCTCTCTTTCTTATAGAGAATCTTTGTAGTGAAAGAAGCTCTACCAAATGTATTCATCTGGGATTAGCTAGCAAAAAAACTCTCTTAAGACAAAGCTTCTCATGCTCTTTGTGTTATTAAGAGTGAGTATTCTGTTAAAGGCTTTTTTGGTTCTGGAAAAACACTTTAATGAATCTTTATTTATGTAGACTCATGCTTATCTGGAATGAAGGCAGGAACATCAGATCAGTCTGTAAAATAATAGAAAAGTTCAATTTTTCTCTGGCAGGCACCAGAGAAAGGAAATTAGAGGCGTTGTACTCAGAAGAAGAAGAGAGGAGAAAGAGGAGGTCTAGAGGTTCCTCCCTTCACCCCTGCCTCCTGGCCACAAGTGTCAGTAGAGTAAGATCTGTTCCTCACAAAACTTTTATCTGTAATCTATATATATACCCTATGCAAATAGACCTAACAGTGGAACAAACAAACAACTGGTCACTGTGACATGAATGGACCACCAAGGGGTGCACGCGGAACATGGCGGGTATCAGTAGCAGGTGACAGAGCACGGAACATGGCAGGCATTCGCCTCGCAAGATGGTGGAGCAGGTGAGTGGGGGTGCCAGATCTGCTGCCAGTGCCTGCACTTGCTGCCAGCGCCAGCCCTAGTCACACCTCAGGGTTTCTCCACCTCCCCTTGCTCCTGATGAGCAATTAGGGCAGCAGCCACCACTCGCACCCGCTGATGGCACCCAGCCCTGCTCACTCCGTGACATCAGCGGATGCCAGTGGTGGCAGTGGGAACAGGGGACCTGGGGCTGTGGCAGGAGGGGACGAACGAGGGTGTGGAGGATCAGCCAAGATCTGCCCCTGTGCCCACCGCAGCCTGGTGGCTGATGATTCCTTTCAAGGTGCACAAATTTGTGCACTGGGCCCCTTGTTTTTAAATAATAAACCAAAGGTAAGATACTTTCTTGTTTTCAGAGTATTTTCACATATATTACCTCACAAAATTTTTACAACACTTGAGTTAGGTAACGTATATTTTGTTCAATTTTCCAATGAGGAGACTTTCCAAGGTTAAGAGATTATATGTGAAATCCCTTTTAGTGTGTTGACAATAGATTTGAAACTAGAAATAGTCTGAGACTAGTACTATTTTCTCACTAGAGGCTTAGTGCATTAAATTTGTTCATGGGAGGGTTGGGGGGGGGACCCCTCAGCCCAGCCTGCACCCTCTCCAATCCTGGATCCCTTGGGGGATGTCTGGCTGCTGGTTTAGACCCCATTCCTGGCAGTCAGACATCCCTCTCACAATCTTGAACCACAGGCTTCTAATTGCTCACTTGTCTGCCTGCCTGGTCACCCCTAACTTCCTCCGCTGCTGGCCTGATGGCCCCTCACTGCCTCTGTATGCCAGCCTGATTGCCCCCAATTGCTCCCTTCCTGCCAGCCTGATCATTCCTAGCTGCCCCCCCTCAATGGCCTGGTCACCCCTTACTGCCCCCACCCCTGCCAGCCTGCTGCCCCAAACTGCACCCTCTGCCAGCCTGGTTACCCCTAACTGCCCCCAACTGCTGGCCTGGTCACCCCACGCAGCCTGCTTGTTCAGTTGTTTGGTCGTCCCTCACTAATCCCCCTGCTGGCCTGGTAGTAGGCAGCCATTTTTTGATGGTGTGAGAGTTAATTTGCATATTACCTCTTTATTATATAGGATTCTTATGGTCACTGTTTTAGGGGTTAATGTCTCTCTCTCTCTCTCTCTCTCTTACACACACACACACACACACACACACACACACACACATGCACACCACTCTAGGCAGCTTTTGTGATATTGTCACTCCTTACCCTTTTTTTAATAATATATTTTTATTGATTTTCCACAGAGAGGAAGGGAGAGGGATAGAGAGCTAGAAACATCGATGAGAGAAACATTGACCAGCTGCTTCCTGCACACCCTCTACTGGGGATGTGCCCGCAACCAATGTACATGCCCTTGACTGGGATTGAACCTGGTACCTTTCAGTCCGCAGACTGACACTCTATCCACTGAGCCAAACCGGTTTTGGTCCTTACCCTGTTTTTAAAGAATGCCCACAGAAGCAGGTTTTAAACATTGATATTTGCAACAGAATCTCATGGTGCACCTGTAAACATTCAGATTCCTGGTTTCTGCCCCAGAACTTAGGGTGGTGTCAGAGTCTTCTCACATCTTATAACACCAGGTGGCTTTTGTGTCCACTGACAGTTACAGGATCCCCAAGAGATTCATGTGACAGCTTAGGGTGGTGTCGGTGCCAGGATTTCAGATAAGAAGCCAGTTTTGACTGTATATTATTGGAATCTTGGTTCTACTTATAATTTTTTTCCCTGGGAGATCATGACCTGGAGGGTTGTTAGCTATAGTCATACTGTGACTTAATAGAGTATGAAGTAATTGCCTTTCAAATGGGTTTTCTTCACAGATAAAAAGTAGATACTGCTTATATAAAGTTACTTGGGAGAACTGACATTTATATGCTGAAGCATCACAAAATGCAAATAGACAGGATTTTTTTATGCTTCCAATATAATTATATACTTGAATTTATGATTTGGGCTATTTTATCTTTATAAACAGTGTCATTAACCATATTGGAGCAATGATTTAATACATTGGATTACAAAAGGCTTTTAAGGGCTCTAGAGAGAAGACACTTAGGTATATAAATCCTAGAAGAAACCAATTAGGCCAATTGAATAATAATACTAGTAATAACAATAATAATAATAAATGGTAAAACCAACAACAACAATGGATTGGCTGTCCAGGTAAAGTAATTTCATAATCCACTAATATTTCTAGGACTTCTAAGCTATCTGTTTTTGTATTAATTTAAAGGATAATTTGATTCATTCATATAAGGCAGAATTCTGGAAATTTTTATTTCTTCTTTTTTCTCCCCAACTTGTTTCTGTATGCAAGGAAGAAGGAAAAGGCTCTGGCTATTCTCAGAAGACAAAATGGGCAGCAGTGGTAGAAACAGATTGGGACAGCCACTGGGTAAACCCCAGAATTTGTGGAGAAGCTGAATAAGCAGATATTAATCCCACTAAGATATATATATTTTTGGTGATCTCATTTGTTATTTATATTCTTGATCATCTACCAGGAGGCTTAACTGTAACTTTTGAGCATCTATTATAAGACACAGATATAACAGTTCTGGTTTTGTAGCTTAGGAAATTAAGATTACAGAGGATAAGTCCCTTGGTGACACAAGAGAATAAATAGTGAGTCTGGGATCTGAACTAATATTTAAACTATTTTGAATAGTCCAGAGGTGCTCATGTTAAGCATCTTATACCCATGGCTCTGAGCTGGGCTCTTTGAAAGCTGTGAGTTTATTATTGTGAGTGTCCTGTGCCAAAATAACATTTCTGGAATAACCCTGTGCTTTGTAACCTATGGTTCTTGTGTTCATTTCATTATTTTAAAAAACAAAACCCATAGGAATATAATATTTACCTATGATAACACAGCAGAGGTGTTATCATAGATAAATAAAATAACACACTTCTTTCTATATGGATTTTGTTTATTAACTAGAGACCTGTTGCACAATATTCACATAAGGATAGGCCTTTCTTTCCCTGGCTTTGCTCCTGGCTGCCTGGGAGCCTGCAAGTCCGGGGAGCCCAAAAGTCCTTGCTCCCTGCCGGAGCACCCCTCCTGTAGCTCCCTCCACCACTCCTCCTCCTCATAGCAGGTGTCCCACCCCTCCTGGCCACTCCATACCTGCATATGCAAATTAACCCTCCATCTTTGTTGGGTTAATTTGAATACTCACTCCTAATTGGCTGTGGGCGTAGTGGAGGTACGGTCAACTTACGTGTTTGTCTATTATTAGGTAAGATGCTGGTGCTGACCCGAATAGCCTGCTATTATATGGTCTTATTTAATTCAAATGGAGAATGAAAGAATTGTTATCCAATCAATGCAGTTTCTTTAGTTGAGAAATAATCTTTTAACATTTGAGACTCTTGAGGAAAATAATGAAGACCATATGGGCAGTGAAATATGAAATTATGTTGATATCTGAGTAGGTTTATCATTCGTATATCATGAGGGGTTGAAGTCAAGTCAAGCCATCTATCTTCCCCCCCTTTTCCTTTCCTCTGCCTCTTTGTGTGTGTGTGTGTGTGTGTGTGTGTGTGTGTGTGTGTGTTTGTTTTGTTTTGTTTTTTTGTTTCATGTTCTAAGTTCTCTGCCCCTGGCCTTCTGGAGCTGTGCCCAGTCCATCTACATCATAACAGGGATTTGAGCGGAAGCAGCAGCAGAATCCAACCAGCGGCCAGCTTGCTCTCACTCGTTCCCTGCAGACACAGAGCAGCTGCTGGATGGTTATCTGAAATAATTTAGTGTTTTTTAAAAAGAAGTCAACAGCAGAAGCCAGTCATACTAACTGCGGAACTAAGACACACAACAGGCAGTAATGAAATAGCATTTTCCTTCCATCCCACTTAACACAGGTGGCTGTCATCCAACTTCAATTGGAGCTAAGACTGTTTTTGTTCTCACAATGAAAATCCAAGAAGGAAGTGACACCATACATACACTGACAAGGCCTGTATGGCTTGTGGGGTTGCATAATGCAATATAAAGACCATAGTTTGATTTTTGCCTCACTTTTCAGAACTCGTGTTTTAGTTTTCAGTACCCACAACTACACTATTATTCTTTTGGCAGACAGAGTAATTTGGGGAAAAAAGGGGGGCTTGGTATTTCCTGGTAGTTGAGTGGTCTCAGAGCAGACTGGGAATCCAAACAAGTTAGCAGAGATAGAGCTAATCCAGAGAGGCGGTTAAAAGACTAAGAATTTGACATGTGGTGTGACTTCCCTTTCAGTTGCCCCTTCTATTTTCTTTTTTTTCTTTTTCAGTTACAGCTTAGGCAAGGGAAGGTCAGAGTAACCTCTGTGCCTCTGTCATTTGCTCAAACTCCTTCAGCTGAAAATATTCACTATGCCGTACTGGCATATTTTGGGGTAACATGTGCTGAGCCGTGTCACCACTTCAATGCCACATGACACTAGAGGAAGTGGGACTCAAAACTGAGTCAGGTCCTGGCCGGTTTCTCAGTGGTTAGAGCGACAGCCTGCAGACTAAAGGGTTATGGGTTTGATTTCAGTCAAGGTCACATGTAGGTCCCATCCCCTGTTAGGGAAGAAAGTGGGAGGCAACCAATAGATGTGTCTCTCTCTCACATAAATGTTTCTCTCTCTGTCTCGCTCCTTCCCCTCCACTCTAAAAAACAAAACAAAATAAAACAAAAAACTTAGAATGGAAAAGGACAGCAGTTTCAAGGAAAGGCAGTTACAATATCACACTGCTTTGCTGAATTCACAGAAACATGTGACTACACAAACCCATTGAAAGGACTTCTCCCAGAGTGTTGAACTCACCTGCGCAGATATAAGAGCCCAAGCTACAGTTTCATTCATTTTAGGTTAAAGCTCTGTTGTTTGCATGGATTCCCCAGGGGAAATGACAGCATATGAGACCCTCATAAAAATCTAGACAAGTGGTCCTAAAGCCCTTAGTTTATGAACTCACTCTCTCCTTTTATGTTCAACTAAAGTGACTTGAGTCCCATTTGCAAGTAATTGCAGGGCACTGGATCTGCTCTTAGGGATTTGGGGATTCCTGAGGAAGAGAGGATGCATTCTGTCCTTTGCTGATTAGCAAGTCTGGCTTCAAATTTCTCTTGGCTCAAAAATCACCTTCTACCCACTTGACACTGCTCTCTGGTCCACTTGTGGACACAGCATCATCCAAATTTATTCCTCACCAACAGGAAAGAATAGGTTGGTAAAGCATTTCCTTTCAATATAAAGAGCAAAACGACCCAAGTGTTCTAGGCTCATTGGAAGCATGCTAAGGTGCTCGTCTGTGCTGGGCCCAGCTAAATGCACTCTTCAACTGTCAGAGGAGTCCGAAGTTAACTAGATGGAAATCCTAAAAGTCGGATATGTTACCTTGGCATTTCCAATAGCATTCTGAGAAGCATGGAGACTTGCCCCTCCTTTACTTGAAAAATCTTCCATGACCAATTTTTCTATACTCCAGAGACAATGCAACCAGTGTTTTGAGGTACTCTGGCAAAAATACCCTTTTAGAGTAAAAAAAATGAGATGATAAAAATAGTGAAAACAGTTTACAATTATTGTTTGCATGCTGTATGCCATGGGCTAATTACTTAACATTCATGGCCATTTAATTCTAACAGTAACCCTTATTATAACTTTACAGAGTGGAAACCCAAGGTACAAAGGTGTTGAATAAATTACTGAAATAGCAGTAAGTGGTAGAGCTAGGAATGAAATACATAAATTAAGTAGGAACCTCCCAATGGTAATTAATTGAAATAAACCTACATCTGCTTTTAAAAAAAAAAAAAAGGAATAGGGCCCTCTGAAAGAAATGAAATTGGATCTCTGAAAGGGATTCACTCTCCACCTCTTTGGTTCTCCTTTCTTCTCCTCTTTCTGTGTCTGCTTTGTGGCTTCTTTCTCTTCAATGGAACTGGTAAAATAACAAAATACAGTGGTTAAAGTCCTCATGTGGGAGTCAGACATAACCTTTGAAATAACCTATCAAGTAGCCTGAGTAGGTCATTGAGGCTGAACTTACAGTAGACTTCATAGTTAGCTGCATCTGTTTACTGTGCAGTGAGCTCAGATCTTAAGATTATTATTTCCATAATTTCCCCTTACACACAATTCTTTTCTGAGTTGTATATGAGGAAGACCTCCCAAGTTTATCTTCCAATATAACTCCTCCACTGCCCAGATTCTTTCTGTAAATGAATTGAATAAACACACTCACTTGGATACATAAATATTTGATGATTTATATATTACTTATTTCAGGGTTTTGTGCCTTATTTAAAGGGATAACTTGTGAAGGACTCCCAGAATATATTCAGGACGAAATTTCATGCACTGAAGGAAAGGCTGATACAAGTCAGATATTTGGAACATCATGGCCAGCATTCTACAAATTATTTTTTACTGGTATTATCCCATTTTGGGTATTCCTGAAGATGTCGTTCACTTGAATAAAGAACATTTAAAAATATATATTTTTATTGATTTCAGAAATAAAAACATCAATGATGAGAGAGAATCATTGATCGGCTGCCTCCTGTACACCTCACACTGGGGATGGAGCCTGCAACCTGGGCATTTTCCCTGACCAAGAATCAAACCGTGACCTCCTGGTTCATAAGTCAATGCTCAACTGCTGAAACATGATTTAATTGAAATACCCAGATACTTGCCTTGTTTTCTGCATTACTCAGGATAGACAAGGTTATTATGCTATATGACAAACACGCCGCCTCCAAATGCCAGTGGCTTAAGACAATAAAGGTCTATGTTTTGCTCATGTAAGATATCTATCTCAGGGCAGCTGCGGCTCTGCTCGCTTTCATCACTCCATCCTCCAGGCTCCACCACGTCAAGCATTCCGAGTTGCCATACCAGAGGGAAACGTGCTCTGGAGAATCTCATAGCCAGTTAAACACTCTAATTCGTTTGACTAGTTCATTGGCTAGAAATAGAAACAGGGCCCCACCCATCCTCAAGATGGGAGTGCCCTGTGCAAGAAGGAAGGAGGATTTTATTTAATTAATAGCACAGATGACTGACCATCATGAATTCTAAGTGTTTTTCCAGTATAGGTGAAATTTTATAATAAAAGCAGACATTTCAGTGGTATTTGCCAAGAGTTGGGCCCCATTTTAATCATTTTATGTGTATCTATCTTATTTAATACTCACACAACCCTTTTGTTATTCTCAATTTAAAAGTGAGAAAACTGGGCCATAGGATTTAATAGTAATTTGTTCAGAGTTTCACCGAATCCTAGGATTTGATCACTGGTGGCAGAGTTCATGCTCTAACCATGAAGTCATGTGCTCTATCTGGATTATTTATAAATAATGTGTTTTCCTTAAGATGCGATTAACTAATGACACATTTGCTAGGGAAATCCTGACTTCAGGGGATATCAGAGATGTGAAATCTAACTGTTGTTAGTATTTTGTAAGTCTACAAAAATTAGAAGGAGCCCAATCCTGAGAATATTTATTGCAGGAGCTATTTTTCTGTTTCGGTATGCTTTGAAATTTCAATGTATGACTTTGGTATCCTTATGGCAAGCTCTAATTTAGACTGGTTTGTTTAAGAGAAATAAATGATAGCTTATTCATAGAGATGAACATGCAATTTGAATTATAACATGTTTTTCATAATCAGATAAAGCATTGGGGGTGGTTATTTTGTAGTATCTGTCTATGAGGGTTTGAATTTTCCAAAGTTATAAGAGTATATTAGTCTGTTCGTGCTATTAATAACATAAATGAAGACTGTCTTTGATGGGCTTGTGAGTAGACACAGTTGATGAAAGAATTTTTGAGCTTGAGGATACCTCAAGAGAAATTTCCAAAATCAAAAAACAAAGAGAAAACAGATATTAAAAAAAAACCACACCAGAATATCCAAGAACTATGAGGTAACTATACAAAGTGCAACATATGTGTAAAGTGAATATCAAAAGGAGAAGACAGAGAAAGGGGAAGAAATAGTTTAAGTAATAAAGGCTGATAATTTTCTAAAATTTATGATAGATACAAACCACAGATATCAGGAAGCTCAGAGAACACCAAGCAAATAATGCCCCCCTCCAAAAAAATTTATACCTACTCATAGCATATTCAAACTTCAAAAAAATCAAAGATAAAAACAAGGAGAAAAAACAGCTTACCTATAGAGGAATAAGGTTAAGAATGACATCCGACTTCTCTTCAGAAACCATGCAAGAAAAGAGAGAATGGAGTGAAATATTTCAAGCGTTAAAGAATATTACTTCTCCATCATTTTAAACTTTCTTGACTACTTCTTCAACCTTAAAAGTTGCATGGTATACTGTGCTCTGGGGGCCTCTAGTTAAGTCATGCTTCCCAGTATTCTGTTTCATGGTTTCCTTCCTCATTGGTTCAGGGCTTGGCCACTGGTTTTAGTGATGTTTTGAAGTAGTGCTTAGGTTTTAGTGACTAGTTTTAGCCAGTGAAACATTAGAAGGCATAATACAAGGCTTGATCAATGCTTGCACAGTGGGACTTATTGTCCTGAAGCTTCTTCTGGAAATAGCTTTGCTATGAGAAGGCCAAGCAGACACATGGAGAGGCCCACATCAAGAAATGAGTTGCGGGGGTGGGGAGGGAGTGGGGTTAGGGGGTTAATGGAGGAATTAGGATACATATATAACACCTTAATCAATAAAGAAATTTTTTAAAAAAGAAAAAATATAATCCATATCAGACCTCTACTTACTAACTACTTTATTGTCATTCTGACCCATTGTCTCTTTTTCTAGATTGAAACTCTAATTGGCATTCTTCCTTTCATACACACCCAACTACCCACACTACAGTCATCAATGAGCAGCTGGAGCGGTGCTTTCACAATATAAATCAGATCGAGATATCATTCTATTCAAAATCCTGCAATGATTCTTCAGTTAATCAAATCAAACCATAAAAAAAGAAAAAGAAATGAGGCACCTGGCCCATGGCCCCATCAGCAACCCTCCTCCCTGCCTGTCGGCAGTGCCAACTGCTAGGCATGTGGATGAGGCCACTGTAGACCTTTCAGCTCTCCCAGTGCCTGAAGCAAAAAAACCACCCAATTAACTCACAGAATCATAGAAAATATTATATTATTCTTATCTCAAACCACTATGCTTTAAGGTGATTTGATATATAGCAAGAGACAACCAAAACAAATACTGAACTTCTTATAATTTATTTCATAGTATAGTTTATCACATTCCTTGAAGCATATATTCAAGTCAGACTTTTTCTGAGAGGCATAAGTCCGATTTGGCTAACTGCCTTGACCATGAAGACTGGCTTGCCTCTAAATTTTTAAAAAATGTATAATTGATGATCATTTCATAAGTCTTAGAATAATCTTTTTGGTACTCTTCCCAGAAACTGAGAAAATGAATGATTCAAATCACTGAGTAACGGGATCCTTTTGAAAGTCAGGTAGGTCTTAATACTTTGCTTTCAATAAAACTGAGGGAGGATGGAACTAAATTGTTTCTAATAGGGTGAATCACTGTGTGATTTCTATCATTGAACTCAAAAGGAATTCACTTACTTGAATAACATTGCTGTAACAAGACTTTAAAAAGAAAAAGACATTTTCCATTCTCATCTACTAACAAGATTTCTTAATTTATTTATAAAAACAGAAATAGAAACAGTTGGTGTTGAACTCTGTATCATTCTGGCAATAAATTATATTCATCCATGGCTGCAGGAACTAAATGGAGAAAAAGAATAGCCTTATCTCATTAAACAAATCATTTCTGGAAAATTCTTAAGTTGTTTAGTTTTGATTTACTGTACAATGATAATTTCAGTGATAAGTGAATCTGGAAGAATATTTTACCATTTAAAGAAAATTTTTGACCATAGAAAAAATCTTATTTCAGTATATAAACATGTTTAGGAGAAAAATATGACAAGTGGTCAATTAGATATTTTCCATTATAGAAGTATACTTCAAGAAAAATTTCTGTGGGGAAATGAAGTGGAAACAGATTCTAAAATATTTATGGTGAGGGATAAAGAATTGTATATGCACATCTGAATCTTAAATTGAGTGATCCCACAGACTAACTTATAATTTTTTGAAAACCATTACAATATTTATCTTCTCAGAAACATGCTAAAGACATTCCAAAGACAGAGTAAAATATCTCTCAACAGTGAAAAGATGGAGATCTTCAAGTTAGAAAGTAATACTGGCATTTTATGATGGAGTCCTAACTATTTCAGAGCTGCAATAATCATGAACTCTTGGGAAAGCCAACCAGTGAGCCCAATAATGTGATTCTTTATCGTACTTAGATGTTTGGGTATGACACAATAAATTTCCACCATGCACTTAACCTATATCTTTGGGCACACTGGGCTATCAGAAAAAATACTACTGATTGCAGTTGGAGCAGTACTTTATGGTTTTAATTTCAGTGTGTTATAAATAGGGAATGCTTGATTACACCCCAAAGGCTGGTATATCATTTTCTCCTGTAAGGCTGCAAATCCTAGCTCATTGATTTCCTTCTTCTTTGCATCAATTCTGCTACTCTTTGTTTCTACTCAAATTCAAAATTCCTTAACAGATTTATGCTTTTGTGCCTATTTGTTAAATTAATCCCTTAGGACTGAATTTCTTGTGTCCATTGTTACTCTTTGAAAGAATGTTTTCTCCTTTCTTGGCTCACAGTAATTACTATGAGAACAGTAAATGCATCTATCATCCCTTCCAGCACCTGGCACAGTGCTGTTCAGAGGGTGGGAATCTATGAATATTTGCATACAGAATTGTCCTCTTATTATCAACACAGCCATGTTGGTTCACTAGTCTGAGTCATACAGAACCACCTAGCACAGACATCATCTGAAACATGAAAGACCATTCCTGTGTTGTTGTTTTTTCATCTAGAATAGCCATTACAAGTCCATAAATATTGTACTGCATGTTCTACAAAGCAAAAAATACAGATTTCATAAAAAATCCAGCAACACAATTATGTGACAATCCAGAGAGCCTAGAATAAAGTAAGATAGAATCTGTAGTTTTAGGACTTCACTGTTTGAGCCACTGATAATTCCAAGTGGTTGGGTTGGACGGCAGGAAATCCAGTAAACACGGACAATTATTAACACCGGAGAACTCCCCACAAATGCTCATTCTCTGCGGCTACCCAACGATCAATAAGCGTGGACTTTATTATAGGCCGCAAAAGTGAAACCAAGCTTTTAAAGTATCAGTTGCTGTTGTTTTGCAGAGTTTTCAAGTCTCAAACACTTATTTACTTGATATCCTCCTGAAAAATCTCTCCCGTTGTCCCCCTCTTTCTCATGCCCACAGCTGTTGCTACAGGAGAATATTACAGTAATCAATCAATATCTGATTAAAAGCGTGAGGCTCTTTCATTATCTCTGCTAGGTGATTTGATTCCTTCTGCCTGAGCAGCAAGATTCTCTTTTCAGTTGCTGTAGCAGAAACTAGCACTGTGTGTGAGTGCCAGGCTGCATCCGTCCGCGGGGAGTGAGCGTCTATTTCCGTTGTATCAGAATGTGGAGAGGGGGCCACTCAGTGTTCATCGGGAAGATGGTCACGATAGAATAACCCTTGGTCACTTGCTCTCTAGGCTGAATGTTTGATGTCTTTTGACCCCTATTTCCAACACACACACACAGGCAATCCATTTGTTTTAGTACTAGATTTTATGGAATGTCTTTCTATAACCATTTCTGTACATTTGATAGCTAGTTTCTTTTCCAAAAAGTTTTAGAAATACCACATTGTTGGGTAAGCAAGAGAAAGAGCAGCTGGCTTGTATGGGGTAAGGTTGACATCCAGTTATCAGTGGAAGAGGAGATGTGAATAACACACAGAGAATTGAAAGTGTCAAAGAATAGAACAGTTTCCCATTGAAAATCAATAGATTACACTAATAGGTCTTCTTCATCCAGCTTTTTGGCAGAATGAATAAGTAATAAATTCACCTCATTGCCCTCCTGTGGACAAGCTGATCATCAATTAGTGAAAATAGTAAGAAATGTAATAGGCAGAGAAGACTGACGAGTAAAGGATGTGGATAATTTGCCTATGAATCATCGTCAATTAACTAAAAATCAAAGCTTTTGACTTAGATGCAAGGAAGCCACTTTGCATGGTTGGCTCTTTTGCATAATGTAGAAAAGAATAGAAATCAGATATAAAGACAAGATGCTTTCTATTCTATTTTTGAAATGTGAAGAATATCCTTTACTTTGGTGGGTCCGAGGAAAACTGTGGACCCTCTTCATGCAAAAAATGCACCATCATAAGTCCACTACAAGAATAGCATAGGAATATAAGAATATATGAAGATAAGAATATGATTGATGCCCCCTGGAGTTGTGCAATGATACATACACATATTTCCTATTCTAGAGACTCCAGATGAGGAAACCCTGCCATGTTTGTTCCCTGCTAGATCTTTGGCAGAACTGAGTTGAAAATTAAGTAGACAAGATTCTGTTCTCATCTAGGCAAGTATATCCACCTCTCCTGTGGAAAGGCAGTCCATTAAAGCTTGTCTAAATCACTAGAGTGATAGTAATTTCAGGTGGCCCCAGTCCTAGGGGCCGTGAAAATTGCTCAGAACTTCACATTTACTTACTCACAGAAGGAACAATGAGGGACAGATCAGCAAGAAAATGCTGTTGCCATCGGTGACCACTGCAAGCAAAATATAAATCTTCGTGCCTTGATACAGCTATGAGCTGACTTTCCGTCTTCTGCAGCTGGCTTTATTGAGTGTTCTAAATTTTCCTGCGCGTGAAATATTTTGAAAATGTAATAACAATTGTCAGTATCACAGGAATGAAAGGAAGCAAGGAAATGGCTGAGTTTTGGCTTTTTTTCTGGATAAGATGAGCAGCTGCTGAGCAAGAAGTCAAGTAAAGCAATTTGAGCCAAGCAAAACTCAACTAAGTAAGACTGTTAACTCCAGTCAAGCTTCTCAGAATATGTGGGACAGTGTCAAGGTCAAGATAACTCTTAAAGAATTGAAAATGTCATTGCTTCTGGATAATTTCTTTTTTTCTCTCTTACTTCCTAGCTATTCCCCATTTGCTCGTATTTTTCACATTTTTTATTCTATGCTTTGCTGTATAAATACAGGTAGTACTAAAGGGAATGATCTTTTTGAAGGCTGTTAGTGTAGGGATGGAGAAAAGTTTAAACATATTCTGCTGGATCTATATGTGTTCTTCCTTTGAAAAAAAGTACCCTTGAAAGCCTGCCCAAGAGATACCAAACAGGTACTTAGATTTGTGTCTGAGTTCTCATTTGTCTTTAGAGCCTCGGAATAACGTATTTACAATTAAGGAGGCTTAGCAGAGTGACTGGAAAGTAGTGGAAAGATGGCTTTAAAAACAAGTCTTTTTGTTCCCATTACAGTATATCTTCCCATATGACACGAAGCCTCCTTCAAGGTCTCAGGATCTCTGCTAATAAATACATAGTGATACCTGGGATGATTTTGAAGAAAAAAGACCTCTTGAATATTGCTGAACTTGAAAAGATGGCACTTTCTAATTCATTTCTCACCAATGTAGCAAACTATCTAGAGAGAATATATTTTTAACAAAATCCCCAAATTTTCCATCTGAGGAATCACAATAAGTCTGACTTCTGACTCGCATTTCCTATGATATCCGTAAGCATTCCTTTCCCCCTTCCCACAATGTCGTGAGGCAAAAACAAAGCCATGCTGATAATGCCCTTGGTTTTATTCATCCTTTTGCAGAGAGCAATGATTTATTTATAGACTAGTTTTGACAAAATGTTTTGGGGAAGCTAGAATTTCTTTAAAAGGGAACAGGAGAATAAGAATTGGGTTGTAGGACATGTATATTTAGTCCGAAACAGAGGAATCTTTTTTTTCCTTTTTTCCCCCCCTGCTTATTCTTACATTGTGTCATGCGGTTTCTTTGATTTCCCCCCCCCCCCCCTTTAACCTTGAACTTGGAAAATGCCTGAATCATTTTCTTGGGATGCAAACACACTTGTGTAAAGTAGCAACTCATTTGCTAAAATTGTCCAGTCAATCAAATCTATTGAGAAATCTATAATACACACATGAACATAGGAAGGGCAAGACTGACATTTTGAAAGCACGAGGGGATGCAGAAAATGAACCACAGCAAGCCCAGTGCTGCTTTCAGTGTGTTGGTCTCAGGCAACCCCCTTCCTCTATGGACTCAGGACCAGTCCTGTCTGCAGGGAACAGCCTGTTGTATGTCTGTGTTTGGATCTTACAAAAAGAGCACAGTCACACCTTCAACTGTTTTTACACAGAGAAGTTATGGCTTCTTCATTTTGTCTATAATTAATTTTGTTTCCTCACCATCTTCAGTCTATCATGTAGAAGGAAAAAGCCATATACTTAGTCCTTTATGTGGACTGTATTGTGTCCTCCAGAAATCATATGTTGAAGCTGTAACCCCAATGAGGCTGTATTTGGAGATAGAGCCTGTAAGGAGGTGATAAAGATTAAATAAGGTTAAAAGGGTGGGACCCAAATCCAGTTGGTTTGGTGGCCTTGTAAGAAGCTAAAGAGAAATCAGAGCTCTTTGTGTCATGTGAGTCCCCAGGAAGAAGGAGGCATCTGCAAGCCGGGAGGAGAGCTCTCATCAGGAACTAAATACGCCAGCACTTTGATCTTGGACTATCCAACCTCTGGAACTGAGACATTAATTTCCCTTGTTAAAGCCACCCAATCTGTGGTATTTTGCTATGGCAGCCCGAGCAGACTAATTAGTCCTGTAAATTTAAAGCACTTAAACCATTAATTTAGGATATGCTCATTTTCACTTAAAAAATTATACTGATTTTTACTTTCTCTTCTGCAGCTTCTTTCCAGGTAATATGTGGGTAAATGTGAGTGAGTGTGGTAATGCCACCTAATAGGGGAGATAACGAATTTGGGTCTGTGGGGGTAGTGTCCTCTGTCTACCTGGCAAGAGTTGGTGCTGCTCACATTTGCAGTTGATATATGTGGCTGTTGTAACTCAGTACCTGGCCCTCCCTTGCCTGCCCAGCCTCCCTCAGCTCTCACTGGTGTTATACAGTGGATTGCCTCTCGTTCTGTGACATCTTCATGGTGGTGGCGTCCATGACAGGCTCCTGGCTCTCAACTCCACTGCCTACTGCTTCCCGGCTGGGCCTGCAGAATTTCGGCCCCATCCCTGCCACACACTGTGAATGGGCAAGAAAGCCAAATATCAGGGCTTTTTTCCCCCTGTCAAATGCTACTGTACCACCTGGTTTACTTTGAATTGCTTTGATCCTGATTGACAGACGAATCCTTACATTTTATAGGGGATAGAAGGGATAAATGGTGATAGGAAAAAAATAAGATTAAATTTAAACATTTCATAGGGCAAACCAGGACAAGAGATCCCCACTGACCTCATATCTTCACTTCTGAGGAGAATTGTCAAGTCATTTTCTCATCTTATCTCACCTCATCTTCTCCGATTGTGTCTTATCACTTCTCTCATCCTCTTTCTCTAACTTCCCTCAAACTACCAGGAATAGGAAAAAAAGTATTCTTGCTCTCTCACTCCAGGTCATATTTCCTTTTCATCAGTGAAAAGTAAGTTTTATAGCTTAAAGGTGAATTTTCTCCATAATCAGAGCTGGGCAAAATTTTTAAGCTGAATCTTGGACCTTGATTTGCTAATGGAGGTTTTAAAGAAATTTAGCAAATTCATTGTCTCTCCTCACAATGCCCTTTGCCTGAGGACATAAACTTTAGAATTATAAAGCTTCAAATGGACAAAAATTTACAGGAAAAATGAAAATAAATGGCTTTACATTCACAAAGCTAGTATCCCTGCCTATGAATGGTATTGCCCATTTGGCTGTGCATATATCCTTGGGTCCTGTGTACTAAGGCACAACTTCATCATCTATGATGCACACCTCCAGTGCTCACTGTGCACACAGTGAGCAGGAGTTCCGCCTTAAGGATGTTTTTCCAATCTTCTAAGATCGGATCCTCTTCAACAGCTTGACTAAACTTTGTTTCACTTAGCAGACTTCTTTTGTAAAGTGTTTACATAAGGGAGTCTCACCCAATTCTGATATCATGTAAATAATTGGGTTGTTTTTTGTTTTTTTGCACTTTTAAAAGAATAATTTAATTAGCTAGTCAAAGTATCCCTTAATTAGAGCGCTAGCTTGTCCTTTAATTGTACTGCCTATTTCAATCTTCTGGGTCAATGAGCTTCCTAGTAGCCATCTTTTGTTTTGTTTTGTTTTGTTTTGTTTGTTATTCCTCACCTGAGGATATTTTTCCATTGATTTTTTTTTTTGAAATAGTTGAAGAAAGAGGGCAAGACAGAGAGAAATACAATGTGAGAGAAACACATCGATTGGTTGCCTCCTGCATCGCCCTGAATAGGTCCCGGGCTGAGGACAAGCCTGCAACCAAGGTATATGCCCTTGACTGGAATTGAACCCAGAAGCATTTGGTCCACAGGCTGACACTCTACCCACTGAGAAAAACCAGCCAGGGCTTGGTGACCATCTTTTAAACAAGTCTTTCTGTCATATTACATTTTTACTAGTATAGCTTATCAGCATCTTACTTTCCACGAAGCTCCAGCTTGAGTGTTATATTTACCCCTTCTACTTAATTTTCACTTCCCTAGCACAAGTTCAACTAAGGACTCTGGGAAGATTTCTCAAGGCAGCAGACATTCATACATGCAAAATTTCAGATGTTTAAATGATCATCATTTTGATGATTTAGAACTTGGAAGAACAAGGAATATTTTTTTGTCTTATATTTATTGCTTTCCATTAGTTTGTTTAATTGACGTATTATTTAATCTTCCTCCAGGCTGGGGTAGACTGAGAATGTGAACCACAAAACTTATTTTAAAAAATGCATATCCTTTAATATATAATTAAAATAGTTTTCATTTAGTTATGTGTTTGTGGTTAAGTTCTTTTTTCTTGAAGATCAACTTTTCATTAATGATCAAAGTGACTTAAAGCAATATATATAGACATGTATTTCTAGATAGTAATTTAGGGTTCCATCATATAGTGGTGACAGGAAATTCTATATAAAGATATAAGAAAAAAATGATACCTGACTGATGGATTTTTTTTTTGGGGGGGGGGGTAGGGAGGTGGTAGACTGATTGGCATTCTAAGGATAAGACTATTTTGTTCCTTGATGGGAGATTAGGACAGAAATAGATGTGTGAGTCAACTTCAGCACAGTAATAACTTCCTGACAAGTACTCTTTCCAAACTCAAAGTACGTTAAGTTTAAATGCAAAGAGCCATCACACTTTAAATATTTGTCTCACCTTTTCTATAAATTGGAAGAAAAAGGAATTCGTATTTTAAGTAGAGACCACAATAATTGGTTGGCTTTTGCCCACTGTAGACCATGACAGACGTTAAATAATAAGGATGAGCCAATTGATTGGCTCATAATGGAGAGCTGTGTGATTGACTCAAAAACAAATGCCTTGGGGCTGTGCATTAGCTTCCAAGTGGCTGAGATTGAGTGCTAATGTGATTTGGAAGAATTCCCAGCACAAATAAAAAGAGATGTGCATCTGTCCCTTCAGTGACTCAGGGAAAGCAGAACCATCTTTGAGATACATTACATGTTTTCCTAACTTTGAGTATTTTGTCTTTTATAAGTCTTGAAGGAAAAAAACTTTTGACTCCAACAGCTATCAGGGGTTGAAATAGAACACAATGAACCCATTTCCAGTTAGTTTATAGCCACAAGATCCTTGTGAACAATGTCAATCATGGCTTAAGCATCGTCCAAGTATATCTGAGCCTCTTCTCCCAAGGAAAAGACAGGAGAACCATTCATTGAGTGCCTGAGAAATGTAGAACAACGTTTAGAGCACTTTTATATCTGACTTAATTCTCACAGGTATAAAATTCCCTGTGAGGTTTTTTTTCAAAAAATATATATATTTTACTGATTTTTCAGAGAGAAAGGGAGAAGGATAGAGAGCTAGAAACATTGATGAGAGAGATACATCGACCAGAGAGATACGTCAACCAGCTGCCTCCTGCACAACCCCAACCGGAATGGGCCCACAACCAATGTACATGCTCTTGACCAAAACCAAACCCGGGAACCCTCAGTCCACAGACCGACACTCTATCCACTGAGCCAAACTGGTTTCAGCTCCCTGTGAAGTTTGATTTAAAGATGTGGGAAGGGAAATTTATGGAAGTTAAATAAATTATCCTCTACCCTATAGCTGAAAATTGGAAGATCCATCCCTTGAGCTTGAGTCTGCCAAAATTTACTTTAGTTTTACTTTAGCTTGCTTCCTTTCTGAATGCTTCCTTCCTTTTTCCTTTTCCAGAAACCTATATACATCTATAGAAACTTCTATAGCCCTTGTCAGGCTCACCACCTAACCCACTGGATTAGTTTAATAGAGCTATCATACAAAATGCCATAGATTAGGTGGCTTAAACAATGAAAGTTTGTTTTCTCACATTTCTGGAAGTTAGAAGTACCAAGTCGACAGATGTCAGCAGATTTGATTTCTTCTGAGGCCTTACTCCTTGACATGGTGGTTTCCTTGTTGTGTCCTCATATGGTCTTTTCCTTGTGCAAGCACATCCCTGGTGTGCCTTTGCCCAAATCTTCTCTTCTTGTAGGATCACCAGTCAGATGGGATTAGTGCCTACTCTTATGGCCTTATTTCAACCTAATTACCTCTTTATGGGTCTTATCTCTAAGTATAGTAAATTCTGAGATACTGGGAGTTCAGGGTCAATATATGAGTTGGGAGGGGCACACGATTCAGCTCATAACACCCACTTACAATAATACTCAGATAATTAGACCATTTTCTCAAGAGTTTTACATGGTTTTCCCCTACACAGTCCAGCAAAGAGCACCAAGTGCTTTCACCAAGGATAAATCCAATGCATATAGCGCTAGTTCTCATTTTGGGTTTTATTTATAACACTGAGTTCAGATCTGTGACATGCAGGCCTTACCTTTGTGGCGGGTCTCATGCCTTCAATAGGTTGACTTGATACAAGTAGGTTTAAAATTTGTATAGACATAGTATTAAAATGGAGGCTTCTTATTCCTACTGAAGATGCACTACCTACTATGGTATAGAAATGAGTGTAGATCATTCATATGATAAGAAGAGATAAAAAGCTCTGTTGACAGTAGGACAAAGAAGATCAGGAAGGGTCTTATTGAACCCAAAAGGCAAGATAAACTGGCTAGGACTTGGCAAGCTCTCCTAGAAGCTTGGCGGAGTGAGTACTAGCCAGGTGGTAGACAAGACAGGAAGAGAGACAAATGGAAGAGGTCTAGGGCATGCAGTTGGCAGTCTAGAGTCAACCATGGAAAAGGGTTTTTGGCACAGACTGCTGGTGTAAAAGGGACTGGTCATAACTAAAATAGCAAGGTATTAATTATACTAGCTAATTAGTATTGCACACCTACTATGTGCCAGGCATATAGAGCTGTGCATACATGTCCTCGGAGGGCTTTACAGGGACTTACATATCATCTGTTGATTTTTCTTCCATGTGGATCTCATGACCAAACGTTCCCCTTCCCCTTCCCCTTCCCATTGAAGGTCTTCTTTACCCTCTCATTTAAGTAGCCAGCAGACCTTCTCATTCTCCATCCCAAAGGTTCAGACTTACCTGGTTTCTGGGAGGCATCTAAGGATCTTCATCTAGCTAAAAGGTCAGGGATTTCTGCTGCTTTGGTTTCTGCTTTGTCGTGGTTGGGAGGAAGAAAATCAGCATTTGTGGTGCCATGAGAGAGGAGATGGGACAGGAGTAAATATGCAGTATTTTAAAAAAGGAACTTCAACATATAACCCAACAACAAATCCCTGGTTTTCTGTCTCTTCCAACTAGAATGTAAGTTCTACCAGAGGAGACAACTCTCCCAGGTTCATGACTTCAGCACTAGCAGATGCAACCAATATACAGTATATTTGTTGAATGAATAAATGAGGTATGAAGGAATAAACATGAGAATTTTCTCTGAATGTCATTTGCTTCAGTCTTGCTTAACTTCCTGGGCTATTTTTATGTATATTTTTACTCAAAATCATAGACACAGAGCCTTTAAGATGTTTGGTTTATATAATATTTTCCCACAACAGAAACTCCCACACTTTTCCAAAGAAAAGGAAGGATAAAGATAAGCCCTGAGAAGAATCAGGCTTTCTATATTTGTATCTCTGTTTCTCCATACATGTTTCCATGTATACACAGAGGCCAAATACTGTCTTTTGTATTGAATTGAACAGGTTTTTGGAAAATAAATTCTATAGTTATTCTAGTCTGATTTTTCTAGAATGTATTAAAATCAGCAATGGTAAGCTCTTTGGACTAGACTTTATGTATTTTGCCTGTAACACCAGAGCACAGATTCTGAATCCAGACGACTGAGTTGAAATTATAGCTCCCCACTTGCTATCGTGTAGGGTTTTGCAAAATGTTCAGCCTGTCTCATTGGGTTTCATTAGTTATAATACACAGATCATAATAATGCCTGCCTCATAGTATGCTGTGAGAATGTAGTGAGCTGCATATGTAAAACACTTGGGATAGAGTTTGGCACACAGAAGAGTAATGCACATGTCAGTTATTGTTAATGTAATAGATTGAGGAGTCTTTTGCTTATGATTCAATGAGAATGTACTTGTTAAAGGAACTGGGGTACTAAATGGCATATCATGTGAGAGGCAGAGGACAAAGGACCTCATAAAATACATTCTAGTGCTAGACATTTTATATATATTATCTCATTTAATCTTCTCATTATCTCCATTTGCAAAACAAGAGCAAAACCAAAACAAACAAACCAAAACACAAAAAACAACAACCTCAGGTTAAGTACAGGTAAATTCCCACTCATAGTAAATGACAGAGCCAGATCTCAAATCTGGCTTTGTCAGATTCTAAAGTCTATTTTGTTGGAATGGTTTAAGTGAAGAACTACTTAAAGTAGTTTAAGTTTAGAAAATGTTCAGCTATCGGGTTCTGTGCTAAAAATGTTAAAGTGGCTGTGAAATACCTAATTTGGATTCCCAAAATAAGTAGATTATCTCTCTGGAGAAAAGAGTAGTTTCCATTGTAGGATACTGTAAAACCTTATCTTTTTTTTTTATTATTGAGGCAGATAGCAGTCTACAATATGGATTTAGAATACAATTTCAGTTTTATTAAGAAAGTTTTATAAATAAAATGAGTAATGGTTTGGGGTCTGGAAAACATAACAATGGTGATTTAAATTAATACAGATTACTGTTTTTATTTGTGTCTATAGTTTTTTTTCTTTGTGTTTTTTTTTGCTCAGATTTTTAAAAAATTCTTTATTGTTTAGAGTATTACATATGTCTCCTTTTTCCTCCATTGACCTCTCCCTGGCTATCCCCACGCCCCAGCACATGCCCTCACCCCCCTACTATCTGTGTCCATTGGTTAGGTTCATATGCATGCATACAAGTCCTTTAATTGATCTCTTACTGCCCCCATCCCCACCCCCAGCCTTTCCTCTGAAGTTTGATGATCTGTTCCATGCTTCTCTGTCTCTGAATCTGTTTTTGTTCATCAGTTCATGTTGTTCATTATATTCCACAAATGATGAGATCATGTGATATTTATCTTTCTCTGGCTGGCTTATTTCGCTTAGCATAATGCTCTCTATGTCCGTCCATGCTGTTGCAAATGGTAAAAGTTTCTTCTTTTTTATAGTAGTGTAGTATTTCATTGTGTAGATGTACCACTGTTTTTTAATCCACTCATCTGCTTATAGGCACTTAGGCTGTTTCCAAATCTTAGCTATTGTAAATTGTGCTGCTAAGAACATAGGGGTGCATATGTTCTTTCTGGTCGGTGTTTCTGATTTTTTGGGTTATATTCCTAAAAGTGGGATCATTGGGAGTTCCATAAGTCTTTAGTGCACATACACAGGATCCCCATCATGTTATCCATGGTCTTCTGTATTCATGGTATGTATTTCTTGGTCTCAACATATCATTTTCCACATTTTATTTTACTCATGTGGGAGTCCTAGAATGTGTGGTGTATTTACATGTGTAAAATGTATCTGAGGGAAGGTTCTCCTGTCTTATGCATCAATCTCTATTTAATAATTTCACTATCTTTTACATTTTTCTCTCTGTGTTTAGTTTCACTTTATTTCACATTGCCTTCTCTTCTGAAGTATGTTTTATTAATATCTGTTAAAATTATGTGCTCTCTGTTCTTACTTTATCCTATAAAAAGAATAGTTGATATTTCTCTCTCCTGACTCATGTGGCCTTATGTTAATTTTTTTCTTGATAGCTTAAAAAGATTTCCATCTCATTTTAAATGACTATTAAATAAGCTGGACAAATTATATAAAGTAGCAGCATTGAAACTATGACTGAAATAACACATCTACTTAAATAAAGGTTATATCTTAAGAGATTTTATAATAGAAAACTGACCTTTAAGGGAATACAGTCTATTTAATTATTATAGACTAAATACTGAATTCATCCTCTGAGAAATCCTTCATTGTCAAGCCCTTCTAGTCCTACCGGCATAAAAAAGTACCTACCCAGTGTTCCTGGGAATTCACCTAAAAGCAGGTGCTGGCATTCAGTATTCTGTTTAGTGCTGGAGTTGAGTTGATAGTAAAAATGAGCCCATATAGAATCAGAAATTGCCCTGAGCCTGAAATGCATTGTGTGTTCTTGGGAGATGTGGATCATTCCTGTGCAAGTGTTTTCTCCCAGAAGCAGAGACTTAATTCGAGCAGACAGGATCAGCAGTTCTTCTCTTCTCTTCAACTTGAACTTCAGAGAGCACTGGGAAAAGGCATGGGTCTCACCCAGGGTGGAACCTCTTATTCTGGACTGTTGATGTCTGTTCTTCTAATTTAAGGCTGAATGAGCCTCAAGGTGTAGTCTGACACATGGGGCCAGACTACGCCTTATTCATGGGTTTGGAATATTTTCCCTGAAGAGAAGGAATATTCCCAGTGTCAGTCATCCTAGGGCAGGAAATAAGCTGAGCCTTAGGAACAAATGACTTTCTGCTTCTATCCGTGTAGGAAGCAGATGGGCCTAGGACTCCCAGGAGAAATGCCTAAAGCTTCCTGTTGGTGGAGTAGCGCCGCCAGGACCACCACACAGGCCGCCAGAAACCAGCAGGGAGGGTCAAGGCCTCAGAGAAGAAAGACTTTCCCAGCAGACTTAAGTTGAGTTTCTTTGGTCTCCAAGTTTTCAGTCAACTTACAGACAGCCTGGTGTAGTCTCAGGTATGTGGATCAGGGGAATTGGAATGATCAGGGGTGCTATCCGGGAAGAAAGATGGACCCAAAGTGAGTTGACAATACCAGAACCATCTACCCCAGAGGAGGGTCCTGGCAGCAAGTGGAGAAACCAGAACAGAAGAAAAAGGGGGATTTTTAAAGCATTGCCCTGGAAACTTCTGGAAAATAGTGAGGAGATGACCATTGAATTTCTGCCAGAAAGACAATGAGGGTCCAGGCCATGATGCTTTGGATATAAAAAAGGAAGTCTAATCTCATTTGGTAGTCATAGGCTAGAAGGTCAGCAATATAGAGGATTGATTTGAAATATTTAATATTAAGTGATTTAAAATGCATGCCAAACTAACTACAAGCCCAGATAAACATAAATTAACATAAGTAATAAATTTCAGCTTGCTCTATAAAATGAGTTGTATTAATGCGTGACTAAATGAGAAGCAATAGATTATATCTGTTTGAGGTCTGCAACCCCTTTTAAAATAAATTATTATTTTAATGTTGTGATTTAATGTGATTAATGAGCCCTTCAGCAAAGCAAATATTTTCCACCTAAATCAAATGTGCTGGCAGAATGATTGCTTCTTTACACATTGGATATGAGTCTGTTTTACATTTTTTATGAATAAGTAGATAAGAATCATGTTATTTTGTCTCAGTGTCAGCGTTCTGCCCCTCCTATTTTGTGCTGAAATGTTTGACAAGGTCTTTCTGGATGTAGGAGAGGAAGCGAAAAAAGCCTTGAAAACCTAAACACGGGTGAGACCCATGTGATTCGGCAGAGAAAACCCTGACAGAGGATCTCTTTTTTGAGTTCCTGGCTGTGCCACTTGGTATGGACCCTAATCAGTTAGTTGATGCTTCTGAGCCTCAGTTTCCCATTGTAATACCACAGGATTAGTTATAAAATGCAATGATAAAGTGTATATAAGAAATGCTATAAAGGTTGGGTGGTACCTAAAACCTGTCTTGTTTCCTTGCAGTCCTGGGACTCTGGTGGGAATTCGGGATTAGGGGGAAGAGTCGGGATTAAAGGGTATAAAGTAAAGAAACCCAAGCAATGTTCAGCCCCAAACATTTGTGTTTAAGATTCTTGTAAATCTTAGTGTTTGGGGGCTTATTGAGTAGCTTGTTGAGCCGTAGTTCCCAAACTGGGTGTGATTCAGAATAATATTGTAATAAATCCTAGACCCTGAGCCCCATCTTGCATTGGAGCCCTGGAATGCGTGTTCTTATTATTCAGTTTCCTCCTTGCTCTGCTGTAAATCCTGGTCATCTGTGAAACTCTGAGACTCCAAAGTTGACTAATTGCTGGGCATTGCCGAGTAGACTTCGAGTGTGTCAGATCTTACACAAAAACTTCTTTAGATCAACTTAGGGCAGTTGTATATCTTGTGAACTTGGGTATAGTGAAAGATATACTGGAATGTTGTGACTAACAAGATAAACTAAAGATTCCTGAGAATATTTTTTTTAAAAAAGCCCTAAATTACTTTCAAGCTGTAATACCTTGGAAGACATGAACAGTGTCTCATCTGAATGAGTATCTGTGGGGGAAAAGTTCTGTGGGAGAAACAACTAATGTTCCTTGGCCACCTGCACTGTGCTAGGCACTGAGCTAGGCACTTATACTGATTACAGGCAGTCCTCGTGTTACATGCATTTTTTTGTGGTTACATTGCCATCTCCCATTTACTTATATTTTTTTTAAAAAAGTTCTGTCATTTTGACGTATGTACATATGTGCTTTATGAATTTTATTATTTATTTACCACAAGTAAAGGTCAGGAATTTCAGGAATTGTTATCTTTCTTTTAAATTTTTTTTTTTTACTGTTTCACTTCATTACTACTGTATATGTGTCCATGTGAGTGAGGTAGGTGCTTATGTAGATGGGTTCCAACTTACAGCGAAAACACATTACGTTGCTGTAGGTTACAGATTTCCCACATAACCCGAGGACCTACTGTATTTAATTTGCTTTCCATTAGAATCTTATGAAGTTATTAATATTCTATTTTATATATTGAAAAAGGAAAGCTCAAATTGAACAACTTGTATGAAGGTCAAACAGCCAATAAATGATAGATAAATGTACACCCATTAACCCAAATCTGTCTAGTACAAAATTTATGATCTATACATTGTACTACACTGCCCTCCCTTGTCTTCCAGCACTGGAAGTAGAATAACTATTTGATGCTATAGCCATTATCCATTAATATTTATCATTCTGGTGATCTGTCCTTATTCTATAGGAAGTTATAGGCATAAGCATTGGGATGAATTTCTCTAACACTGGCAGTTGTAATAAATGCATTTGTGCTCTGTGTTACATGTCCTCAGCCCACCTCTGATTTCAAGTATAGCCTGGTAACCCAGCCCTCTCTGTCAGCATCCTGCACTTCTGTGGTTTCACTGCTCACCTCAGGGCTTTCTCTGCAGCCACAGAAGCTCGCAGAGTTTGAGTGCAGAGCAGCCCGAGTGTCAGGGAGTTCATTAACACCCCAGAAGGCAATCCTCAACCAGGAGAGGACAAGAGTCAGTGGGTCAAGGTCCCAACCTCCTGTTCTTCAGAGGGATGACTTTTAGGTGCTTCCACATGCTTCACTCAAGATCCCCCAGGGGAAGGAGTCCCAGTGGTCCAGCTCAATAATGTACCCAGTGTTGACTTTCCCCCCTTCCCTGCTTCAGTAGTGCTCCCTTACTCTCTTTTCTGGGAATTTGACTGTCTTTTCAATACTAATGGCATAGTTATTTATTTATCCTTTCCTTGAGTAACAGACTATTTGGTCTGAATTTGTATGCATCAGAGGTTACTGTTTGGACAGAGGGAGAGGAAGAGAACAGAGCAATACAGACTAAGAACAAGGGATCCGGTGGGCTAGAGCTTCACTGAGCATTTCTCCTTCCTGTCTCCTTCCCTCCCTGGTCCATAGGGCACAAGCAGCAGGATCAGGAGCAAGGTGCATTGGTCAGAAGTCTGAAGAAGAAGGCAGGACTGAAATTGTTTCTAAGTGCATGAGAGAGACCATCACTCTGTAAATATCCCAAAATACCCGAGGAAGGGAAATCCCACAGGTGTTTGAACTCTCTGTGTATTAGGTGGGGCCCTAAATACATTGAAGTGTGCATATGGGAGTAAATGTGACTTCATCTGCATTTGAAACTTGGAGATTTTCTTTTGTTAACTAATTCTCAATATATCTTATTCTATCCATTCCCCCCGCCCCTTGACTTGCACAATTAGTGTGATTTAGGAAAGTCACAGAAAACTATAGAGACTTGATTTGTAAAAAATTCTAACCAGAAAAACTCCGCTGGATGAAACTGGCTTTGTTTTATTATTTACAGCAAAAGGAAAAATTGTTAGCTTTCATGTGGCTTTGCCCAAAAACGAATCAAGTATGACATGGTAGGAAAGCATTCTTGAGAAAGGATTGAAGTAGCTATCACTACTTAAGTAGGTTTTTGCTTATCTGTTGTTTACCTTTAAATTTACAGTGCATATACTCAGTGTGCACAAAGCTTAAGAGTTTATACTGTCAGAATGATTCTAGAAGGCTAGGTAAATGGATAGATGCTTGATATGGATGTGGGTATAGATTAGCCCTTTACAAATAATTTTTACAGAAATTCTCATTCCATTTTTACACACCTTACGAAATAAATATTTTTTTATATTAAACCAGCTGATAAGTGACAGAGATGAGATTGAAATCCAGGCTGCCTCTTTTGCAAAATACTGTGTTGTTTCTCCTTTATTCTACTGCTTTTTCCTTGTCAGTGTTGTTTAAAATATCATTACCATACCTTACCATAAACACCATCTGATGGTAACTGCCTCATCCCACCAACACCCCACTGTTGGGCATATATCTATACCCACTTTGCTTTATGACTTACCTCATTTCTCAGAGTCCGGAAATTGGCATCTAAGGGAAGAAAGAAAAACAAATGAGGTGGTTGGTTATGCACTGTGAGTTATTTTTATGTGAGTTATGCACTGGCCATAGGATATTTGGTAAATATTTCTTGACCTGTTTCACATACTAGGAAATTCTGAAGACACTAATGGAATCCAATGTAGATTTGACTAGTGTTACTGTAAACTAGTTTGTGGGTAAACACTTCAAAACCTGGATTAGATTTAAAAATTTATCTGGAGCCTCAAACTGTAAGGTCTAGGAAATTCTATGAGTGTGATCTGAAATAGCTGCTATTTTGGTGAATATTTCAAATAGACATTAATGTTTGTTCATCAATCATACATATGTGTACAACCTCAGCTATATGTAAAAAGATGACACTTTTGAAAGAGACAATTGAGTTTAGTTTTAAATGATCAAATGTGGGCTCTCAAATTTTAGTATAAAAATCTTTCTAATTGAAGCCTACATTGATTATTTTGCCTTTCAGATATATATATATATATACTTTTAATTGCTGAAAAGCTGAAAAGATTATTCTTTTGTTGCCATTTGCTTCATATTTCAAGGTTATCTTTATCCATATAAAATTAAATCATCTTTTATATACAGTTTATCTCAAAGAAATTCAAAAAAATAAGCATTTAGAAACACTGGGAATGATTATAGAAAATGTTTTTAGGCATGTGATGAATTAAAGTATTTATTCTGCTTGTGAAGAAAGGAAATTAAGATACATAAGTGAAAATATATTTTGGTATTGAGTTTTAAAGAGAAAACATGAGAGAGGCATACAAGATATTATAATCTTATAAATATAAGAGTACAGATTGTAGACGTGTAGATGAAAATTAAGGTGCATTCTGCAGAGAGGTTAGGTATGTTAGATTGTACATAATAGGCACATTAGGCCAAGAGTAGGGTGGTGGTGGAATGGGGAAGTTACCATCAGATAGTGTTTATGGCAAAGTATGGTAATGATATTTTAAAGATGAGATCACCTGGGAACTCATATACTTGGAGAAGAGATTCCATGTCTGACATTGGGGTATTTGGGAGCAATGGGAGAAAAGGATCGAGCAAAGAAGAGAAAGGGGGAGAGATCAGGCAAAGAAGTGAAACAGTCAAGAGAAGAAACTACACCAGACACTACTGGGAAATTGAGGAAACCAAATTCACAACATAGATTTGGTCACGTGGAAGTGATAGGTGACTCAGCAGAAGATGAGCTAGTAGAGAAGGAGAGGGAACTCTCAGCAGTAAAAATAGGAATGGTCAACTCTTTCCTGCCATTTTGTTATGAAGGGGTATGGAGAAACAAAGTGGATGTGGGGTCAGAAAAGATTTTCTTTAAGATATAAGATTTTATAATATTTCTTTTGTGATGGACAAGATCCAGATCCATTATAAAAGAAACGTTTACAGTCATAGGAAGCGTTAACACACATCTAGCTCTCAGAGGACTCTAGCACAAAACTTGACCATCTCTTTTCCTCGTGACAAATAGATAAATAAATCCAGGCTTCTCTCCCAATCCACAAGAAGTTTGTGCTTCTAATAGTACATCTTCCATCTCATTCTATCTACCCTTCCCATGGAAGCAAAGGGAGGGGAGAAAAAAATTTATCTCTTATTCTATTTGGTTCAACCCATTTATATCCTTGAAGAAAGAGGCTGAAGATGAAGGATGGATGAAGTAGTTTCAAAATATCCTATCATGTCTTAGGCAGCACCTCAAAGTTCTCGGTACCTATTACTTTATTCCCTTTGTTAAAACGTGACTCTTTCTGTCTCAGCTCATGAGATAGTCCCTCCTCATTTTTTTTTAAAACCTCACCTGAGGATATTTTTCCACTGATCTTTTAGAGAGAGTACAAGAGAGATGAAAAGACAGAAAGAAACATCAATGTGAGAAAAACACATAAATTGGTTATCTCCTGCATGAGCCCCAATCAGGGCCTGGGCTGGGGAGGAACCTGCAATCATGGTGCATGCCCGTGATGGGAATCAAATCCAGGACCCTTTGGTCCATAGGCTGACGCTCTATCCACTGAGAAAAACAGGCTAGGGCCAGATGGCATGAAGCAAAATTCATGGAGGTGGGATACAAATGACTGATGATTGAGAAACACTTAATCAGTTTAAGGAGAAAGAGGAAACTTTCCAGGAAGCCTTTGAGGGGACAGAGAATTTGCTTCCAAAGCATTCAGTACAAAGGTTTTGAAAGAGGCTAGCAATGAGACATAGATTGGCAGAGCAGCGAGGGGATGAAAAGCAAAGAGAAGAGGGGTGGCCTGCCAGGCCTGTTGTGTGGATTTTTTTCTTGGGGTGAAGTAGGGAGAGCAGCACTAGAGTATATAGCACTTCAGTCTTGCTGCAGATCTGTCAGGTTTGGCTCATCCTGTAGGCTCATCTTGTAGGCTAAGCATGTCAAACTCAAAGACTAACACGGGCCAAATAAGTGAGGTATGTGGCCTGCAGGCTGAGAGTTTGACATGTTTTCTGTAGGCAGTGCTTGACACAAGCAGATACTTGCATTTCGGTCTAGTGATGGAGAGGGCAATGGAAGAAGGTCAGTGATGGAGATGGATCAGAACTGTAAAAAAAAAATTGGACCAAAATGATTTTTAGGCCAAAGAGATGTTTTTAAGACTGGCAATTTTAGAGAATGATTTGCAAGTCTTACTTAAAGCACATATTCTCTTCTGAAGCCCAGTGGAAAAAACAGTGCCTGAGTTCCCTGAGGGAAGTGGGGAGCCATGATTTAGGTGCTTTTAAGCTGGATGAGGCAGAGCGGATGGTGCACCATCTTGATGACAAATGGGATGGACTGACTCAAAAGGTCTCTTCCACTTTTAATTCCTATCATTAACATGTTCTTGCTCTCACCCTCTTGTATTTTCTAACAAATGTGAAATCTCCACCTAGTGAAAAAATATTATATGGGGAGATTGAAAGTAATTACGGTGGGGTGGGGATTTTTTGCCTAGAATATATAATCAGTTTCATTTATTTACCAAGTAAAACATACACTGAAGTTTCAGTCTTTGAAAGACAACTTGATTATCTGTTCCACAAAGCAAGTCAGGAGATATCATTCTCAGTTTTCAATCATAACTTCCTTTTGTGAAATGTTCATGCCCTAATTATTTTTATATTAAACAGGGGCTTGTTAACACATAATATTTAAAGTATGTGGTTTTTACAAAAACAGTCAGAATATAGGTAGCAGGTAATGTCATTGAAAGTAAATTGCTGTATTTAGCACCTTTGCTTTTTTTTAAAATCTCTTTTCTTCTCCTACAGTTACATAATATCCTGAACATTTTAAATAAAGTGTATTGTTCCACTCTTCAAAACAAAATTATAAATGCTCTTTGGAGGCAGATTAAATAATCTCCCACATATAGTTAATACGCTTTTAAAAGAGATGAGGGGGCTAAGGATGAAAAATAAAAATGTACGTTCTTATCTGAAAAGTCACCTTAAATAATCTTTACCCTAAAAAAAATTTAGGTGTTGTACATATTGAAATCCTTTCATAAAAGTGTAAAGATTTCTAGGCCTGGCCAGGTAGCTCATTTGGTTAGAGCATCATCCTAATCCACCAAGGTTGTGGGTTCAATCCCTAGTCAGGGCACATACTAGTACAAGAATCAACAATAAATAAGTGGAACAACAAATGGATGTTTCTCTCTCTCTCTCTCTCTCTCTCTCTCTCATCAATTTTTTAAAAAGATGTCTAAATTTAAATAGAATGTATGTGTACTGCATTCCCCCCGGCTGCCTCAGTCAGGCTTTCTTTGTACTAGAGTAACAGGAACAGGAACGGTTATCAAACCCCAAGTCTCTGGTTTGGGATTTAGTTTCTCCCCATCAGCTGGAGCACCAGTCCCCACATCCCTTGCTTCTGATGTAAAGATGCTCATGAAAGATCAGTGCCCCTGTTCCATTCAGCATCTTCGTGCCAATTAGGAAAAGATACTCTTCCTCCAGGCAGATGAAGTCCAGCTTAAAGAGTGAGAGAGGGCTGGATTTCTCTGCCCTAATTCCCTTGTCCTTGTGCAGTGAGCATCTGTATGTGGCGGCCCTGCTAACTCACTTCTTCATTCAACCTTCTCCTCTCTCTTAGGCCTCAATGCTGGATGGCCTGTGATGGTGACCATCCCTGTGAAACCTATTCCGGTTGTGTCCCACTGTGCCAGGCATAGCTGCTCTCCTTTCAATGTCAATAGCTTCCATGCTAAAGATATAGAAGAACAAATCCTCCACAATTCATAGTATGTGCTTTTTAAAGAATACACGGCAGAGCTAACCTACATCCTAGATATCAAGCATAGTGTCAAAGGATATAGCTCTTTTGGGGTGTAGGATCAGTGTATTTTTTTAAGAAACTGCCAAGCTTTCTTCCAAAGTGGCTGTGCCATTTTGCATTCCCACTATCAGTAAAGGATAATTTCTTTCACTCCACATTATCACCAGCATTTGGTTTTGTCAGTGTTTTGGATTTTGGCAATTTTAATAGGTATGTAGTGGTATCTCATTGTTATTTCAATTTGGGGTTCGCTAATGAGGTATGATGTAAAGCATCTTTCATATGCTTGTTTGCCATCTGTATATTTTCTTTGGTGAAATATCTGTTAAAGTCTTTGGCCCATTTTTTGATTGAGTTGTTTGTTTTCTTACTATTGAATTCTAAGAGCTCTTTGTATATTTGGTGTAACAGTTTTTTATCAGATATGTTTTCTGCAAATATTTTTTATCTAGTCTGTGGCTTATCTTCTCATTCTCTTACTCAGTGCACTTATCATAGCTCCATCTCTTTAAGAAACTGAAATGTGTTCCAGAGGGTCAAATAAAGAGAAAATCTGAGTAAAGTTTGGGAAATACTGATGATAGTTGTTTTCTGTTTGTTTTATAGCCTTGCCTCTCTTCTCATTTTTTACAGATTAATACTTAGCAGCTAACCAAAAGCTATGTGGTTATTTTCCATGTGTCTCTTTAAAACCAGTTTCTATCCTTTCAATGCCCCAGACACTGGTTGCTATGGACCATATCATCATCATCTGGGATTCCCTAGCTACCCGGCTTCCCAGCAGGTCCAACCAATAGAGATACTGGCAGGAAATCAAAATATAGTAAGAGAGGGAGACTGGTCATCTATTCTCATTTATTGCCCAGCTATTGTCCTGTCGGTTGCTAAGTTCTTCCACTGCAGGGTCTCTTAACCTCAGCACTGTTGACATTTGGGGCCATAGATGTCTGTCCCCGTGCATTGTAGAATGTGTAGTGGCATTCCCGGCCACTAATTAAGTGACTATCATCACCCCATTTTTGGCAAGTTTTGCAAAAGAACAATTATGGTAAGTCTACACTGAGACCATTTTGTGTGCCTTGTGGTTAAGGTGAACCAAGGGCTATATCAATTGTATCTCTTTTTCTTTCTGTGGATTGCTGTCAATGAAATGATCAGGAGAGGACTGACAATTAGCATCAGCAAAATGTCACAAACAAGGAATTTGGGAATCAGGCCTTATTCAACCTAAGCCCATATTCCACGGTTAGGTGGCAAGTGGCATTTTCAGCATTCCATCAATGCAACTGACTCTGGAAAGACCACCTTGGAGATTTTTACATAAGGCACCCCTACTGGACATGGAGATTTTCCCCCATCTCCAGCCGAGGGGCTGAGACCATAGACCGCCTTCCAGACTGTGGACTTCCTAAAGCCATTACCCAAGACTAACCATTTTTCAAATGACTGATTTCCCCTTCTGCCTTCTGACTTTGGAAGCTCTGTGCTTATACCACCTTTGAACCCAAGCACAGTTCTCATCTTCCCCACTCTGTGACCACATGTGGGGCCAGCTCATTCATGCCGAACCCCGGTTGCTGCTCCTTTAGGTCAGAAGCTACTCCGGCTGTGGTGTCTTCCTCCTGGGGGCGGCTGTAGCTAAACCTCTTTGGTGACATCTGTCACTGCACCTGTGGGGATGGATGCTGAGACCATCCAGAGAAAGTGTCAAGAGAAATATCTTGTGTTCAAAATAGAACCCCCACAACCATGGTAGAAGGATGGATTTCGGGGACAGATGATCCATTCAGAAGATATTTATCTTTCCACTCTCTAGGCGCCATTCTCACCACAGTGACGAGGCCTGTGGAGTCTTCAGTGCATTTCTCCTCATCGCCCTACCTGCATAGCTCAGCAGAGTCACTGGTGTTTCTTCTGCTCACCACCAAGCTGATCCTACACACTCGCCGCCTCTTTAGAGAAACCACAGTAGCACAGCCACCGGTGCGAGCTGCCTGCTGGCCTCAGTGATGGTCAAGGTCACTGAAGTGCTCCATATGGCTTCTCCTGCTGCTCTGCCTCTTCCTTGCAAAGCAAGGTGGACAGGATGGGAGTCTCCCAGACAGCGCAACTGGCAAGACCCATTTTAGGGACGTCAGGCTCTTTGAAGGCATCCATGTCAATTTGGAATTTTAAAATATTTTTTATTGATTTTTTTCAGAGAGGAAGAGAGAGGGATAGAGAGTTAGAAACATCAATGAGAGAGAATCATGGATCAGCTGCCTCTTGCACACCCCCTACTGTGGATGTGCCCGCAACCAAGGTACATGCCCTTGACCGGAATCGAACCTGATACCTTTCAGTCCACAGGCCGATGCTCTATCTACTGAGTCAAACAGGTTTTGGCTCAATTTGGAATTTTAAAACATAAGAAATGTAATTATCTTTCACCACAGATTCTCTAAAAATTACAGAGGAGATAAAGAAAAAGAAAGGACTTATTTTAGCCAAAAATGACCAAAATCTACAACAAACACTTAGCCAAGTCCTATTTCCAGTGACTCCAGGACAGGGTGGCAAAGCAATCCTTCCAGAGCCAGGCAACTCCCCCCCCCCACCCCCGTATTGGGATTTAATGTCTTTGTGAAAAGATGGCAATTCGGTCACTCCAAATAGCAAAAAGCTCATCTGGATTTATTAGGGTACAGATCAGGCGGAACGCTCATTTTCTGGCAATCCCTGCCAAACTCCCCACTTTTAGTGCAGACATTTAGAAGGAGGGTAAAGAGCTGAGGTCCAGCATGCTCAGGATTTGCTAGTAGGGAGACTCCTTAATGGGCTGAGTACGACTGATGCCTCTGATCCCAAGTTGACTTCACACCAGGAACGTGTTAGCATTGCTCATCGAGGTTCTACTTCATAGACTGGACTTTGAAAGGCCAGATAGATTGCCAAGGAGAAGACGAGAAACATGTGCCCCGGAATAGCAGGCAATTCGATGTTAGCCTTTTACCGGTGGAAATAGTCACATCTCAAATGAGGAACGTTTCACAACTCAGGTATTGATGTAAAAATAGACGCTTTTAAGAAGGAGATGGGGTTTGATAATTGTGCTCTTAATTTTCTCTTGCTCTGCAGAGCGTTCTTATGCCGAGTGCCGCCCCCACAGCCAGCGAAAGGAGCTGCTAGTGGCAGCCCGTGTGGTCACACAGAACAATCCCTTCCGAGACGCAAGCCAGGGCATGGGGCCTCAGTGAGCAAGATAAGCAATCGCTCCCTGCCCTGCGTGAATGTCCGTCATCTTCAGGGCAGCCCCCGGTAATCTTCAACCCTCAGAGCTCCCCTGCACACCGCTCTGGGAAAGCGTGATTGATGGACCCTCTCACCTGCTTCTGTTATCGCAGAAGGGCAGGTGTGGTTGTCATGTTTAATATCCTGTAAAGGGGAAAGTCCAGGGCAAGGATCACGTGGTGGGGGGGAGCATTGGCCACATGGAAATAAGACTGACTGTCCAGCCAGAAAACCGGCACTTGAATTTAGTAACTAAGCAGATGGTTAATGGTTTTCATTCCCCTTCCGTTGTTTTCCCTGAATTCTTTGATAGAGAATCAGGAAACTCAACATATTTGGTCAATGCTGTCTCTCATAGGAAAAAGAAGAGATGGCTGGGAGGGCAGCTTCCACTAATACCGTATCAGCAGTGTTTGTCGCCCAACTGCTGTTGGAAAATTATTCACACGGAAAGGCTACGTATCTCCTTTGTTAGAATTCCTGGGCTCTCTCTCCTTTTCTGGAAGGCGTATGTACTTCTTATCAGTACCAAGAATTGCCGTGAGGTCCTGCTGCCGTGACCAAGCCTCTGTCCCGGTGAGTAGGACGGGGGAGCAGTGGTGAGCCGATGGGGGAGCAGCGGTTGGGAGGACGGCTCTGGAGCCCACCTCTCTGGGCTTAATCTCCCCGAACTGCTCTTTATCTACCGGTGTCACTTGGAACCATCTCGTTAAGATTCCAGTTTCTCATCCATAATGTAGGAAAATAATCATGTATTATTCTTGGAAATAATAGTATATTCACAGGGTCATTGTTTTCCTCCAAAGGTCCTGGCTCCCACATTGGTCTCCATCCTAGCAGTGGCACCCTATCCGCTAAGTTGTTCAAACAAGAAGCGAGGAAGTCACTCAATCATTGGATCACTCACACTCCCTAGCCAACTTGTGGTGAGATCTGTCAATTCTGGCCCCATAGCAATTCCAGCATCTCCCCCCAGATTTGCAGCTTAGCCAGAGGTACTTGCATTTTGTCCCCCTAGATCATCCCATGCTCCCCTACCATGGCCCTGGTCTAGGCTGTTACCGCTGACCTACTCTATGCAGGAGCCATCCTCACTCCTCTCTGCTTCTACTCTTGCCTCGGTAAGAAAGGCACCATAGGACAGCCCCAGTGAGAGTTGGGAAATGAAAACCATGTCACTGCCCTGCTTACTGCCTAGAAACTGTCGGTGCTCCTACTCCACTGCAGCCCATGCCACACTCTTCCCTGTGTTACTTTTCTCTCCTGAGCCTCGGTTCCACCATGTGAACATGGAGATACTAAGACCTATGTTGATGATGGTTTGTGGAGATTAGGTGATAAGTATAAATGAGGCAACCAGCAGAGTGCCGGACACATGGGAGGCCTCTAATAAAAGGCAGGTATTATTTTTATACAATTTCATTTATTTTAAATTGAGACAAATAGCAACTTAATCTAGCATAACACATGACATCCAACATGGTTCAATCATGGCGGCCCTCAGTTCTAAATCCTGGACATGTTCAAGTGAGATTCCGTGGCTTTAAGAAAATCAGCTCAGCCTCTCCACATTCTCCAGTGTACAAGGCATCTTGTTTCTCCTAAAAGTTCATCATGAAATTATCATTCCTTGGAGACTAGGGCTTTGCCCAAAACTTCTCAGTGAACAAAGCTGATATTTGCATTATTAGTAAGTTAAACTCTGGGGTTCTTCATACATAGTGGAGCAATTTTATTAAATAAATGAAAACAGAAAATTGAACCTTGTGGTTTTTATATGGAACCTTTTCCTACAGGTTCTTTTGCATGACTGCTATATAAAATTATGTTAATGGCATAAAACTTGTGTCTCTGTGGATCTGGAAACCCTAGTGATCTAGCCAGTGATTCTACGTCAATGTAACCTTCCTACATATAACTATAATTCTACCTTTTCTTTAGAATCCATGCTCAATATTCCAGGTTATTAGAAGAATTACATTTAAAAATTCCAAAGATATAGCAATCCATTTAAAGCATTTAATTCTAAAGAAAGAGATTTAGAATATTTCTCAATACCTTAAGGTACTTGACTAGTCAATTTGTTCATTCAATTTTAAAAGGATATATATGTGTGTGTGTATGCATATAAACAAATACAGGGTGGGGCAAAAGTAGGTTTATAATTGTGTGTATGTGAAACACAGAGTTTATTCCTGTATTATTTATTAAGTATTGTCTTATTTTCCATTCAAACAACTGTAAACCTACTTTTGTCCCATTCTGTATATATGTCTATATAATATATGTTATTATATATTATTTTATGCTATATATATTATATATATTCATACAAATAAGACACATATAAATAAGACATGTTCCTGTCATCAAGGACCTTGCAGGCTATTGAGAGACAAATGTACACACAAAAGATTAGACTAAAAATGTTATTTAAAGCTAACCTGTATAATTCCAAGTAAAAGAGGAAGAGTAGACATTAAAGTTAACTTTAGGAAAGGCTTCGCAGAGCATGCAATGTGAGCTGAGACTTGAATTATCAGTGGCAGGGCAGGGGCAGGACAGAGAGGACAGAGCCCAGACACTGAGCAGTGTGATTGAGGGAGGGTGACACTAAACAAAGTGGTTTAAGGGTCAGCACACAAAGTATATATACCGTCTTTTAGCCAAATAGGAACATTAAACTGAGAAGCAGTGACAGGACCAGATTGCCAGTGAAGAACTCTCTGTCCAATAAAACTTTCTGTAATGATGAAATTGTTCTAAATCTGCACTGTTTAATATGGCGGCCACTCAACTCAATGTGGCTGTTGAATGCTTAAAACTAGACTAGTTAGACTTAGAAAAAGAAGTGGTAATTTTGATTAAATGTGTGTGCATAACCACATGCAGGTAGGGCCTATTGCACTGGGCAGCGCAATTTCTGAAAAATCGATCCACCTTGGCCATACTGGGGGATAGATTGCAGAGGTGACCTAAGTAAAGAAAGCCCTAAGGGAGGTTATGTCAAAAGTCAAGGAGGCTGAACTGTGGAACACTGGAGCAGGGAAGTGGCAGCTGAGAAGTAAAAGATGGTATACCTTGAGAAAAGGTCTGAACCCCAGTTCCTGGCTCAATGGCCACCACAGTTAATATAAGAAATTAGTGTTGAATGGATTGATTTGATATAGATTTTGAAAATATTCAAAATCAAATCCTTCCTGGGCTGGTTAATGTCACATGTTCTCCTCTTCAAAATAGGTGAGGGAGAGGAAAAGCTCACATTGCCCTCTCATGATTTGCACACTTAGTCTCCAAGGCTGAAAAAGGAGAGAAAAGGCCACCGAAGGAAGAGAATAGTTGACAGCTTCCTCTGAGGCTGAAAAGTGAACTGGGGGAGGAGTTATCTGGATCTCACAAGGAAAGCGCTTTGATCCAGTTACAAGAAGGTGCTTTGGAGAGCAGCAGGGCTCCAGATAAGGAGATAAGTGTGTCCCAGGAGGTGGACATCAGGCCCAGTGCTCTGAGCTTCAATAAACACCCCTCTCTCCAAGTTTGACAAGAGAGTCCAAGCTGGGGTTGGCAAGACTGCATTCTTCCTGGAGGTCCTCAGAGAGAATTAGTTTCCTTGCTTTTTCCAGCCCCCAGAGGCCACCTACATGCCTTGGCTTGTAGCCAGAAGTGTAGTCTATAGTTTTCCTCCCTCCCTCCCTCCCTTTTTCCCTCCCTCTCTCCTTCCCTCCTTCCCTCCCTCCCTCCCACTTTCATTCTCTTCCTCCTTCTTTCATCCTCTTCCTCTCTCCTCTGCTACAGTTGTCATATCTTCTCTTCTGACTTTCTAGCCCATGCAGATAATAATTACCCATGATAACCTCCCATGTCAAGATTCTTAACACTAACAAAATCCTCTTTTCCATGTAAGGTAATATCTTACAGATTTTGGGTTGAGGGTGCAAACATCTTTAGGAGGTATTATTCTGTCTACTTATATAGCTGAAATGTTAATTACCTATAAGAAAACCTATAATTTTGTCTTGTACTAAAACTAAATTATATCAATATAACTTGAAGTAAAGAAACCATTTTCTAAGACTTAATTATTATTTAGGAGGTAAAGCTTTAGTTCCAAAAATATTTATTTTGTTGGAATTTGACTTCTAGTTGAAAACCATGTTTTTTCCTCTTCATTTTAAGCTTAACTATGTTGTGTGGCCTTGAAGGGGTCAGATTTCTCAGAGCCTCTGTTTCTTCATGTGAACTGGCCTATCTCTGAGGTCCCATTCAGCGAGACTCTAATTTATACTCTCTTCTACCATTCCACTTTACATTAAAAATTCCATTTAAAAAACCAGCAGAAGTTCTGCTTTCTCCCTAGAGAAGCGAAAGTGAGATTATTTTTTATTTGGTTTTTGCTCTCTTCTTTTTGCCTAAAGCAGCAGCCTTGCAAAGCCTGTCATTGGGGACTAGAAAAACAACGTACAACTCAATTTTACCTGTATAGGCTCATGAGTATCTGGCACAACCTTTGTAACTAGCCTAAGAAATATTAGCTCTCTGGGGCTGTATTCCTAGCAAATTATGTTACACCTAGCACTTATGGTGGGTAATAAGAAATGCTGTATTTACATAAGTCCTAAGGGTGTGAATCATCATCCAAAATGTTTTACTGCTTCCCTGTTTTCCATAATGTCATATTTCATGAAAAATATTAAGTTTCAAGTGAATGTTAAGTATCTTATCCTTCATGGAAATGATTTAAAATGAAATAGGAAAGGAGGAAAATTTCTAAAATGTAGTGTTTGTGGGGTTATTTTTCTTTCTTTTTTATTGGTCAAGAGACTTGACAAAAATACCATTTAGGAAGACTTGCTATTGGAAATCTTAAATTATGAGTCTAAAACTGGTAAGTAGACATCTGAATTCACTACCTCCACTAAATTTTCTTTTGGTTTTATTGTACACCATTCTCAACTTAACTTTATGAGGCATATGCTAACAGGATCTGATAATATGATATATGAAAATCTGATTATGAATTTAAAATATTGGCTTGAGTACTGGACAGTGTGAAGATATTGGTACTTTACGGCACCTTCTTTTTACTCCCTTATATTGTTGCCTGTTGGCAACCATATTGGGGCCATAGTGTATTGTGATTTATAAGAATAATAATAATTTTATATATATATATAAAATTGGTCTTCTCCCACTTTTCCTGGCACAGAGCTCCTAAAATTTGAATTTCCCAAGTGATAAGAGCCACAAAGGTGTCTTTTGTTATGTTAATAGGGTAACTTTTGGAGCTAATCTAAGGATGGGGACTGGTTGCCAGGAGAACCAGCCCTGTGATTAGAGGGTTAGAACTATCCTACCTCCTGACCTCCAAGGAGAGGTAAGGAGGTGGAGGTTGAATCAGTCACCAATGGTCAATGATTTAATAAAAAGATGCCTATGTAAAGAACGCCAGAAAGGGTAGGTTTCTGAGAGCCTCCAGGTTGGTGGACCAGAATGCTCCCATGTGCCCCTCTGCTGGGTCCCAGCCTCTACCAAGATGGAAACACCTTTGTTCAGGATTTTACCCTTTGCATTTCTTCATCTGGCTGTTGGTTTGTATCCTTTAACTTCCTTTGTACTAAAGCTGGTAGTCTTCTGAGTACACTGCTTTCTGAGTTTTGTGAGCTATACTAGCGAATTAGTCAAACCCAAGGAGGGGGTTGTGGGAAGCTCTGATTTCTAGCCAGTAGGTCAGAAGTGCAGGTAACAACCCGGGCTTGTGATTGGCATCTGAAGTGGAGTGCCATCTCGCAGGACTAAGCCCTTACTCTGTGGAATCTGAGGCTAACTTCATGTTGATCGTGTCAGAATGGAGTTGAAGTGTAGGACACCCTGCTGGTGTTGGGAGAACTCCTTGGAGTTGTGGGGGGAACCGCCCCACACATTGGAATTGGTGACCAGAACCTTAGCCATTAACCTCTCTGTAAGAAAAGTTACTGTCTTCACTTAGAAGTTACAATTTCAACAACCAAATTGTGACAATCCTTTTCTCTCCCAGCAAGATCTAACACCAGGTGTCTGGTCTGCATTATCATCCATGATTAGGAAGGAAGGGGAGAGGAGAGGGAAGAGTAGGGGTTCGTGGCTGAATGACCATGACTCAGCATATCGTTGAACAGTTCCCTCAAAGCAGTATTTCATTATAGATTATTGGTTTATATTGCTGTAATATGTACATATCTTTAATATTCATTGCATGGGGTCTCCTTCCAGTCAGGTTCTCATGATTCACTTAACAAATATTCATTGAATAACTGCTAAGCTCTGGGGATACAATGGCAGGCAAACTGGGTTGAGCCTATTCTTGAAGTTCTTACATTTTGGTGGGAGAGACAGAGCCATTAATTCTGGAATTACACAGTTGCATTTAAAATTGCATTATCATGCTAAGCACAGTATGTTAAAAACCAAGACAACAATGGAAGAAACAGGATTTTTATACTTTAACAATTGCTATCCATAATAGAATACATTTTAAAACATTCAGTCTTGTGTGGATTTTGGTATTCATGTGATTCACCGAGAGGTTTGTCAAGTTTTGTTGTGTTTTTTTGTATTTATTTGTTTGTTTGTTTGTTTGTTTTGATTTACATTATTGAACTGCGAAGGGAATTGGACATAACTGGGAAAATTCAACAGCTTTAGATGCCAGCATAGGAAAATAACAATTATAAAGCAACCTTTGCCCAAGATTTCAGATACATTAAGTGATGATATGTGGCACATTCCAATTAACATTCTGCAAAACTGAATCTTCTAACCAGGTACAATAGAATAGGGAATGTTCAATGCTGCCAGGCATTTTATTGTAATACAGGGCAATTATAGAAATGTTTCAGTTTCTTACCTGCAGGCTTGTTTTGCATAAAGTGTTTACATTTTCTACCAATGAGGCCTTTGTCTAAATTCATTTAGTTGGCTCCAGGCAGCACCACAAATCACTTTTGTTGGGACTGCTTCCCTTTCTCTCTGGATGACAAAAAGGGCAAGGGAGGTGGTATTTGGACAATGTCATATTTATGCATACAAATTATTGGCTTAACCTCCTGCTTTCTAAGAGAAAAGCAATTGGTTGTGGCAAAGCCCAAACTAAATCATTAGGAGCTTTCATATTTAAACACACACACACACACACACACACACACACACACACACACACACGCACACAGTATTAGATAAGAGTCTTTGTTTCATTCATGACACATTCATATTATTTTCTTAGATTTCTAGAGATTTAAGGCCAAATTCTTCTCTAGGTATAACCCCTAACCTCACACCTCCAATCATTAACAGCACTTACCACCTTTTTGATAAGCACGAGCATCCTTACTGACTGTATTATGAGAATAAGAGGAAAAGGAGGAAGCCCTGAAATCTTTACACTGGAAACTTTCCTTCAAGCATACAGATCCTAAGTAGGTAACTGAAAAATGCTATAACATCTCCCTTCTGTAAGCCTTACCCTCTTTCAAAACATATCTCAAATTCTATTTCGTACAGAAACATTTTCTCATCACCTCAACAAGGTCATTGGCTTGCTTTCTGAACAACTGTTTCATTCATTATTTATACCTCTTTTGTGGGTAGAAGGTATGTGCTGCCTGGGCTTTCTTTAAAAAACAACTATCTGTATATATAAAAGGCTAATATGCAAAGTGTCCCCTCAGGAGTTTAACCGGCAGACCAGGAGTTCAATTGCTCACTATGACATGTACTGACCACCAGGAGGTGGCCCGGAAAGCAGGAAGGCCCCCAGCTGGCAGCTGGCAGCCAGGGAAGGAAGACCCCAGCTGGCAGTGAGAAGGAAGGCCCAGTTGGCAACTGGAAGGCCCTAATCAGCCCTGATCACCAGCCAGGCCTAGGGACCCTACTTGTGCACAAATTTCATGCACAGGGCCTCTAGTAAATAATAACAGGCAAACACCCATGATCCTAGCCCAGCTAGAATATAAGTCCGTTGAAATCAAGTCATATCTTTAAAACTTCTCTATCCCCAGCTAATAGAACATGGCCTTGGACATAGCAAGTGTTGAGAAAGATGTGTGCGTTTATTAATTAGAAGGAAGAGGATGGGGATGAGGTAGATGGGAGAAGAGGAAGAAAAAGAAGAAAACATAGAGAAAGAAGAAAAGAAACAAGAGCAGGGAAGAGGCTGATATGTGGATAGACATACATAGATCCTGCTCACTCAGAGCCCAACTTAGGCCTCCAACATCACTTCTTACATGAACCATAGTGAGTCAACTGTTCTCCCTTGGCTTGCTTTCCTTTCCCCATTTACAGATACACATACCATTTATCTGTAAATGGGGAAAATGACATTATGTATACCAGACTCCTAAAAGGATTAAATCAGTCATGAAATCAAAGTGCTCACCACAATGAATATTAGGGTTTTTATTATTTTAATTTAGTTCTTTATAAATGAATGGTATTACTCATTATTCTAGAGGCCAGGTGCACGAAATTTATGCACAGGGGTGTGTGTCCCTCATTCTAGCCTGCACCCTCTCCAATCTGGGATCCCTTGAGGGATGTCCGACTGCCCGTAGGATCAGGCCTAAACAGGCAGTGAGACATCCCTATCACAATCCAGGACTTCTGGCTCCCAACTGCTTGCCAACCTGTCTTCCTGATTTCCCCTAACCATTTCTACATGCCAGCCTAATCTCCCCTAACCACTCCCCTGCCAGCCTGATTGCCCCTAACTGCCCTCCCCTGCAGGCCTGGTCATTCCTAACTGCCATCACCTGCAGGCCTGGTAACTTCCCTCTCCTGCTGGCTTGATCCCCCCAACTGCCCTCCCTTGCAGGCCTGGTCCCTCCCAACTACTGGCCATCTTGTGGTGACCATCTTGTATTCACATGGGGGCAGCCATCTTGTGTTGGAGTGATGGTAAATTTGCATATTGCTCTTTTATTAGATAGGATGAATTAAACAGGTATATGTTTTAAGGATTTTAGGGAAAATACATTAAAACAACAACAACAATAGGGCCAGAAGGGAGTTGATGAATGAAAGAGAAGACTAAGGTAGAACATTAAACCATTGTCTCAAGAAGAGAGAAAATGTATTTAAGTGCAAGGAGCAGAATTTTGCTACAGATGATGGCTGGTTTACTATTATTACTACTTATTTCTAGGTGGGCAGGACCAAGAGCTGCCATTGGGAGAGATGGCACAGAGAGTCACTTTTAAGGCCACTTGCTTATGCCATGTTACTCTGGAAACGGGCAAACCAAGAGGATAGAAGAGTTGTCAGGGCCACAGAAACATTGACTATGTTTCCACTTGGATTGTGGAAAAACATCTCCAGGCAGCACTGCTGGCCAATGGGACAGTCAGAATGAAAGAGAACTTGTACCTAGTTTTGTACATTAGGATCACAATAGTAACCACATGACACAATCAAATTAGGAAAATCAGAACAGGGTTTATTTACAAAGGAACTGCATATTTGGAAGGTGTGGGCAAGCACCTCCCAGCGAGGGACAGGGGGCAATTACTACCAATCATGGCCCCAAAGACACTGGGAGAAATTGGAAGGAACTAGAAGGAAAGAATCGTGTAGAGAAACCACAATAAGATAAACAGTTATTTTCATTTGAGGAGAAAGTCAGACCTAGGCAAACTTCAGGAAGGAAGCCAGGTAAAGAATGCCATGACTCATTCTTCTCCCTCCTCCTCTTCTCTTGCTTCATACCTTCAGATACCAGGGGTCAAAGGAGATCCATTGATGTATTCCATGTTGGCCAACCTGACTTCCTAGAATAAAGAACAGGGTGGGTGGGGGGGGAAAGATTAGGGAGAAGATGATGGGAGATGTCCAAAATGTAGTGCCAGGATCCGTACCTTCCCTCATCACTCTCCCTTTATTAAATTTGCAAACATGCCCAACCACTATCCCCACCTGCTTTCAATGCTGCTCCCTCAGGCCTTGATCCTGGCAATGAACAACTGAATTAAGTGGTCTTTGTCTCATCTGTCCCCAACCAAACTGTGCCTCACAGCAATGCCAGATTCATCTCCCTCTCTTCTACTTGGTTTCTATAACCCATCTCTTGAGGGCCTTCCCTGAACTTCCCTGGACTGTATCACTTCTTCCTGTGTGCCCCCCCCCCCCCCCAGACCTGGGATGTAGTTAAGAGAGGGAGGAGAAAACATTGCTGAACAAAGGTTGGATTGCTAAGTTATGAAACCACTTCTTAGCTGAAGGCCCTTGGGAAAGCTTCCTTGTCTGTAAAATAGAGAGAACAATAGTGCCTACATCACAAGTTTGCAAATAGAACAGGAGGGAATTTAGGCCTGGCCTAAAGAATTTAATAAACATTAGCTACTCTTACTACGACTACTTTACCACAACTACTACCAACATTACCATCCTAGTCCACTTTTCATGTTTTGGTATATTTGGTGAGAGCTTTGAGGGCAGGGACATACATTATGCATCTTTGAACAGAATTTCCTTTCTTTTCACCTCTCCGTGTTGTCTCTTTCCTGAGAATGTCATAGTCTGGTGGAGTTAATTGCTCCCACAGTGCTGTCTTATAAGTATATGCAACTGCTGGGAAACCTACACTCTGCCCTGTCCTCACATCCTCTGGTTCCTCATGATGACAGTGCTCAGAACTGTGGTTTTCTGGCCTTGGATCCACATTCAGATCACCTGGGGAGATTTTTTTTTAAATTGATTTCAGAGAGGAAGGAAGAGAAAGAGAGAGAGAGAGAGAGAGAGAGAGAGAGAGAGAGAGAGAGAGAGAGAAACATCAACAATGAGAGAGAATTGTTGATTGGGTTCCTCCTGTACACCCCTTACTGGGGATCAAGCCGCAACCTGGGCATGTGCCCTTGACTAAAATAGAACCCGGGACCCTTCAGTCCACAGGCTGATGCTCTATTCACTGAGAGAATCCGGCTAGGGCAGACCTGGGGAGATTTTTAAATGCTGACACCCATGTCTCACCCGCAAAGCTCCCAGGTTCTAAAAAAAATAAAATAAAAAGTTCATTGAAAAAATCTGGTACTGTTTAGAAAGTCCTGGAATGGTACAATTTTTAAGTGGCAGATTTTTTTCACTTTACTTTCAACCCAACCCTGTTAGTGGCTTCAAACTACATCAAACTAGTGAGGGTGTCACAGTTACCTGATGGGCTTGTTAAACAGATTGCTGGGCCCACCATTCCTGAACCCTAGGTCTGGGGCGGGGCTTGAGGATTTGCATTGCTAACTAGTTCCCAGGTGATGTTCATGGAGCTGGTCCTTGGGCCCAACCCACTGCTATATCAAGTCCGCCTCCACTCTCAGGCGAGCTTTCACTGGTCCATCTCCATCAGCAAGCAAGGTAAAGTGGCTTTTTTGGAATGCATGTCTTCCTGTGGTACTCAAAAGGGCTGATAGTAACTGGTGTGTGTATAAATCTTCCCATAATCCCAGTGGATTTTGTTTTATTATCCTGTGCATTAGCAAATGTTAGTATCCAGTTTGGTGTTTGGGAGAGCTGTTTACCACAGACAAGTGGTAACGCCCAGGGGAAGTGCAACATTGTCTACAAGGCTTCAAGAATGCAGTAAAAATCATACAGAGAATTCAAAATTTGCCCTAGAATTTCTCACTTGAAGAGTATGTGCCCTTAAACCGAAAAGATGGGAGGAAGTCCGTGTTTGGGTGTTTTTGCTTGCAACTTTTGTCTCTCGGGGTGAGTTCACAAAGAGGAGTGTGGGAGGACTTAGCAGTTTGACAGATGCTAGAGGGTTCACAGCAAAGACCTGGTTTTTTCTTAGTAATTTGGCTTATGTGGAGGGGATAAGCACCTGGAAAAAAACAAAAAAACACTTATCAGAGCTAGCAGGAAGCTATCGATGCCCTGACTTGAAGCATCTTCCAAACCTATTTGCCCAAAGATTTAGCAGGAAATAATAATATCCATATCATTTCTTTAAACAGATTATGAGTGTTTTAAAAAGGGAAATTCAGCTTAAATGGAAAATAAAAGAAAACTTGGGCTGAACACATTTCTAGATAAATTAGATTTAGTGAGGCTGGATCGGTGAAAACCCGTGACAGGTCTGTAAGCTCTTTGTGTGCACAGCATCGTTCCGTTTTAGATCTTCGTGAAAACGTTTTGAAAGTTAGTGACTTTAGTAATTGCAAGGTAGAAGCCGGCATGTCACTGTTTGTTATTACAGTGATCTGGATCCTCTATTTTATAAGAAGTTTAAGCTCGCTGGCAGGTGCTAGTCCTCCCGCTCAGAAACCTGAGGAGGAAAGAGCCCTCCCACCTGGCTGGCTTGATGCTGAGGCGTGCTGTCAGTTTCTGCAGTGATTACCTGCTTTCAAACGTGCGGCTCTGGGGTGCGGCCTGTCACTGCGACTCCGGCCACGGGCCGACTCCCACCCGGGCCAGGCTCTCAGCGGGGCTTGTGGTTTCCTCCACCAGAGCGCGGGCAATGGCTTCCAACGCCAGGAGGGAGCGGCTGCACTGTGGGTGTGAAACCACTCAGCTCATTCACCTGCGAGAGAAGGAGATGCTGGGAAGGAAAGAAATAGCAATAGGGAAAAAATAGCGACTGTCGTCAGAGGGGCTGACAGCTAGGATTGTCAGAAGTCCTCCCCCGGCCCTTCATGCCCAAGTTCACTCAATAGCAATAACGCAGAAAGCAACGGAAAACTACGCCTCATCATGCAGAAGAGTTGCTCCTTCAGACTGAATAGCTGTGTCTTTTCCTGAGCGTCCAGGGTTCAACTCTCCTTCTTGTTAGGCCTCTTGCCCCTAAATCAGGAGGATCGTAGGCATGTAGCTACTTACTTTCTTCTTTGCTACGTTGCTGCTTTAGTTAGTGATTCGGGTTCAGTTTTTAGTAAGGATTTCATTTTGGACCCTTCTGCTTTCTTTTGTCCTTTTTTTTACTTCATGTAAAATTGCTACCACCCTTATTTGTGCTATCTGGCTCTCCATGGATTTTCTCTGACCTTAGTCACTACACATATAGCATGACACTTCTGTCTAGGGACTGGCTAACCCTTCCATACTCCACCTTTTTTCTGTCTCGTGTTCTTTCTAATTTTAACTTATTTTTAAATTTTTTCAATTACTGTGTATATTCAACTAGAGGCTCAGTGCACAAAATTCGTGTACAGGGAGGGAAATGTCCCTCAGCCCAGCCTGAACCCTCTCCAATCTGGGATCCCTCTCACAATCCAGGCCTATTCCTCCCAAACTGCCTTCCCCTGCAGGCCTGGAACACCCCAACTGCCCTCCCCTGCTGGCCTGGTCTCCCCTAACTTCCCACAACTGCCCTCCCTGCAGGCCATCTCGTGGCAGCCATCTTGTGTCCACAGGGGGACAGCCATCTTGTGTCTTGGTGTGATGGTCAATTTGTATATTACTCTTTTATTAGATAGAATAATATTTTGTATTTGTTTCGGGTGTACAGCATAGTAGTTGGACAGTCATATACTTTACAAAGTGTTCCCTGATATTTGCAGTACCCACTGGCCTCATACCTGGTTATAACAACATTATTGACTCTCTTTCTTATGCAATAATTTATATTCCCATGACTATAGTGACTGATTTTTTTTCTTATAGTATGAGAGTTACTGAGTTCACACTGTATAATATAGTCCGATTTCCCATTTTTGTTTTATTTTAGCATCTTAGTCCTGCTACTGCTTATGAGTGAAGAACTTATAGCAAAGACCTGGAATTGTTTTTAGGTTTTACTAATTGCCCTGGAAAGAGGATTGTGGCACCGGCAAATGCCATCTCTCAGGAACCAAAAGTAAAAAATTGAGAAATTTCTTTGCAGATCTATTAAGTGAGCAGCACACAGAACAGAAACATCCTGATGTTAGAGGCAAAATTTGGGCTTAGGACCAGGAAAAGAGGTTTCTAATCCTGTTCCTTCTATTTATTAGCCACCTCAGGTTAGATGTATTTCCTAACCTTTGAGAAACTTCCTGTGTGTTGTGTGGAAAATGGAAATTACTAGTAGTGTTTGCCCTTCTTTCCTCCTAAAGTTAGCATGAAATTTTGTACCTGAGAACAACTTGCAAACTGTAAATATTTTGACCAGATGCTAACCTTAGTCTTTGGTAACCATAGCTACCTAGCTAACATGTATTTGACTTTATTATGAGAATTATGCCTGCTTTCTCCTCTGCTATGAGGCCAGGACAACTGGTGGGTCTCTGTGGGTGAACACACCGTGGCTTCTCCCTTCCCCAGAGGAAAATCGGGGTCACTGAGCAGACTCCTAGGGGGCCACTGGCCTGTGTCTAGATTAGTCACAGGTTTTAGGGCCAGACACACCTGGGCTTGAATCCCAACCTGCCACAGCCGTGTGATCTCGGGCATGTGTCCCAGGTTCTCTCAATTCAAATTCTCTCATCTGTAAAATGGAGGCAATTGTTCTCCAGGGCTCTTGAGAGAGAGTGTGTCCGACTCCTAATAAGTGTTTCCTAGTCATAACCTTGAACAGAAGAGAACAATGTTGCCTTGTTTTAGAAGATTGGCAGGCCCCACAGGGCAGATAATAGTGAGAAGTGGGGCAAGGATGAGACCCAGAGGCAGGAAGCATTGCTTGCTGCAAACCTTGTTTAATTCCTAAGAGGATGGATCTTAAGCCCCAAAGCTCTGATGCCTTTCTCTGGGATGGCTTGATCATGGTTCCCTGTCCACGCCTTCAGCTCCAGGTAACCCCTGATGACAGTGGGAAGGGTAACCTGTGGTGTGGCACTGAACCGTCCTGGGGTTGAGAGGATGGTTCAACCTCTTTCAACGCAGAGGCGGTTCCTAAAACTTAACGGATGCCTACCGCTGCAGTTCCCATAGAGAACTCTATCCCTACCGTACAACAGTGGAGTCCAGATGTGAATTATTTAGTCAGTGGAACAAAGAGATGGTTCGAGGTGTGACAAATGACGAAGAGCCACGGGGAGCACAGCTCTTCTTATACAACAGGGATGAGAGGCCAGATGACGGAAATCCTCTCGGGGAGAGACTGACAGTGCCAAAATAAGCCTCTCTGACAAGTCTCGCTCTGTCAGTTTTAGGCAAATTAACAAGTTCAAATGGGTGGCAACTATTCCTGTCTTTCCAGCTGTGGTGGTTCCGGTGCTCCGCGTGATACTTTTAACTGCTCGCCTGATCCAAATGCCTGCAAGCCTGCCTGGTCCATTCCCCCGAGGATCCCTGAAAGGGAGTGGAAATGTCTCCCCGGGGGCCTGCCAATCTTCCCATCACAGGCTACGTTTGGCTGGCAGGTGGCTCTTTGCGCCCCAGTGTGTGGGAAGCGCAGAACGAGCTTCTGGTCCTTACAGGAAACATGAAGAGCCCGAGTCTTGTTTTTTGTTGTTGTTGTTGTTTTCCCCAAAAGAAGCCATTTTTCTAAATGAGAGAATCTGCTGCTTGCTCTTCTCAATTTCAATCTGTTCCTGGAATGTTCGGAGTCAAATACCTTCTGAAACTTTTGAGTTATGGTTGGGGAAAGAGTACCCTCTGTTTCCTCTGCCTCGGGTAGCTGTGCCTCTGAGACTCCAGAAGGAAAAATACAGAGCTTTATAGTTCTTTCTGTCAACCTTGGCTCTTAGTGCTGGTAACTCGATGGCTGGGAAATATTCATTAGTGCGTTCATTGCCGTATCATTTCCTCCTTGGGTCCCCGCCAGTGCTTGATTGCCTGTCTCATCAATGCAGTGCTTGGATTTGTACGGATGATGCTGATGTGTGCTGTGGAATGAGACCTTGGAGTGGAAAGGAGAAGAAACCCTTCTCTTTGGACTTTATGATTACACTCCTGTCAGTACACTGAGATAAATGATGGCTTGATCTTCTCTGCATTTTTGGTTATGCAACATACACAAACCATGTTTGAGAGCTAGCCAAGTCCAGGCTGATCAACGCTCTTGTAGACTCTTCTCCACTCAATTCCAGAACTGCTGATTGGCTCCATAAGAATCAAAAAACTGCTGTGTGGGTTTTCATCATTAGCTGGCCCCATGGTGCCTGTTCTGATGTCTCTGTGTCCTCTGTCCTCTATCTGTATTTCTTAATAGATACCCTGGCTTTCTACTTTAATGAAAAGCCAAAGAAAGACTTTAATTCTTTTAACTCTGTTAAATAATGTTATAGTATGCTTATTCTTCTTGGCCGATTCTCTTAAAAAAGGTCAACAAAAATGGCCTGGTCCCAAATTTTAACTACTAGAATTAATATGACAATATACTTATTGAACCATAAAAAAATTGTAATGGCTCACTACCCATTTTTGTAAATACATTTTTATTGGGACATGGCCATTTTGTTCATTTCTGCACTGTCTATGTCTGTTTTGGCAATATGGTGATAGGGTTGAAGAAATGGAACAAAGAACATATAGCCTACAAAGCCTGAGATACTATCTTGACGGAAAAACTTTGCCACCCCTCTGCTCTGAGGAAACAGCCATTACAGGAACCCCCACCCCAGACCATGGACCCCCTCTCCTCCTGACTCCTATATTACATCTCCATCCGTCCCCTCTCTTCTCACATCTTCATTTTCTCCTTTTCTAGTCAATTCTTCTTCCAGGGTTCAATTTGAGTTGCTCTAATTAAAGATGGTTCAATTCCTAACAGTGACATAAAAATCCCCCAGATGACCATTGTCTGCAGAATACATAAATTCAGGCTGTCTCTTAAGAGCCTGTGCTCTAGACTACTAGGTTTGTAGCCCTCATGCTGAGGTGCCCAAGGCATCCTTAAGCCAACGCCGCCATGCTTTCATATATGCCAGTCGCCTGAAATAGCCTCTTCCCATTCAGGTTTGCGGTTGTACCCTAACATAGTTTTCAGAATTGAGCTGAAATAAAGCTGAAATAACGTTTTACAAACAAAATATCTAATCTCCCCAAATCTAATCTCTTTTTTTAACACTTATCACCTGCAAGCATTCTGGTGCCTCTTATGATATTTATCCCATTCCACTTTGTATTTCAGTTGTCAGTCCATTCTTTCCTCCTCCTTCTCACTACAGCAATGTCAGAGTCTTCACCTGATTTACTTTTTATTTTTTCCAATACCTAGTGTTGTTAGGATCCTACCTAGATCTGTTTACTTGGCTTAGATTTCCCTTACCAAGCACTTGAAACTTTTGTAAATAAAGGATTTGGGGCTTTCTAAACCATTTTTTCCCCTGAAGTAATATATATATATTCCTGAAGAATAGATGCCATACATATTTCATGTTTTGTCTTTTGAATATTATGTCAGCTCTTATAAATTTCAGCATCCATTTATGATATTTCAAAAATACGATAGCCCTGCTTGATTTCTCATAAGTCAGTCCTGTTAGTCTATAAATCTGTCTTGCATGGATATACCAAGATGCTTATATACAGATGAACATTCTTTTTTTTACAACTGCTGAGCTTTAAGACTGAATTTGCATGATAATGTCTATAGAATTTCATTTCTTCTTCCTGGCCAGTGCATCAATTTAAGTTATGAATTGATAATGAGCACCACATCTTCAAGGGAATTCGCTGAAGAAAATATCAATGTATGTCAGGATTGAGGGGTTTGTTTTCTTTCAATCATTTCAGAAAGATGGTTATAAGTGCCCTTTAGAGATTACTCTTGAAGGCATATTTTGTATGAAATTTGGCTCATCAGCTTCAGTCTTTTCTTAGATCCTTCATCCCTGCTGTTGGGTTAACACGTTGCGCACCAGTAGTTTTATTGCTAGCTTTACCCAGCAGCCAGATAAGTTTCTATTGAATGAGTACAAAAAACGTTTTTACAAAGTATCATACTTTAAGAAGATATTGACTTGTAGGAACATGTAAAAATAACTTCAAAATGCAATGGGTATTTAATTTTAAGATGTGCCTTTAACATTTATGTAAAACACTGTGTAATATGAAAACACGAGAATGCTCGTGATCCGCCCGCAATGTATTAACTGAATTCCTTAATGGCTGGGCTTTACTTGCAGGTGCAAAGTGGTGCTCAGGAAGTGGTCAGGGCTCCAGTTATCAGGGACGTAGCATCCTTCTATTTCATGGCTGCAGCCCACAGCATAACCCTGACCTGTCTGAAATGTGGGCAGCCTATAACAAGGGAATCTGGTCAACACTGTGACTAGGTCTCTACAAATTGCTTTTTAAGGGGGGGGTGGAACCCCACTCATGATATATTTATCATTGCAAACATTATTAAGGAAGATGGAAGTATCTTAAGATAATATTTGTCAAATTCTACCTTAATGTCAGTTTGTGTTTAGGGGGAGGGGTGGTCTTGCACTTCAGGTTTGAGTCTACTGTCATGTAAGTCTAGTTAAAGCAGTCTATGACTTAAACAAGAGGGCAGTGGAGGCATAGGGACCCAACGTGACTCTTTAAAAAAAAAAAAAACACCCTGATATGCACCTAATGAAAGAAGCAATAACAAAAGGGCTACTTCACATCAAATCAGTTTTAAGCTAGAAGCAGCCACAATGATCAACTCTCCTTATGAACCCAAAGGGACGAGCTGCTTGATTCCAAGTCTCAGAGGTGGAAATGGCCCAGGACTTAAACCCAGACCTTTCCCCTGGCCCAGCACTCTTTCTCTTAGACCCTACAGCTTTCCCCCATGGTTTGACTTTCTCTTTGTGCTCCATTGAGATAAGTTCTGGTCCACAAATTGAAAGTGTGAGTCTACCATGTTTCCCCAGAACTTTCCTTTAATTATCTTTAAATAGCACGGTGGGATCATCATCATTCTTAGGCATTTGCACCCTCAATCCAAAATAGCTGACATTTACTGAGCACTCGCTGTGAGTCAGGGGGAAGCCCTGTTCTAAGAGCTCATTTGGGCTAACTCACTTAATCCTTACGATAGCCAGTACCACAGGCACTGGTATCATCTCTGCCTTATAAGTCAGGAGGTTTTGGCAAAGTCTGTAGTCTGACCAGAATCCATGCTCTAAACCCATCTGCACTGCCGATGGCATGAAACCATAGCATGTACACTGGTCTCATCAGCTACCCAGAATCGTATAGGCTCAGCCTGCCCATTGTGTGGCCAGGCACTACACCCTTACTCTCTTTCAAGGCCATTGAAAGTGTTGCTCTGAGCCTGTCACCTCCTTGCTGCCACATGGAAACTGAGATTTTCCCAAAGCACAATTGCTAATGACCATGAGATTAGAACGCCTTCCCCTTTAAGAATGATCTCTTTACCTGTGGATTTAAAGGGACATGATCTCTTTACCTGTGGATTTAAAGGGTCAGCTGTCCTCTCAATCCCTGTGCCACTATAAATGTACCTAAAATAGTCAGGTTATTCCCAGTCAGATACAAGTGCCTTTGTAATGCAAAGTGTTAAAAACAAAACAACAACAACAACAACAAAAACTCCTCTAGACTATGAAGAATGTCTTGAAATCCCAGGAGAATTAATCTGCTTCACAACTATTTCTATCCGGATTTTTCTAGAGGTAAATGAATTTCACAAAAGAACTCTGTAATCACCTCAACAGGTGCATTGCTTGGACATTAGGAAGGTTTTCGTATCTGTGGGTGTAGGGCTTTGTTTGCACTAGTGTTAGAGTCTGAGCAGGAGGAAGTGTGGGGGCAGTGGGAGCAGGTGGCTGTGGTGTTGCTCGGGAAGGTTGCCTGTCTGGTGATCTGCAGGGTGGGAAAGCAGCAGAAGGCTACCTGGTGGAGGCGGCTACCGACCTCACAGGGGTTGGAATAAACCAAGGCTTCCTGCAGAGTGAGTGGCTGTCACGGGGACAGAAACCTCTGAGCTGGGAGGATATGTAAGAGCGCGTTGTAGTTTAGGTTCACACAGACAGTCCTGTGTTTCACAGAGGCTGACAAATGCTTTAATTTCCCCCAAATTACATCTGTTTATTAATTCCTAAATCAAACTCCGATTTGTGTGTTTTGGTTCCCAGGCTGACAATGTATGCTTTGAGACCCATTCAAGTAAATGATCTCGTACCACCCACACTCCTGGAAAATTAATAGAATCTCATTTGGATGAACGTTTTGCCTCCATCCCATTTAGTCTGAAGCCTGCTTGTTGGTGCTCTTATGTGGCCAACTCTTCATAGAAACCCCCCACCAGTCCACAGATGCTTAAGTGCTTTTCCTTCCTCCCTTCTCCCGCGAACCCAGAATTTCTGAGGAAAATTCAACAACTGGAGGAGATTGAAGGCTCCAAAACGATGCACCCCCTCAGGTCTGGGAACAACTTGAGAGCTCACCTTCTGACATCACGTCTGTGAGGGTCTTTGTGAAACGGTTCAGATTAGTGCTCAGTAGTAGCAGCCCACCCTGAGGAAAGGTTAATGAGTGTTCCTGAGGCCACTTCTCAAATTGAACAATGTTTCCCAAATTTAGCAAGACACGAGAGTAGCTTCCAGATCCCACTTTTATGGGCATATTTGGAGAGGGAGGGGGGAGGGAATGAATGACTGAGGGAAATCTCTTTCCATAGCAATTAGCACAGGACCCTCCTTTCTAGAAAAGACCCAGCTTTTTAAAATTGGTTTTTATGAACTCACTTCTGTCAGAGGCTGAGCCCTCAAGGGCCTGTAGGATGTGCTGGCGCTCAGATGGAGAGAGTCCAGGTGAGCTGCATTGCTTGAGGGGCCATAGCGGCGGGAGAAGGGAGCGAGGTGGAAGCCGCGGGGCAGTGCTGAGAAAAGAAGTGCCTAGAGATTCTACAATTACTTTTTGTAAGGACAAATTTTAAATCTATATGAAAGGATAGCTTAACGCACCTTCATGTAACCAGCACCGGGCTTTAACAACTATCTACATTGTCTATCTCCGTGGTTGGCAAACCATGGCTCACAAGCCACATGCGGCTCTTTGGCCCCTTGAGTTTTTAGCAAAGGCCAGCATAGGAGTACCCTAATTAAGTTAATAGCAATGTACCTACATATATAGTTTAAGTTTTAAAAATTTGGCTCTCCAAAGAAACTTCAGTCGTTGTACTGTTGATATTTGGCTCTGTTGACTAATGAGTTTGCCGACCACTGGCCTATCCATACTCCAATTTTCCCCCTTTTCCCTTCTGAAGCTTCACAGTTTAGCCATAAATATTTCAGTGTGTGTTTCTAAAATATAAGACTTTTTTTGGACAGAATCCCAGTTTTGTTGTGGCAGAATGCTCGAGAGAACGATCAGCCAGCACTCTGAGGGAGGAAAGTTTTTCGCAGATCTGCTAGTCCAGGGGAATTCCAGATCCAAATTCTGAACTGAACGCTCTGGCCTCTATGTCTCCTCCTGTGGCGGACCCCTGAGGGTCCCTGCAGCTCTGCCCAAGTCAGTCAGAGTGGGGAAGTAAGACTACAGTTTTGGCCAGGTACTGAACTAGGTGGCAAGCCCCCGCCACCCACCATTTTCCTTTTCATTATGATCAACAAAGAAAGCACCCAGCAATTCCTACGTGTTCAGATGGACTCATGAATGCAATTATTTTATTGTATGACATAAAGAAAGTACACAAGTAAAAAAATGTACAGCTTGATGAATTCTCACCAATGAATGTATCTTTGTACCTAGGACCTCGATGGGAAAGCAGAGTATCAGCATTACCGGAGCCCTCCGCCCCCTCCCTCCCTCCCTCCAGGGACTTCCCCGCAAAGGTAAGCACTATCCAGATTTTGAATTTTATGAGTGAAATCATATAGTACGCACTTTCTGTGTTTGGCTCAGAGTATGTTTATAAGATTAAAATTTTTAAAGTGTATTTGAGAAAGTTTGATGTGCAGTTGAGGAGGACTTGTGTGTGGCTTCTAATGGATAGAATGTCTACACATGTCTGTTAGGTCCATTTGGTTTAACGTGTGATTCAAATCCATCGTTTGCTTGTTGATTTTCTGTCTGGGGGATCTATCCACTGCTGAAAGTGGGTGTTGAGTACTGTCGTATTGTTGCTCATGACTCTCTTCTGATCTGTTAGTATTTGCTTAATATATTTATGGGCTCCAATGTTGGGTGTGTATATATTTATGATTATATATATATATATGTATATATTTATATTTGGGGGGGTGAATTAACCCCTTTGACATTATATAAATGACCTTTTTTGTCTCTTGCTACTGTTTTTGGCTTGGAGTTTATTTTGTATGATAATAAGTATAACTACCTCCACTTTCAGTTTCTCCTTGGGTGAGGTAAGTATATTTTCCCATCACTTCACTTTGAGCCCATGTGTGTCATTAAAGCTGAAGTGATCCTGTTGTAGGTAGCACATACCTGGGTCCTGTGTATTGAGCCATCCAGCCACTATGTGCCCTTTGGCTGGTGAAGTCAATCCATTTACATTTAGAGTTCTTATTGATAATAAGAACTTACCAACACCATCTTGTTTTTTCTGGTTGTTTTGAATTCCCATTGTTCCTTTTCCTCTCCTTTTCTGTCTACCTTTGTAAATTGATTTTCCATGGTGTATGCCCTGTTTCTCCTTTCTTTACCTTTTGTGCATCTCCTCGAATGTTTTGCTTTGTGATTACAAGGAGGCTTATCTAAACCTCAAAGTGTATTTGAAACAGGAGTCACGCATTGCATTTGACTGATATACTCTTAAATTGTTTTTCACTGGTTTCTTCTAAAGAAGAAATTTTCTCTTTTCCATTTGGTTATTGAAACTGTGACATTTGCTTCATACATTTTTTTTACATGCTGGAATTTGTTTATTCCTTGCCTGGTGTTGAATATATTTCTGTTTACGTATATTTCATGCAAACTGTGAGTTAGAACCAGAGGCTTGATCAGAATCAGGTTTGACTTTTTAGCAAGAATGTAAAGAGTTTTAAAAGCAGCTCTATTTCCTGTCTCTTGAAAGATCATCAATAAATTTTACATCATTTCTTTAATTCGAGTGAGAAAAAGGATCCTTTACTTATAAGGAGCTTAGAGAGCAGGATGCAAATAGAGCTGATACCAGAAACAGAAGTATATATAAGAAAAAAATGATTGAAGATACACATCAAAATTGTAATATAAAGATGCGTTAAAGTGATTATGTGTCATCAAGAGTGTTCTTTTATGTGGCCATATTTTATGGTGGAAACATTAAAAAGCAATAAGAATTGTCATGCTTAAGAAGTTTCTCCGGCTTTCTTCTCCCTGGCAGCCATAGTTCATAGTGGGAGAGAGGGCACAGGCATCCTGTCCTGCCCAGGAGACCACCCAGCTCACATCCCACTGTGTTTCCAATGCGGCCTTCTGATCGCCATTTAGTTTCTCAGGCTGACTGTCTGGTGGGAAGAGGACAAAGCATTCTAATCCACATGACTGATTATTTCTAGCAATCTGTGATACACTTGTTTGTCTTAGTGGAATGTATGACCAGCTTCCTAGTATCTAACATCCTTGCGTGAACTTAAAAACAATTTTTATGAACCTCTGCCCCTGAGCACCAGACTCAGAGCAGAGTGCCTAAAGGCCAGAGTCTTCTTCCAAAAGAAACCTGGTCTAAGGAAGCTGCTGGCCTAAGTAAGGGAGATTTAATGATAAATGCTTACATTTTGGTTCACTGTGGGGTTATTTCTTTCTCATAAGTAATCATTGTTTTGGGAATAAATCAAGGTATTCTGTAGGTAAGAGAACTTGCTAATATCACTTAGGGAGTTGATGCATGGATATATACTAGGACTAATAGGCAAATTGTAAAACAAAAACAAAACAAAAAAAAAACCCCCACAACTTTATTGGCATGCATATTTTCCTTGGAAAGGCATAGATTTCCTCAGCTTTCCAAGGCAGTCCCTGGTCAAAAAGATTAAGAACATAGAAATTTTGGTCATTCTTAGGGCAACACTAGACAAAATGCTGTTTGGATGGTAGGGAGGTGGTGACAGTTATGTATCTATATTCACCAAGTCAAGGTCTAGGAGAAAGTTAGGTTTTGAGCTTGTTTGAGAAGCTTCACATGCACAGGTGAACTTTGACTTGCCCTGTAGGGCATGGGAGTCAGTTGATGAACTCATGCCCACCTTCAGGAGCACCATTCTCCCCATCCAGCCTTCCAGCTTTCTTTCCAAGCGGCCTCTCATGACCAGGCTGACTTAACTCCTTTGTGGCTATTTCTGGCTTGTCTGTATTCTTCTTAGAAGATGCCATTCATTGCCTCCTATTACAGGGAAATGGTAAACAAAAAAATAGAGAAAAGGGGCTGTACATGTTGTGACCAAGGTGAATTTTATCACGCAATGAAGAGGAAATCACTTTTGAACAAGAAGGCAGGATAGGAAAGGTTTGTTTAACTTTCTGCCCTTAGCCAGCAAGTTTAGATTTAGGTTTTTACAGCGTATGTTCATAATGTGGTTTAAAGTGCTGTGAAATTCTTGGACGTCAGCCACATTCAGATGGAGTCAAGGTCTAAGACAGGTACAAACCTTGGATTGAGTCTAATCCACAGGCTTGGGAAGGGGTGGGGAGTGGGGGAGCATCATGTGCTCATATTTATTTTAAAATTTGGGAGACAGCACATAAATTTAGCTTCTCTTGAAAAATGGAAGACATATCAACACTGAAATGGCAATGAGCCGTGGGAGCTGGGGACTCCATGGTGTTTAAATCTACTCCCGTCCAGCCTGCTTTTCTTATGTTTCCTGGGTTTTAAACCAAACCCTTGGGAACAATTAGGACTTTGTGTGCTCAGCTTGGATTTGGTTCTGGAGCCAGTAGAGGGTTATGAAAACATTTTATTTGGGAAAAGGGAAGTGATCCGATTTATAGGAAATGGACCAGACACAGTGGTTCTCAACCTTTTTTAATGCCAAGACCCTTTAACAAAGTTTCTCATGTTGTGGTGACCCCCAGCCATAAAATTATTTTCGTTGCTACTTCATAACTGTTAATTTTGCTACTGTTAATGAATCGTAATGTAAACATCTGTGTTTTCCGATGGTCTTAGGCTCTACAGCAGCGGTTCTCAACCTGTGGGTCGGTCTCGACAGGTTGAGAACCTGTCTACTTGTCTTTGGGCTACTTCTCAGGCTGTGTGAGAGGCTGAACTAGTGGTTATCCTTACCCTCACTACCTTTCAAACTAAGAAGTAGCCAGTAGTTTGGGGGAGGCCTGGGGAGGGAACAGAAGCAGGATGGAAAGGGTATTGGGGGGCAGAAAGGAGACTTCTGTTATTCTTTCAACAATATTGACAAATTAAAAAAAACAAAACACAGCCGAAACCGGTTTGGCTCAGTGGTAGAGCGTTGGTCTGTGGACTGAAGGGTCCCAGGTTCGATTCCGGTCAGGGGCAGGTACATTGGTTGTGGGCACATCCCCGGTAGGGGGTGTGCAAGAGGCAGCTGGTCGATGTTTCTCTCTCATCGACAGTTCTAGCTCTCTATCTCTCTCCCTTCCTCTCTGTAAAATATCAATAAAAATATATTTTAAAACACACACACACACCACAACAACTAAGAAGTATCATACCCTGGGGACTTAGAGCGGTGGCTGCTCAAGAGCTTGTTTGTTTGTTTGTTTGTTTGTTTGTTTGAACCAGAGAGGCTCAGACCCTCTGAATCAGCATCTCCAGGGAGGGCCTGGGCCTGTGCCTCACCCCAGAGCAGCCCCCCAGATGGTTGTTATTGTGTGTGCAACTCCCCCCCCCACTGATCTTTTATCAGACCTGCTGCTCTTTTGTTTGTTACTGCCTGGTTACAATTATTGAGTACTGTTGGATGTCCACTTAGAATACCTTCCTCCTCCCTACTTCAAATACTGTCCTTCTCGTTATCCTCTCACCTATTTATAAGACTATTTTCCTGTTTGTGGCTATCAGCTTTCTCCAAGAACACAATAAAATGTTTGCCTTCCAATTTTTAATCTTGTACAATAAACCATTTGGTAAGCATTGCCGACGGGAATCAGAATTGTGGGGCTGGCGGAGGACTCCATCGGCGAGATCAATTTTATTTAGATCCACTGTAGGTTGTTCTTGGCATAATTTTTCCCCCCTGTGCTTCCCAATCAGAGCAGAAGAATGTGTAATAAAAGAAGAAAACGTGATTTACTGCTGATGTAATTTAAAACATGATGCGAAATGAGGAGAGAGAGAGCCCCTGTTTTATTTCAGTTCAGATACAGTTTTGTGAGCATCTTCCTGGTGCTGTTGACCTTGAATGATAGGTAGAGGGGCGCTGGGTGGTATTTTAATCCGGCCTTAATGCTGTGAACAAAAGCAGAAAGATGACAAACCTGTCTACTCACACAATGTCCTGCTCCCATAGACAGCTCATCTTTGCCACATCACGAAATTATTGGTGACCACATGGCAGGTTCTGGGATGGGTTTGCTCATGGGTCCAGCTTTTGTTTAGAGAGAATTCTTTAGTAGACTTAAGAATTTGTATTGGTCTTCATTTGATTCTCTTCACACATATTTAAAGCATTTGCTCCTGAAACTCCCCCACCCTCTCCCCCACCACCATGTGGAGAGTTATCTACTTGGGAGAAAACTGTGAAAACCTGAGTTAAACTGTCTTTTTAGTGGCATCTCAAAAAGCATTTACAGCAAAGATTGTGTGTGGAGCACACAGAGCTTCTCAGACCTTCTCAAACACTGAGCCCAGCACTCCTCACTTCTCCCTGGAAAAGGAAAGGAAGATGATGCTCCCATCTCGGGCTTTGTGACCAGGAACAGAGGAAGGAGGTGCACTTCAGGCCCAGCTGGTGTGGCTCAGTGGTTGAGCATTGACTATGAACCAGGAGGTCATGGTTTGATCCCCAGTTAGAGCACATGCCTGGGTTGTGGGCTCAGTCCCCAGTGCGGGGTGTGCAGGAGGCAGCCAGTCAGTGATTCTAATCATTGATGTGTCTCTTTCTTCCTCCTCCCTTCCTCTCTGAAATAAATCAAAATACTTTTTTAAAAAAAAAATACACTTCAGTCCAACACTTCTGCCTGTCCTTCTTCACTGGGGTTCCAGTTCTTAGTTCTGAGGTTTCCTAATTCCGGAAGCTGCTAGCAGAGCACTGGCTGTGGAATCTTGCATCTGAAGGAATGCTCCACGTCTGGGCAGGGAGGACTAAGGAGGAAATGACCTTCTGAGCTCACTTTCCATGCTTCCAAGCAAGGACTCCGAAGTCACTGATGATGGTGAAACACTGTGTTTTCTGGGGGAAAGGGAGACTCTGGCTGTGAAAGGGAATTTTGACTGTTCACTGTGACCCAGTGACCCTTTGAGCCTAGTTTAGTTCTCTCCTGCATATCCTTTTACAAGGGTGAGTTCTCCACCAGTGTCCTTGACCTAATCTGAATAGCATGTCACTCTATGAGTGTGTGTCTGTGTGAGGGACACACACTGTAAGACAGGAAGTAAATGTTGGCTCACTCAATGTGCTGCCTTATTTGCTTTGAGAATGCTACATTTCCCCATGGATGTTTTTAACTTTGAAACTCCAAACAGATATCTGGTAATCAGATTGAACCTTTGTGAGGCAAATGGATAGGGATTTAAGACACAATCTTGGTAACAAAACTTCCTGGTTTCTAATTCTGGCTCCACGGCTTCCTACCTGTGGTCATGGGCAAGTGATTTGGCATCTCTTTCATTTTGCTTCCTTGTCAATAAAATAGGCATGAAGTGAATGCACATCTATTACATGTAGCAAAAAGCATGTAGCTGGCACACAGTGAATACTCAAAAATTTAGCTCATGTGAGTTAGAATTCAGTCAGAAACGAGCGTAGTAGCCATTCATAACCTGGGAAGTAAGCCAACATGATTGCTCTCACATACAAATGCCTAGGTGTATGGAACCCAAAATGTAAGTCATGTGACACAAGATGTTCTGCATCAGGCTCCTCAAAATCCTTTGAAATCTAGTGTGGACAGGCCCCTGAAAATCATCCATCTTACTCTCATTTTAGAGCTAAGGAAGGAAACAGGATGTCAGAGAGGTTAAATGACTTGCATCAAATGATAGCACTAGCACCCAAGCATTCCTTTGGGAAGACTATTTAACAACAACAAAAAAGGAGAGTGGAATTAGGAGCAAAACAATCTTTCACCCCCTCGCCCAGCCTAAATTGTCAGGGCACCAGCTGAATGGAACTAGAGCCAACAGGTCCAGGACTGGAAATCCAGCCAGAGTGAGGGAGGAGTCATGAACTCCGTGAAACCCAAGTTATGTCTTATGGAACTGGTTTTGATCAACCCACAATCGTTTTATTGGCCACCCAATATCCATGCTGTGATTTGGTGAACAAGCTTGGGGTCACTGATCTCACATGCAGGAGTACCTGAGTCTCAGATACCTTCTGTCTCAGTTCATGTCTTAACATATGGTTCATAGCACAGTCACAGGTGAAAGGGACCTCGCTGTACTGCAGCATGGCCTTATGGGGAAGGATGGGTGTACAGTCTCCAGATATGTCCTAAATTTGCCACTTTCCTTTGTCATTCTATTTCCTTTTTTGTGAAGTAGGGACAATGTTAGATGGACTCTCAAAGGAGGACACAGTTGAGATGAGAGAGTCTGAGAACCCATTTCAAGGGACCCTACCCTTATGGTTTATTATGTGCTCCCTGTTTTATTCCTCTGGTGAGACTCTTTATGATGAAGAACAGCCGATCTGATGCACTTGTTTTCTCATCTCACATTCCAGGTATCTGAGAACTCTCCTTGTTATTTTACTTCATTGTTTTATATTCAGTGTGTGTTTGGGGGGAGGGTATAGTCAGAGTTTTAGCCTTTTAGCTTTTCCCTGTTTGCTGTGTGGGCTAACAGCTCTAGTGTTCCTCATATCTGAGTGTTGAGGTACTAGGCAACAGAAGACACCTATGAATTTGAGGAGGGGAAATCCTCATAACCAAAATCCCAAAGTGCTCAGAGCCATCTGGGGTCATCTATAATGCTGACTGTCCAGGACAACTGTTCCAGGAGACCACAGACAGCGATCAGAGCACTGTGACCATATAAGAGAAAACCCAAAAGCTTTTCCAATGTTTCAGGATGTGAATTGTTATGGTAATGAAAGAAGAAATTGTAGAAGATTCTGAGGTGAGGGAAAGGTGTGTAGCTTTATAAACTTCAGAAAAAGAATTACTTAGTCATCCAGAGCTGGAGCCATCTTGTATGCTCTAATAATGCCCGGAAGCATTGATGAAAAGACTTGCGTACACAGTGGAGTTTCTGTTATTCCTCGAGCAACTAAAGCCAAGGGCAGCAAAAAAATAAATAAATAAATAAATAAAAATAGGTGGGGAGTGAAGCTGGTTTGTGCTTATTAAGTTATAGTTAACTTCTAAAATTTCTTCTGTAGCCTAGCACGTGTGTCTCAATGGTTGAGTGTTGACTTATGACCAAAAGGGTCATGGTTCGATTCCCAGTCAGAGCACATGCTCAAATTGGGGGGCTTGATCCCAAAAAAAGGGCATACAGGAGGCAGTCGATGGAGGATTCTCTCTCTCATCATTGATGTTTCTATCCCTTTGTCCCTCTTCCTTCCTCTCTCTGAAATTAATAAGAACATATTTTTAAAATAATAGTATGTCTGGATTCAGAGCACAAACCTAGGTCTTGGTTGTACTAGTCTGGTGTTCATTGCAGTGTTCATTCTTCTATGCAACACTCTCTACCAGCGAGAAAATGCTGAGATGCAAAGGGAAGTAGGCATACTGGAGAACTTGAGAGCATTAAGGGGTCTTTCTATAAGAATGCTTTAAATACAGCATCCTCATAAAAGAATATACATTACATTATCTTGGTCCAATGTGATCCAAACTTCAATATTTTAATAAGCATTTTAAAAGTATGTTTTCCCCCAGAATTCTCAATGTTGAATCAGAAACCTGTCCCTTAAACAATGGCAAGTGACGACTTATAAAGTGCAGCAACCTGCAACCACCTCTGAAACTAATCATGGTTTTCCAAATTAAACTCTGGAGTGCTTTCATATTCTGTATAAAGGATAGATCGTGATTGACTGATAAATTTGAGGTGGCAAATCTTAATTGCAGGTTCATTCCAAGTTAACAGCTAAGCTACTTAACTCCTTAGTAATCTGCATTGTGCATGCCTCGATAGTCTTCAGTTCTCACTTAACAAACTCAGGGCCCTAACCATATATATATATATATATATATATATATATATATATATGGTTATATATATGGTTATATATATGGTTATATATATATGGTTATATATAAATGTGGTTATATATAAAAATATGGTTATATATATGGTTATATACAATATATATGGTTATATACAATATATATGGTTATATACAATATATATGGTTATATTATATATATATGGTTATATTATATATATATATATATATATATATATAGAGAGAGAGAGAGAGAGAGAGAGAGAGAGTTAGGGCCCTGAGTTTGTTATATATATATATATATATATATATATATATATATATATATATATTAGTGTAACCTGTATAAGGGAAGAACATTTTTTTCCTGCTTCTTTCCACTATGGGATCTTCAGAGTCTGCAATGGTGCTTAGCAAGTAGCAGGATTTCAAGAAACATTTAGCGTTGAATAAATATAAACAAAGCCCATGAAAGCCATCCTGATAGAATAACCCCAGAAAGCATAACCATTTTATCTGTTTTTTCTTGGAATGTAAAAACAGCTGTTGTTTAAGAATATTTTCTTGCTACACATAACAGTTTGAACTTTACAAAATTGCTAAGATTCAGTTATTTTCAAGCTACAAAACTTATGCAATTTTATGTGGTTCTCTTTTACTAGTAATAAAATTTATTATAATATAGGTCATATTTATATAGACATGGTATAAGAACCATGTTTAAAATATAGTACTTATTTCATGACACCACATCATGCATATCACCCCATAGTAATACAAATATCAGTTATCCCTGCTTTTGAAGACAGCATTATTTGGTTGTATAAATATGCCATATTTATTCAGTGTTTCTATTGAGGGCCAGTTAAGTGATTTATAATTTTCCACTACTAGAAATAATGGCACAATAAAAATCTTTGTGTATGGGACATATGGGAGGACACACATCATTTGCATGAGCTTAATAGTTTGTTTAGGAATAAATTTCTCGAGGTAAACTTGTGAGGCCAAAGTGACTGTAAATTTTAAATTTTGACTGACATTGCAAAATTGCCCTCCAAAGAATGTATAACAATATACAGTCTAAACAGAAATATATGAGAGGATATGCTATCAACCTAATTAAATGTCAAAAACCACATCATTGTAAAATATGCTATTGTTTGATTCGGCATTTCTTGGTTATTTTGAGGTACAGCGTGTGTCAAAACAGTCATTATTTTGTGTTCCGTATACTCAGCTTCTATGCACCCAATAGGTGGGTCCTCTGAGAATGAGCCACTAAGCCCTCCTTTCTCCCAGCGATGGTCTGAGAGGGGCCGGATCAGTTTGGGATAACATTTTTTAAAAATATATTTTATTGATTTTTTACAGACAGGAAGGTAGAGGGATATAGAGCTAGAAACATCGATGAGAGAGAGACATCGATCAGCCGCCTCCATCACACCCCCTACTGGGGATGTGCCCGCAACCAAGGTACATGCCCTTGACTGGAAAACAACCTGGGACCTTTCAGTCCCCAGGCTGATGCTCTATCCGCCGAGCCAAACCGGTTTCGGCTGGGATAATATTTTTAACCTGCCTGAGAAAAGAGTTTTCTTGGCTCACCCAAGCATACCAGCTGGCCTTCCTCTAGCCTCTCCGTGTCCATGCAGACCCTGAAAGAATGCCAACAGCTGGATGACTGCGCACTCCTATGAGGGTGCAAATCTGCAGAGACACCTCTAGGCATTCCAGATGCCGCGGGAGTTAATGAGCAAGAAAATACATAAATTTCAACAGGAAACCGCGTAACCAAGTGCAGAGGCTCCATGTCCAGAAAGTGCCTTTGGAAGATGGCAGTTTTAAAGCTGGCATGTCCAGGGCATAGTCAAGAACCGCCCTCCAGGTGGGAGGACCGATAGGGGGCAGCCAGGGATGTAAGGTGGGGTAGTATCTTCTGTGCTGACCTGCCGAAGCCAGGTGACAAAGGCGATCAGATCGCACGGTGAAGCTTAGGTAGTGGGTAAAAACTCATGGGCTCTAGGGACAGATGGTCCGGGTTTAAGATCTGTCTGGCTTTGCTACTTACTAGCAGTTCATGGCCCGGGAAAGTGACTGCCACTCTGTGTCTATTTCATCGAGTTTAAGATGAAGATAACAGTCCCTACCTCACAGGGTTATTGCGGGAAGGAAATGTGATCATACTTCTGAAGTGCCCCGTGCATTGGGGTCAGTAAACGTCATCTAGTTATTTAAAAGTGTGACATATTGCTTGAATTTTTAACACGCAGTAATACAGAAGGGAGAGAACTTTGTATCCTTTACGCATTGGTCTACCAGTGAAACTCGTCTAATCAGAGCACTGGTCATCTGCAAGCAAGAATACTTAAGCAGGCATTACATACTGACAGGTGGACACTCAATTTACTGCTAGATCCTCTTCCTCCTCCCTTCTCTGTCCTCCACTGAGTTGTTTCTAAAATCAGTGCTTTGCTAATTTGCCATTTAGGTGCTGCTCCTTCCTTACTTTTTGTACCCTGCAACACAGGTGTAAACCGAGTGTGGGGAGAAATGTTTTGGGAGAAATTGTGCTCCTAAATTGTGCTCCCCCTAACCCATGCCTTTTTAAGAGAAGGCTCATGTGCTATATTTTATTTATTTGTCTCTCACTTAATTGCCTGCCATGTATCAAATTCAGTGCCAGGCACCAGGAAGAAACAGAAAGCTTCCTAGGATTAGGCTCTGCCCTCAGAGGAGCTCACAGAAGGACACAGACGGCAGGATGGAATCCTACAGAGGATGGAATCCTACAGAAGACGTTAGGGTGGTGAGGGGGAGGCTGAGCCAGGAGCTGGAGTCCTGGGCTTCTCACAGGGAGCACCTGTCAGTTTATCATAGTCAGTGATCATAGTCTTTTGGGGGCTTGAAAATGGGAGCATAGGTCCAGTGGAGAAGTTTCTTAAAAAATAATTATTACTTTTGCTTCTTTCCTGAAGTACTCCATGATTTCAGTAAAAAGTTTCAAAAGGGAAAAATTAAGACAAATAAAACTAGTCATTAATCAATCTCATTGCAGATGTAACCATAGATCATACCTTGATATATTATTCTCTAAATTGTTAACGTGTGTGTACACACATATTTTTAAATTATTTTAAAAGCTCTTATGATGAGGAATGGGAGGGTTAATTTTAGGGGCAACACAATATATGTGTTAATTTTTTTTACCTACATTTTCCCTTAGCAAAGCATCCTGAATATTTTATTGTCATTTAAAATTATAACTTAAAGGCTGAACAATAGTGCATTGAGTGTATAATCTAAAATTTATGTAATCCCCAATTTAAGAGTTTCCAGTGTCACCATTATATCCCTTCAAAAAATACCCTTTAGTTTAACATCCTTGATTACTAACAGCTTTGATTATTTCCATTTGCTAGATTCTTCAAAGTGCAACTGGTGAGTTTAAAATAAAAATTTGATTGGTTTGGCCGAAACCGGTTTGGCTCAGTGGTAGAGTGTCGATCTGAGGACTGAGGGGTCCCAGATTGGATTCCAGTCAAGGGCATGTACATTGGTTGCGGGCATGTCCCGGGTGGGGGGTGTGCAGGGGGCAGCTGGTCGATATTTCTCTCTCATTGATGTTTCTGGCTCTCTCTCTCCCTTCCTCTCTGTAAAATATCAATAAAATATATTTTAAATTTTTTTTGATTGGTTTAAAGAAGCCATTTTTTCCCCTTACTATGGCAAGATGTATGTTAACAAAATTTACCATTTTGATTATTTGGTGTGCAGTTCAGAGGCATTAAGTACATTGTTGGGCAACCATCGCCACCATGAATCTCCAGAACTTTTTCATAATCCCAAAGAGAAACTCTGTACCATTGAACAGTAACTCCTCACTCCCCTCAGTTCCTGGCAATTCTCTTCTACTTTATGTCTCTATAAATTTGCCCGGTCGGGGTATCCTGTATAGCTGGAATCATGCAATATTTGTCCTTTTGTGTGCAGCATATTTTACTTGGTATAATATTTTCAAGATTCATTCATCTTGTAGCCTGGGTCAGAGCTTCCTTCCTTTTTTAAGGCCAAATAATATTCCATTGTGTGTCTTACACCAAGTTTTATGTATTCATTCAGCTGTTGATGGACACATGATTTGTTGAGCAGCTCCTTTTAAACCAACCTGAACTTTTCGACCTGAAAGAAAAGATACACTGCTTGTAGTTTTGTGCTTTGACACTGCCTGCCTGGCTGTGTCTGAGTACATGAATGTGGAAAGAACTGTCAAGGCCTACTACATAGTTAGTCTGTATGGAGGCGAGCCAATCACTGCAAACCGTCACAAGAAGTCATTTTGTTAAAAGCCACTTGACTTTCTTTAATGAGTTAGGAAAATGGATTGATCAAGACATTATTGGTGATGTATGATTGAATTAGAGGAAATATATAAACCTTTACCAGAAGAATTATGGGTATTTTGATATATTTCAAATGTTGCATGTTTCATAGATGAATCCCGGAGCCTAATCAATGTTGATAGGAACTATACATTTAGCTTGAATCAAAAGAATAAATGCACTCTTGAGTTATTTGGATATATAATAACCCTCTTCAAAAGTATTCAATAGCCAATGCTGGCAAAATGTTGATAATTGTTGAATGATGGATCAACAGGGGGTCCACTGCACTGCTCTCTCTACATTTGTGTATGTTTGAGATTTTTCATAATTTTTTTGAAGAATAAAAACTATTTACAGCCCAAGCCAGGTAGCTCAGTAGGTTAGAGCATTGTCTGGATACACCAAGGTTGCAGGTTTGATCCCCAGTTAGGGCACATACAAGAATCAATCAATGAAGGCATAAATACGTGGGACAACAAATTTTTATGTATCTATCTCTTTTTTCCTCTTGCTCTAAAAATCAACACATAAATTTTTAAAATAACTATTTACATGGCCTTGGGTAATATACCAACATCACGAAGGTTGGAAAACAATGCATTGTGTTATTTTTTTATTTGAAAAATATTGTGATAGAGAATGTTGCTATGATTCTGCCTTGGGAGCCAAGTCTCTTTCCTTCCTGTGTCAGGGATTGGTTCAGAGAAAAGCTGCCCCCACCACTCCAGCCTTGACAGGCCTGTTTGGAGTCGGCCCACTCTCTTGAACTGGGAGCTGAAACAGCCTATTAAATCCAAGCGTCACTGGCAGCAGAGTCCCAAATAAACTACCTTGGTTAGTTTGTAGCCTAGAAAGCCTTTGTCAATGTGTACATGGACCGGATAAACACCACACAGTTGTTAAAAGTAGATTTCTAGGGCATCCATTACATGTCATTTTGAAGCATGCTCAGCTTTTAAATGTTGAAGGGCTTGAAAGGTTGGCAGGTGGAAATCTGAGATTTTTCACCCCAGGGCAGGCAGAGTAAAAGGTTTTGAGTAATTTTTTTCTTCCTGTCAAGTCCTTACCTAGTCAGTGTCTTAAATTAGACTCTATTACAGGTGAGAGATGAAAGTGCTAATTTTAAGGACAGAACAACAATGCAACTAAAATTATGAGTGACTCCAGCTTCTATTAATATGCAGAGCTCTTTGAAGGATGTGGCACAATAGATGGGAGTGATGGATGTAGGAAATGTCAGCCTTTTATCCAGCGATTCTGTGGCCTTAAAATTGGTTGAGTCCTAATAATTGCTGAGAATGGCTAAGAGATCAAGGTGTGCCTTGGCAGTGTGGGGTCCAACAAGGTGGATGGGTATTTTAAGGGAGAGACTAGACAAAACCAAGGCAGTTGTTGAGAGCATAAGATATCTTTTTTTAAAGGAATTTATTTAGGCCTCCATGCAGTGAGGATGTGGAGTCAGGAAACAGATAAGCAAAATGAGTCCTTTGTTTTGCACAGAGGACTCTCTCTATGTGGAACAGTAGAGCGTTGTCCTAGGGCGTAAGTGTTGTGTTAAAGAAAGGAGTGTGGTGTCTGCCTCCAAATTATCCTGCAGGTAGAGGCATTGAGTTCTGAAGGGATGAAAACCTTCACTTTTGGACCCACACGTGGGGTTGTCTTTGAGTCGGTATAAGTTATGGGAAGATTTTCCTTAGTGTAGGCTAGCATGCTAGATTTCAGGAGCTAGAAACCCACCCTGCAACAGACTCAGGAGAACACAAATGGCAAGTTCCAGAACACAGAGAGGATGGGGGTGGAGCTGACTTGAGGACAACTGAACCAGGACTGGACTCTGTTAGATTCTTAATCAATCTCTCTCTCTCTCTCTCTCTCTCTCTCTCTCTCTCTCTCTCTCTCTCTCATCACTTTTGTGGTGTGATAAAATATACATAATAAAATTAACTATTTTAAGCATTCAGTGGCATTAAATACATGCATGTTGTTCAATCACAGTATCTAACCACTGCCAGCCCTTTCTCATCATCTCAAATAGAAACCTTATACCCATTAACAATAACTGCCATTTTCCCTCTTCCCCAATCACTCTTATATTTTCTGTTTCTATAAATTTGCCTATTCCAGGTACCTTATACAAGCAGAATCATAAAATATTTGTTCTTTTGTGTCTGGTTTAATGTTTTCAAAGTTCATCTATGTGGTAGCATATATCAGAACTTCATTCCTGTTTATGGCTGAATAATAATCCGCTGCATGTATATACAACATTGGGTTTACCCATTTATCTGTTGATGGATATTTGGGTTATTTGCATCTTTTGGTTCTTGGTATACAAGTATTTATTTGAGCTCCCACTTTCAATTTTTTTTGGTATATATCTAGGATCATATGGTAATTCTGTTTTGCTTCCCTAGGGACTCTCTCTTTCATCTTTGCTTCGTTCTCTCTGAATAACATCTCTATAAGGATATAAATTGTGGCTTTCAGCCATTCCATGTTCACATACAGTGTTGGGACCAGAGGGGAGAAAATTATTTTCTCCTAACTCAAGGTCCAAAAACATGGGAAGAAAGCCTAATTGGCTAACTTGGGTTCTACACCCTTCTTTTGAAACAGTTACTACTGAAGGGGTTGAGGGGGGTGGGGAGTGTAGAGGTGGATTATTGGACATTCTGGTAATTGGACTTGGTTGGTAGAGGCTGCTTTTCACCTCTTGGCTGGGGAAGTGTAAGAAAATGATGTTCCCACTTGGAACATGTCCCTAAATCTAGGAGGAGTACAGTGCCGTGTCCCCCGCCACCTCCCCTCCACACACACACACACACACACACACACACACACACACAGGGGAGGGCCAGCCTGGACATGGGTACTGGAAATGACCTTGTGAGCTAAGTGATCCCAAATCTGAATATGAAAATAGTTTTGTTGCTATGCTTTGTAGCTAATACTAGTCAAGGTAGGTGTACACACACAACTACACACACACACACACACACACACACACACACACACACACAGAAAGGTACCTGTCTGAATGAGACAACTTAAGACATCTAATGTAACAGTCCTTAGTAAATCTCCTTGAACTTGTTTAACAAGTGCAGTGTCATTTTTCAGGAAAAAGCCTGTTAAATCACTTCCTATAGATAGCTGAGGTTTGCATTTTAAAGATTTATGCTTCAAATGAGCTTATTTTTCACTTTAGTGCCATCACTTACACATTTCCAAATTATCAGAGTAGCAGAGAGTAAAAGCTGCTCACTTTGACTGCCATCTCCTAAGCTGAACTGTACCTTGGATTTAAATTATGTAAAATAGATGGAAAGTGGTGCAAATATTCATCGAGAATTGTGTTGCTAGCAATGTCTTACTCTGACTGGGTTTTGAACACAAAGCCATGAGTTTGTGTGACTTATCCAATTGTGATAGCGAATCAAATTTAGTAAACTATTGGCCTGGCTTCAGGATGTATGAGGTTTATTAGCTTTTACAACTTCTATTTTATATTTATACATCCAGCAAAAAGTGCTGTCTTTTCTATATAATACCAGTCCAAAAATATGTCTATTTCTCCAGTGTTCTCTAGCTTCTCATCCCAAATCATTATTTCCTCTCATAATTACATAATTACACTATTACCTATTGTTCAGGTTTTTTTATTCACTCTGCATCTTGCATTTTTTCATTTTAAGCATTGTTTCAATTTTAGTCCATTTCATATCTTTTATTTCTTTCACAGCTCACCCCCTCTGTATTTTAGTTATCTCTCCATAATTAAGAAGCATAATATTCGAAAGAATGTCATGACCACATGTATTTATTGCATCCTTGATTACTGCTTTAGAAAAATTAATAAAGTTCAGAAAAAGAAAGCAGAGACCCAAATTGATAATAAGCATTTATTTTCTCATAAAAACAGTACTTAGCCTATTATAAAAAGATTTCTAGAATTAAATCAACATTTTACACATTATGGTCTCTTTCTTTTCCTCCATCTCTAAGTCTCTCCCTCCCTCCCCTGTCTATCTTTCTCCCAAAGGCAAACATGTAAGCTTTCTAGAGAAAGAAAATTAATCTTTTAAAAATGATTATCTAAGTCTCTTTGATTAAAAGAAGCATATACCAAAGGAAGGGTTGATTGAGTCAGTCTTTTCTCCTTGGAGTTTTATCTAGAAAGGAGATGTGCTTTTGTTCCCTGGATTTCGCTAGAAAACCATACATTGCTGCTTCTAGCAGACACCCTCCCCCCGCCTCCAATTTCCTGATAGAATTCTTTAAAAAATATTTTAATTGATTTTTTACAGATAGGAAGGGAGAGGGTCAGAGAGCTAGAAACATTGATGAGAGAGAAACATTGACCAGCTGCCTCCTGCACACCCCCTACCAGGAATGTGCTGGCAACCAAGGTACATACCCTTGACCAGAATCGAACCTGGGACCTTTCAGTCCACAGGCCCAACACTCTATCCACTGAGCCACACAGGTTTCAGCCTGATAAATTTCAAGGCAGTTTTGGAGTAAACTACACAGGGCAATGAAAGACAGTTGCAAAACAAGAGGCAATCAAAGGGGAAAGAGAAACACTTCCAGAATTTTCAAGTAGTACTTATGCTAACGTTCTGTCCTAGTATCAGGAGATATTAGTGTGTGTGTGTTTTTAACTAATCAATGGGACATGAGTAACAAATCCCTATTGCTTTTCTTCCCCTCTTCCTCTCCTCAGTCACGTTTTTTTCTCCCTTGTTCAACCTCGATTATCCTTTTAACTCCCTTCTCACCAGCTAATTATGATTATAATAAATTTAGAAATGAACATTTCAAGTTGGCTCACACTGAACTTCCTTTCTGATAGCTTTGCCTCTCCTGTGTTGAGGACACAGTGCTTCTTGCCACGAAGTGCACTGCCAGTTCCCATAACCTCATGCCCATCCTGGTCAAACAGAGTCCCTTGTGCAAAACTGGGAAAATAATTGCCCAGATACCAGTTCTTCAGACACTTGGTGAAGCTGTGAACTTCAGGCTTTTCTTGAGAATTTAATATAAGGTCGTTAATATGTTTAATGGATCCCATTTTCTTCTCTTTTAATTATTTCTGTTTCTTTTCCTTTAAGTCTTCTCATTTTTTTTTCAAGATAAAGAGCTCAAGCCAGACACATCCTACTAATAAGATTCTAGCCATTTTGGATATAATGAGAAGGTTCCCACAACACTTAAGTGCTAATCTTTTACTGTATCCTGTCATGAATACTTAAAAAAATATTACAGGAAGCCTAGATTTGTGATTTACAGTACTGCCACTCATATAATTTCTTCTAGACTCCCAGACATCCACTTCCAGAAAAACTGGTGACCTTCGCATGGTGTTACGATCTTTTTATTTCTCAGAATCTCTTCAGAATGGTGTTTTCTGGTAGTGAGGCCTAGAGAGAGAGCAAGGTTGTTTTCCCCACTCACCCTAACCAATTGGGAAGAAGGAAGCTCGACTTGCCAGGCACCCACAGGCTTGGGAGAGTGGTAAAGAGGACTGGCCATGGGATTTTCAGGACCCAGGGCGAAATGGAAAGGTGTGGTACTTGATTAAAAAAAAAATGTCAAGATGGTGATAGCGTAGAACTAAAGTAAGTGTGGAGTCCTTTTAAGCACATGTGACTTTATACAGTGACTATCCAGGTCATGTGCCTTAAAGCCAGCCCTTGGGTGAGGAATGCTAGGGGAGAACAGAGGCATCATGCTGTATGCCCTCTTTCTGGTTCTCGGGACACAACTCATTTGTGCAGGGTAAGTGAGCAACCACAATTTCTTAGTCATTGGGACATTAAAATAAATTCTCCCAATTATGTGAGGCATGTTTAGTATTGTGTTGCTAATTCATTTCTCCCTCCTTATCATAGCCAGTAAGAAAATTTTCCTTTTGCCCTAGTCGACTGACATGACTTTACTTTTACTGGATTTCTCTTTTCCTATGAAATGATGGTTCTCTCCTATTAATACACATAATTGCACAAAGGGAATTCATGGAACACAAGTGGATTGTCTATTACAAGGCTTCTGAAATAAATATGTGTAAAAATCAGCCCTTACCCTCAGGAGCTTCCCATTAAAGGAGACAAGGCAACATAAATGAAGACTTAAGTAAACATTATGTAAAAATCCCCCATAGAGGACAACTCCATGGTATTTTCATGTAGCAGTGTTGCATTGATTGTGTCCAATTCTGTTTGAGTTCTCAGTTGTGATTCTCTGGGACAGGGTGAGGCCAGCCCCTTCCCAAGGTCTCCTCTGTGCATCTGAGTCCTAACTTGGGGATCCATCCTTACCCTCACTCAGCAAGGCCACCTGTCCTGTCAATCATAGTGCAGAGCAAGGCAGTGTCATAGAGCAGAAAGACCATTAGATTAGGAATCTAAATATCTTGTTTAGTCCATCTCACCAAGTAATGGAGTTGAGGACCCATCTCTTCCCACCCTCTTCAAGCCTTAGTTTCCTCACCTGCTATTGTAAGTTTAGTAGCACTTTCCCTGCCAAACAAACAAAATTTTTGAGGATCAAACAAAATTAATCCAGTCCACATGTCCAGGGGTTTTCCTTTTCTAAGCGATACCATCTGAACAGCAGACATTCCCGGACAGAGTCTCTACTCCCAAGAACCTTATAACCTATAAAAGAATTGTGATAAATATACACCAAAAAATAGATAAAAGAAGTTGGAAGTAATCAATCAATCCCATAAGAGAGGTAAGCCTGCTTAACAAATTCAGAGTGGACAAGACAGCATAAAAAAGCAATGGAGCTAAGCTGTACATAAGCTTTGTCAGTAAGGAGGAGGGTCAAAAAATACATTCTAAACAATGGAGAGACTATTAGCAGGGATACAGCAGTGTCTACAACATTTGAGACTATTAGCAGGGATACAACAGAGTCTGCCCGGAAGAAGATAATTTTGACCAGTACCTAAGGATTGTGAAGGGAAGAGAAAGAGTTAGGTCATAGAGGCCCTTCTCCACCTGACTGCAAAGTTGGTAGTTTTTCAGCATTCAATGTAGAGTTTTTGGAAGATTTTGGAAGGATATATTATCAGATCAAATGGCATGTATGCGAAAGCAGAGTTACAACTAGTGAGGTTATGGTATAGTAGGCATTTAATTATTTGGATAGATTGCGTGTCTACTCATGATATTGATGTATCAGTTGGCAGCACCAGTCTGATATTCCCCGAGGCAGTACCTACTCCTGCCAAATAGTGTGTAGCATTTAATTCTGTCTTCCCAGGGATTTGAAAAAATAAAAATCAATCCACTTTTTATTTCAGTGACTAGAACAATGGAAAATAACCCATGTGTATAAGAGTCTTATAAATGCCAGAATGTTGAGAACTTTGAGATAGCTTTATCTCAGCCATTTTTGTTAATCCCATACAATAAAGAGCTAGTATGCTAATTAGACTGGATGGCGGAACTACCTTCCAGAACAACCAGTGAGTGGGACCACGAGGAGCTGGGGCTGCGATGGGCCGAGCCCCTTGCATGAATTTTGTGCACCAGGCCTCTAGTATTAGTATAAAATTATCAGTGAGAGCATAGTGGCTACTACTAAAAATACTGTAACAAGAACAACTACCTCCTTTGGTGCACTTGCTACGTGCCAGCAACTGTCTCCTTGCCTTAATTATATTATTAGGTTTAGTCCTCACAAAACTCCTTTCATATGGAATTTATATTCTCTTTACAGCTGAGGAAGGTAATACTTAGAGGTATGAAGTATCTTTACCAAGACCAGACAGCCATAAGGCATAGGTGCTGATTTTCCAGCCTAAAGTCTTTTTAAAAAAATATATTTTATTGATATTTTACAGAGAGGAAGGGAGAGATATAGAGAGCCAGAAACGTCAATGAGAGAGAAACACCGACCAGCTGCCTCCTGCACACCCCCTACCGGGGATGTGCCCGCAACCAATGTACATGCCCTTGACCAGAATGGAACCCGGGACCTTTCAGTCCTCAGACCAATGCTCCACCACTGAGCCAAACCAGTTTCGGCCAGCCTAAAGTCTTTTATGATCCAAAGTCTTACCTCTTAACAACCTTGTTGTTTGTTTTAATTTTTATTCTTTTTCCTAACTTTTCTCCAGTGAACATATATTATTCATGGATTTAAATAATGCACTCATTCCATTTTTTTTTAAAAAAAGCACTCACAAGATTTGCCACCAGTCTGATTCTGCTTATACATTTTAGGGCTACATTTTGTCAAGATGGAAGGATCTTTTTATCTTTGTAATCATAATCGCCAAGACTACCTTGTATATCAACCCTAATGAAGCACTTCTAAGCTATTTTACTTGTGTGTGGCTCTGACTTTGAATCTAAAGTGAACTATTTAGAAATCTTTGATCTTAGCTTTTGTGAAAATGTGAGACAAGAATGATTTCAGTGGGGATGAAAGTCTGGTGGTGATGGTGAGAGAGGCACTGACTGCAGGGGCAGGCATCATGCTGTCCATTACCTGAGTGCAGAGATGGGTGGGGGACTTCCCCTGTCTTTCCCTCTCAACATCCTTCATATTTTTCAAGTTTTCTGCCCCATCCATGGCCTTAAGGCCTCAGGAGGAGAGGGAAGGACAGCCAGCGCACGAGGGCTTCCTCACTGGGGATCATGAATGATGGATAGAGAGGCAACTTAGATAAGAGCACATACACAGTGAGGCACGGAAAAATGAAGAACTCAGGAGTCCAGAAAAGTATCTTAACAGTGTATAAAATGAACTCAGAACTATTGATGTTTTATTCGGTCTGTGTTTGTTTTGTAGAATTCTATTTTTTAAAATGTCAGTCCTCGCCGAAACCAGTTTGGCTCAGTGGTGGAGCATCGGTCTGTGGACTGAAAGGTCCCAGGTTTGATTCCGGTCAAGGGCATGTACATTGGTTGCAGGCACATCCCCAATAGGAGGTGTGCAAGAGGCAGCTGGTCAATGTTTGTGTCATCGATTTTTCTAGCTCTATATCTCTCACCCTTCCTCTCTGTAAAAATTCAATAAAATATATATTTTTAAATGTCAGTCAACTTCCAGGCATATGCAAAGGCTAGTGTTGGTATAGTCAATTCGAATGCAAGGCATTTTTAAACACCAAACTGTACATGTAAAAAAAAAATCGTTTAAATCACTTGCATGTGCCTGTTTGCTTCTTGCTCAGAGTCAGTGTCTTTCTCTGCAAGTCTGTCTTATTTGATGGGAGAGCTATGCTTCGGAATCTTCCTCCTCACCAAACTGCCTCTGTGATTGTCATTCCAGTCTGTTAGTCATGCGTCCTTGGGTGAATGGTGGGCGGCAATTAGCAGCCTCTCTTCAAGGTGGCTCCTGGTGCATGTGGCCTCCTTGTCACTCTATTAGGAAACGGCTAGATAACAACCATCATCTCCCCCGTGACCTGCCTTTTGGAGGGGAGGATTGGCATCTCGCTTCTAATTATGTTCATTAAAAGCTGTGTTGTCAGCTTACCTGGGAGAAGCGGCACTCGCATTAGGCATGTGATCTGTCTCTGTCACATTCATTACAATCTCATTTCAGTTGGAGAAAGTAGCAACTTTTCTAATGGGCACACCAGGGAAACAGATATGAAAGCTGTAGGTAGCAGCTGTTGGAAAAGAGAAAATACAGTTTGGCAGCATCCAACACACACAGAATCCTTGAAGCCTGAAAATTCGCTGGAGCTCAAAGTGATTCCTAACTTAATGTTGGTATTATTTGATCCTAGAGAATGATGGGCAGTTAGATAATAGCAAATCACTTTCAAATTCATATGGGAAACATTTTTTTTTCTGAAATTAAAGCTTTAGGTATCTATAATTCTTTGATTTTGACAAGTGAGAAAATAAAAGTAGTTATTCCCACCATTATCAGGAACAGCATAGGATGTCCAGATTGATATGATCAGAGCTACTCATTACTTAGACTAGAGTATCCTTTACTCCATCCATTAGTACTCCAGGATCACCATGAACTCTAAATTCTGGTCCTAGGGAAGTGTGTGAGGAGAGAAGATTGATATGCCCCGGTCCCTGTTTTCAATTTGCTTCCTCCTCTGAGGATTTAAGGCAGAGCCTTAAAGTCTGGATCATCCCCAGCAATCCCTAGCTAATTCCTACTCGACACTTTCATGGCTGGGTGATCACTGGGTAATTTGGTATTTAAAGAAATACAGATATCTGGCTGTTGACTGGACCTTGAAAAATGATTATACAATAGGCATGTGGTTTTGTGGTCATGTACAAAATTGACTAACTCATTATATTTTGTTTACTGTATTCCTTATTTTGCTTGTTAGTGGTTGATGAGGCTATAAGTCAAGACTGCAAGAATTTTTAAACCATGCAATACCTGACAATTTAGTTAGGGGCACTGACATCTTTTCCCTTAGGTTGTCAAATAAAAAATTACAACAGCCAATACAACAATAGCTATCCAATGTGAATGAGTCAACATTGTACCTATTTTCTGTCAGATCGTGGCAAAATATATATATATATATATATATATATATATATATATATATATACTTTGATGTGCTGCAAAAATTTAGTAATTTTTTTATGTGTGCCATGAGCTGGAAATGGCTGAAAATCTGAAAATTAGATAGCATCCTAAAAATTCTGTGTATTAAACCATATTTATGAAGTTGAAATTCTGATCTCACTTCCCAAAGAAGGAAATCGTAACCCAAATGACTTATAATCCCAAAGCTAAGCATTCATTCTGCTCTTGTGTAATCTATGTGTATGTAACTCAAAAAGGTAGTTACTAGTATCAGTCTTTATTATAATTGCATATTTACTTAAAGCTGCTGACACAGCAATATACAGACCATATAGCTCATGTATGCTGTCTGTCGGATATACCCCTGAACTTGAAAAGTCAGGGCTTTGTGTAGAAATAATACAATATTTCCTAGGAAAGGAAATAACATAAATTAATGTATGAAGTTAGGAGGGAACATGTGTTTCAAAGACCATTTGGGCACAGTGGTTCTCATTCAATTTTTATGACTAAGAAAGCAATGTAATTCAAACAGGAACAAAATATTTCACTTTCTTGAATCACCTGTATGTCTCTGATTCAATCAGTACACTCATGAAAGCAGATTACAGCAAAGCCTGGCAGCTTCTGGGGCCAAATCCACGTTGTTACTGTTATCTTTCTTCATTATGAATATTTTTGATGCCTCCATTAAATGAGAGCTTTTTTTCTCTATATCCCATTTCACTTAGTATATATTGATTTTCATGATGACAGGGATAATTTGTACATCTACAACCTTAGAGAAAAACCTGTTTCTTAAATTAAAAATATCAAGACAGTGTTCATTACTACTTATACATTCAGCTATGGTACCCAGGTATCATTAAATTTTAAACCAAAACAAGAAGAACTTTAGACATGCTCTGGTTATAAGATAAGTATATATCATTAATAATTGTGCCCCTTTCCCTGAACAGATTCCTCAATGGGAGGGTCCATGTTACTAACATTTATGTACCTTGAGTTTCCTCTATGGGCTCTAGAAGGTATTTCCTTAGTAGTAGGAGAGAAGAACTTAAATTAGACCATTGTAAAATTCATAATGTTGAGACATAATGGCTTAATTTCATACTTTACTGGAACATTTTCCCCCATATTTCATCCATGTTACTATCTTCCTGGTGTGCTTATAATATCACTGATTTTTCTTTGCAGAGGAGACTTTATATTTAAATATTTAAGGGAATGGAAAATGACAGGTAGGAAAAATCAGCCTGTTCTTATGATTATAATTTATACAACTGATCCTTAAAAACAAGGTTTGAAACTATATGCGTCCACTTATACTGGGTGAACAAACGTAGATTTAGAGTTGTTTGTATGGAGAATAACACAGTAATTAATGATAATATAAGAATAAACTCTGTTTCATGTACTCACAACAGTACACCTACTTTTGCCCCTCCCCATGCGGATTTTTTTCAATACAGTAAATGTATTTTCACTTCCTCATGACTTTCTTTTCTCTAGCCTACTTTATTGTAAGAATACAATATATCATACATATAACATACAACATGTGTTAATCAACTATTTATGTTATCAATAAGGCTTCTGGTCAACAGTCAGCTATTAGAAGTTCAGTTTTGAAGGAGTCAAAAGGATATGTAGATTTTGACTGCATGGGTGTTGGGGGGGGGGCGGTAGTGGCACTCCTAATCTATGCATTGTTCAAGGGTAAACTATATAGACAAGCCTTACGAGAGCCTTACACACATGTGGTTGTCACTGCGCTGCTGGCAAGCCTCCCACTGAGGAGCATTTCCTCTTAGCTGGTCTGTGTGTAGGGGGCTAGCATTGGGGTTGGATAGTGAGTGGTTGACAACTGGGAGGCCTTGATTTAACAGATTTCAGCCTGGGATGAAGTGGCCTCGAATGCACTGTCACCTCAGTTCAGGATTCATCTGGCTGTGTTTTTTGCAAGACAACAGTTGCCAGTGCTATCTGTCCAGGATCTTTACCAAGCACCTTTCAAACGCAGGTACTTTCTGTCAATGCTACATCCTTGTGCATTTATACAGTCATCTTATGTAGGATTTAAGAATCATTGGGCGGTTCGGCGACAGAATTTAAAGATGCAATATGTTTTTTAACTTGACCAACTTTCCCCATTCTGCGCTCTCTGACACTTAACTGCTATTGGTATTCCTGGCAGTGAGCATGCCTTAAGTCAGATCTCGCCTGCGCTGAATAATAGATGAGTCTGTGGCAAGACGAATTTGAAATATACTAAAAAAAAGTAGCAATAGTTACAAAGAATTTTAAAGCTTAGATTAAAGTACAGGAGAATTTTATACAGGGATTGAGTAAGATAAAGCAAAGTTTTACTTGGCTAAGTAAATTATGTGTACTATATTTTCTATATATGCTTAGCTATGATTTTATATAGACTATCTTCTTGGGATTTTTATTTTATGTGCAGGTTTGGGGAGATCTCTTTGCTCCATTTAGACTAATTATCTGGACTCTGATTATAATCTCTATTCTCGTTAAGATGGATGGAATCCATTTCAGGCATACTTGTCCACTTCTTTCATGTAGGCCCACTGTGCGTAGAAAAGGCTCCTGATAATTTGCCCTGCAGAGATCTCATGTCACGGTGATTTGTCACTTCTGCTAGCAAAATACTTGTTGGAGCTGTCATGGAGTTTCCCCAAATTTCTTTTCTTTTTTCTTATTACTGTTTGAATGTTCCCAGAACCTGTCCAGGCAAAAGGAGTAACCATTTTCTTTCAGGAGGATCGAATCATCAGGTGGCCTTCTTTCTAGCAGAACTATATTCAGATGCAACTACTCTTGGAATTTAAGGTTTCATTTCCCTCCCTCCCTCCATTTTTATATATGTTATTTTTATTTTTGGCAGCTGAGCTGTCTTAGGGGGAAAGAGCAACCATCTTCTGAATCCATTATATCCTGCCAAAAATAGTAAAATGATACAAAAGTTCAGTAGAGAACAATGCCTCGCCTTCCAACCCCCCATCTCACTTTATCCCATTGCACAACCTCACAAACTGCCAAAAAGAAGACAAAACCAAATCTAGGA